>JAJGOT010000397.1:0-600000 GCA_022457155.1 Cladopsammia gracilis | reverse complement strand
CTCACATTATATATTGTATCATTATTAACAGTGAAAACGATTTCGAACAATAGAAACCCAAACCTTGATCAATCTAATCCCGGATTCAGTTAATTGTCTTTTGAATAATCGGGCCCGAGGTGACAGAGATTCCATTTTAGTGCAACAACACTTAAAAAAACAACGGTCGTTATTTGTACTCAGGTAAAATTGAAGTTAAAAATTGAAAATTTAAATAGACTACTGGCTGCCTGGAATAACCATCGGAAGAGAAGACGGGCAGCAAGAATTGAGCAAGAACATGGGAATTAGAACCCACTGCTAACACAGTCGAACCCCGCTTTACGGACACCCGCTCAGTACGGACATCCACTTACTACAGACACCCACTCAATACAGACATCCACTTACCACAGACACCCACTCAATACAGACATCCATTTACTAGACACCCACTCACTACAGACACCCACTCAATACAGACATCCCTCACAATACAGACATCCCACTCAATACAGACACCCACTCAATACAGACATCCACTCACTACAGACACCCACTCAATACAGACATCCCTCTCAATACAGACATCCCACTCAATACAGACACCCACTCAATACAGACATCCCACTCAATACAGACATCTCACTCAATACAGTCATCTCATTAACATGAGTAATTTTTCCAGTCTTCGCTGAAGGTGTCCATATCAAATGGTCTTCTCATGGGTTTGGTAATCGGAGTAGCGAAAACAGCTATTGATTCGAGGCAGAAGAGAAATAATTAAACTAATTATATTTCAATTCACTTGACAGAGGCTTTTCTGTTAACAAACAGGGTACAGAAATTAGACGAGTTCCTGAATTGAAGGTATTACAGCTCCGTTGTTAGTTTTAGGCTTCTAACATTTCCGTGTTTAATTTCTTTATTGCTTCAAGTCATTATTTGTTATTCTTCTCTTTCAAACCCGGGTGAGATCCCATGTAAGAATGACGAGGGAGGTCTCTCGTCTAACCATTCGGGTTTTACAATGTGGCTTTGGACTGACCATTTAGGGTATTCACATGCCCACATACTTGCAAAATTTAAGCGTCAATAAAAACTTATTTGCATGTGAATGGAAACTCATTTTCATATGAAAGGTTTCGCACCTAGCCTCGTTTTGATAGAGAGGCTAAAGGGAACTCGGAAATGGCCTATTGCAGAATACCCCGCAAATTAGATTCATGTTATGTATATGTGTCGGAACTCTTTGAAGAACGAGGCGTGACAACAGGAACAATTGTTATTCAATATGATGCAAATAAGTTGCGGGGTGTTCTGCAGTTTAGCATATTTTTGTCTTCCAAATGATGCTTCAGACCACATACTATCCCGTACACAGTTCTGGGTGGATACCTATCACCCGACACTTTAGCCACTTCCATGACAAACTTCACGAGCCAGTCGTTAAGAGACTGGGCAGCAAAAACGACTCGCTCCGCCATCATGCATCAACTGATATGAATGACCGCTAACACGAGGCAAACAACCTTCAAACTCTACAAATGTATGCAGGAAGAGAGTTGTGAAAAATGCAAAAGAATGCACTCTCTGTTTCTAATAATAATAATAATAATAATAATAATAATAATAATAACTTTATTTCACACAGAATTCAGAAAGTATACACTTATTTACGCTGAAGCGGTGCCTAATAACATAATACTAACAGTTAAAAAATAATAAGAAATAATAAAATCTAAAATATACATAAGTAATTATATGATCAATATAAATCCTAAGAACCTAATACAATCTAAAGCCTAACCGTAATGTAACCAATAATTCTTAACAAAACTTCTCACAGATTTCGAACATTTTACACTATCATTAAAAAGTTAAAAAGTTTGGCAGCTGAAAACGAAAAACTTCTATGTCCAGATTTAGAGGATATTTTACACAAATGGATATCAGAACATCTTCTAGTGTTATAATTATGTACTTCAGAATTAAGACAAAATAATCTCAGTAAGTAAGATGGGCAGAAACCATTAAGGCAACGAAAAACAGTTAAACATTTATGAAAAGCCCACCTTTCAGTTAAAGGAATCCAACCAAGTTCATTAAATAAACTTTCAGAACTACTTTCCCTAACTTTTCTTTTAAGAATTAAACGCGCCCCACGTTTTTGGAGTTTCACAAGTCGTTCTAAATTAGTTTTATCAGCATTTGACCACACGACATCACAGTATTCGTATAATGGTTGAATTAAGGAACCATGAAGTTGCTTACAAACATCAATGTCGATGTATTTCCTAATTCTACTCAAAATACTAAGCCTACGAGAGGCTTTAGCTGCTATAGAGTCAATATGATCATGCCAATTTAATCTAGCGTCCATAATTAGGCCAAGTACTTAATTGAATCCTTGGCTTGAAGCACAGTTCCTGATAATGACAATAAGGGCTTGGAAGATCGTGCCAAGCGTTGACTAGTACCAAAAAGCAAAACATTGGTTTTGGTACAATTAACTAGCAGTTTATTGACCGTGAACCACGAATTCAAGGCCTGAAGCTCTTCTTGCAGAGTGTTTTCGATTATCTCCACATCTTTATTAGCATAAAACAGAGCTGTGTCATCAGCATACAGGACGATTTTGCAGTGAGCTATACAAGACGGCAGATCATTAACATACAACGTAAATAGCAACGGTCCCAATACTGATCCCTGGGGGACACCTGAAGTCACAGACAGGGAATCTGAAAGTTGACCATTTACTATAACAGATTGATGTCTGTTAGATAGGTAGTCAACAAACCACTCCAAAGCACGGCCTTTAATTCCGCAGCTAGCAAGTTTAGTTTTCAAGATAGAGTGATCAATTACATCGAACGCCTTACTTAAATCTAAGAAAACTCCACCGGTGAGAATTCCTTGATCCATGTTCTTTAAAATATAATCAGAAACATCAAGAAGACAGGTGCTTGTTGAATGACCAGGTCTGAAGCCTGATTGATGAGGTGAGGGTATCTGATTTTTAGACAGATGATGGTAAATCTGTTGATGAACAGCACGTTCAAAGATTTTCATGACCACTGGCAGTACGGAAATAGGTCGGAAATTATTTGGATCAGATAAAGAACCACCTTTGTGAAGAGGGGTGACTGAGGCAAATTTCCAGGAATTAGGAACAGTAGCAGTTCGTAAGGATAAGTTGAAGATATATGTAAGCGGAGAAGCAAGAATATCAGCACTTATTAAAACGAACGGTGCTAATTACACAGAGAATATATTTGCTTTATTGAATTGTATTTTTATGCGCGTTTGAGAAGGCATATCTAAAACTCGTGCTTCGTTTTTCCTCAGGGGCTCCAAACACCTCGAAACAATAACAGCAATCCGCCTTCGGCGTCGTGCTTTCATCTCTTTCTCGGTGTTTCGAACCCCTGATGAAAAACTCACACTCGTTTTTGATCTATTACTTATTCTCTGCTATCAATAGCAGCTGAAGTCCTGTTGATATTACTGAATGATCGAATGATTTTTTCTAAACCCAAATTGATTATAAGAAAGAATTCTTTATCTTGAAATGCATGATTTAGAGGTTAAAATTGTTACGTTAACAGAGGTAACTGAAGTTTGTTTCTTTTAAAGACGAGAAATGGTGGAAGTGTCAAGTAAATTCAATAAAGTTCAACGCACGGCAGCATTTGGTTATCTAATTTGTTGCAACAAGAGTATAGATGATTTATTATGTGTATTGTTTAATATTAATCCCATTCTACTTGCTATTTACTATGTAAATGCTGTGAGCTTCAGCTGACCACATCAATGTAATGGGAAACTATTATAGATTAAATTTGTAGATGCAGATGTCAATATTTTTAAAATGCTCAGAAATGCAAATATGACCCGTAAAATTTCGCGTTGCAAAGTTCCTCCCTTTAAAACATTTTATTTCCCTTTTTCTTGATGCGTTGCTAGGCAGTTTGAAATCTTTCTAAGTCAGCCGTACTTCGACTCGTTCGAGTTACAAGTCTTGTAATTTTCATGGCAATTGAAGGTTTCCTCTTTTGAGATATTTAGTTGCTTTTCATTAACGAACTGAAGCCGCTCTATAGACTGCATAACACACTGCAAACACTTTTAAAACAATATGCAGGGTAAAAAAATTGGCAAAAGGCCACCGTAGAGTGATTCAAAAACTTACGTTTTTAGCGCTAGCTTTGACGAAGGTCCAGCGATTGAAACGTCGGCTTTTTTCATTCTCTCTTTACGGTAACCAATTTACCTTATTATTTCAGTTGAAAAAAACAAATGTGAGTGCTTCACTTCAATTCTGACGCAGTAACACAGTTTCTTTAGAAACTAATATTTTGTTTCATATACAGGGCACTTTATTTTTGTCTCAACAACCATAACCAGTGCAATTTATATTAATTTTAGACTGGTCTTTACAAATTGAAATAATGTTTAAGGGTGAACTACTACTTTGACCTGTTCAACATTCAAAGATCATTACATTAATTAGCTTTCGAAAAATAAAATATAACAAAGTTAATACAAAGGTATCATAAATTATGACTTGGATTTTCTGGCCATAAAGTTCATAATCGCCTGCATACATTCCTCTGAAAGCCAACGTTCTTCCAGCAAGGCAGCTTCCTTTTCATTTGCGTCATGTAAGAGGTCACGGAATGAGTCGCGTATTAACTGTTTCGACAATCGCAGGGACTGACAGGAGAACCATAAGAAAGCAACATAATTATTACATAGAATATAAATATAACTTGGTATAATTATCATCTTAGACCTAAATGGCGGCTGATTTATTATTCTTTTATACGTATGTTGATAAGCCCTACTAGCCTCATTTAAGAGTGAACATTATTTTGAATTTTGCACATGTCAACGAGGCTAGTCAGGCTGATTAGCATAATCAATTTGTCGCCGTTTATGAAGTTTGCACGGTTTCTTGTACACTAAGAAAATGCAAGAGAAAAACCCATCTCTTGCACCTGGGTACAAAATAAAAAAAATCACCATTAGGTAGTTTACTACCTGCGTGTATGAACGACTAAGTACATTTTTAGCAAATGAATGCTTGTTACAGAATGGTCATAAAACAAATAACAGTGAATGCCTTAGAGATTTAATGGCAAGACCATGCACTTCTTTTGTGCCTTATCCGCCTTTCATTTGTTATTGATTTTCAATAAATACCACCCCAAAGCAACTAAGTTTAAAATAATGTCCGGTATGTTTACTCTAACAAATATACAACACAATGACATAACTCACCTTTGGAGGCAGCTTGCCTATCATTTGGACCCTGTTCTGAATTTCTTCTGTAAACTTGTCATGAGGGAACACATCAGTGACCAGACCACAGTTGTGTGCTTGAACAGCTGTTAGCTTGCGTCCAGCAAGCAGCATCTCATTGGCCTAAGAAACACACAAAAACACATGATAAAATGAACTGCACATGGAGGCATAAAAGCTGTCATAAAGAAAAACGTTGAAATATAAAAAATGTTTGTTATTTGACTTGGGAGCTTTCTCCACACTCTCTAGAGTGAGCCAATAACTGATCAATAACAATCAGCTCATAATAAACTATCTCCTTTTACATGACGCAGGTTGTTTAGAGTGAGTCATTTCATGGTCCATATAGACATCACACATGACTTCACTCCGGTTGTTTAGAGTGAGTCATTTCATGGTCCATATAGACATCACACATGACTTCACTCAGGTTGTTTAGAGTGAGTCATTTCATGGTCTATATAGACATCACACATGACTTCACTCAGATTGTTTAGAGTGAGTCATTTCATGGTCTATATAGCCTGGGGATGGCTTGGGCCAGTCCCCTGCCGGTCCCAAGCCCGGATAAAGGAGGAGGGTTGGGCGTGAGGTCAGCTACCTCACCCCATAAAAAGGACCCAGCTACAGAAACGAATACTAGAGAACCCAGAAACTCAGTCCTGCGCCGACAGGAGGGCGGCCCTACCGGGTTGCGGATGACACGGAGTGGTGAAAGCCCACGGGAAGCCACTACGCCCAAACTTCTCGACACCAGGACGACTATCAACATCGCAACTTGGAATGTAAGAACAATGCTCGAAACATCAAGAGCAGCACAGATCGCAACAGAGATGCAGAAGAACAACATCATAGTACTTGGCCTTTGTGAAACCCGGTGGCCAGACTCAGGACAGCTAACTCTGACATCGGGAGAGAAGATCCTGTACTCAGGACAAGAAGGAGAGGACGACAGAAACACTGGAGGAGTGGGCATCATGCTGGCGAAGCGAGCCCAAGTGGCACTCATTGAATGGAAGCCCATTTCCCCGCGCATCATTTTAGCTCGATTCCGGAGCAAGACAAGGAACGTGACTTTCATCAACTGCTACGCACCAACAAATGTGGCAGAAGTGGAGACCAAGGCGGACTTCTACGATGAATTGCAGAAAGTACTGGATGGCAGAACAAGGAGAGACGTCCTCGTTGTAACTGGCGACTTCAATGCAAAGATCGGAAAAGATAACACTGGTAGAGAAAGGATCATGGGCAGAGAAGGATTGGGAACTATGAATGAGAATGGTGAAATGTTTGTAGACTTTTGCGTGTTCAACGACTTGGTCATAGGTGGAAGTGTGTTCCAACACAAGGATATCCACAAGGGCACCTGGGTGTCGCCTGACTACCGCACAGTCAACCAGATTGACCACATCACCATCGACAAGAACTTCAGGAGAAGCCTGCAAAACACGAGTGTGAGGAGAGGGGCGGACGTTGCTTCTGACCACCACCTGCTGGTTGGACGGGTGAGACTGAAGCTGAAGAAGTGCCTCCCACCAGGCTGCAAAGCAGGTCGCAAGTTCAACACCATCTATCTTAACGACAGAGCCCTGAGATCCACATTCAAACTCACTCTGTCAAATCGTTTTCAAGCGCTGGAAAGCGGCGAGGATGACCCAGTGGAGACCCTGTGGGAGACGACAAAGCAAGCGTGGAAGTTAACATGTGAAGTACTTGGGAAGAGGAGCAGGACCCAAAAGGAGTGGTTGACAGCAGCCACTATGAGGGTCATTGACAAGAGGAGGGAGAAGAAAGCAGAATTGAACATGGCGAAAACAAGAGCTTTAAAAGCAAGGCTATCAGGGGAGCATACAGCTCTAAACAAAGAGGTGAAGAAGAGTGCCAGAAGAGACAGGAGAGATCATGTGGAGCGCATGACACAGGATGCAGAAGACGCAGCTGAAAGAGGAGACACGAGGGAGCTCTATCAGATCACCAAGAGGTTGGCCGGGAAGAAGAGCACTCAACCACAACACGTCTTAAGCAAGGATGGTGAGACCCTTACATCACAGAAGGAGCAGTTGGAGCGCTGGAGAGAACATTTCCAGGACCTGCTGAACCGACCAGTGCCGTCAAACCCGGCCGACATCCCCCCGGCACACCGAACCTTGAATGTTAATGTGGACCCTCCTTCAAAAGCCGAAATTGAAAGAGCTGTGAAGAAGGTGAAAGCCAACAGGGCAGCCGGCCCAGATGAGATACCTCCCGAGGCCTTGAAGGCAGACACAACCATGACAAGCAAGGCACTACATGTTCTCTTCAAGAAAATCTGGACCTCAGAAGAAATGCCCAATGACTGGAAGCACGGACACCTGATAAAGTTACCCAAGAAGGGGAACCTCAAAGAATGCTCTAACTGGAGAGGAATCACACTCTTGTCGGTACCAGGGAAGGTCTTCAGCAGAATCCTACTGGACAGGATCAAGACAGTAGTGGAGAAGGAGCACATACTACGCGACGAACAAGCAGGCTTTCAGCAAGAACGATCGACCACGGACCAAATCGCAACACTCCGCAATATCATTGAACAGAGCCTTGAATGGAACACCACCTTGTATACCATCTTTGTGGACTTTGAAAAGGCTTTCGATAGCGTGGACCGAAACATTTTGTGGAAGCTGCTGGCCTACTACGGCATCCCGGAGAAGATCATTAAACTGATCAGGATGGCTTTTGAACCATCAACATGCCAAGTGGTCCACAACGGCTCTGTGACTGAACCCTTCACCATCACAACCGGTGTACGACAAGGGTGCTTGTTATCACCTTTTTATTTTTGATTGTTGTTGATTGGATCATGCGCGAGACCACAAAAGGCAAGAAGAGAGGGCTGCAGTGGTCATTGACGGAGCAGCTTGAGGACATTGACTATGCAGACGACATTGACTATGCAGACGACATCGCCTTAATTTCGCAACGCCACACAGACATGAAGCAGAGCTTCTCCAGCTTGACGAAGAAGCCAGGAAGACTGGACTGAAGATCCACGTGAAAAAAACAAAGAGTCTGAGGCTCAACCACACGAGCGAAGCTACATTCACCATTCGGCAGGACACCATCGAGGAAGTTCAAGACTTTGCCTACCTGGGCAGCACTGTGTCCACAGAAGGCGGAACTGATCAGGACATTCGCATTCGGATAGGAAAAGCTGCAGGAGTCTTCAATACCCTTTGACTCATCTGGCAATCAACAAAGCTGTCCCTCAACACGAAGCTTCGTATCTACAACTCCAATGTGAAAAGCGCCCTTCTATACGGCTGTGAAACTTGGAGAGTGCTGAAGTCATCGATGGCCAAGATACAAGTCTTTCTGAACCGCTGCCTCCGCCAGATCCTGGGAATGCGGTGGTACGACAGGCTGAGTAATGAAGAGCTGTGGAGAAGCACATCCCAGGAGCCAATCGAGCAACAGATCAAGAGACGCAAGTGGCGTTGGCTTGGACATACGCTGAGGAAACCTGCAGACAATGTCACACGAAGAGGGCTACGGTGGACACCCCAAGGGAAGCGCAAACGAGGACGGCCGAAGACCACCTGGCGGCGCTCAACTGAAGCTGAAGCGAAGACTGTTGGCCTGACGTGGGGACAGCTTGAGCGGAAGGCCCAGGACAGGAGGGGATGGCGAACTCTGGTGGACGACCTATGTTTCGTACGGAACGACAGGAATTAATGTAATGTAATGTATAGACATCACACATGACTTCACTCAGGTTGTTTAGAGTGAGTCATTTCATGGTCTATATAGACATCACACATGACTTCACTCAGGTTGTTTAGAGTGAGTCATTTCATGGTCCATATCACACATGACTTCACTCAGTTGTTTAGAGTGAGTCATTTCATGGTCCATATAGACATCACACATGACTTCACTCAGGTTGTTTAGAGTGAGTCATTTCATGGTCCATATAGACATCACACATGACTTCACTCAGGTTGTTTAGAGTGAGCCATTTCATGGTCTATATAGACATCACACATGACTTCACTCAAGTTGTTTAGAGTGAGTCATTTCATGGTCTATATAGACATCACACATGACTTCACTCAAGTTGTTTAGAGTGAGTCATTTCATGGTCCATATCACACATGACTTCACTCAAGTTGTTTAGAGTGAGTCATTTCATGGTCCATATCACACATGACTTCACTCCGGTTGTTTAGAGTGAGTCATTTCATGGTCCATATAGACATCACATATGACTTCACTCATGTTGTTTAATCAATCACCAACTACTGGTGGATCCAGACTCCATCATAAGGTGGGATGAAGGTTGTGACGGAAAAAGGGCGAAACTGACGAATTTGGACAAAATACTGCAATTGTTCAAAAATTGCTGATTTGCAATAAAATTGTTTATTGTACAATGAATATCACAAACCCTTGTCGAATTTGCACTAACGCTAAGGAGTTTGTTGAATTTCACCTGAAAAAAAGCAGAGTTTTGGCCTTCTAGTACTTTGACTGTACATTCTGACCCTAGTTGCTTCTGCCTGCCTGGAATGTAAGCTGGAAGTACTCCAAACGACACCATAACAAAAAAGATTGGCCATGAGGATATGCGACCGCAATACTCCTGACATAATGTCATTTAAGGTGGGCTTATCAATGATTTATTGAGCGTTAACAATGAAAATTTTGGAAATTTGGCAATGCCATTCTACTTCATGCACTAGCCTGCATGCAAGGGAAGAAATCTGAACACATAAAGGCCTGGTAGCTGTTGCGTTAACTTTGCTTGGATTTAACTCACTGGGATGGTCAGTGACCCCTATTTTTTTGGATAGATAATATTCTTTCCCAATTCTTGACAAACTGTAAAAAAAAATTTTAAAAAATGTATGAAGTTTAAAATTTTCCCATTTTTCAACCCACACGACATTGATACAATATGCAAATGCTGTGGTATTAAGATAAGATCAAGGGATGCCACCAGTTGAATGAATTTGCTTAATACACCCACTCCTATAAAATGTGGCATAAAAAGTTGCATTTTTTAGATTCACTTACAATATTTTTGAACTAACAGACATTGGTGCCATATCAATTAAGGAAGACAGATTGTTCAAAATTAGGATCACCTTTAAGATATCTTATCTCCAAAATGAAGTCAGTGACCTCCAATTTTTTTTTTGTATTTCTGACACAAGCAACTCATTACCTAGCTGTAGTAAAAGTTTTATAAAAAAATCAATGTTAGAAGATTTTTACTTGACCGTCCATAAGAGTGTTGAGCATAACTTTCCTACATGTAAGTGCTTAAATATGTACTGGTTAATGGTTACCATCAGAAAAGAAAGCAAAGAGCAAATGTTCCCTGCCATTTAGTTAAGGAAACAGAATGCATTTAACTATTCAGTGAGTACCTTAGCAAGTCCCATTATCCTGGGGAACAGAAATGAGGAGCATCCTTCAGGACTCTGTCCCAGCTCCATAAATGGTGTGTGAAATGTAGCTTTATCTGAGGCATACACCAAGTCAAACAAGCCCATGACAGTCACTGATATTCCCACGGCTGGTCCATTCACTGCAGCAATCAGGGGCTTAGGGAAGTCTATAAAGTGGGCTACAAATTTTCTGTAGGATAAATATTATATTGTTATTCCAATAACAATGGTAAAATCAGGCTTGTTCTACCATACTTATTCTTCACTTGTATACTTAGTTCAGTTTGTAATGAAAGAAAGCAAAATCCAGACTTTAAACACATATTTAAAAAAAATGTGAACATTTTTATCAGAACTGCTTGTAAGAGGTCAATAATATTATTCTTGAAGTAATGTTTACTACATGAGCGGGAGTGTTTTATCAGCCCATACAATCACGAGGCGCAGCCGAATGAATGTACAATGCCGATACAACACAGATGCAAATGTAGTAAACAACTTGTGAAATTCACATTCACATGTAAATTAGATACAACCACTAGTGAGTTGTATCTGGAATGTAAATTAGATACAACCACTAGTGAGTTGTATCTGGAATGTAAACTAGATACACCCACTAGTGAGTTGTATCTGGAATGTAAACTAGATACACCCACTAGTGAGTTGTATCTGGAATGTAAATTAGATACAACCACTAGTGAGTTGTATCTGGAATGTAAATTAGATACAACCACTAGTGAGTTGTATCAAAATTGTATCTGGTATACAGGGTTAACCATGTGATTGGAATGGCTCATTTCTATTTGTTAGTACCCTTATGAATTATTAATGAATTTTACAAAATAAAATAGAAAATCCTGAATAGGAAGAGTCGCATAATGTCCATTTCTGTAAAAAGTTCTATGTTCTGATACAGAAAGCTATAATAAGGGTTACCGGTATATACAATATGTTAAAACTAGCATTAATCAAAGATTATGGAGACACGTTCGAAGCTTTCCGGCGGAAGTGAGCCCCTAATAAAAAGCAATAGGGGTGGCTATTTAGCAGACGGATACCAAAAATTTTAAAATTTTCAGCACACAAAGCACAAAGTAGCCAACATGAAATTAGGATTGCGTTCTTTGAATTCAATTAAATTAACATGGTTTCTGCTATTTCTGTGTGGATAAAGTGTACTTACTTCAATATTTCTCTTGCGTCACTAGCCATCTTTTTAGGACCCTCTGGTGGAATCCTTGTAAAATTACTGAGATCATTCCCACTACAGTAAAAATCACCAGTGCCTGTTATCATGGCAACAACGCAAGCATCGTTCTTGCCAGCTTCATCTAGTGCAGTCATTAATTCTTGGTACATCTAAATTAAAATATGAGACAGTATATGTTGGATATTTCTAGTCTGACACATTAGAGACAACAAACTGCAAAAGGCATGCTTCTTGTACAGTGTAGGTATTACATGCCAGTATACCAAGTCTCAAGGAAACAACAAGTGCTATTAAAAATACTTTGTGATTCTTTGTAGTACTCATAGTCACAAAAAAAACATAACTCCAGAAAACGTCTGCAAATATGGTATTAGTTTAATATAGAATATGGTATGTATCAGACTCCATTACATTAACATACCGATACTGACTACAGTCTTAGTGTTAGTGGCTTAAGTGGACTGTTTAGTTGGTCAAGCATTCAGTCACTTATCATATTATAATCTCAATTATATTAGTTACAAAAAAATCTTTGTTTAATATTACAGTACCGCTCACATGCATTGCAGCATTACATGCAGTTTACATGCATTTTACACGCATTTGACGCACACATAACACACAAACTACATGCAGTGGATATGAAATTGCGTGTAATATTACACGAAATCCTTCAACTGCAAATCACTACATTGTTAGTGCGTGAAATAAGGACAAAACATTTACCATATCATTTGCATACTTCGCACAAACACTGTCATAGAAAATCCAAAATCCAAAATAGGAATTAATTACTTTAATGATATTTATTACAATTTGATGGCAAATAATATAAATATACAACAATAATAATAACTTTTTTGATATTCACAAAGGACAAAAGAAGAGAAAATGTTAAAAAATTCCTGAGATAAAAATTGATTCATATTTGTTTGGAAGAAATATCTGATGAAAGATCATGTATAGAAAAGAATATCTCTGCAAATATCATTAAGGTAATTTCTAATTTGGTGTATTTTGGTATTTTCTAAGACAACATTTCTTCAATTAGGTGTATATATGATGCAAACATGCATCCTTGCTCCATACCTCCAAGGTAATGGCGTTATACTTTGCTGGTCTATTCATGCGAATTGTCTGTACTCCATTCTCGAGCGTCACCACTAGTTCTTTGTATTTACTTCCTGTATCAGTTGACGAGGTGTCAGCAGGAACTGCAGTCCTTGTTTCCTCATCAATGGTACCCAATTGTACTGAGAAAAGTTGAATAACAAGTTAAAATCACAAAATGACCTAACAAACCAATGCTCTGACATACTCACCTGCCAGATCATTTACATAATCTATGTACTTCTGTTGTGCATCATCCTGCAAGGGAACAGAGTATTAATCAATATTAAAAATTATTAATTAAACCTGATTGCTTCGCATTTTAAGGGATTAATTAAAATGGTGGAAGACCAAATATCTACTTCTGTTTTATAACAATCACTGTCACTCTTAGCCTCTAATACTTTAGCCTCTCTACTTATTCTTTTTTGTTCAGTGTGGTTTTTTTGTTTGGCCTCAACTCCCTAATTTACCAACCTTTGACAGAGCACCAAGATCATTCCAGGCAGTCCACTTTGCTTTTCCAACAAAATCAAATGCTCCTGGTTTGGGGTCATCACATTTTCCAACACTCGCCTATTAGATAATAGTAGACAAGACATAAAAGGCATATGTCACATTATTCATCCCCTAAAATGAGGCTCATGTTGGGACTAGTGAACTAATATCCTTTATTAAAACCATCAAACAGTACAGTATATGATAGCAGGAGGAAAACAAACCAAACAACAGCAATAATAATAATAATAATAATAATAATAATAATAATAATAATAATAATTAAATTTGAAACAAAATGTCCCCAACTGTATACAAATATATCTTCAGGAACCCTGGTACTAGATATTTCTAGAATACCCAGCCACTTATTTGCATTTCATTGAATAAGAAAGGATCCTTTTGTTTTCATGTGCTTCAACATGTACAAAAATAATTAATTAATGATCAGAGATATGTAAATAAGTGGCTGGGTATCTAAACTGATTGAATCCTAGAGAATTTGCAAAAACAGCAATTTGAGGCCATTAATGCCGTTTTTGGACTGCTTTGGAGGCAATTGCTAGCAATCTGATAGGATTTTCGAGCGTAAATCTGGCCCAATTCACAAGAGCTCTCTCATTTGGGCACTTTTTGAAAGATTTCTTCCTTCTGCTTGAGATAGGTGCTAAAGACATCTTTTATCATAAAAAGGGATGACGTCACAAATGGTAGAAGGGCTGTAGTTCCGTCATGGGCGGTTTTGGGCAGTTGAGGTGTCAATGGGTTCAATCATTCTGACCTGGGCTACTGGACTCCTGTAAGCTTTGCAACATTTGTTAGCTATTTGTTAGCTTGTCCATGCAAACAATTCATTTTCTGCGATGTAAGTAGATGAATTTACCCGCCCTTATTGCTTTTTAAATTCTTTATGCACATATCTACGGCTATCGCGATTTTGGTGGCAATGAACAGAACAAGAGAGGAATGCGAGTGGTTTAAGCTAAAAATAAATACTCGAAACGATACATGAAACCTTCAAGTGAAGTGAAAAGTGCCACTCCGAGTTAAGCGTTAACTTATTAACTAATTGCTATTTTTATCATCCAATTACAGGTCGGAGCCATTCCTGTGTCTAGCCGCTCGTATCATCTTGGGTCAGTTCGCTAACATCCTATATGTTTACTTCTGCAGTGTGGGTAGATGTCAATGAAAGATTTTTATTTCATCAAGATCTGAGTGAAATTTAAAGAAAATTTGAAAGAAAAAATTAAACATAATCGTTTTGAATCATGTACATGTATTCTCAATGAACTCGTTTATGCGATAATTGATTTTGTGCGAGCTGCTAAATAAATGTTTGTCTATATAATGTTGACTTTCACTATCGTTCCTTATTTCTATTTCAGCAGTAAGAGAATCGGTAGATGTCAATGAAAGATTTTTATTTGATCAAGAGCTGAGGCTATATTTAATTAGTGAAGGAAATGGATTAAACATAATCGTTCTGAATCATGTGTTCTTAATTAACTTGTTTATGCAATAATTGATTTTGTGCATGCTGCTAAGGACTCACTGTATTGGTTTAGACTTTATTTAATTTGGTGGCTCCTACAGGAGCCGTTTGTTGTTTAACTAAGCGAACTTAGTTAAGAGGATAGAATTTGGCAATATCAGCCAATATGTTCTCGAAGTTGGGGCAAAGTTATAAATTACAAAATGGCGGACGGGGCAACAATCGTGGAACGAGAAAGAAGGTCCCGATGGGAATTATGCTTAAGAAACTAGAAGGGCATGTGTTTAAGATTTATTTATATTATGTAAATCTCGAAGTATTCATTACAATTCCAACCGACAGTCTACCAACAACTTACCGACAAATTACCAACAGTCGGCTGACATGTTACCGACAGTCGGCAGTCTGTCAGCCGACAAATGGTTACCACTATAGAAAAAACTGTCAACCGACTGTCGGCCAACTGTTGGCCGATAGTCTGTGGAGGTGAGCTGTTCTTCACTTTTACCGGAGTTTCAGTATTATATTACATGTGGCGCATGACCAAAAGTAAGGAAATCACAGTGAAAGGTCAGAGGCGAAATATTTAAAAATATTGCTATAAAAGGTGACAGGCCTAGTAGAAATCCTGCTTGTCGCAAAAAAGAATTTTAGCCCGGCTTTAGAATGAGTTACCCCAAGAACATGACTGAGAGATTTTTCCTTTTAGATCAAAATTAACATATAACAGGCCTGCTGTTCTCTGTTGTTCTCTTTGATCTTAGGAAAAAGTCAGGAAATATTTACGCTTTCCAGAGCCGTTTACAATATTTAATCATCCCATCGTTCCTTTGCTAGCTCTGGGCATAATAATATATAGTTTCTTAAGCACATAGTTTGCAAGATCAGTAGTACCGGTAGTTGCTGAATGCTGAGTTAATTTCTAAGTCCATGAAGAAGAAGAAGAAGAAGAAGAAGAAGAAGAAGAAGAAGAAGAAGAAGACTTTAATAATAATAGTAATAATAATAATAAATAATAGAACAAGATGTTTATTAACAATTAAAATAACTATTTACAATACATTAAAATAATAATAATAATAATAATAATAATAATAATAAATAAAAAACCAAATAAAAATAAAAAACTAAATCTTTTATTGTAATAATAATAATAATAACATGAGTAATAATAATAATAATATGAGTACACCCTAACGATATTATTATTAATACCGATATTATAAACGGATGAGCGTGAGTGATTTGAAAATATTAATAAAAGGAAGATTACTAATAGCAAGTACAGTGGTTTGAAACATAAACAGTAAGCTTATATATTAACTTCTTAAGCTTACTTGCTTGAATAAGGCATACAACTTCAGTTTGTGGTCATTTCCCGGGTCTTGTTTTAGGGTCTTTACTCTCGCAGTAGCAGCCTGAAATTCCTTGTAAAGATCCGCTAGCTTCGCATTTCCTGTGTGAATTGGTCTCACTGCCGATAAACAGAACGCCGATGGACGAAATGAAAGCTTTTGTGTATGCACCTGTAAGGCACGCAAATAACGCGCCATGTTGATTCAGCGAGTCTCTCTCGTAAAGTTACATGAAAGAAATATCTATAAATGAGATGCCGCTGTGCAACGTCACTCCTTTTCGGTGTCTGAAGCATGTTTTGATGATTTGAGAAGTCGGCGTTCTCGAACGCATCAGGCAAAAGTTTTCGTCTGCTTGACGCAGATTTCCATAGCTTTGTACTGTTAAAATGATTTTTTATGATACAAGAGAAGACATCAGACCCTTGTGGAGACGTATGTTACAGAAAACGTAGCCAGGGACAAGCAAACTTTCGCAAAAAATGATGCGTTTTCACGAAAGACAC
Organism: Cladopsammia gracilis; assembly: GCA_022457155.1. Classification (NCBI taxonomy): domain Eukaryota; kingdom Metazoa; phylum Cnidaria; class Anthozoa; order Scleractinia; family Dendrophylliidae; genus Cladopsammia; species Cladopsammia gracilis. The sequence continues at coordinate 583,114 of JAJGOT010000397.1, read as the reverse complement.
GGTACTCATGTTGAGCTTTCACCGTGCAAAACATCTGCAAAGCGAATCAAGAGCTTTGCCAATGCCGTCGTATTCAGCCATCGACCGCTAGCATTCGGCGAGACATTTCTTTTTGAGATCGAGGAACAGGAAAAAGATTGGTCTGGCCATGTACGCTGCGGAATAACAACTCACAACCCGCAGACTATTAAAAGCGTACCGCCTTATCTGCTGCCCGACATGGCGCAAATGGGACGAACATGGGTGTTTGCGATCAAATCCACCATGCAAAAGCCATTAGGGGATGAACAGCTTAAGGACTATGGAAGCCACAACTTTCAACGGCAAGAAGCCGGAGATAAAGACACTAACCCAGTGTTTTGTGGTAAAAGAGCACGTGAAATGCAACTAAAGCCCACTGATGTTGGGTCGCGAATAGGAGTTAAAGTCAGCCTCACAGGAGAATTGTACTTTTTTGTAAACGGCATGAAATTTGGGCCGTGTGCTCTTGATGTTCCCATCGACAAGGATCTCTATGTTGCTGTCGATGTTTATGGAACAACAAAAAAAGTGCAGATCATCCAATGTGGAGGTCAGAACTTAAACTTTTTCATTCAATATTCGGATAACACGCTTAACCCACTGATCACCTCCATATGTTTAAAAGCCGTCTGAAACACAACAACAAAAAATAGTTTCCAATTGCATGATAACTGGGATCCTTGTAAACAAGGCTTTTGACATTCTCTGAGCTGGCATATTCTGACAAATAAATTTTATGCATAGAAGACCAAACTTCATTATAAGCACAACAAAAAGGATGCCAAAATGCCCAGATTGTCAACCCAGCCCATAATTTTTGTAAATAAAGTTTATCCGTCCCAGGTCACCACATGCTGTTCAGCATTAAGATAGTGGGGAGCAAAGGTGGGCAGGAAGTTAAAATATTGCGAGTGCACAGCAGGAGATGGGCACAAAACCCGGAGGGGGGTTACTCCCCCAAAATACCTATACGAGTATGTGCTGCCCAATGGGTTCATGATTTTGGGACTCCTGATCTAAAACTGGGTATCCATTTTAGAGATGTTTCCTACAACAGGGTATAATATTTCAAACCACGAAAGCTTTAAATTATCAGCAGCCATTTTTTTAGAATGAGGTATTAAAAATTGATCAACCTGATGAAGGGCCAAGCCCGAAACGTTGTTGAAGAAAATAACTTGACACTTTCTCAAAACATTTTATTTTTCCAATATGTTTATTTCTATTTCAAATTCTTATTAAGAATTGACCTATTTCTAGATTGGGGTATCACTTTGAGTGCAAATTCTTTCTAAAACTGGGTTCAAATTCGGCACATGCCCGAGTACCCCCCGGGGCACAAAAGAGCTTGCAAGTTTTCCTTCATATTGCTCCCCACTATCAGAATGCCTGCATGTTATCAGGAGGTTTGCATGACAAATTGTGTATCACCTCAGTTGGAGTGGAACACCATGCTGTGGTCCTGTCCACACTTAAGACCTTTTGAAATGTCTCCTTTTTTACTTTGCCACAAACAGCAAATTATTTTCAGAAACCAGATTATTTTGATACATTTTTGTCTATTGTCCACAGTAAAATGATGGAATACAGCATCATGGTTTTTAATCCACCCACTAATTTATTATGTTATTACCTGACCACGGAAAGAAATTGAAAATGCATTTTCAAGTCTCTGATTTTGAAACAGTGTTCCAAAGTCTCAGTTTCACCGGTGCTTAGTGTGGAAAATGGGCGAAAACCCAACAAAATGTGTGGTTTTGAAAAGAAAATGCACTTTTGTGGATGAAGTGCAAGAGTGTTGTATTGTTACTGGATGATGCTAGAAGGTGGGAAGTGGCCTTTGTAGCAGACACCAAGTCATAATAATAACAAAGTTCTTATAGCACATTTTCAAAATATTGATGTGCTTACAGTGTAAATATTATAACAAATGTCAACAAAGAGTAATTGACATGGGATCACTTAAAACATGCCTGTTTATAAGAAAGGTTTTCACTGGGTCTCCTCATTGGTTGGCTATAAAAAAAAAAATATTTGGGAGCTCCTGCTCTGAAAGTTTTTGAAGACAATTATTTTTTGATGCTATGAGAGAATAGATGTTCCGAACAATTGGCCCAGAGCTCACCAAGGGAATAACCTGTCATACAGGGGGGATGTTGGCTCAGAGCACCAGTTGGGTTGCACCTCTTCCGAACCTCTAATTTCATTGGACATAGATAACCTGCAGCTCTACTGTTTTCAGGGCTAGGGTCCACTGTTCTCTTGATTGTTCTATTGTTTCCTTAGTGAATCATGTGAGGCATTTGGAAAGGTGCAACCTGACCCCAGAGCACACCAAGGGCATAATCTGTCATACAGGGGAGATGTTGGCTCAGAAGTACACAGCAAGGGAATAACCTGTAATACACTGAATGCAAATATGGCAGCCAATTTATTATTCTTTTGTATGTGTTAATTAGCCTGACTAGCCTCATTTTAGAGTAAACATTCTTTTGAACTTTGCACATGCTAATGAGGGCAGTCAGGCTAATTTACATACACATAAAAGAATAATAAATTGGCAGCCATATTTGCATTCGGTGTATAAAGGGGGGATGTTGGTTAAGAGCACACCAAGGGAATAACCTGTCATACAGGGGGATTTTGGCCAAGAGAAAACCAAAGGAATAGCCTGTCATACAGGGGGATGTTGTTTCAATCAAAGGAAATATCAGCCATTGGAATATATTTTTAACTGAAGTCATCACCCACTTTTTCCAACAAGTCCTTTTAATTATTGTTTTATTACGAGTTTTAATTCAATTACTCAAAAACACTGCATAAAATGAGCACTGGCTGTGTACCATTCACTTTATTGACTGACTTGTGACAAGTAATGAAAATGGCCAATCATTTCACTAACAAGTTTTATTTTATTTTTAGTTCCCACTCTTCTTGACTTGTGCTGCGAAAACATCCGGAAATGTGTGGCACAACAAGCTGATCTGGAAATGCTGCCTATAACATCACAACTTAAGAAGTATATTGCTACATTTTAACTAGAAAAGGACATGGGGAAAATAATATGATATATTAGCGCTGGTATGAAAATTATTAACCATAGGTTTAAAATTGCCAGTGTTGCATTTTAGACTAGTTATACCAGAAAGCTTCTTTAACAAAATGGAATAAAATAATTTATCTATGCCTTAGGTCAGGATCAAACAAGAATAATACTTAACTAAAGTTGACTCTCTGGTAAGTAACCATACTATCCTTAACTTATGACTAGGATACATTTATATAATAATACTGGAGAGTGTAAGAGTGTAATTAATACAGCATTTGACTGAAAAATGTTTCAAACAGGATCAATATTGTCATCTGCTATCATTGTTTGAATTTTTGTCAACAAGACATTTTTCTTCCCTTGTTTTGTCCTCGTCAGGGTAGGGTTTTATCATCCCAGTAGCAAGAGAGATACTGAAATATTACTGAAAATATATATAATTGTATGACTAAAAGTCAAGACAGGTTGGGTGGATGCTTTTAAAGTGTAGGTGCCCTCTGCAAACAACCTTTTGCTGGGTATTCAGTGGTAAATTGATGGATTATGGCCCTGTGGGCCATGCACCGTTCATAGTAATTACAGTTGAAAGTTTTAACAATCGTCCTTGGCATTACAAAAGGTTATGTCTTATAGGAGGTGTTTTTTTTTGTAAGCAATGTTACACTCTTAATTAATACTTGTTTGGCAACAGTAGTGACAAAATGTGCGTTAAAAGTGTGTGGTTTGACATGCAACAAATCTTGCATTTTCCCTTTGCCACAATCATTGCAAAGAGTTGAACAAAGGTTCATCAAATGTTCACGATTACTACTAACTACTACTACTAATTACTAGTAATTATTTTGTTGCATTACAAGTCACAAATAATTTGTTACATAGGGTGACACTGCCTGCATGATATGAAGTGATCACTTTATCTCAAAACGGGGATGGTTACTTATCAGAGCTTTTCTCAGAGAGATATATTGTACAAGGGTTACCTTATTTTTTTATTTTATTAATTTTTATTGTTGTTTAACTTATATTTTTAAAAGACCTTTACCTTTTCAGTAACCTAGATTGTCACAATGCACCTTTTCTTTAAAAGAGATAAAAAAGCAAGTACAAACTAAGTATTTTGATGACCATAAAGCTAGTCTCAGTCACCTCTGTCCAAATACTGCCATTTATCTGTAATTTTTCTTTACATCATGTTGAGATTAGAGCAATGTGTGATCACTTGGCTTTGGTAAAGCAATCTCAAAAGACTTGAATTTATCATTTGTTATCATCCCCAACAACAGGAAATTTAATTTAAGCAGAATTAGATACAGTCAACTCTCTCTCAACGAACACCACTGAAAAACAGATATCCATCCAAGATGGACACCTAAAGTTGGTCTCTTCAGCACTTCACTCGCATAATTATTTTCCTATACCTGAAATATCTATAAGGGCACTTTACTTTAAAGCAGACAGCTGGTTGTGGTGCAGACAGTGTGTATCGTACTAGATTTTAAGCTGGATGTTTTTCTAGATCCATAACTGTGAGCCACAAACCTTGATTTTGAAGGGCAGTGGCACTGAAGTTATAAACACACAGTACTTCACTACAATGTCAGTCATTGTTGAAACACTGTGCTCCAAGGTGACAGCACAAATCAATCCTGATATCTAAACAGTTACCCCTGTACCCAACCCAACCATGAAATATTTATTACTGAAATATTTATTATTATAGTAAGTGGTGTTTAAAATGGTCATCAATCATAACTTAGGAACCTTAGTAACCACGGTAGCAATGGCAGCAAGAATGTTACAAAACAAAGGGTTTAATGAGAGAAAACAATCTGACTGCATGTGCATTATAAAGTTTGGTACAGTTCTTTGCAAACAAACAATGCAAAATGACCAAATTAAAGGTTACACGAAGAACATAAACAGAAGTCAGCAAATTTTCTTTGTTCATGTATATATACATGAACATAGTTTTGACACAACATTATTTTTCTTGTTGTCGCCCCTGTGGTTTCTCAAAGCCTTTAATAACACACAACAAACCCCCTGAGAACCAAAACAAACAGTAGCATCAAAATCCACAAATAAAAATCCATAAATTTGTTTGATTTTTATAGTCACTTCCTTGTTTCCTGAGTCATTGCTATAAGTGTGCTATGAAACATAACTGTTGACTTAAGAGTTTGCTACCTAGGTAATTGAAGTTCAGTAAAATAATTAATTGTTTCTTGAGTTATGGAGGGTGCAACTCTATAAGCGAAAGCAAACTGCCTGGTGTAATTCTAACAATGGCAATTCTTACTAAGGTGAATCTAAGTGCAAACATATATTTAAAAACATTTAGTATAATATATTGGAGACCCTTAGTAGCCATAAACACTATTGCACAACAATCTGTATGTTAATTTGTATGCTGTTTGTGCTTGTAACTTACTTTTTCTTTTTGTAAGTGTGAATAAAGAAAAAAACTAACAGCACATGGATTTTGACAAGAACTTTTAAAGAAGGCCAAAGTAGGTGGTTAGGGTAACCAAGGGTATTCTTGACTGTTAGCTGTTGTCTGTTAAGAGTACCACATTCTTTGTGTGTTAAACCCTGACATTAGTGCAGCTGTTTTAGGATCTTTTCCATTCATACTTGGCCTGTTGGTTGGCCCAGGTGTGCCATCACCACGTAACACAGCAATGCATTTCCAGTTGTCAAGGTAGTTGGCTAGAAAACACAACAACACGACAATAAAATGACATCAGTAAAGGCTTACATTTTCTGGTAGCCTGCAAAAGCACTCTTTCCTGTGATAAGAATTGCACTGCCTCCAGTTCAAATTCCAAATGGTTGTGTTACTTCAGTCTATTGTTTTCTTTTAGTAAATCAGTATACAATTGAATCCCAATAACTCGAACCCTCGGTAACTCGAACCTTGCGCTAACTCAAACCAAAATCAATTTCCCCTGGTTTTGCTTTGTCTATTTGCTGTAATTTTAACCCTGGTAACTCTAACCCTCAATAACTCAAAGCTGATCTGTCAAAGTCAAAACAACAGATGTTATTCAGAACACTGAGTTTATAGTGTATACATTGTCCTAACATAGTGTTGTTTTAATTTGCTTTGTTTTGTTCTGTTCATTTGTGTTATGTTTTGTTTAAAAAATCATTTTAGTTTGACTCTTTCTTGGTCAGTATTAATAAGGGGCATTTGATAAGTCATAAAGAATGTAAACAAACACGATTTACAGTATCGCCTAATTTACAGTCATTTGTTCCCAACTCCCATAACTCGAACTACTCCTAACTCAAGCCTTTTCCTATTTCCCTTGGAGGTTTAAGTTATCGGGATTCAAGTGTAATTAAAAAACTGTATCATGTTATTAGTAATTATTACTATTATTAGAATACAGTTTTTTAACTGCAAGCTCAGTAACTTTATACCTTTCCACAGTCTTACACATCCATCATCCCCAGATGAAGCCAGAATTGTACCTGTTACATTCCACTCAACTCTCCAGACCTGAAACAAAAGACTGAATGTCAACATAACAATTCTCCTTACAGGTCTACAGACTTCTTATACTAGTACTATATAAGCCAGACACCTTCAAAACCAATTCTAGCTGTCACCTTAGAGAGGAATCTCATTAATGAAAGTTTAGTTACAGATGAAAAAGTGATACTTGGCCAGAACAAACCAAGAAAAATTCTTGATGTCCATCTTAGAGAGGTGTCCGCCTTTTTGGGGTTTCCATCTTAAGACAGTTAACTGTAGATGCAATTGCAACATTTGTTTATTCTCGTGCATAAATAATGGTTCTTTTCTATCTTTCGTTGAGGAAAAGAACAGTTATGTTTTAGTAACAAAAATCTAGTAAGTACTGGGGCACTTTTTTGAGTAAATATGGTATTAGTGCTGCCTAACGTATTCACAAGGGTTTTTTTTTTCATTTTAAGTCTGACCTGTGATTTATAGTGGCTGAACTGGTCGCTGAACTATTTTCAATTTAAGTTTGACCTGTGATTCATGGTCGCTGAACTATTTTCAATTTAAGTCTGACCTGTGATTCATGGTCACTGAACTATTTTCAATTTAAGTCTGACCTGTGATTCATGGTCACTGAACTATTTTCAATTCAAATCTGACCTGTGATTCATGGTCACTGAACTATTTTCAATGTAAGTCTGACCTGTGATTCATGGTCGCTGAACTATTTTCAATTTAAGTCTTACGTGTGATTCATGTTCACTGAACTTTTTTCAATTTAAGTCTGACCTGTGATTCATGTTCGCTGAACTGTTTTCAATTTAAGTCTGACCTGTGATTCATGGTCACTGAACTATTTTCAATTTAAATCTGACCTGTGATTCATGGTCACTGAACTATTTTCAATTTAAGTCTGACCTGTGATTCATGGTCACTGACCTATTTTCAATTTAAGTCTGACCTGTGATTCATGGTCACTGAACTATTTTCAATGTAAGTCTGACCTGTGATTCATGGTTGCTGAACTATTTTCAATTTAAGTCTGACCTGTGATTCATGGTCGCTGAACCATTTTCAATTTAAGTCTGACCTGTGATTCATGTTCACTGAACTATTTTCAATTTAAGTCTGACCTGTGATTCATGGTCACTGAACTATTTTCAATTTAAGTCTGACCTGTGATTCATGGTCGCTGAACCATTTTCAATTTAAGTCTGACCTGTGATCCATGTTCGCTGAACTATTTTCAATTTAAGTCTGACCTGTGATTCATGGTCGCTGAACCATTTTCAATTTAAGTCTGACCTGTGATTCATGGTTGCTGAACTATTTTCAATTTAAGTCTGACCTGTGATTCATGGTCGCTGAACCATTTTCAATTTAAGTCTGACCTGTGATTCATGTTCACTGAACTATTTTCAATTTAAGTCTGACCTGTGATTCATGGTCACTGAACTATTTTCAATTTAAGTCTGACCTGTGATTCATGGTCGCTGAACCATTTTCAATTTAAGTCTGACCTGTGATCCATGTTCGCTGAACTATTTTCAATTTAAGTCTGACCTGTGATTCATGGTCGCTGAACCATTTTCAATTTAAGTCTGACCTGTGATTCATGTTCACTGAACTATTTTCAATTTAAGTCTGACCTGTGATTCATGGTCACTGAACTATTTTCAATTTAAGTCTGACCTGTGATTCATGGTCGCTGAACTATTTTCAATTTAAGTCTGACCTGTGATCCATGTTCGCTGAACTATTTTCAATGTAAGTCTGACCTGTGATTCATGTCTGACCTGTGATTCATGGTCGCTGAACTGTGCTGCAAGGCTGATGTCAAGTTTGGACAAATTTCCCCCAGCACCTGTTCCTTGGTCTCTGTTATGTTCACAACAAGCAAAATATTAAAAGAGAAAGAATGAACAAAAAAAAAAAGAAAACACTCTTCTATACAGCTACAGAAAATTGAGTTATGTTGGTGTTTTGAGTTCTTCCAAACCCCTCCTTATGCTATATGTATTAATTCCAGAGAAAAGTATATAATTTAACAGAGAAGAGCCACCATGTGGAACTGAACCGTTATTATTATTATTTTATAGTTTAAAGTGCACCTAACCCCCAAATTTTTTTTTGACTTAATCAACTCTATGTACGTTGAAAAGTTGAATAGTTAAATATTTATTGTTTTTAACGTCGCGTTAGTGAGTTATAGAGATTTGAATTTACAAAATGCTAATTAGATGACGTAAATTCGGGAATTTTCCATTATTTCTACGTCAATTAACAATAAGCAGTATACAACTAAAGGAAAATCAATTTGAGAAATACCAAATATAAACTGTGGAAAGTCAATTGATTCGTAAAAAAAAATTACTTGGAGGTAAGAACAAGTAGTTGTATAATAAATGAATCCCGAATTTACATCATCTAATTAGCATTTTGTAAATTCAAATCTCTATAACTCACTAACGCGATGTTAAAAACAAGAAATATTTAGCTATTGAACTTTTCAACGTACATACATGTAGAGTTGATTAAGCCAAAAAAAAAAATTGGAGTTAGGTGCACTTTAAAGACATTTAAAGCAGACAAAGAATCTTACCCATAAGGCCTGAGCATCATTATACGAACATCCTTAGAAGCAATAGCCAAAAGATGATAGGACCTTTGGAAAATGTAAAAAAAAAAAACAACAGCTTTATTGCACCATGTATCACATAACAGTTGCATAAATTTGTAGATTAGTGCTTTTTAAAATATCTGGGTTAAAAGAAGACATGTTTCATAATTTGCAAGAGTACTATAAGAGAACCCTGATCAGCAAAAGACAAAGTTTTTGCCTGATAATTCAAACTATCATGAAAAAATAAACTGGATCTTTTCATGGCTACTTATAAACTGGAAAATAAAACAAAAATAAAACATTGGAGGTAACTCTGTGTTGGATAATTGTGCCAAATAATAATTTATTATGAAGGGAGTCACTAATGTCTACTGAACATCATGGTTATTGTTCAGGGCCTGAAAAGTTGGCAGAGCTGAGTCCTGAATAATGTTTTACATGTTAGAAGTCACTACTGTCTACCCATTATCATAGTAATTGTTCAGGGCCTGAAAAGTTGGCAGAGCTGAGTCCTGAATAATGTTTTACATGTTAGAAGTCACTACTGTCTACCCATTATCATAGTAATTGTTCAGGGCCTGAAAAGTTGGCAGAGCTGAGTCCTGAATAATGTTTTACATGTTAGAAGTCACTACTGTCTACCCATTATCATAGTAATTGTTCAGGGCCTGAAAAGTTGGCAGAGCTGAGTCCTGAATAATGTTTTACATGTTAGAAGTCACTACTGTCTACCCATTATCATAGTAATTGTTCGGGGACTGATAATTTGGTGGAGCTCACTCCTGAATAATGTTTTACATGTTAGAAGTCACTACTGTCTACCCATTATCATAGTAATTGTTCAGGGTCTGATAATTTGGTGGAGCTGAGTCCTGAATAATGTCTTACATGTTAGAAGTCACTAATGCCTACTCATTATCATGGAGCAGGGGTGGCGCAGTGGTGAGAGCACTCGCCTCCCACCAATGTGGCCCAGGTTCGATTCCTGGCCTGGCGTCATATGTGGGCTGAGTTTGTTGTTGGTTCTCTCCTTGCTCCGAGGGTTGTTCTCCGGGTTCTCCGGTTTTCCGCCCTCCACAAAAACCAACATTTCCAAATTCCAAATTGATCCGGAATTCAGGGGCCACAGGTTTGTTAGTCTAAGACTATTAAGTGGTACCCTCGTTAAATAAAGTTGATCAATCAACTGTTCAGGGGCTGATAATTTGGTGGAGCTGAGTCCTGAAGAATGTTTTACATATTGGACTGGGGAGGCTTTACTTGTAGAGGTTTTTCTTTGCATGTATTTACTTTTTTAGGAAGGAAGAACACCCCAAGTGTTGAGTACCTCAACTGCTATACTGTGTTTTCGTCATTAACTGCTTCTAACAGATTATTTAATCACAATAATTTTCAGGTTTATAAAATCTTTACCTTCCAAGATTTGGAGCAAATGCAACATCATGAACAGCATCTGTGATAGCCATAAGAGTCTCCACTCTGTGCCACTTTCTACAAGTTAACAAACAACTTTAACAAATGAACAAAGTCAATGTATAATTTACAGCTGTACATGTGTACAATTTGGAAATTATGACAGTTAAATGAAACTCTACCATGAACTGGCATCTCTAGCCCGTATTCCACCCTATTTAAATTTTCATTTCTTTTTTTCAAATGTAAACTACATGTATTAAAACTTAGTCCAAAAAAAGGTTGTTGTTGTTGTAATCACTACCTTATCGACACTCTTCTCTTCAGTAAACATGTGTACTTACCTGCTTGCTTCATTGTACTCGTGTATTTGAACTTTGCCTCCTGCGCTAGTGTTGGGGTCATTGCTGCCAACAGCCAACATTGGTGCATGCACCCTAACAATCATAGATATACAACAAATTCATGATTAAAGATTCGTCTATTTTGGGGAAATCTAGAGCCCATCCTGGTCATGGGTTGAAAAGCAACAAACGTAACCATTTCATGGTACATTAGTGCTGTTTTTCAATTGCAAGATAAGTTGCACAAAACCCTACACAATATAACATTGTTGTTTAGAAGATGTACTGCATGGTACAGTCATTTTTTTTTAATCCAAGTACCTGGATAAGTTCCATGACACACAGCTACAGCTCAGTTTATGTTGGATTTCATTCTGCAAAAAAACATTTTAACCTTCATTAACCTTTACTTCCGAACATTAATGTTGTTGACATAAAATTACACTCAAATCTCTTTTTAATGACCAACAGTTGTTGTATGTTTTCTATGTCCTCTCTTCTGATCCATTACCTCTGAAACTTTTTCAACATGGCCACCTGTCTATTACGGCTGAAAAATTCTGTCTGAGGGCAAAAAGACTGTGTACAGAGAAAGTGCAATCCAATAGCCCAGGGTATTAAATAATTTTTATTTTAATTATATATAATATTATACCTGCTACTTGTAGTATTTTTAATCAAAATTAAAAGGCTACTGTAATATAAAAGGCCTGAGGGCTAATACATCAAGGTTCCAATATACCAAAGCTAAAACTTGAAATAAAATTGATTTTCTTTGCACTCTCGGCAGCAGAAGCAAAGAATGGAATATATTCACTGATTATATTTATGAGAATTATGTATGAGAAAAAAAAGAATAAAAGTGACCAATTAAAAATTTCTAAATAGAGTTAACTTTCACTGAACAGTAGACAAACTCCAGAAGCAATAAACTAAGATTTTTTTTAATGGCAATTTAAAAATTCATAGAAAATTAAAGAAGACACAAACCTGTAACTGCCACTGACTTAAATTCATAATATCGGGGGCTTCATAAATTCTGACAGTCCCATCCTTTGAACATGTGGCCTAGAAAATTAATAAACAAACAATTTTAAACTGTATCAGCAAAATCTTTGTGCAATTTATTGAAGGGCTGGGTGCACAAATCTATGTTGAATTTTAGGTCACTTCTTATTTAGCTCCCATCTGGTGACTGCTGCCTTTAACGTCATAATCAAACAAAGGAGACAACCATTTGGGTTCATTTAATAATAACATTAAAATCTGCTATCGTAAAAAGGGTTGTTGTTGTTCATCGTGGTGAACACACTAGTAAAGAAGTATTTTTCGTTTGTCTCACGATGTAGTCACTTCCGATGTGGATCGCGACGTTTCGACTGCATACTGCTAGTCTTCTTCAGGCGATGGGGTCGACTGGTTACGCGTCACCTTATGAAGCACGATGCTCTGCTGTGATTGGTTGGTTTTTCAACAGCTGTGACTGGCGCATTTTGATCCTCGTTGTTTCGGCGAATTGTTCCCTCGGCGGTCCGTAGTCGTACGGCTCTCCTGTTGTTGTGTTTCTTGATCGTGGGCATCCATGCTTCTGGAATTTCTATTCCACTGTCCCAACCAATCACAGCAGAGCATCGTGCTTCATAAGGTGACGCGTAACCAGTCGACCCCATCGCCTGAAGAAGACTAGCAGTATGCAGTCGAAACGTCGCGATCCACATCGGAAGTGACTACATCGTGAGACAAACGAAAAATACTTCTTTACTATTAAAATCTGCTGGTTGCCACCTTCTAACGAAACCACTATACACTATGTTCCTGGTAGTATAGTACTGCTATCTTTTTATTTTTCTTACCAGTTGTAATCCTAAATGTTTGGGAGCAAATTTGACATCTGTAACAGAGGTCCTACTGTCTACCAATGAAGTTCGTTTTACCTAAAAATAATCATACAATTAAGTTAGTATATATATATATATATATATATATATATATATATATATATATATATATATGCATTTGTATAGCGCAAATTCTATATACATATTCAAATGCGCTTCACAATCAATCAGACCCACCCCACCCATGAACAAGTACTGACACTGAGGGTGGTCACAGCCAGGGTTTGTTACGTCCTCAGTGGTTCTTTTACGTCCCCATGGGAGACGGGACCGCCATTTCTACGTGGTCATCCGAGCCACGTGAAGGTCTAACCATTTGCCGATGTCATAGCAAAGGCAGCACCTTCATCCTCAGTTATTTTAAGACCCTGAGTGTTGGTCCGGCCGGGGTTTGAACCCGAGACCTCACGCTCTGCAGACCGGTGCTCTATCAACTGAGCTAACCAGGAGGCGGAGTTAAGCTACTAAGAAATTTCCAATGCACAAGGGATAATATATTTTGGTGCTTTACATCTGTCAAAAAGTCAAATATGTGTAATCAATGTCAGCAATTGTTGCCAGCAGTTTAATTTTTTTCTGGTTACAATATTTTTACACCAATTTGATTTTTATTTAATACATGTATATTGTGAAGATTATGGTAATCAATCTGAGACAGAAAAAATTAAAACTGGTTTAAAAAATTTCGACAATTAAAAAAATGAAAAATTCAAAGATGTTTTTCGGGATTCTTCTGAGGTTAAAAGTGATTTCAAATCTGACCTTTATGAAATTAAGCCTAGGAGTTTCAATGTGAAAGTAAGTGCTGGTGTTGGAACTAGAACAAATCATTGACCTAATAAGATAAGATATAAAATGAAATTATATGGGCTATAACTTCATGAGAAATGAAAGTGCATAAAGAGTAGACAGCAGACTTCATTGAGGCAAAATACCCGACCGACAAGTTAAAATGTTCCTCCCCTGTTGAGGTAAAATACTGGTTGTGAATTTTTTTTTTTTGTGGAGGCAAAGGAAAAGTACATGTATAAGCTTAAGTCCATTAACACAAAACTGTTCCTGTAGGTTTAAGCACTTATGCTCACCAAAAAATAATCTGAAAATAGTTGGCACATCCAAGTAAATACCACAGTGAGTTGGATCTTCATTAGCCTGTTCCAGGCTCTCCCCTCCCTCGTTTTTTCTTCACTCGTTCCGACATTTTTCGCTCACCCCCACTATCTAAGAGCCTGGAACAGGCTAGATTTTCACCAAAGAACATTTTATTGCACCAAGTAGAACCAGAGATATACGTCTTACACTTTAAACAACGAGCAGCAAGTTACTTTTGCCCCGCTAGGTGACATTACGCGTCAGTGAAATCTTTAAAGTTTTGCTCACCAAAAAATGATCTTAAAATAGTTGATGCTTCAAAATAAATGCCATTATGATTTGGACCTTCTTCGAAACAACATTTTGCTGTTTTTAGCACTTTCCGGAGCCTTGTAGAACCAGAGATATCATGTTTTAAACAATCATTGACATCACCATGAGCTCCGGGATTAAGTTCAATATTTTCATCCTGTGTCATTATTTACATTTGTGAACGGTCAGCTCAGAACAATAACTTACGAAGCGAACACAAGTTTCGTGAAACGAAATGTGTATAAAAGGTTTTCTTTCGCTTTGTAAGTTAATTATCTTGAAAGAAAGTGACTTGCACATAATTATAAATCTTCCTCGCTGAAAATCTACTCGAACTCTGCCAGATCTCTTTTCACATGCAATTTTACTTGATGTCATCGCAGGGGTGGATACCCCGGATAATAATAAAAAAAAAATAGACAATGCATGCTTGTGCTCTTACATCCGACAAAATTTTGGATTTTTCCTGCTATTGTAAAAAAGGTGACTGCCTCGCTAAGGATCACCAGCAAAAATAAAAGTCAATATGGCAGACTAATGTTTTTGCTTTGTAACCACACTTAGAGACATGTCATGACAATTACATGAAATGTCAAATGTCATGGTAAAATGCGTGGGAAAATACACTTAAAGACACTTCGGGAACATTACATGAATGCAATATAATTGTCACAATATGTCTCAAAGTGCGGGTTACAAAGCAAACCCCCCCCCCCCCCCACCGCCTCCCCCCCCCCCATATTGACTTTTATTCCTTTAATTTTCTGATGAAGGTGAGTTAAACTGGCCGAAACATTGATTTGAAATTGCTTTTAACCCTCAGAAGAATCCCAATAAACAACTTTTAAGTTTTGAAAAATGAAAGGAGAAAGTTTCAGAAAATAATACACCAATAAAAAAATGAACTACAACATATTAATGTTGCATATAATGATTAAAAGTTCTTACTTACTCTAAAAAGTTATTTAATAATGAGTAATAAGAACTCTAAAAGGGGACTTTGTATTGTGACATGAAGGAAAACCTTGTTGTCTAGACCGTGAATGAAGTACTTACCCAATGGCTCTGCCCATGTGATATACCATCACCAGAACCTACGACTAAATATAAATACTGTAGGCTCAGAATTTTACAGATTAATGTTCACATGGTATTTTCAAATGCTTTATTAGCTACTCTGTGGAACATCATTTTGAAAAATTTTCCAGCCCTGTAGGCTTAATGTTACAGTAAAAAAGTTATGTTTTTATCCAATGATTAATATAATTAATTTTTTATACACTGTAATTTTTATTGGCAACTGAATATTACCGGTACATGGAAGTCTGCACTTAACATATTAATTAATTATTATTATTAAAAAAAGAGGTGGCCTAAATACACCACTGCTACTGCAGGTCTGTGGACAAAGATAAAAGGTTTGGTAGACATGTGTCTTACAGGTAAAAGGAATAACTTGTTTTTTTGTTACCTTGTTCTTCCCACACAGCAGCTGTTCTATCAAAAGAACAAGATGCCAGCACCTGACCAAACTCAGGGTGAGCCCAAGTGACTTTCCATACTGATCCTGAGTGAGTCTTAATATGACAAGATTCCAGTTATTAACTGAGTGCACTATTTACATGTGTTACACTTCAATGTGAAGAGCTTAACAGCTATAAGGATTATTAAGAACACTATTTACATGTATTACACTTCAATGTGAAGAGCTTAGCAGCCATAAGGATTTTTTTCAAATATGATTCAGAGGCTATCACTCCTCCAATTATGATTTTCTCCTGATCTGAAAACAACAAAATATTCACTCCTGGTAAAATACAGTGCTATTTACTCCTTAAAATATTAACTTAACAAAGTAAAAAATCCGCAAATTTTCTTTATTCACTGTTTTCTGTTTTATCGGCATAATATAAAAGCAAATCATAGCCAGCAAATGTTAAAAAAAAAACAAAGTCTAGATGTACTGCAATGAAATTGTCTGTCTGTGCTACACAATATGTAATTCCTGAGGGCCTGGTCACACTACAGTAAAAAAAAAAATTAGCCTGTGCAAAACTTTCCAAACATTAGAACCCACAAAAGGAAGTCCCGAAAAGTTGGGACATTTTAGGGTTGACCTGTCCATCTATGCTGTCAAAAACATATGCATAAGGACATAAGGGACGGACCATTTAATTTTTGTGGGGGGGGGGGGGGGGGGGGGGGGGGGGGGGGGGGGGGGTTGGGCAATTTCTTCTGAGCATGAATTTTTTTTTCCAGCATCACTATTTGCAAGAATTTTTGTTACCTTAATGCTTGAATTTTTTTTCACGTGCTTTCTTGTGCATGATTTTTTTTTCTCTTAAATTTCTTCTGCAAGAATTTTTTTTCGTAATTGCCCAACCCCCCCCCCCCCCCCCCCCCCCCCCCCCCCCCCCCCGCAAATATTAAATGGTCCGTCCCTAAAAACAAAAACATTCCACAAAAAGCATGTCCCTCCAGAAGCGGTTTCTTTTGTTTTCCTCACCCATACACTACGGCATCTTTGAAGTTTAGCCAGAATTTCCATTTTTTTTCAAATTTGCGAAACACCAGTTGCATTAGGAAACTTGATGTGATGACAGATTTTTATCTTAAACAAAGAAAAATTTGATCAAAGTTTCACTAGTGCGACCAGGCCCTTACTAATGAGCTCAAATTTGGCAAACTCGTTTAATGCAAGTACAGTCACCATGGCAACTACACTTACCTTCCAACTTGCTGTACAGTGCCACTGTCCATCTTCTCCGAGATCCCACACCTATATCAGTACCAAACTTACTTGTCATAAATAGAATAATGAAGGAAAATTGTCATTGTGTATTACAGGAGAGTTCCATTAATTTTCCAAGGCATTTATTTTTCAGGAAAACTTGGTTTTATTAACTGAATTAATTCTTTAACAAAATTTGCCACTGTAAATAGATTAAAAAAAGCTGATGTTTTGAGCACTAGCCTTTTGTCTGAGTCTCAGTGTCTGTTTTTTTTTTTCTAGAGCTATTGTTATCAGCAAAACAAAAATATATTTACAGTGTACATGTAAGTTCCCATATAGTATGTGGTGAGGGAGAGAAGAGTACAAGAGGACTTGAATTTCCTGTATTATCGCCGCCTACTTTTCTATTAATTTCACTGAAGTTGATGCCCAGAATGCTGGAAATGCTACTGCCATGGCCGTCTATTTTATAAATATTGCCACTTATTCTTAATTTTATTGAAACCCCTGCTTAATACAAATGTTTCTCTGTCCAAAATCGCAATAACTGTCCGTAATAGAGAGGGGTCAGTCTGTATTTGCTATCGTAGAGGCAGGTGTCTATAAAGAAAGATTTGACCGTATTATGGAAAAAATTGTGACACAAATTATTTAAGCTTACTTGTGATATCGATACTGTGATAACAAAAAATAAATAAAGCTATAAATCAAAACTCTGAAGGGAACAGAGTTAACAACAATAATAATGAGTTATTTACTTTCCGTCATCAGAGTGTGTATTGTCAGATCCTTACCTTCACACTCTGATCACTGGAACAAGTAGCCATTCGCCTTCCATGATAGTCGTATGATACATCGTGAATCAAATCTTTGTGTTCGGCAGGAATCTCACGAGCAACAAACATGATTTTCGCGCGCTTGACAGCACAAGACAGCTACACGCAGATTCACGCCAATTTACTTTTTACGTCATCGACTGATACCAGAGATAGCCTTCCAACAGGAAAACGCTTTGACTAAGCTTGCTCGTGAAGCAAAATAAAAGGAACTTGGAAGCAAAACTGAAATTTCAGGACTGAACACGCCGATTTCTACCAGGCACACTGTCCGCGGAGAACTGGTCAAAAATAGACATCACGTGACTCATTCTCGTTACCAGACCCGTGCGAAGCCGTCGCGAAGCTGAAGATGAAAATGTCACGTGACTGAGCTTCTCCGCCATCTTTTAACTGGCAAAAAACGATAAACTGTTACGGAATCCTCTTCCATCCTCTGTTTATTATCATTTTTATGGTTCGCACGCCTGGATATAGGTTTGAAAAATATCATTAAAGTTCTTTAGCTAGGTATTTTTTAAAGAAAATGGCAGATTTGGACGAAAGCGCTCAAGATAGCTTGTTGGACGCAGCTCTTCACACCACAAAGGACGATGACGCGGTATTAGGGGATATTTCTGGTGATCCAGCGGTAGACGACTCCTTAGAAGATCCGGTAATCATACCTTTTAGATTTTTTGTTGTTGTGTTAAAGAATATATACCTGCCTACCTAAATTTGTAGGCGCAATATTTTATGCTTTGCATTTGAAACGTGAAAAACTGTGGAAATTCCACCATATTTGGCTACGAGTATACGAGAATGCATCTCAGGTACGTTACCGGCCTTGGTTGTAAAATTAACGCATAGAAATCCCTCGTAAATTTTAAACTAGTCAGGGCTGGTATAAATAAGCTTTAAAGAATTCTGGCGACAGAAGAAAAGTACTTAAAGTTGACTTGCTCAAGTCGTTTGTTTTGATTCGTAAGAAGCACGAGAAAGTCTTCCTGCTGGTCATGGAGCAAGGATGCGGGCTCTAACTTATGACACACTGTAGAGTATGCTCTTCACTCGACAACTCACTTGTAAGTACAAGAAACAAAACCTACTAAATGCAACTGGGACAAGGCCACTTATTGTACATGCATAAAATACCAAAAAACTTCCCGAGAATCTCAATGTTCGTCTCAGGAAACAGCGAGATTCAAGGGAAACAAAATTCACTGTTTCCTGAGGGATCGGTCATTAAGTGATCTGTTGTATAGCTTTCTTCGTTGTGAAAAAAAAAAACAGTTTGAAAAATGCGCCGAGCACTCAAGGTGAACATAAATTGCATCATAATCATGCCACCTTTTGTCATGGTCTGATCACATGCGCTAGTGGGCAACAGTGCACTGTTACCCTCTCTTACCTCTAATGTGAAAAATGTTGCCCGCTTTTGCAAATGTTGCCTGTCCATGGATGTTTGGTGAGAAACCGTGTTTGTTATATGTCATGTTACCATGAATGAACCAATGAATGCACACGTTGTATTGAGAAAAACTCCAGCTATTTTACAATGTCATTTGTTTTGTAGCCATTGCATTATGTGCAAGCTTTTTCCAGTTTGTGTAATCCAACCATTTTGCCCAATAACATCAAAACAATCCTTATCATCGTAGAGAAGAAAATGAGCAACTTGGAGCAAGTGTAGGATAGGATATAGGAAAAAAATAACTTAAGATAACCTTCCATGGCTCACCTGTAGCTGCAGTCTTTTAATCATTTTCAAACTTTTAATTTGTCTGTCATCATCACAATTCCTGGTTGTGGTTATCAGTTGCTGGTGAGTGAAAGCCTTGTATAGTACTGTACAACACATCTTTTATCTTCTACGTGTGCAGGAAGAGTTCATGAGACTTAATGTCTTGATTATTGAAAGCCTTGTTATCTGATGTTAAATATTTCTGTGATGGTACATATAAAGGAACTAGAAGCCATCAAAGCAAGAGTCAAAGAAATGGAAGAAGAAGCAGAAAAGTTAAAAGAAATGCAGAAACAAGTTGAAGAATCAATAATGAGCCCCACTGCAGGTCAACCAACATGTAAGAAGTCTAGCCAGAGCCCTTTGATTAAACTTTTATGCATTGAAGAGGCCCTACTAAGTTATAAAGTTTGTTATAAAATGCGCAAGGAAATGCACGCTCTATGATTGGTCAAACCGAGTGCGTTATAACTCGCTAAAGCACGCGCATGATGAAAGGTTCATTAAAACTGTTTTTATTTTATAAAAGAAATAAAAAAAACTTGTTCCTCGTACATTGTTGAGATATATAAGCACTTGGCAATTTTTGAGGACACTTGTGAAGTGTGGGAAGCACTCGCCTTCGGCTTATGCTTTTCTGCACTTCTCTCATGTTCTTAAAAATTCCCATGTGCTTATATAACTCAATAATGCACTTGGTGCATTTTTTATTTCTTTAATACATTCACTTTGTTAGATTATTAGACCAACATGAAAAAATAAACAACTGACAAGAAAATTTAAATTCAAACTACAAAGCCGGTTGGACATTCATATAATTTCACAAAGAATATTACTGATGGACTTTCATTGTACTTGGTCTAAGTTTTGATTCCAAGGGTTAAAAGTAGCTCATGAATCTCATTGTAATTAATGGTAGTGGCAAACTTACATGTATGAATAACTATTTCCTTTGTTTAGTCCCAAAAACTCTTGAAGAAAAAGGGGAAATTGATTCCAGATCAGTTTATGTTGGCAATGTAAGTAAATGTGGTGTAAACAGAAGAATCTCCATAAATTCAACTCTATATAATTATTACTCAAATGTTTTGCTAACTTGAATCATTAACAATTTCTCCCGCTTCACATTAAACACTATAAATAATATTGAAACTTTAGATAACTCAAACAGTTTTGCATTTCCCCTGATGGTTGGAGTTATGTGATTCTATTCATAGTAAATGTGAGTTGTTTCTTCAAGTTACCAGTGCATGTATAATGTATCAATGACATTACTAATCAGTAACATACAATCTACTGTACTCTACTCAGTTATTATCTGTGAAACCTTGTGTTAACATGATTATGTGGCACTCAGAGGTACTGGATGACCTACCTACATGAACCTTCAAGGGCAATCACCTCTTGTCAGTGACTTGTTGTTCATAATACTGAATAATACCTCTAATAATTCAACAGATTGCTAAGAAATCACCATCAAGATATGTAAACCTTATTCAGTAAATGGATTTAAATAACTGCACTGAATAATTTGGCATTTACTCACATTTTGGGTGGATGTTAGCAATAGGTTTGTCTGTATGTTTGAAGACTACTGTACAGTCATTTTGAGTACACAGGGTTCTCACTAAGTTTTAGAGTAGACGGTTGAGATGTAATAGTAGGCGGCTGCATTCAGGTTTGTTTAACACATATTAAGCCTTTTCACTGAAAAGTAGGCGGCTCAAAATTCAAAAAAAGCCGGGTTTTTAGCCGGTTGCCGGCACTTAATGAGAACCCTGAGTACAGTTAATCCCTGTAATAATACAGGTGTGGGTCTTTATGGACACATTTCTTTTCATCTCAGGTTGATTACTCAGCAACAGCAGAGGAACTAGAGCAGCACTTTCATGGCTGTGGATCTGTTAACAGAGTTACTATTCTTTGTGACAAATTCACTGGACATCCCAAAGGGTATGTTGTCTAATCGCATGCTTCCTACTGGTAAACCTTTTCATTATCAAGAGTGCCTACATTGTAGGATCAAAACAAGACAAATACCAAATTTTATGGTGCAAAATGAGAGTACTACTGAAGAGATTCATTTGAATGGTCATACATGTACTTTTGGATTTCATCTACAGAATTAAACGTTAAAACCATAAAGTTTGTCTGTGGAAGGGAAGGGATAACTCTTGTCTTACTCATGTTGATACTGTTTGCTTGTAGGTTTGCATATATTGAATTCACTGACAAGGAAAGTGTTGACAATGCAGTCGTTTTGGATGATTCCTTGTTCAAAGGAAGGCAAATTAAGGTACAGTTTCTTTGTTTAGTTTGCATCTGATCAATGTTATTCCTACAAAATTTACAGTGTATATTGCAACCATAAAGAAATAAAATTTAAATATCTACAAACCCGCTTATAGCATAGCTAATCTAGGCGGGTTGTACTAATTACATTCATATTTACCAAACATAAAGTGATTTAAAAAACGGCTACTAAATCTTTATAATCTGCATTTTTTATTGACAAGCAAAGGCATTTGCAGTTTGTGTGCCATTTTGTGTTGCCTGGTAAAAATGCTGCCCTTCTACCACCCTTTGAGAATTTCCAAATAAGGCAAACCATGTCACAGGGAGCAGAGGAGCCAAATTTGACCTAATACACGTTCGATCTTTGAGCTTAAAACGCGCGCTGTGTCTTGCGTTATTCGATCTGTTGTTTTCGAGTTTTTGCCCCAGCGGGACCCCAAGCGTAATCGGCGCTTTCCGGAAAGCGTAAGCTTTCCAAGAGAGGCACGAAGTGCCGAGAAGAAAAAGAGACGAGGGAAGAAACATAGCACCACGTGATTCGTTGGATGTGGACCGCAACATACTGGTGACGGAAGTAAAAACTCCGAAAGTGACATGCCGTCAATAAAACGGAAGTTATGCCAATCGTTCAAAATAGACCTTGCCACGGTTTCTCCAAATTTTTATATTGGCCTGACAGGAAAAATCCATCGACACTGCTGGAAAAAGCATCTCAAAATTAGCAAAGTGGCCGAGTTTAAAAGCGATATCTTTTAAAATAGTGGAGATATAGCTCTGCAAAGTCGACCACAGGCGGCCCAAGCTCACTTTTAGATAACCGGGACGTGACCCTTGCTTTATGAGCGGTATTGTGTTTCAAAGATTCGGTTTATAAAGGTTTGTATGGGAACGCAACGGTTTTGCTTCAAAACTTAAAAATTCGAATCTTATGTGAATAAAATTGACTTACCCTGTTGCTGTGTTGTATTCTTTGTTGTTTGCTTGCTCCTTGGGGCGATTTAGCGCGATTTCGGCGAGTTATCGTTATTTCGGTGCTCCACTGCAGTGGAGTGGAGCATACCTCTCGTATGACGTATTTCCGTCACCAGTATGTTGCGGTCCACATCCTACGAAAGTCAACTTTGAACGCCATAAAGAGCGATCACCGAAAAGAGCATTTAATGGATCTCTTCATTGAAATTGTTGAAAAGCTGTCCAGAGACTGTCCATATAAAGCTACATGCCAAAAATTAGAACTTTTTATTGAATCAAAAGCGAGTAATTGGGGATCAAAAATTAGGCACAAATCTGTTTCCTCCCTTGTCTCTCTTCTTGCTGCGTAACGATTTTGTGGCGCCCACAGTCAGCAATTTGCGGTTACCCAACGGAAAGCTCCGATTACGCTTGGGGTCCTGCTGGGGCGAAAAACAGACTCGTAAACAACAGATCGAAGATCAAACGCGTAAAGGTCAAATTTAGCTCCTCTGCTCCCTGTGACCATGTGCGACATGCTCATCGTCACTTTCTCAAACATGGTGACAAACGACCAAATACCAAGCGATCGTGAATCTGCCTGCATCTTTTAGATCAGCTGTAATATTATGGTTATTCCGGCTAAAGACAGTACAACAGATAAGTCTAAAGCTATTTGCATAATCGAATTGAAATATTCAAAATCGAAAGGCAATAATCGAAATTGAATCGAATCGCAAGGAGTCTGAATCGTTACACCCCTAATTGCCACCTGATCAAGTTTAGTGAAGGGGTGGTCATTTAGTTATGAATGATTAATTATTTTACTACGTAACTTGAGTGTTTTAGATATGTATTTACATTCTAGGTTAACCCTAAAAGAACAAATCGACCAGGAGTCAGCACAACAGACAGAGGTGCACCAAGAGGAAGAGGCAGAGGTCGTGGTTTTAGAGGTGGATACTACAACCCCTATAACCCGTATGCAAATTACATGCCCAGACCACGTGGAAGGGCCATGTTCAGGTTAGACAATAAGTATTTTATCTCAGAACTGCTTATTTATTTATCTCCGCACTTATTCATATTTGTGGTTTTTATTATTTCACAAGTTAAATTGCATTACTTAGGAATGTTCGTTTTAACCAGCCCTTCCAATGTCGTTCAAAATGGCTTAATATTTTTGCGACAGCAGAGAGTGATGAATTTTATTGGTATGTTTACAGAGTATTAACCTTGCCTTTTTAACTTTTCTTTGTAATTTAGTACATGTATGTTCATGCAGTAGTATTTTCTTCTTGCCTTTTCTCAAGTGGCATCAGTTTTGCCTTTTTGACATAACTCTGCACAGTATTGGTCTATGCTCGTGTGCAATACACATATTCTATTCGAAGTATGGCATACAAAAAGTATCTGACATGATGCTTTTTGAAAGGGCTGGTTAACAATGTTGTATTTCCTTGTCTTAAAATGACTGTTTTGTTTTGTTTTGCAGGGGTCGGGGCCGAGCATCCTGGTATTCACCATACTGATGACTGGTACACGGAATCATCATTCGCCGCCAATTTCTTTTTGCCTCATTTCTTAGTATTTTTACCCTTTGCATATTTTTAACGAAGTTTAGTTATTTTTGCCTTCACAGGTTTCTTGGCTTTTCTCAAGGGACCACACAGTGAAGCTAATGGTTATTTGAATGAAAGCCAAGTGCCATGCCACTTTCATTATGGATTATCCAAGAGTAGGTATAAAGATTTGGACATAGACTTACATGACAACAGTGGAGAGAAAAGATAAACAAACAAAAAAAGAAAAGTATTTGAAGAGAGGGAGAAAATAAGAGAAAAAAAAAACGTTGAAAGAGGAAAATGACATACAATGTGAGCAGTTGCGAGATTTACCAAAGAGAAGAGAGTGCTGAATGTTTGAGTTGCAAGAGAGAAAAAAAAAAACATGGAAATAGGGAGTTAACTTATTTGTATGTTGTTTTAAAAATTTGTATAAAGTGCATTGACCTGACATGCATTCTCTTTTTAAAAACATCAATAAAGATTTTTGTAAAAATGTACCCTTTGTTTGTCATTCATTATCTTTGTGGCAATCTATTGGTAAATTTGGCTTTCTGTTTGGATGCTGCTATTGGGTGGATCACATGGCAATGTTTAACCAACCTAAGAAAAACTTGAAGCTCAGACTGGCATAAGAACTTTTTCATTGAAATCATGGATTTCACATTCCCAATGTTTCCTTTCAGCCTGGGGTGAAATTTGATTTCATTTTCAGGTTTTGTTTTCAGCATTTTTGGCCTGGCTGAAAGTTCCAGCCTGGTACACTGTAAGGTCAAAGAAATCCATAATTTTGGGCTGAATCTTTCTTCATGTTATTACCCCCCCCCCCCACCCCCCCCCCACCCCCCCCCCCCCAAAAAAAAAAAAAAAAAAATCCGGGGAGTTGGTAGTGGGGAAAGTTACTGGTTGAGGCAAAGTTACACAGGTGGCCCACAAAGCTGGATCAACAATAATATAATTTTGTTTGTATTTTATTGTTTTATTATCTTGCAAGTTTTTATTTATGTTTTTAATATATTTACAAGAGTGACCCTGATGTCATTCCCAGGGTCTCTTACCATCTCCTGGAGCAAGGGGAAGGGATTTTTTGTTAGTAACAAGTGCAGTGAAAATCTGCACTCTACTACAGCGAGACAAATTTTTGTAAGCAGAAAGAAACAAGAGAAGACAACCTTGCTCCCATGGTGTTGAGAGAGTGACCCTTTGAACAAGGTTGAATCTCATCAGATCTTTAATAAATTATAGTGATATTAAGAGACTGATTTTTTTTTTTTTTTGGGGGGGGGGACATTTGGGCCATTCTTTTTTTAAAAGTTTGGGGTGGGGGGTAGACCTCTCTCCTTGTGGTTTGGCTAAGTCTGCGTAGCAACTTCCCCCAAGCTCTTGGCATTCCTTGTGTGTTGCTATGGTTTTATTTTTGCCTTCACCTTGTTCGTGATCCAGCCTTGGCGGCACTGGTGAGATAAGGAAAGCTCTGCCTATACTGGTCTATACTCTTGTCCTATCCCCAAGTTGCAGGGAGATAAGTCAGGCTTACTTCGTGCGCATAACCCGAAGTGGCGAATTACCTGCCACAGGGCTGTGTCCCCCCTATTACACCACGTTTTATTGTGTCTCTGTTTGGGTTTGCTTACTTCTAAATAAGTCCAATAGCAACAGGAACAGTGACATTTACTAAGGAACTACTGATTTCTCTACACTCTGATAACCCAGAGCTGTACAAAAAAAAAAAATTCTATACAGCAAGGACTTACTACAGGCAATTAATGCAATTAAAGGCATCTAAAATCGTGCCACATTTAAAGTGCATTATGTTTTGGATACTGTTTATCACTAGGGACCTGTAGGGACTTTGATAAGGTCATAGTAGAATAAGTGACATGAAGTTACCCACTACAATCAACAGTGTGTTCAAAATAAAATTCGTGCTGACTAGTCTTGTTTCATCATTCCTAAAACAGTCCTTTCAAATATCCTATAGAAAAGAAATAAAAAGTTGATCACTGTCAGATCGCTAAACATACTATCCTGCACAACAGGCATTTTTGTCAAGAGTTTCGGGTAAGAGCAAGGTGAGAAAAAATACTCCTGTTGCATGACTTGCACTCCACACTCACTTTTGCATGTGCTCACAGGCTATACTATAATTATGTACCAGATTCTTTAACCAATTGGTCAATCAATCTAAGTGCAACTTACATAATGTTATTATTGAAAGTAAATGAAAAGATCATCACTATCCTGATCATACCTTGAAGTTATATTTTCTCCTGGATTGTAGAAAGGGTTGCAAAACATGTCTGTATAGGCTACATGAAGTTTCCGAAACATCTAAAAAGATTGAAAAAAAATTCAAACAATCAAGTAATGCTCTTATCAGCAGCAAACCCAGGGGTAGAGAGGGAAAGGCAACTAACAGGGTTTGTTTATTTGTAGCTAATGTGAGTCTGAGAATGAGAAAATTATTAGCTCACTTTTGTAAGGGCCTAAATGAAGGCTCAAGTGACTTGAGATAAACATGAAAAGCAGTTTTTATTTTTTATATTGTACCTCTTATTTGTAGTTAGGAAGTTAGGTAGTTAGCTGATTATGATAATTTAAGCTGATGGAAATACCGTGTATAAATGAAGTTATCTATCTATCTATCTATCTATGGTACAAATGCCCCCCACTACCCCCTTCTTTGTATGTAACCTGAGGGGTGACAGATGGTCTTTCAAAACTTATGGGTCTCGCAGTCTTGTTATTTTTTTTAAATAGTTGTCCTTATCTTGGAGTCTCAATTTTCTCATGAAGCTAGCCTGTAGAGGCATATTTGGGAAGGTGAATGCACATTTAATTAAACCATGGATGGAGACAAGTCAAAAGACCAAGGGTGTGGGAGTCAGGCTGAAAGGAAAAGCAGCAGGGAGGGGGAAGAAATATGTTTTTTTTTCTAATCCCTGCCCCTCTCTACCCTCTTCCACTTACTAAACAAGGTTAAAATTCAGCACTGTACTGCAGGATATCATGAAGCTGTTTCAGAGTCTCAGTCATGCATTTTAATAAGTGAAATAGTCTTGAGCTTACAGAACAAATAGTCTTGTCACCTAACTAAATTTCAAATTTATTTGCCATCCCTAACCTGTACATATACTGGAAAATATTTCACATTTTTGTCCAAACATCCTGGAGAAATGCCAAGACTGAAAAGAATGCTAAAATTATGATAATAATGAAAACAATGATGATCCAGCTTGTGAACACAACAATGCCATGACTTACCGTTCTTATTTCATTGTCTCTTAGAGCAGTATTGGCGGACTCTACCACAACTACAAACTTGATTTTAGTATTTGTTACATAACCATATCTTTAAGGCTTGGTCAAGGAAATTCAATTCAAATTTCGTCAGTGATTTTGAATGTCATAGTCAAATTACTTCTAAGGAGAGCTTGGAGAGGAGGGTCAGTGTTTCCAGAACTCAGAATTTGAGCTTAATATTCATATGAATATATTTTAATTTTGTCAAATATAAATAGCAGTCTTTCATTAAAATAATAACTGTGCCAATAATAACTTTCCACCATTTATTAATCTCCCTTTAAATACTCTTTCAAAGGATACACTTTATAGTCTTCCGTAGGGTATAACAAACCAAGGTACAGCTCTCGAGGATCATTTGAACTTTTAGTTAGTGAGGATACTAAATAAAAAAATTTTCAGAATGTAAGAGTTAGTTACCCTTAGGCAATGTTTACACAAGTGTTTATAACCACAATTTTATGATTTAGTTGCGATTGCCAGACATTGCACATATGAACAGCCAGCAATTTCACTGCAATTTGGACTGTTTTGAACTTGCTCTAATTTGCTTCTGATTTTGCTGTGACTTTTATCAAAGTGGAAATCACAGCACAAAACATTTAGTCACTTTTTTAAGCTTTACTTATTTTATTCTTGGCTTTCACTTACGTCATATCAAAATTCAGAAGCATTGTGTAGTTCCAGAAAAAATCCATACCCATCCCATGGAAGGTCATTGGAAATTCCTAGGGGGAGGGGGGTCTTAAAAGCCAACATTTTAGAAGCAATGTATGAAGTCAAACTGGAATTTCCTGGGGGGACGGGGGGTGCTAAACAAAAAACCTTCTGTGGGGGAAGTATGGATATTTTCTGGAACTGCACATTAAACAATAGATTTTGAATCCAAAAGGTTTTTGGAATTGTAGAGAGTTTAAAACTACACATCTTGGCCAAATTTTGAAGCGCCAAAGCATTTTGTTCAAGAGTTATAGGCGAACGAGTATTAGACATTTTTAGTAAGAAATGTATGGAGCGGCCATCTTTGTGCCCCATGGCGGCCAAAAATTCAAAAGTCTTAATTACACCAAAAATCAAATCAAAACATATTGTATTTGTTATAAGCTCCATTAACTCGGCTTATTAGCACTTATAATGCAAACAATAATTTTCAGCTGATTCAGTTTTGTTTATCTTCACAGCTTTTCTGTAATAGCGTGACGAATTGTGTGACACATTTAAAACCTTTGTAAATCGGAAGCAAAACATCGTGAAAACCTGAAACTTTCTGTGAAAGATTAATAAAACTTGTATCCACATACCATGTTAGAAACAGCGTTGTAGGATGTATAGTTTAGATTTTTTAATTTTTATGACATCATGTGAAAACCAAGAATACAATTCTTGACTTGCAGCTTGTCTGAAGTAAACACATCAACCAATCTAGAAAAAGCTGAGCTTCTTCAGCAGGTGCAACAGAAGTATGGGGCACAATTTCAGGAATGCAAACCTGTGGGTACCCCCCACCCCTGTGGGTACCCCTGCCCCCTCCCCACTAGCCTGTCATACCTAACCACTGCATGTGCCACAAATTTGTAGCTAGGAAATTAACTGTCTGAAGTCAATTTATTGCTAAATTGTCTACTCAAAATAAGCTTAGGTAAGCTTAAAGGTTATCAAAAGTGAACAGTAAGTACACTTGCCAGATGAGACCCCAGGTAATAAGTTAGTACAGAGAGCTATAAAACTCTTCTACAAACGGCTCATACTGACAAAAAAAGAAACGTTATGAGAAGTTCTACAGTTTACTTAGTGCTGCCTCATTTTCCTCCAGTGATGAAATGAGTAAGTTAAGTAAGCTTATTAAAGCAAAAGTGGCTTATTTCTTACCCTTCTCTTCAACAACATCCAGTGAAGTGTGCACTGTGTAGTGAAATTTCAGCTCTTCTTCAGGAGAAACCGTCCGTAGAAATAACGGAAAATTCTGAAACGAGATCAATATTGCGTCAAAACAAGAAAGACGTTTAAAATATCCGATAAGAAGAAATGTCTTACTTCTTTTCCTATGACGGCTACACACACCGCCATCTTGGTTTTCAGAAGTTAACCGCTGCGAAGTATGATGGTTGGCTCAAACACAATCATCTGAAGAACTCGTGAGGACACTGGAGAAGTCAGTCTGCAGCAATTTTTTTGCAGGAAAACAGCTGAAAACATCGAGAAATGGCGTTTTTAGAATTGAAGATTTGGGCTTTGGTCTATTTGTTTTCCTTTGCAGCAGGAGCTGAAGATAAAAGAAAACCAAATGTTATTTTCATGCTGATGGACGATGTGAGTTTCTGAGCTATTCTCATGAACTGTCCGCCGGACTGTAAGGACCTGTAAGCTTAAGCTTACTTGTTTTCTATTTTCTTTGCTCACCACATCCTAGGCCTCAGCTGAAATCAGAATTCATTTTAAATTTCCACGCTCTTCTATTTACCGCATAGGTCTGTCGCTGGCAATTCTTTTCATTCTTTTCATTCTTTTTCATTCTTTTCATTTATGCTGAGGTATGGCTTCTCTTCATTTGTTTGGAATCTGTTGGGTATAGTGAGGCGGTTGTGGGAGGAAGGGGGGGGGGGGGTGGTTGGGGTAAGGGGGAGCGGGGGTATTCCTGGGCTGATGTGGGTTCTTAGCTAATTGGGCATTTTGATGTCCAAATTTTCAGTCAGGATTAGTTTTAAATTGCCTTTAGAATGGGCTAGCCCAGGATATGTTACATATAATAATAATGATTGCTAAAATGCCTGATTTTCCAATTATTAATTTAATTAATCCAATCCAGATGGGATGGGGTGATTTAGGAATATTTGGCCACCCATCAAAGGAGACACCCAATCTGGACAAGATGGCGGCAGAAGGGATGCTCTTTCCTGATTTCTACTGTGCAAATCCACTTTGTTCTCCATGTAAGTGAAAACCTCTGAGAGTTTTTTCAAATAAATATTTCACATAATCTAACACTGTCTAATTAAAATGTAAAAATGTCAAGTTCTGTATATTTTATGAGCATTAGAGTTTTTGACTTTGTCTGTGAACACTC
This sequence comes from Cladopsammia gracilis, assembly GCA_022457155.1. Classification (NCBI taxonomy): domain Eukaryota; kingdom Metazoa; phylum Cnidaria; class Anthozoa; order Scleractinia; family Dendrophylliidae; genus Cladopsammia; species Cladopsammia gracilis. Next base: position 552,419 of record JAJGOT010000397.1, on the reverse strand, counting down.
AGAATTTTCGATTTATTAAATATTATTTTAATCAATAAATATTGAAGGGCTGAGAGCATAACTGATCCATGTCGAATTTTAGGCTTTTTTATTTTTTCTCACGCAGATTTACCTCATTTTATCGTACAACGAATAATATCACAATAAAAAATAAAAATGTCTGCACGTATTATCTGTTAAACCACCAAATAAGGGATATATTATCGTAACAAGGGTTGTTGTTGTTCATCTTGGTGAACACACTAGTAAAGAAGTATTTTTCGTTTGTCTCACGATGTAGTCACTTCCGATGTGGATCGCGACGTTTCGACTGCATACTGCTAGTCTTCTTCAGGCGATGGGGTCGACTGGTTACGCGTCACCTTATGAAGCACGATGCTCTGCTGTGATTGGTTGGTTTTCAACAGCTGTGACTGGTGCATTTTGATCCTCGTTGTTTCAACGAATTGTTCCCTCGGCGGTCTGTAGTCGTACGGCTCTCCTGTTGTTGTGTTTCTTGATTGCGGGCATCCATGCTTCTGGAATTTGCATAGGCGAGACTGGAAGACCTATGCAAGACAGAATGAAAGAGCATGACCGAGACATCCGATTCGCTCGTACCCAGACCTCCGCCGTTTCAGAGCACGCCAACAACACCGGACACCACCCGCTTTGGAATGAAGTAAAGTTTATTGATCGTGATCCTCATTGGTACACACGCAGGGTCAAAGAGGCGATCCACATAAGACTTAACCCTAACAACATCAACAGGGACAGTGGAATAGAAATTCCAGAAACATGGATGCCCACGATCAAGAAACACAACAACAGGAGAGCCGTACGACTACGGACCGCCGAGGGAACAATTCGTCGAAACAACGAGGATCAAAATGCACCAGTCACAGCTGTTGAAAACCAACCAATCACAGCAGAGCATCGTGCTTCATAAGGTGACGCATAACCAGTCGACCCCATCGCCTGAAGAAGACTAGCAGTATGCAGTCGAAACGTCGCGATCCACATCGGAAGTGACTACATCGTGAGACAAATGAAAAATACTTCTTTACTAAGGGATATATTATTTGACTTACCGTAAATTCTTATATTTATAATAGCTTGTGTCTTGAAATCGGGATGCTAAGGGTGTAATGCAGCAATCTACTGTGTAATACGCTGGGATATTTTCCTGTTCTCTTTCTCTTATAAGGTAAAATGATGTCACAGTCAAAATTATAATATTCCTAAGTACCCCCTCCCCCTACCTTCCCCTCCTGGTCTTCCACCACTACCCCCTCCCCCTACCTTTCCCCTCCCAGGCTTCCACCAGTCCCCCTCCCCCTACTTTTCCCCTCCTGGGCTTCCACCAGTACCCCCTCCCCCTACCTTTCCTCTCCCGGGCTTCCACCAGTACCCTCTCCCCCTACTTTTCCGCTCCTGGGCTTCCACCAGTACCCCCTCCCCCTACCTTCCCCCTCCTGGGCTTCCACCAGTAGCCACCTTTTAACAAAGCCACTGCATTAGCATACATACAACTGGTTATTTCAAATGTAAAAAAGCCCCCTTCTAGTAGATATAATAAATTGTATTACATTTACCTCCTTGAAACAGTTTCCTATGTTCAAACATAATTAAAGCCCTTATGTCTTTTTCTTAATTAACTATTCCACTTAATAAAATAGTACTGACACATTTTATGGTTCTGGCAGCATCCATATAAATCATTGTTTTTCTTAACAGCACGTGCAGCAATCCTCACTGGACGTCTTCCAATCCGTAATGGATTTTACACAACCAATGATCATGCTCGTAATGGTAAGAGGACAATTTCTAGAGATAGAAATGGTGACTTTTGTGCTTTTATACTGCTACAGTGGATATTGACAATCCCAGCTCATATATCTGCATCAGGTTATAATTTATTAGGTACACAGTGGTCATTTTCATCTAGTTTGTTTATATTGACAGTCTTTCAACATGTATAACCAACCTTAATTTCCATATCTACAGGTTATACCTCACAGAATATTGTATAACCAACCTTACTTTCCATATCTACAGGTTATACCTCACAGAATATTGTATAACCAACCTTACTTTCCATATCTACAGGTTATACCCCACAGAATATTGTATAACCAACCTTACTTTCCATATCTACAGGTTATACCTCACAGAATATTGTATAACCAACCTTACTTTCCATATCTACAGGTTATACCTCACAGAATATTGTATAACCAACCTTACTTTCCATATCTACAGGTTATACCTCACAGAATATTGTATAACCAACCTTACTTTCCATATCTACAGGTTATACCTCACAGAATATTGTATAACCAACCTTACTTTCCATATCTACAGGTTATACCTCACAGAATATTGTATAACCAACCTTACTTTCCATATCTACAGGTTATACCTCACAGAATATTGTATAACCAACCTTACTTTCCATATCTACAGGTTATACCCCACAGAATATTGTATAACCAACCTTACTTTCCATATCTACAGGTTATACCTCACAGAATATTGTATAACCAACCTTACTTTCCATATCTACAGGTTATACCTCACAGAATATTGTATAACCAACCTTACTTTCCATATCTACAGGTTATACCTCACAGAATATTGTATAACCAACCTTACTTTCCATATCTACAGGTTATACCTCACAGAATATTGTATAACCAACCTTACTTTCCATATCTACAGGTTATACCTCACAGAATATTGTATAACCAACCTTACTTTCCATATCTACAGGTTATACCTCACAGAATATTGTATAACCAACCTTACTTTCCATATCTACAGGTTATACCCCACAGAATATTGTTGGTGGAATTGCAGATAGTGAAATTCTCTTGCCAAAGGTTCTTAAAACAGAAGGCTACTACAGCAAAATAGTTGGCAAATGGTGAGTAAGTTGTACCTTGTTGATCACCTGCCAAAGAAAACAGAAAACAGTTTATGGCGTTCGAAGAACGCAATCCTAATTTTGTGTTGGTTTCCCTGTGCCTTACATGCAGTAAAATTTGAGATTTTTTGGTGTCCGGTTTTCCAAATGGCCGCCCCTATTGCTTTTTTCAGGGGCCCATTTCCACCGGAAATTCCTTCAAACGTGTCTCCATAATCTCCGATTACTGCTAGTTTTATTATTTAAATTTGCAATATTTATTGGATTGATTACTTTTAGATCATTTAAGTTATTTAGTTTTCTTTGTCTCAGATTCATTGTGACATAATTTATTACTTCAATTTTTAGAAACATGATAAGTAGAAGCCTGGGTACTACTGACTATAAATTAATATTAACTCCATTGCCTGCAGGCATCTTGGCCATCAGCCACAGTTTTTGCCACTGAAGCATGGATTTGATGAATGGTTTGGTGCACCTAACTGTCATTTTGGTCCATATGATAATGTTCACACTCCTAATATTCCTGTTTACAAAGACGACAAGATGGTTGGCAGGTAATATTGCATAATCTATCAGTCTTGAGAGTTGTTTTGAATAGAAAATGTACTATATCTAGTTTGAGAATGATCTGGGATCACAAATCCAAGTTCTCCAACAAAAAAAATGTCTATAGTAAGTTACAAAATCAAATCCTTGTTTTCTTTTATTGGCTTTGATTGTCTTACGATCAAACCAACGAACTCAGTGTTTATCTTGTCATTTTTATTCAGATATTATCAGCACTTTGCCATAAATCTTAAAACAGGAGAATCCAACCTGACTCAAATATACACAGAGGTAACTTTTAGATTTGACGACCTTGTATCCTAAGTCATGCCTGGTCCAATGGAATAAACTTACTCCAGAACTCATCTAGTTAGCACATAACACAACCTCTGCAGTATGGCCAGTGCCTTAAGCATGCATGCATACACACAGCCAAATTACCAAGGGAGTGGCAGCCTTTGACAGCTGTTTCATCCTTGTTAGGACTTGTTTGTTTGGCAGTTAGATGTGGCAAAGTTGTGAGGCAGAAACATGGATGAAACAAGCTGTCCATGTCTGCCACTGTGTGATCATGCATAAGATACCAGGAGGGAGGTTATGTCGTGTGTCTCATGCTGTCTTTTTAAAAACCAATAATAATTATTTCTAAGCACTGTGCAGTACTACCATGTTGTCAGTCTGTAGATAATTTTTGTGGTTCATGACATGTCACACTACGCCTAACAGGACATCGTTAGTGAGGATTTTTATAGTTTAATTTTGTTGTTGATTCTGCTTTTAGGAAGCACTTAATTTTATTGAAACTCAAGCAAAAACCCAAGGGCCATTCTTTTTGTATTGGGCCCCAGACTCCACCCATACACCACTGTATGCTTCAGCCCAATTCCTGGGCACTAGCCAGAGAGGACTGTGAGTAGCACTGCCTGTAGTTTAACTAACCTCCAACTAAGAGTAGGCTTGATTCTTTAACTGATAGATTACCAGCATTGTGTGTTGTTATGATCAATCTGACTGATTGCTCGCATTTAGTTTCCATATCTTTTTATAGAATATACCCAGGGAGAGGGGTTACTCGACTATATAATATAGTATGTGCTGTTAATATAGGATCTCCCCATATGCCCCCACCCCCTTGCCACCCCATTTATAAGTCAACCCAAAACCCTTTAAATATAGAAGCTCAGTGCTTAAACCAGGATTTTATAGTTTGCAGTGTAATGAAAAGGATTTATATGGAATAAAGGAGTGGAATGGAGGCACATATTCACCCAAACTTAATTAGTAGAATTAATGATGGTGTTGTTATTCCTGTTAGGTACGGGGATGCAGTGAGGGAGCTGGATGACAGTGCAGGAAGGATTCTCCAGAAATTAAAAGATCTTGGCATAGCCAACAACACCTTTGTTTTCTTTTCATCAGACAATGGAGCAGCTTTGGTGTCACGAGTGCTGGGTTTGTCAAGAATCTAATCTTCTATTTTCTTCTTGGTTTAATGCTAACCTCTTACACCACATGTGTTTTTTAATTGTATCTATTATAGGTGGTAGTAATGGTCCATTTCTTTGTGGGAAAGAGACCACATTCGAGGGTGGAATGAGGGAGCCATCTATAGCTTGGTGGCCAGAGCACATTAAACCAGGCCAGGTAACACAGTAATGTTTGTGAGATAACAGTGTATATAAGCACCGTATGGAATAGCGGCAGTACATAATTAAAGAGGATTCTTAACTATGTTAACATTAGCTTCCTAGCTTTTTCTTTGATAATCGTCAGTTGAGATCTTACCGAAGTTAGCATCTTTGAAATAAAACTCCCTACATTTCTTTTTTTATAATCATAGCTAGTTTTCAGCTGGTGCTCAGGGTACAGCAAATGTTAAATGCTTACTGGGTATAGGAAACTTAAAATAATATTATCTTGATTGCTGCAAAAATAGGAATTCTTTATCAAACCTTTCAATGGACTGGTAAGTAATTCTTGAAAGTTTTACTTGTCTCATTTAAGCTTTTTTTTATTTAAGATGAGATAAGATAATGCCCACTTTTCAATTTCTGGCAAAAAGCCTGATTGGTCATGTGACTAGTTGTTTACTTTTGATAGGTTAGTCATCAGCTTGGCACACACATGGACTTGTTTTATACAACACTATTATTAGCAGGAGCTAAAGCACCTTCAGATGTATTTCTTGATGGTGTGGATCTCACCCCTGCACTTTTTAATCAAAACATTACTGACAGGTATATATAACAATATTGATGTGAATTATTCACTTCCGGTTGCAATAATTGTTATCATGTTACCTCATGGTTGCCATAGCAGTACCATGGGACCATGCTTTCTGATTTTCACTGAGAGAATTTTTAAAAATAGTTTTTTTCCCCCGCTAACCTGTGCCTCTGTTCTTCCCACAAACAATGTTATAATATCTAACACCATTTAACAGAAAATTGGTAGTGGCTTCTTGCAATGAGAGTTCTATTAATAAAGAGCCTGGTAAAAATTTCTGAGAACAAATGAAATTGAAGCCATGCTTGGAGATGAATTAGCCATCAATAATAATTGGAGCAGTGCTTAAATTGAGGGGGGGGGGGGGGGGGGGGGAAGCACAAAGCTATAAAATGTCCTGGCCAAAGGTAGCTCAAAAAGTTAAATTACTCAAACTACACATTTGATTACTATGTGGGTGCACCCTGTGGAATATTAGATGGCAACATTAATACTTGCAAGTAATTAAAGCTGGTAAGACTGCAGTTAGTGGTGTTGTTGATCCACAGAGCTGTGTTCTTCTATCGTGGTAATGAGATGATGGCCATTAGATATGGCTTGTACAAAGCACATTACTGGACATGGTCTAACAGTTGGGCAGAGTTTCACGTAAGACGTCAAATTTGTTAACATAAAGAATGAGCCAAAATGAATTCCCCAGTTTCAAACTACTGAAAAAATAAGTTCTAACTTTATATGCTTGAATTGCTTACTTTTAATCTCACCCCTTAGTTACATGTAAATGTTATTGTTAAGTGCAATTGAAGGTTACATGCATTCCCATTAAAATGATAGAAATATGATCTATTGTGCAATGCACATATTCACCTCCACTAGTTCTGACCCACCTTTCCTGTGTACTCTTTTATTTTAGTGTTTTGTTCTATCACCCCGTCTTGTATCTTCCAGAAAGGAGTTGATTTTTGTCGCTGTGAAAATGTCGTCAATGTTACTACTCATGAACAGATGAACTACACAGTGTCACCTGTTCTCTTTCACCTGGGGCGAGACCCTGGAGAGAAATACCCCATCAGGTACAATGAAGTTGATCTTTGTTCAACCTTCTGCCAAATTTGATTTTGTAAAAAAGTAATAAGGAAAACAGTTAGCGTCATAGGAAAGTGCTGCTGAAGAACTTTCATTTGAATGGTCATACTTTAGGTTTTTATACAAAGACGCAAAAGTTAATGAAAACCAACGAATACCACGAGCATGAATATGTGGTATCCTCTCTTGTGATTAAGGGGCCCTCTGTTAGGTGGTCACCCTTATTAAGCAGTCACTTAAAAATCCCCGCCAAAAATCACTCCCCAGTAAGTAAACTTCACCTCTATTAAGCGGATGCGGTCACTGTTTAGACTTCCCAATTGGCTAATTTAATTGTTTTTTACCTCTATTAAATGGCCACCTAGTTAAATGGTTATGATTAACTCTTTGGCACTAAACAAAGAGAGTGACTTGCTTCACGAAATTATGCTAAATACGGAACTAAATCACAGCAAACATTTTACCTTAACTTAAATTTATCGTTTCACATTGATTGTAATGGAAAAACTTTTGATGATGTGGTTTGCAACAAAAAAACTTGCCTAATACGATCAATGTTATAAAATCTGTTAGCGTGCCAGGTATGAACTTCCTTGAACATGTAATTACTTCTATTTATCACATTTTGTGTTACTCTTGCTGTTAACAAATTATAATCATGTGATCAATTTCGCATTCTAGTTCAATTTTTGCCATATTACATCCTAAATCTTAGAACACCTCTATTGATAGTGGTCAGTTGGTTATTCCCCGAGGGTGACTACTTAATAGAGGTTTGACTATATTTTATAGTTCATGATAGTTAGTGTACTGAGGTGCTTTTGTTGATTTGATTCTCTAGAGAGCCATTTTCACTGCTCAATCAGTGTTGTGCAGCAGATATAAAAGAACTTGTTCAAAACGTAAAATGGCAGTAGAACATTTTGAAGCACAGTAAAATCTTTCCATGTTTTCTTACATGCTCTTCTATTGTTCAAATGACAGTTCTTCTACTCCAGAGTACAAGGAGGTCATGGTTACTATAAGGGAACAGGTGGCAAAACACAAGTCAACTCTGGTGCCAGGGAAACCTCAGCTGAACATGTGTGATCCAGCTGTGATGGTAAGTAACCAGTGAGAGTATTCTTTACAAAATAGGCGTAATTTGCGATGTACTAGAAGACATCGAGAAGGAGGGGAGCAGTGGAAATAGTCACTCTATGCCACAGAAGTCATTTACTACAAGACAGTCCCCTTTAAGCATGAGGGAATACAGAGAGTAACGCTGGGGAAATAAGCGTCAACGGGCCTGCGAGGATTTCGCGCGAATATCAGCTCGCGGTTTGTTGTCACCTGACTCACCTCCACGATCTTTTAAAAAAATAAGGCGCGCGACGTTTTTTGCAGTCTACAGAAACCAGGATATAAGTGAACCTTAAGTCCTGTAGCTCAGTCTGTTTACCGTATTTATTAACCGGGATATCAATCAGGATATCCCGTATGGCCGATTTTTACAGAAGATTTTGTCGTATTTTGAATAGCTCATTTTCTATATTTTACTTTTTTGTTTGTAGAACTGGTCGCCGCCTGGATGTGAGGAGGTTAATGAATGCCTGAAACCACCACCGTCACATCCAACAAAATGCGTTTGGCCTCATTGAATGAAAATAACTGAACTGAGCTGTACTCAGACCTACTCAGTCAACTTGGATTTAGTTATCTGCAGACCTGCTTGTTGCTGTTCGGAACTCGTCAATCAGAGAGATTAAACACCGCGTTCTACGGCAAACGGAAAACGTCAGTTGCAGTTGATTGCCTTTACTTTTCCTCGAATCGCTATATAAATCCACCGAAAAATTCGAAAATAACTCACATGTTCCTGACAAACTCAAAACTACTCACTTTCACGTAGGAACGGCAGACGGCAAAAGTTGGAATTTTGCCGTTCGCGGGAAAGTTGAAAACGGTGATGCTTAATCTCTCTAATAACTACTTTAATTGAGCGTGTTACATATGAATATGTTACACACGCGTATTACATTGTTCAGCCAAGATAAAAATTCAATTTACGCCACATTTACAAAGTAAAAAATTTAAACTTACTCGAAATCAATTAGTATTAAAAGGTAGCCTAAAGAGGTGCGTCTCAAACGCTACTTTTTGAAAAGTGTATTACTTAAGGAATAAAAAACGCGTCGAGTGCATTATTAAAGGAATAAAAAACGCGCCGAGTGCATTATTGAGTTATATAAGCACGCGGGAATTTTTAAGAACACGAGAGAAGTGCAGAGAAGCACGAGCCAAAGGCGAGTGCTTCTCGCACTTCTCGAGTGTTCTTAAAAATTCCCAAGTGCTTATATAACTCAACAATGCATGAGGAACAAGTTTTTTTATTTCTTTTATAAAATAAAAACGGTTATAATGAACCTTACGTCACGCGCGTGCTTTATCGAGTTATAATGAACTCGGTTTAACCAATCATAGCGCGCGCATTTCCTTGAGCATTTTATAAAACTCATTATAACTCATTATAAAATGCTCAAGGAAATACGCGCGCTATGATTGGTTAAACCGAGTTCATTATAACTCGTGTTCTTAAAAATTCCCGCGTGCTTATATAACTCAATAATGCACTCGGCGCGTTTTTTATTTCTTTAATATAAGCACGCGGGAATTTTTAAGAACACGCGAGAAGTGCAGAAGTGAGTGAGAAGTAGAGTGAGTGGCTAATTTGCATATCTGTCCCCGTATACTACATCTCGTTCACCGCTTCGCGTATTCAGGTCTATTCACAAAATCAAAATGAGATTGTTTGTAGTTTTTAAAATGTAACTTGAATAAAACCTTTTTAGCTATAAAAGTGGTGCGAAATCAATCACAGCCTTCTCCGCCTTTTGATGTGTTCTTGCCCCATTCTCTTGGCAGATTATCCGCGCGCAAGAATTTCTGAGTATCTCCATGATAAGGACCGTCTTGAAATTTAATTTTTTTTTTCAGTCAAACCACTATAAAACCTGTCGTAAGCAATCGCCTCTTGTAAGCTACCGAGACTACTTTTATCGCTTTTACCGCCCATACATACACGAGTCCTTTTTATAGCAGATCAGAAGGTCGAAGATATCAAGATGAATGAGTATTTTTGCCATATCCTTGTTCAGCGTCAGACCATTTATAAACAGCCCGTACGCGTACGTGTAGGCAGTTAGGGGTGGGCACTCCGCAATTCCCCCTCAAACTCTGGCCACTCACGCTGGCTCTGTCTGGGAGTACGCCCAGGCGCTCCTCCCCAGGTCTTCCTTTTCAGAAATTGAGCCCGCGCTACTAACTGACGTACACAGACGCGGGCTGGACTGGAACTGAAAAGTTCCTTATATGGAAAACAGTTTGAATTTCCACCAATCGCATCCTCGCTCCAAACCAACGAACGAAATTCGAAGTTTTGTAAGTCTGCGTTTTAATTTCGAAGTACGCCATGTTTCTGTAGAAGGTCAGAAATTTGAAAGCAATTGAGTTAGTATCAGGACGATTTTTCATCATTTAAATAATATGGTAAGTTTAATCAGACCTTCACAAATCTGTAGTCAATCTAATCTAGAATCTGAGGTTTTAAATGAGCGAGAAATCGTCTATTGGAACGGGCCAGGACGGCTTCCTCGAGGACTGCGATAATGGAAAGTTCAAAGCTGACATGTTTAATAGTTGCTTGTTCGCCTTATTTTTTAACTTTAAAATTCCGATTTTCAACAAGTTCATTTTTAATGAATGAACTATAGTAATTCTTTATAATACCACTTTAATTTCAATGTTATTTTACAAAAATAGCTTGAAAACATTGAAAGCGAAGCCCAGGAATTCGAAACCACGCAAGCCTGTGTTTTGAACAGCGAAGTCATGCTATATTGACAGGCCTGCCTAAATGTATAAAATTATGTTACTTCCAAAATTCAGATTTGATTTGTGTTTTTTGTCTAGGATATTCCAAAAGCGAACGCGAATCCACAGCGAGTTGCCCTGAAGGATACCCAAGACTTGAAAGTAAGACTACAACAATTTCAACTATCGGCATCGAATAGCCAGGCTAATCATCAAAAAGGACAGAATGCTACTTTGTTCAACGGCTTTCAGAAACCTGTTTCCGGAGCTCAGTTAAGTTACAAAAAAGAAACGGGCTACAAACCAACTGAAAAACAAGAACAATGCAGCTCTAGTATGCTGAAACAAAATTACATGCAGGCTCAACGAACAGATCACCCGACCGCCGCTTCTTCACATACAGGAGACGAGAATAAGGAAAATGAGCGAAAAGAGGGAGGAAAATCGAAAAGTGCTAAGTACGTGAATTGTTTCGTTATCAACGGTTTTTAGCTGTGTAATTGAATTAACACGCTGTGTTTATAAAATCTAAGATCAGATATTTTCATCAATAGGGCATCTTGGTCACTAGATGACTTTGATATTGGGAAACCTCTTGGAAAAGGTAAGTCTCACATTATGTACGTGCTCACGATCTGAAAGCAAAATATACAAAATAGTGGCTTGGGTTAATTTGGTTCCTCTAATGCAGCACATCATTTTTCTAGGAAAGTTTGGAAATGTTTATCTTGCAAGGGAAAAGAAGAGCAAATATATTGTGGCCCTCAAGGTAAGACAAACAAATAACACTAAAGAAATTAATTAAGGGCTTAGGTTCCCACTAACGATGGAAGCAAAATCTGAATTGGAAGAAAGTTATGATCTCATGAAAATCAAAAAAATCTGCTCACTTGTTTCCACTAGATAATAAGCGATGGAAGCGGAAGTGGAATCAGAAGAAAAAGGACACCTTCTGATCCTTCTGATTCCGATTCTGACACTTCCAACTGCGACTTCCGATTACAACACTAGTGGGAACCAGCCATAAATGACCATTGCCTTCATCAAACTCTTTACTTTATATTGTAACACACATTTTATTGTACTGTTTGCTGGGCTATGGTTAACTGCAATAAGTTTACACTATTAAACCAATGATATTTATGTCCACTAATCCACACACTGGATTAGTTAGTAACAAGGCAACCTTGTTGAAAATTAAATATGTTAAATTGTCGGCAGGTTTTGTTTAAATCACAACTGGAGAAAAATCATGTGGAACATCAGCTCAGAAGAGAAATTGAAATTCAGTCTCATCTCAGGTAAATACACGACTTAACAGTCAAACCAGATGTTCTTTTGCAGGCAACTTTGCAAACTTCTGCCACAACATTGGTATTTTGATTGACAGTTTGCTTCGAACAAGTTGGAAGTTATGCGAGCAAGTTACAACTTTCGCGAGCAAGTTCCTATTTGAAACTTGTTGTCAGTTGCAAATTGCAAATTTTGTGAAAACACGTCCTTCTTCAATTATGGCTCACGTACATCGCAATAATACCACCTCGGTTGAGAAAAGAGAGCGAATAATGGTCGTCTGGTGTAAAACAAGAACAAATCGTATGCATTGTTGGATTATCAAGGCAAATTGTATCCAATATTGTAAACACATTTTGACAACACGAGACGTATTTTCCTGGTAAACCTGGCTGGAAGGAATGAACAGTTTCTACTCCTGACATCGTAGAGTTTGTGGAATACTGCAAGGTAACCAAACCAAGTACTTTCAATTCAGAAATCCAGCAACTGACCGCAAGTTTGAAATAGGAACTTGCTCGCGAAAGTTGCAACTTGCTTGCACAACTTCCAACTTGTTCGAAGCAAACTGTCAATCAAAATACCAATGTTGTGGCGGAATTTTGCAAAATTGCCCGCAAAAGAACATCCGGTTTGACTGTAATACCTTATACCATATGTAAGTCAGCCAGTCCTCTTCATGTCGTGTGGCTATGAGGCCTCCAGTTGACTGTCTTGTTTCACTCCCTTTACCTTTGACAGTACAGTCAGATGTCTACTAACAGCCATGATTTCATGTCCTGACTTCTTATTCATTAACTCACATCCTCTTCACTATAAATCATTACATCTGTACATGGCCAGAAAATTCTGTCCAAGGATTTGAAGGGAGGTTTGACTGTCTTTCACTTGTGTTGGTTTCTGTAGGAAATAATTCTTTCAATTGGAAGGGGTTCCTAGCCCCATGCCTTACCCTCCTTGTTTATCCTGGTGTTAAGGACTTGCGAGATTGGGCCAAAGGACCCATCCAGGCAGGACTTCCATATACCTTGGTGGCCTCAAAATTCAATGAACTATTGTTGTCCTTTACATTTTTATACGACTAAGGCAGTCAGAGGGCCAATAACTCAAATCAACCAATCAGAATGCTTGATTGCTAGTCCAATATTCTCTAAGTATTGGACCGGGCATTGTCCCGAATTATCCCGCGTGATCCTCCGGCCGGCAGGAGTCGTGTAATAAATCTCTTATTAACCAAGCTTGCTCTGGACCGTACTGGGAGAATATCGGCTCTCGGTCTTTTCTGTATAGACCTCGCTGCGCTCAGTCCGTACTGTCAAGACCTTGGGCCGATATTCTCCCAGTACGGCCGTCGCGCTTGGTCAATAAGATATACTTAATATGTCAGTTCCCCAGGCCACCCTCTGGGCATTTGATTTCTTCAAAAAAGTCAAATACTTGGGGTATTTCAGGATAATAATAAAATGTCATCACTTGATATTCATTGAAATGTTTTAAATTTCACTTATTAGGCATCACCACATTCTACGTTTATTTGGTTACTTCTATGATAAAACCAGAGTATATCTGATTTTGGAGTACGCTCCAAAAGGTGAACTGTATAAAGAGTTGACCAAGTTGGAGAGATTTGACGAAAAGACCTCATCAAATGTGAGTAAAAGTTGCCATTATTTTATAAATCTTATATGGAAAATGAATTCATAAATGTAGTAAATTACCAGTACATTTATGTTATTACTAATAGTTTTATCTTAAGAAATTAATATGTGATCTAAATAATAATTAAAAGATCTGTATTTGGTTGTGTTTGCAGTATATTCGCCAATTAGCTGAAGCTCTGAAGTATTGTCATTCAAAGAAAGTGATTCACAGAGACATTAAACCAGAAAACTTGCTTCTTGGACTCAAGGTTTGACAACTATAAATCTCACTGATTATTTCAGGTTTTGTGTATATCATCAGTGGATTTGTTCAAGGCCAGACATAACATCCACTTCTTGGGCATGTAAACCCAAGGTGTGAATTTTTCACTCTGAAAGTGAAAACTGTATCTATTCACTGGTGCTATAGATACAGAGTGTACATGCTAAAATTTGTTCTGATCTAGATGACAATTTGTGTGTGGGCGGCACGGAGGTGTAGTGGTTAGCGCGTTGGACTTTTAACCTGAAGGTCGGTGGTTCGAAGCCTGGTCTCTGCCGTCGTGTTGTTTCCTTAGACAAGAAACTTTACCCCACACTGTCTCTCTCCACCCAGGTGTATAAATGGGTACCGGCGATAAAATGCTGGGGGTAACCCTGCGATGGACTAGCATCCCATCCAGGGGGGAGTAGCAATATTCCTAGTCACTTCATGCTATAGAAACCGAGTTTAAGCTCCGGCCGTTATGAGCCTTCTGGCTCGGGTGCGTGACTTTACTTAGATGACAATTTGTAGACTCGAGTGCGAGTGTCAAATAATTTTAGTATCAAGTTGTTTTTTTTTTAGGTAGTCCTGCCCATGCCAGTAATAATGGGTTATAATAATATAATATTAATCTTAAGATCAGGAGAAATAATAGCAGTTTGTACATTGACTGACAGAGTGTACATTCACATGATGAAAGGCGTGTCTAATAAAAAGTTTTGTATTCTCATTGTGATTTTTGGTTTGCAGGGTGATCTAAAAATTGCAGATTTTGGATGGTCAGTTCATGCACCATCATCAAGGTAAATAAGCCCGGGGGGTTGGGGCGGGTACTCTGGATTTCAAGTGACAGAGATGATAAACTTGTTTTGTGGCTATACAGTAGTCCACAAAGTGTCCCAGGGTGTATCCAACAAGGCTTCAATTTCTCATCCATCATGTTTATCGCTTGGCTTTATCATCACTGGAATTCCCTTTTGCTGTTAAGTAGTGAATTCTTGATCTCTTTCACTTGTGACTGGTGGGTTTGAAATGTGAGGTTCACTGTGAACATTCATTCCTCCCCCAATGCACCAGTGACATTTTGGATCATCATGTGGCTCTCCCATTACAATGCTGGAAGGTAAGCGAAATCAAAGATATATTTGAAACAGAAGATGCTCTTGGCATAGGTCTCTCTAGTGTTGTTAGAGTGACAACCAGACAAGGAAAAGATAGATGGTATGATGAATAAACAAGAAAACATTCAATTTCTTCTTTTTTTTTTGTCGTGTTAATATCATTTAATCCTTTCTGGAAATTTTTAAGGCTCGGAAATTCAGCATGGGATTTTTTTGGGGTTTGCTTTTTGCCCCTATACAATCATCCCTGTCAGTTTAACTCCCCCCCCCCCCCCCCCCCCAGGTAAATAAGTCTGTTACAAAAGGATCTTAATAACTTGTACTCAGTTGGGAAATGAAGGTATCGGGAGATGCGATATCAAACATGGCGTACAAAAAAAAAGGAAGACTGCTATAATTTTTAAGGTATTGTTTTCATTGGTGTTTCTACATGATCAATAGCTAATCGAGTGTGAACAGTTGTATTAAAATAGTTTTTTCAGGGTTGTCCCTAACCGCCGGCAGCCGGCAGAATTAACCGGCTACTTCGGTCGTTTGTGCCAGCTACTTTTGTGATAAATATATTTTTTTAAAGACAAATTATTTGTTTCTTTACTGGTGCTATCCGGCTCCTTAGAAATTTTTGCCAGCTACTTGAAAAGTTGTGGACAACCCTGTTTTTTGATTCCTATCTTGTTTTTATTTAGTGTAATCTAATTTCATTGATAATGAGTAAAATGACTCGCTCACTTATACACAGTTAAAACACCAATTGGGCAATTTGATTATAAAGTAAATATTAGTATTATTGTTGTTTGGAATTATTAATTTTAGACGGACAACACTTTGTGGAACATTGGACTACCTTCCTCCAGAGATGATTGAAGGCAAAGAGCATGATGAAAAGGTCAAAAAAGCTTCTCTGTTGTTATTATAGAAATTGTGGCTTTCCTATAATCCTCTATCAACCAAATATTTTAACAATGGTGGCAATATTGTTGTAGGTTGACCTTTGGAGTCTGGGCGTATTATGTTACGAATTTTTAGTTGGAAAGCCTCCTTTTGAAGCTGAAGGCCACCAAGAAACTTATCGCAGAATTTCGAGGGTGAGCAAAACGATTTGTTGTCTGAAAGATACTCATTTTGCCAGGAATGACCATGACAGTTTCCTCTTCTTAGGATGCAGTGACAACTTACAAGGCAGTGAATTGACTTGTCACACTAAATGACTGAGCATAAAATGTCTTCTCCTTCAGGTTGATCTCAAGTTTCCTGATCATGTGTCTGAAGGGGCTCGAGATCTTGTTTCCAGGGTAAGAACACATCTTATTAGAACCAGTCAATTTTGAGGCTACTGTTGAACATGCCTCCTTATTAGGACCAGCCATGAGGCCACTGTTGAACACATCTCCTTATTAGGACTAGCCATGAGGCTACTGTTGAACACATCTCCTTATTAGGACTAGCCATGAGGCTACTGTTTAACACATCTCCTTATTAGGACCAGCCATGAGGCTATACTGTTGAACACACCTCCTTATGAGGACTAGCCATAAGGCTACTGTTGAACCCATCTCCTTATTACAGGACCAGCCATGAGGCTACTGTTGAACACACCTCCTTATGAGGACTAGCCATAAGGCTACTGTTGAACGCATCTCCTTATTAGGACTAGCCATGAGGCTACTGTTAAACACACCTCCTTATTAGGACCAGCCATGAGGCTACAGTTGAACACACCTCCTTATTAAGACTATCCATGAGGCTACTGTTAAACACACCTTAATATGAGGACCAGCCATGAGGCTACAGTTAAATCACCCCCAAAATAAACCAGGTCCTGAAGGAGTTCAAACTTTGAATCACATCAACCTACAGTACTGGTGATTTCAGTGCACCCCCCCCCCCCCCCCCCCACCCCGCCCTTCAAGTTCTCAATAAAAACTTTGTAATTAAGGGAGAGAGATTATTTAACATACCTTTGTCCCTGAAAGGGGGCTAGGCTTAATAAGGGAGGGGAAAACAAGAGGTTGAAAAGTCCTAGTTAAATTTGATGCTAATCCTGCTTTTACATGGACCATCTTGCTCTTTGGACAAGCTGTTCTTGACTTGCACTTGTTAGGGGAACTTTATTTCTTTTGTTTATTGTTAGTGGTTAGATGTTTTGACCCAGACAGAACATGTCATGAACCCTAAATGGCGATAACGTAACTGACATACATGTATTGGTTGTTGTCCTTGTTTTTCTTTTCAGCTTCTAGTTCATGATCCCAAAAAACGGCTTCCTCTCAGTGGAGTTCTAGCACATCCTTGGATCAGAAACAATGCACAAGCACCGACAATGCCACTGCCACCGGCAATATAGTTTTGTATAGCGACCAAGTACTGGTTCTTTAGATTATTGTACATTGAAATTTTTGCATCTAGATAAGATGCAAAATTGTAATAACTCTCACCATGTAAATAGAAGTGTCTGGCAAAATAATGACTTTTCATCACCACTGAATCAGTTGAGAAGTAACTCGTTCTGTTTAGTGTTAGAAGACAACAAAATTAAAAAGAATAATATTGTACCTCAGTCTTTTGGTAAAGTGAGAGAGTTGGGTTCAGTCTCCAGTGGAAAAACCAGAATAGTCCATTGGTTAGGGAATCCCTTTATTGCAGCAGTAATGTCTAGAGAGTTTCACGATTATAATAGTCCTTATGCATGATGACGTCACCAGCTCACAATTCACCACCATGCATCGTTTGTACGACATTCCTTGCAAACCTTTGAAAAGTTCACATTGTTTTTGAGTGTGTATTTTATTCAACTTTGCACCTTTGAGAATACATTGATGAAATTGTCACAGGTTCATCCTTTGAAAGGGAGGCTTGGGGTGATATTACATGTAGTTATCTGACGTAAACATGCGTAAGGGCTGTTAAGATTTTCAGAAATTTCTTTAATGCCATGTTATGTTGCTGAATGTAAATATATTTTGTTTCTTCATATGTTGCAAGTAATATCATGCGCTTTCTTAAATAAATGCCCTTGGAATTCAAAACAGATTCTATGAATGTGGTTTAGTTAAAGCTTCTTACCCTGTTCCTTTGTGCCAAATGTCACAGGCTAACCATGTTTTTATAAAAAAAATAAATATCTGTGTACCTGACTTTAACTCCTCAAGGAGTTTTTATTTGAGAGAATCTGTTTTGTTTGTTTTAAAGGGGCATTGTCACGCAGATTTTGCTGTGTTTTGGTCAAAGTACACTCACTGAATATATGACAAAGTACCTTTGCTCAAACATAAAATTGCTTTTAGAACACCAAGAAGATAATATCAAGTGATTTCTTCAAGGAAGAACAAACCATAATACGTTTTTCTGCAATTTTTCCACGACTCGTGGGAGGAACTTGAAAAAATTGGTCAATTTTTTCAAGTTGCAATCCATTTCCATCAATCCTGGCCATCCGCAGCCAAAGATAATGAATACTAGTTTCTGTGCACTGGTAGAGTATTTGTTAACAAAACTGGACCATTACATTTAGGATTCCATTGAAACAAATATGTTTTTTGGCTTTTCAAAGTGACACTAAAAATAGGTGACAGTGTCCCTTTAAGGAACAGCTTTCAGTGTTTAGTTACTCAGAAAATGATATCGATGCAAGATCTGACCGACCAAATTGGCTTTTCAGCAATACACTTGGAATATCCTTTCCTGTCAGTAGACTTGGAAAGGTAATAGTACAAGAGGCAATAGCAATGTTTCTGGTTTTCTTTATTCTTGTTTACAGCGGTTACTAATAACACGCGACCCACTGCCTTTACAAGAGGCAGATAAAGTTGAATTTAAGTGATCATCAAAGAAAAAGCTGTTAAAATTATTTTGGATTCTGACAGGTTTTCGAGTAAACAGCTAAAGGATACAAAATTTTACCCACTAAGAGATGGTAAAACTTTATCAAAACTGATTTTCAAGCCAATTTACACAAAGAAAAGCTGCCATTTGCAGAAACCATATAAAATTTATTATATTTTAAAAAACAATGATAACAGCTTTTCTTTGATTGACATTCATCAAACTCAAGTTTGACCTTCTGGAATGAAGTGCAATGGGTCATGTGTTCATGGCAACTGCTTTAAATTCATTACTACCACTAATATTTTGTATTATAATAAAAGTTTAGTCTGCAAAAGAAGATTTAACATGTTTAAGTGTTTTCTTTCTTTAATGTAATGGTTTATCAAGTGCTAAACTGATGTCTTTATTTGTTTAAGCAAAAATACATGCTAAACTACGAAAATTACATTTCACGAAGCCAAAAACTAATTAAAGAGCTAAATGATTATAAGTTATAATACAAGATAATAAACTAGAATAAGAATTACTAATATTATGTATACAGTCTTACCCAATAAGCATCAACAGCTTCATGCACAGAACTGTTGTGTTCTTATTTTCATGTTTCTCATGCTTGTGCTTATCACACAAGAGTTCCCTCGGCCTGATTCTTAGACCATCTGAGGTTGCTGGCCACCACTCCCTCTTTTCAGCCCTGTCTCATTTACTTTGTTGGAGGGCTTGTTCTTGACATCTAACAGGGGATTCAGGTTGAGTGTTTAACAGTATCAGTTTAATGTAATGATTTATTGCCCGACTTGTCCCCAGTTGTTTCTCTTTCTTCTATTAATATTAACGAGAGAAGCGTGATCATGGGGGGATGGGAAGGAAGAAAGAGGGGCTTTTCAGTTGTGCTTCTCTCGTTTCACATCAATAAATGGTTTTCACGTTACGTCTTGGCGGCCATGTTTGTGTACAACTACAAAAGAATTTTAATGAACTTCTTTTGTTATGTACACCAACATGGCCTTTGTCATTTGAGACCCACAGGACTGAAGGTCACATGAGTGAAAACCATCTGTACCCCTCGCGTGTCTCCTGTGTCTTGCCAAGAAAGATGACTGGGGACGAGTAAGATTTATTGCAATGTGAGGCAAAATGCCAGATGTTGCAAGACAGAAAGACAAAGATTTCTTTGTGAAAGGAAGAGTGAGTCAATTCAAATGTTAAACCTAAGTCTGCTGTATGTTCCTAAAAAAATTACTTGGAAAAAAGAACTCTTTTTTTGTAAAGCTTTTACCGAGCGGTAAAATGCAGTTAATGGAACGTGACGCCCCTTGGGGTAACTGGTCACGCAAACATTGCCCAGTGGGTAAACAATAAGCAAAGCTTCCATTCATTATGAATGTGTTCTATTCATAAGCTTGGAATAAATGGTATTCATGTCTAGAAATCGATCAGATATGTGGAGATACAGACTAGAAATATATCTTATCTTTACCTCGATTGGTTGTCGTTTTCTAAAGCTCTATTCATGGCTCGTAGTTAGCCACGTTGTGTATTTTTACTTTGTAGTACAAATGTAGTCATTGGTCGCATTCAAAGGCACTGTCTTGTTATAAAAGCAGTAGTACGCAATCCCAGGTAATTATCTTGGCAGCATTGCACGATGTAGTTACAGCTTATAAATTGTTTTCCCACCCGCCCTCCCTTTGGAGATGGGTTGTTTTGTTTACTTTCTTAACCTAGGGGTGACTCCTTGTGGTTTGGCTAAGTCTGCGTAGTGTTGGCATTCCTTGTGTGTTGCCATGGTTTTACCTTTGCCTTCATCTTGTTCCTGATACAGCCCGGGCGGTGCTGGGGAGATAAGGAAGGCTCTGCCAATACTCTTGTCCTATCCCCAAGTTGCGGGGAGATAAGTGAGGCTTACGTTGTGCGCATAACCCGAAGTCGCGAATTACCTGCCACAGGGCTGTGTCCCCCCTATTACGCCACATTGTTGTTGTTTTATTGCGTCTCAACGTGTTCGTTTTGGGTTTGGTTACATCAAAATAAGTCCAAATAGCAAACATAGGAACAGTGACATTAACAAACGTTTACTACAACACAACAAAGATTTCTAAAAGAGCAATCCACAGCTAGCCCATCCATTTGGGTCCAACAGCTGAACAGTAAAAACCCACATAAAAAGAACTGCAGTTTAAAAACCTCTAGGCTGAAATTTGACCAATTGAGCACAAAATAAAAGAACCACTACAGCCTGACAAATGAAGCAGGTTCTTATTTAAAAAATAACTAAAGGTCAGAAAATACTTGTGCAGTGACACGACTGGTGTGCTTGAAGGGCCATTGGAAACACAGAGTAAATAAAACTATTATACAGTTGGGTTATTAATTTTAGTGTGATTGTTAGACAATATTTCACTAATTAAAACAAAATAATTTTAAGTTGATACACAAAATCAGAAATAAATTACATTGTATTGTTTTTGTCCTATCAGCAAGAATCTGGGTTTTTTTTATTTATTACTTTATTCATAACATGAACAACAAACGCTTACAATAGTAAGAGTTACAAGATAAATGAAATACTGAAAAATAGTTTAATTTAAATAATAAGTTATTATAATAATAAAAGTAATAATAGTAATGATAATAATAACAATAAAATAAGTAATAGTAGTCGAGCACAACATATCTTAATTTACATTAATAATTGAGAAAAAAATAAGTAAAGAGTTGTGCAGTAGATTGAAACATCTTCACACCCTTTACTTTTTCTTTTTCTGTACATGATTTTCAATGTATGTATCTTTTGTACCATCACTGAGATAAAATGGTCAAAGTTGCATTGCTCTTAAGAACCTAGGAAGCCTGATTCTCACTACACATCCAATATATAAGAACCATTTCAGCCTGTCACAGAAAATAACAGGTTCTTTTATGCCGGTTTATACTGTATTGGACCTTGACGTCTTTTATTACATTTAACACTGTTATGTGAGCACAGGAGTCCCATGGTCTGGTTGCATTAATGGGAGGTTTGTCTACAGTACATTTACATGACTGAATTCCTGTTTTTTGGGCCATACAAAAGTGCCTATAATAATATGAAGGTAGGCGACATAAATCCTATCTTTATTCCTATCAAGGTCTATCAAGGCTGCTTTTGATACCTGATCATTCAAATAACACTTGCTCTTTCTTTTTTACCAAGTGCCAGGAGGACTTCCTAAAAATTATCACTAATTGTAAGTTTCTGTCCAATTCTACAAAAAGTTTGTCAGTTTCGTTTTTAGTTACCTTTAACATAATTTTACCTTAACAATATTGTTAAGTGCAACTGAATATATCCATATAGAGGTTTGCGCTATACAAATGTAAATTATTATTATTATTATTATTAAAATGATGTGCTTAAAAATTATTCCTGAAGGGCACTCACAAAGGTAGGAAGCAACAAAATTCCTATTTTACATGAGACAAAAGTCAATCACTACTGCTTCTTTTTAACGAAGTTATATAAAGTCTACTGCTTAACTGGTTCTTTCATAAATCCCATTCTGCGCAGCTTAATAACAATCAATGGAGTGCAGGTAATTGTCATTAACATTCTCAATGGAGCAAACACTTTATGACAAGCATATGCCACCACAAATGTACTCGCGCCTGTTGCTACAGACGAATCACTGACTTTGGGGCTTACACCAATATTCTGGAGAACGGCTTGGACATCTATGCCACTAGAACAGGAAGAAGAGCATTATAACATTACTTTTAGGCCTGGTTTGCCGAGATGACTTTTAGCCTGGTATCAAATGAGGTGAGCCAGCCCCGACGACAACTAAATTTAGCATCAACAGTTTTGGCTAAAAGTTGTTTTGAAAATGGTGCAAAGCGTATTTAATTTATGAATTTTTTAGCATTAACTTAGATGTGTGTTTTCCAAATACAAAAGGAAATGGGAGGTGTCTGTCATCATTGGGCACTTAATGGCACAGAAGCCATATTGGGAGTCATAACAATGAAATTTCCATCCTTTGGGAATAAAACTTTATTTTTATGCAAATGATTTCTATTGTTTCTGACCCCCAACATGGCCACCGTGAAAACCACCAATGTCTTTGTTACTTCATGCCAGGCATAACTAATCAATGATCAATGACATCAATGAGTAATCAATGGGTAATCACTTGATTAATCATTGAGTATTGCCAATACTCAATGAGTAATCAATGATTAATCGAACCCAAAAGATTTTGTAGGTCATTGATTACTCATTGATGTCATTGATTACTCATTTTAAATCAACAGAAACCTACCAGTACACCCATTTCTCTTCCTGCCACCTACCACGGGTCAGAAAAGGTGAAGCCCTGAGACTTTTAAGAACAAATTCCTCAGCGAAATCATTCAGTGAGAATATCAACAACTTCAAAGCACGCCTCCGTGCTAGAGGCTACACTCACAATCTCATTGAGAAAATAATTTTCCAAGGTAAAATTCATGAACAGGAGTCATCTTTGCAGCAAAAGGAGAACGTGCGAAAAAGAATTCTACCTTTCGTAACAACCTACCACTCGGCATTGCCTAATCTTAAAAACATCTTAATGAGCAAATGGCATTTAATTCAGAACGAACCATTGCTAAGAGAAATATACAAAGCGGAGCCTCTCCAATATCTCATACAAAAAAGGAAAATCCTTGGGGGATATACTTGTTAGCGCAAAACTCTAAAGGTCACGTTCCCCGTTATCACAAGCTTATGAGTCGTGTCTGGCCTGTCCACATCTCTTTTCAAGCAAATCAATGACCAAAAATTTTGTGGGTCATTGATTAGTCATTGAGTACTCATTGAGTATTGGCAATACTCAATGAGTAATCAATTGATTACTCATTGATTACTTATTGATTACTCATTGATTACATTGATGTCATTGATTAGTTAAGCCTGGTTCATGGGAAAAGAAATTGGCGGCATGTAAACCCAAAAGACCCCATTTGTTCAAAAAGAGGATTTGTCTGGTAGATAACTTCCTTTCTAGTACAAGAAATGTATCCAGATCCAGCAAGTGCATGCATGAAACTTTTTCTTAGGGAAGGTACGTTTTTTCTTGGGGGAGGGGGGGGCTGGGGCCTCAGGGGGGAGGGTCATCAATGAAAGTGAGCACCAAAAGGGGAGGGCCATACCTCATGTGAGCTATTCAAAGGAGGGTCACGCATCTTTTCCAGAATTTTTTAATGAGAATTTTTGTGATGTTGCTTTCTTAAAGATTAAGGTTTTCTTTTCACCTACTTTGATTTAATTTTGTGTTTTATTATAGGTACTAGGTTACATTTCTACATGTATATTATGCCATGGTACATAGTTTTCTCAGAGGACTTGTATTATGTGTTTTATTATAGGTACTAGGTTACATTTCTACATGTATATTATGCCATGGCACATAGTTTTCTCGGAGGACTCATATCCTTTTCCATCCGTAAAAGGCCTGTCTGCCTTTAACAAAATTCAGAAAATAGGAAATGTAATTATCCTACACTGATTGTTTGCATTTTCCTTGTTGCAGTGCGCATTCAATATCGAGATTTATTTGTATTCAAACACTTTGCGTTCACAAGCGAAACATTCCGAGGTTTCTACAGCATGGAACATACCATGTAGTAGTGAGGGAAGGGTCACACTTTTGTCAGTCACCTAAAGGTGGGGGGTCAGGAGTTTTTTTGTTAAAACGCAAGGCAGGGCCAACACTTTTTTGGAAAAAAAAAATAGCAAAATTCCCCAGCCCCCCCCCCCCCCCCCCCCCAAGAAAAAACGTACCTTCCCTTAGGAGGTTTATTTTTATCCACTTACCCATTTAGCTCAAATATTATTCAAACATTGACTATTTGATATCCAGAAGGAAAACTAACCTTTTAACGGCAGCATAACATAACCCGAGTGACGTGAGAGAAATAGAAACATGAAACACGATTGCTGTTGTTCCATACTCTTGAACCACAGACTTCAATCTTTCCTTCAGTGTCAATTTATTTTCACTTCCCGCCTGAGCTGCATTTTCTTTGCGTGATTTTTCGGTGTTTGTTACGACGACTGTAGTATGCAGTGTTTTTACGTTATGTAACATAAATTCACTTTTTCCAGGAGTCTGTAGTGTCAGCAGTTTGGTTTTAGCAACACGTGAAGTTAAATAATTTCTAAACGGCGAAGCAAAGGCCCTTGTCTGTCTTGCAATGCAGCCAAAGTTTAACATGGTATGTCGGAAAGATGAGCCTGCCAACCCTTTGTGGTAAATATAAGTTAAATGAAGACGAATATTGTGGCTGCTTGGAAAGCGGAAAAACTACCAGGCGAATTCTACCAGGCGTTAATTGTAGCTCCCAGCATGCCTTGCTGAATCAGCACGCTTCTGAGCATGAAAGCGAGGCGAAGTATCAAAACCGGAATGAGTTTTCTTCGCGACATACAAAGATTTTCTGCGGAGAAACTAAGATCTGTACAAACTAGAGTGACGACAGCGGAAGGAAAGAAGGTAAATAGGTATTTTGGTATGGAGGTTTTTTTTTGTTGGGGGTGGGGTAACAGTAAACCCTTTTGTCATAGTTCGTGAAAGGGTGTGAATTGGGGTGAAGATGTTGAGGGGGGCCCACGCAATGGTGGCTCTTGAAAGGCGGGGGGGTGGGGGGGGTGGGAGACAAAGTATTGTTTTCTTATAAAATTAGTTATAGCCAGGAAATTTCCCAGCTGTAATCAAAACACAAAAACTTTTTTTATGTGAACTTTGATGTTCTAATAAATTTCTTGCTCAATGTTGTTAATGTCAATGGAATCATCACTGTCATCTTTGTCAACATCATACTCACCATCAGCAGCATCCTATGGTTTGTTCTGTAATTCAACCAAGAGAGCTTGGTACTACCCTCTAATCAATATTGTTATTGCTATAATGCACCAATCAATTAGTAACTTCAACATCCCCCCCCCCCTGAGGCAACCCCCTGGGCATTTGAACTTAAAAGATTGGCTTGCCCCCCCAACCCCCCCCCTCCCACCCTCTGTGCCAAAATTGCATTCAAATGCCCCACCCTAGTGGGAAAAAAGACATTTTGCATTTATTCTGGTGTATGGCTTTATAATTGTCCCTTTTATTTGACAATGTAACTTTTACCAAAAATTATGTTGCATTATCTGAAAGTGAATTATGTTTGAAAACAAACATTTTTGTGGATTATGATTGTGGA
Source organism: Cladopsammia gracilis (assembly GCA_022457155.1). Lineage (NCBI taxonomy): Eukaryota > Metazoa > Cnidaria > Anthozoa > Scleractinia > Dendrophylliidae > Cladopsammia > Cladopsammia gracilis. Next base: position 526,436 of record JAJGOT010000397.1, on the reverse strand, counting down.
TTTACTCTTCAACAAACCTTTAAACCCCCTTCACAACAACATGCATTCCATCAGGCATGAAAACAATACTTGGGGGGAGTGTTGAAGTTTCAAATTGATTGGCACATAAGTAAGGAAATTCAATAAAACTATCTTCTCATATCTTATTGTTAGGTTATTATTAATATTTATAGCAAAATTAAGGTGATTAATATTTAGTAAAATTAAGGTCAATTTGGAGGTTTAAGATTAAAGATGAAGAAATTTGAAACCTTTTGTTTCTTCAGTTTTTAGAACACAAGTGTGATGATGGAAGTGTCATAGCTGTAGACACAGGAGAAAGGTGCATGGGATTTTGCAAAGATTTTAAGCCAGATGACAAGGTTTATGAAGTTCAAGAAAAGTTATTTATCAGCTCACAAGATGGGGCTCAAAACCTGGAAGAACTTAGAAGTCATAACATTACTCATATATTGAATGTAGGAACAGGAATAGAGAATGCTTTTCCCCAGGTAGGTACATGTAAGTTTATTACTTTAAGGATAACAACAAAAAAAACAGCTTCAGTTGGTAGCTTGCAGTGCAGGAATATGTTTGGATAAGTTGCCTTGGAATATTCTTTGTACATGTTGTGTTAGGGTAAATGAAATTAATTCAGTGCCCCACCCTTCTTAGCTACCAGCCCACCCCCTCCCCTCCCCCCTGCTTCCATGTGTCCATGATGTAGACTTACATAATCCGGCATTGTGTTATGTTTCTCAGCTGTTTACCAGTGCTCATTTGTGTCACAAGGTATATAATCTTTTACTCTGACCAGAAAAGTTATTCAGGATGTTTTTTTCTCTTATAAAGCCCTTTAATCCCATTTTTAATTTTGTGATTACTTTTGACAGGAGTTTAATTACAAGAATGTTGAACTGTTGGATTTGCCAGAATCACAAATCTGCAATCACTTTCCAAAGATGTTTGATTTTATAAAACTTGGATTTAAAAATGGTGCTGTTCTTATTCACTGGTATGATGCTAATTTTTAACATCTTTAACAAAGAGTGGCAAATAGAGTGTTTGCACGTGACGTCACAGCTGCCATATTGGTGTCCAAAAACAATAAAAATGGCGGCCATATTGGTGTTCAAAAACAATAAAAATGGCGGCCATATTGGTGTTCAAAAACAATAAAAATGGCGGTCATATTGGTGTTCAAAAACAATAAAAATGGCGGCCACATTGGTGTTCAAAAACAATAAAAATGGCGGCCATATTGGTGTTCAAAAACAATAAAAATGGCGGCCATATTGGTGTTCAAAAACAATAAAAATGGCGGCCATATTGGTGTTCAAAAACAATAAAAATGGCGGCCACATTGGTGTTCAAAAACAATAAAAATGGCGGCCACATTGGTGTTCAAAAACAATAAAAATGGCGGCCATATTGGTGTTCAAAAACAATAAAAATGGCGGCCATATTGGTGTTCAAAAACAATAAAAATGGCGGCCATATTGGTGTTCAAAAACAATAAAAATGGCGGCCATATTGGTGTTCAAAAACAATAAAAATGGCGGCCATATTGGTGTTCAAAAACAATAAAAATGGCGGCCATATTGGTGTTCAAAAACAATAAAAATGGCGGCCATATTGGTGTTCAAAAACAATAAAAATGGCGGCCATATTGGTGTTCAAAAACAATAAAAATGGCGGCCATATTGGTGTTCAAAAACAATAAAAATGGCAGCCATATTGGTGTTCAAAAACAATAAAAATGGCGACCATATTGGTGTTCAAAAACAATAAAAATGGCGGCCATATTGGTGTTCAAAAACAATAAAAATGGCGGCCATATTGGTGTTCAAAAACAATAAAAATGGCGGCCATATTGGTGTTCAAAAACAATAAAAATGGCGGCCATATTGGTGTTCAAAAACAATAAAAATGGCGGCCATATTGGTGTTCAAAAACAATAAAAATGGCGGCCATATTGGTGTTCAAAAACAATAAAAATGGCGGCCATATTGGTGTTCAAAAACAATAAAAATGGCGGCCATATTGGTTTCCAAAAACAACAAAAATGGCAGCCATGTTGGTGTCCAAAAACAATTAAAATGGCGGCCATATTGGTGTCCTGAAAGAATCCTATGGGAGTTAACCTCTTTTCTTATTCAAACATTTCCTATTGTTTTAGCACTCCAATATGGCCGCTAGTCATGTGAGTAAATTTTAGACTTTTGAAAGAATGTCGTTTTTCTCTGAAAGCCCAAGATTTTGGTTTGAGACTTGACTTTGAAAAGATGAGACTCTGATGAGATGGATTTATTAGAAAATTGAAACTCCGAGACATATTGTGAGAAATCTGACTCGTCCCCAGTCAAGGAAGACGCGCGTGGCGGATAGACGCGGAACGAGAGAAGCGTTCCCCTCGTTAATTGAGAGACGACTGGGGACGAGTCAGGTGAGAAATGTCAGGTGAGACCCATATTTTTTTAAAGATCATTTGCCACCCCCACAAATGTCATGATTGATTATATTGAATACTATACTTTGATTATTAAATTTGTTTTGTGCACTCCGAAAAGCTTTTAATACCGGTATGTAGTACAGAAGGTCTGGGCCATTAGTTAAGAATAAGTGGTTGAAGTATTAAGATTGGCCGGTGTACGAGTGTAAAAATGACTTCAAACTAGTCATGTTCCCAGAGTCCTTATTATGAAAACCATGTTGCTGACTACTACGAGAAGAACGCTCTAAATAGTGTGCAACATAATACATTTAAATGCATATATGCAATGCTTAGAAAAGTCAGGTACCAGCTGATCAAAAGTGTTATGTGAATTGTGATTGCTTTTAATTCATCTCTTTGTAGTAATGCTGGTGTTTCACGTTCTGCAACAGTGGTGCTCGGTTTTCTGATGTTTACAAACAGATTATCATTGGAGGAGTCCATGAACATTCTAAAAGAAGCCAGACCATGTGTAAAGCCAAATGAAGGGTTTCTACACCAACTAAAAGATTATGAAGAAAAGCTTGGACTGAAATAATATTTTAAGATACGTATTTACATCAGCTGAAAGATATCTAAAAACAGCTTGGAGAAGCCATTAAGATATTTACACCAAATGCAAAATTTCCAACACAGTTTGCTCTATGATATACTAACGAAGATCCTTATGATACCCGCTTAAAGAAACTGAATGTTATCACTAGAACAGAGAAGATTCTTGTTTGATGTTATGTTTTTGTTCAAGGCCGTAAATGATCTTGTTAACATTGACATTTCTTCTTATATAACCTTTTATTCAGATGGGGATCGTTATTCTTATAGATCGTTTGACAATTTGTCTCTGAAGAAGAACTTTGCTAGAACTGATGTTTTTAAATACAGTTATTTTAATAGGATTGTTGACAGCTGGAATATGCTGCCAAAAGAGACCCGTATGGCTACTGATGTAAATACTTTAAGATAAGATAAGAACTTTATTAATGTGTCAAAATCGCTAGCATACAATGTATACTAATTGGGGACACCTAACTACACTATAACTATAATAATATCTAATAATTAATAAAATATAAAATGTATGTACATATATAAATATAGAAAAGTATATAAATATAAAAGATCGATTGTCAGTTATTGCATAAAAAACAGTCTTTACAAGTATTATCTAGCAGGTTTGTGAAGTCAACCAATTTAATGCGCTTTTTAAAAGTATCTAATGATTCAGATGATCTAACAGATTTGTCGAGTTTGGACCAGATAACAGGACATGAATTTTTTATTTAACAGTGATTAATCGATTTTTAAAAAATTGCCAGGTGTCAGGGCAGTTACACGTTTGACGGTAGAATCACAGCAGCTTGAGAAACGAAAAAACCTGAAAAATGCCTCTTTCTGAAATAAGAATTTACGACCCTTCAGGAAAATAAAATGCTCATCAGTAGTTTGAATGAGAGAATAGAATATTGAAGTGAATTTGAATGAATGAATGAACGAAAGAGCGAGCGAGTGAGTGAGTGAGTGAGTGAGTGAGTGAGTGAATGAATGAATGAACGAACGAACGAGTGAGCGAGCGAGTGAGTGAGTGAGTGAGTGAGTGAGTGAGTGAGTGAATGAATGCGTTATATAGCGCACATATCACATGTCTCATCATGCTTTACATGAATCGGACGAGAGATCGGACGTCAGCTCTTGAAGGCGCCTTAGGCAGCCGCTAGTCGCCGTTTTCGGTCCATTGTTGATCTTATCTCCCCACCCTACCCATATGAACAATACAAAATATGAACAAACGCCCTCAGTGGTTCTTTTACCCGGTTCATTTACGGCCCTATCGGAGACGGGACCGCCATTTCTACGTGGTTATCCGAGCCACGTGAAGCCGGTCTAACTATTTGCAGATGTCATATCAAAGGTAGAACCTTCGTCCTCAGTTATTTTAAGACCCTGAGTGTTGGTCCGGCGGGTTTTTGAACCTGCGACCTCTGCAAACTTTTGAACGGTTAGCCACAAACTCAAAGTGACAACCATCTTACGCAGCACAGAAAAGGCTCTGAAGCATATGATTACTGTCTGCACCTGCTACAGTCAATTCAACCTTTCTTCTTTTCAAATTTTGGGGTCTGCCCGGGTGTACCCCCGCCCCGGGGCCTACCTCTTATAGTTTTCTAAGTTGAAAGCCAACTCTGCTGGTCAGCGTAATTTAAAGAAGTTGGAGAAAATTAATGAACGCAGCCTACGTCTTGTTTTTAATGACAATGACAGTAATTATACGCAATTACTTAATCGTATGGGACAACCATCATTATTTAACATCTTAACATTAGTATATAGATCTCTTTATGGGCTGGCCCCGGAATATATTACCAATATGTTTAGTTATAACACCCACAGCATAAATCTACGTTCTAGTGGTACACGTTCTCTTATTATCCCTCGTGTTAACACCAATACATATGGCCTACACTCTCTGTCTTACTATGGAAGTAAATTATGGAATTCCCTTCCAAACACCATCAGATCGTTGTCTACAGTTGGTTGTCTACAGTTGCAGCTTTTAAGTCGGCTATTCGCGATTTAGAATTCGACACCGACTGTTGTCCTTTCTGTAATTAGTTGTAAATAGTTTGATAATACTGTTGTTATTAATTACGTAATTCTACATATTGTTAGTTTATATACTTATCTTATTACTCCATATTTATCTTATTTTTATTTATTTATTTTATTTATTTTCTCGAAGACATTAGCAATTTTGCTATTTTAAATTCAAGGTGAAATAAAGGTTATTGTATTGTATTGTATTGTATTGTATTGTCGGTAGCAATGATATTTTTAACCCACGCGTATAACATCGTATAACATATTGTTTATTTAGTAACATCTTGTACCTGAAGAAGGCTGGTCTGGCCAGCTGAAATATTGTACCAAACAAAATATACGCTGTTTTCAGCTTTGCTTTAAAGTCTTATATTCAATTATTTTTGGCTCAAGCAGATCCTCACTTCCCTTGGGATCCAGCGTACAAGCAGCGGGATTTTCTTGCCATTTAACCAGTTATTTAAAACTATTTACAGTTAAATTAAGTTATCACACGTAAGAATACTATTAAAAGAGTTACAAAGTTGAATAAAAAGATAATTCGTCGATACTAAAGTAATGACTAAATCCCATACATTTTCTATAAAATTACAAACGGTTATGTTACACAAACAGATTGTGTGGGCTCCTTGTGGTTTTAGCACGTGCAAGCGCAGCAATAGACCAAAAGTACTGGGAACTACTGACAAATTCACGGAAGCACGGAACGGAAGCCGGATTTCGGCCATCCCCGATCGTAGCGAAGTCCCGAGCGAAGTTGACCAGCTTGGTAATCATGGATAATTCGTCGTTGTTAAACTGCCCAAAATACTCTTTATCAGACTATAGAGACGTGGCATGGATTCTTGTTGGAATCAATATAAGCACCAGCCTTCTCGGAATTCTTGGTAATCTTCTGGTGTGTATAGCAGTGTTCACAACTCAAGGCATGTCCTCAAGCTTCCATTACTTCATATCAAGTCTCGCCGCAGCAGATCTAACCGTTGCTCTTATAGATCAACCTCTTCTTGTTGTCCTGATAATCGGCCGTATAAGCTCCGAATGTCTTCCTGCAGTTGATTTTGCCTTTCGTTTAGTCGGCAACTTTGGGTGCGCGATCTCGTTGCTGACCTTGGCATTAATTGCAATTGATCGATGCTTGTTCGTTGGGACTAAATGTAACTACAAGAATACCATGACACTGGGAAAAAAAATCGTTCTAGCTATTGTGTGGGGTTTGGCCTGTGTGTATTCTGCTATAAGGCTCATCATCGACAAGGAAATAACATCTCACCTTACAGCCGCCGTGTTTGGGCTTTGCTATGTGGAAATGATTGTATGCTACGCAGTGATTTACTATCAAGTTTCTAAACAGCGTAAAATTCTGGCAGACTCGCGACTCCACAGCACCAGAGCTAATGTAGGAGATGAAATAGAAGCTCAAACGGAGAACAATACTGCAGAGAGACGGTTTGCTCGCACTATAGTAATGGTTCTTGTTGTTTTTACTGCAGGATGGTTTCTTATTTTCTACCTTCGGTTAACGCAACCGGAAAAGAATTACGGGATCATGTATAACACGGCACGAACAGTGGCGCTATCCGCTTCAGCTATCAACCCAGCTCTCTATTGCTTTAACAACAAAGAATATCGACGAGCGTTCAAGAGGATTTTATTGAGATTCTTCTTCGGTGCTCCAACAAAGCACAGGAAACAATATGAAAGAATCAAGTGACAGAGGAAGGCAATAAAATACAACACCGGAAATGATCGCTCTAACATATAACGACAAAGTGCTATTTATAGACGTTATATTGTGTAGTCTGCCAGAAGGGAACTGACCCCTCCCCTGACAGTTCCAACCCAGTGTTCCAATAGATAGACAACTCTCCAACCATTGCATTAGTGCGACAACTCAAGTTATGTACAAGTATTGGAATTTTAAAAATTTTAAATGAATAAAGTTGTTGTTGTTGTTAAAAAAAAAAAACATATGTAACAGCTGGATACCTTACAAAAATAAAAAAAATAAAAAAAACCTTGTAAAAAAAATAATGAGTAAATAAAGTATTATTGTATTGTTAATCCAGTGGACCTCGTATGTAAATAAAAGATAGCCTAATGAAACTCACCGATTATAACCTAAGAGTCATTCATCTCCGATCTCACAACATGAGGCAGTTCATTCAAACGCTTCCGGTCACTATCCAAAAATACGCGAAAAAGATTGTAAAAACATGTAATACCTTCAGTTACCATGGAGACAGTTTGTACTGAAAACCAAACAAACTAGAAAAAAGTCTGATTGCCATATTAAAAGTCGGCAGCATTGCTATGTTGATCATGTTATGTCATAGTACGGTTAATTTCACTCATGATATTTAGAGAACGGACCTCTGGATCCGAGGGGGGTGGGGGGGGGGGGGCGTTCTCCCTTATAAGGGCTTAATGAAGACGTGCGGCCAGCCAGGGTATGTTTTTCGGGATTTTTGTCTTAAACAGGGTATCGATTTTATCATTTTTTGTCTTAATCAGGGTATCGATTTTATCAATTGGGTAATTATTTTACTAGTGTTATGATAGCCCTTTACTAGACCTTAAAAAAGGCGTTCAATACTTAATGTATACTACGTACTTAGCGTAAAGAGCTCCTCGTGACTCTGTTGATCAAGCTGTAAGTAGTTTTGTGATTGCTAACGGATTAAATAAGAAAGAGTTTCGAAATTTATTATTGTCTTACACAGGTATAATTTCTGGTTAAATGTCTTAAACAGGGTATCAAAAATCGGAATTCTGTCTTAAACAGGGTAGGAAAATCAGCGATTTTTGTCTTAAACAGGGTCAGGGTATGAGGGACCGGGCCGCACCTCCCCACCCAAGGTTAGAAAATGGTCACACCTACTCAGCCAATCAGTGCCCAGTATTTGTGTGCTCTATATCCCATAAACTGTCTTAAATTATGTAAACAGGCGGGGGCTTTGAAGCCCAGGGAAATTGTGGGGTAAAATAACGACTCATTAGTAAGCTCTATATAGAACATACTAATGAATTCTTTTGTTTTCCTTTGTCTTAAAGCCTAATTAGTATTCTCTATATAGAGCATACTAATGAGAAAATAGAGCATACTAATAAGTATATAGAGCATACTTATGAATTACAGGCTGCTAATTTAAACAAAAACAACAATGACAATTTTATTTGAAGTTTTCGCTTTACATAACTTAAGCAAGAGATTAATCACCAAAATAACACAAAACGAAATTCGACTTAACAATTTTTAGGAAAAATTAAACGAAATACTGGGTCTTTCTGCGTTTACCGGTACTCACTGTCTTCTATTGTTTGTGAGGTATTGTATTTTTGGTCTTGTTTTGCATTTGTATTATCGTCGTTCTTTGTTCCTTTTGTTTTACGTCATCCGTCCTCCGGTACACACCGAAACAACCGAAAGACTGGTCTCACCGTGCTTTGGAATTCTGTCTCTTTCTATTTGCTCAATTTCGTTCACTGTCGTAGGCTTTTGGAAACGTGCACTTTCGTGGAATTCATATCATCCCCCAAGCACTCGGACATCGCTCTCAAAAGCAAGTAACTCTTGAGTGGCAAGGACGGCCTCAAGTTCCTCGAGCTCTGTATACTGGCTCATAGCCGGAGCAAATGAGCCATCAAAATAACAAAGAATAAACAAAGCTCCAAAGAAAGAAAAGCATTGCTATTCGTTAAATTCTACCAACATTACGGCGACGTCCAAAACAAAATAACAACGTGATTCCCAAGTGTGAATGAAACAATTAAAATACGCTCATAAATACAATCTGCATAACATATGTTTTCTTCGCGGATATGACCATTTTCTAAGACGGTTAGACAATGAACGCTCGTGTCCTATGGGATATAGCGCCTCTCGCATTAGATAGAAGTGCCACTCGGGCTACGCCCTCGTGGCCTTCTATCTATGCTCGAGGCACTATATCCCATAGAACACTCGCGTTCATTGTCTAACCCTTACATATATCGAGTACTCCAGGGGCTCTGGATCTACGCTACCCACATACAGTTCACATGTAAGATTACCGTGAGCATGAAATTTTTGCGGGTTTTAATTTTTGCGGATTGCCCACGATCCGCAAAAGTAAGTTCCTGCAGGAAAAAAAAACTCTCGCATAACAATACTCTACAAAACTTGACTCCATTCAGTCAAATAAAGAAGTCAGCCTTTTGAGGTAACCTTGCGTTACTGGGACGATATCGAACGTTTAACATTGATTTTTAATAGACAACAACGGTATTTTTGTCACTGATAGTAATACATTTTGTCTTGAGCGTGGCAGAGGACAAGGGTAGGCTCTGTTTGATTTTGGTGTTGGATTTAATAGAATTCATTGGAATGTCTCTAAGTAAAGGCGTACCGTAACTCAACAAGTAATTAAAGTTGAAAATATTAAGTTTCCTTCCTTGTAAATGTTCTGCTTGCTTGAACAGGAAATCGCAAAAATTAGTTCCTAACAAAAATTTCAGTCATCTCGAACCGCAAAAAAAAATTGTTTCCGTAAAACACATAAAATCGCCAATCCTCAGAATAAAACTCCCGCAAAAATTACATGCTACACGGTATGCTTTTCGTCATCTATTTTGTTGAATAAGTGTCGCCGGGGATAGCAGCTAATCCAACACTCACTGTAAAATGGAACTCAGTAAAGCAGTCCTCTTTGGTTGACTCAAACTTTACTATTCAATAGTGTGCTCTTTACAGTTCAGTAACTACCCAATGTTCTGTTTACAACTTTTCACACATAGCTTTTACCTTGGCTGAGAGCTAGTTATCAATCAATGTCAAAATCGGATCAAAGGGTAATGCAGGCTAACGTAAGCCTCATCATGATTGGTTAGGACAAATCATTAACGTATTTTCCTTCAATATGTTTGTCAGTGTCGAAGCTGACTTCTCTTTCAATTTTCACTAACATTTCGGAACTGTTCAGCCAAAACAAAACTACAAGAGCAATATAAAAATTACAAGGTTGAGTTCTATCTTAAGGTTTAGACATTTACAAAGAAGGTGAACGTAAAAATAACATTTGAAATTTGTTACATGATGTAGAAAAACTGAAGGTGAGAAGCTTCTTCATCATACCTGATTAGTTAAGTTTAGTGCAGCCTTTTCCATATCATTAACGTGTCAACTAGTAAACCTGTATTGCACTGAGTGACCTTGAGCGATCTTCAGTGATCTTCTTCAGTGAAGATCTTCAGTGATAGTTCCTTTATTATTAAAGTCATATTTTACGTCATTTGTATGAAGGTGGCATAATAATCCAAAAGTAATTAAATACCTTCAACGTAATGTCCGAGAAAAAAGTTACCTAATCGATATAGTTTAACTAAAAAATAGGATAGTTGAATAAGAATAAGTTACTCTAACTAAAAATACTATTTCCAGGAAGAGCGTTTAGAAACTTGACATGAGCCGACACCTATCGGCATACAGATGTTAGTCCAATAGATTAATCAAGGTGTGTAAATATTTCAATGATCGCAAGGTTGCTCAGTGAAATAGGGTTAAGCTAAAATTTCTACGAAATATCAACTGGTCAGGAACTCGAGAAAGTATAATTCGGTCGCTATCGGATAAACATTCGGTCACTGTCGGATAAACATTCGGTCACTGTCGGATAAACATTCGGTCGCTATCGGATAAACATTCGGTCGTTATCGGAAAAACATTCGGTCGCTATCGGATAAACATTCTAAGCAAGAGTACGATTAAAGAGTGAGCCAACAATCTTTTTAAATGTCCCATGATTATATAAGTCTTATTGCCTATTATATTCAACACACTTGACGAAGGTTTTCTTAACATTTTAATATAGAATCCTTAAACATACAAAACGTTTTACTGTTTTCATTTTTATTGTTTACATAGGAAAAGGACACTTCCTCTATGGACAGCTTTGGAGCTTAAGCAGCTAAAACCATTTTTGTAATTAACAATGGTTGTTCAATAGGTCTTATGCATGATTACGTCGTCACCAGCTCAAAATTCACCACCAAGCCAAGTTTGTTCTAAATTCCTTGTAGCCTGCTATGCAGTCTTCATTCCTTGCAAACCTTTGACAAGTTCACGTTGTTTTTCAGTGGGTATTCCTTTTAACCTTGTTTTTTTTTAGAATACATTGATGCAATTTGTACGGGTTTACACTTCGAAAGCGAAGAAACTTGGGGTGAAAATAGAAAGTGAAACGTAAACACACATACACCTTATTCCAAAATGGCGGCCAATTTATTATTCTTTTATATGCATTTTAATTAGCCCTCTTGGCTTCATTTTCGCTTGAAAATTCTTTTGTATTTTGAATATGCTGACGAGGCCAAGAGGGCTAATTAAAATGCATATAAAAGAATAATAAATTGGCCGCCATTTTGGAATAAGGTGTATACAGGCTATTGGTTCTGTGTATAGACAGAAACCCATAAGTGGGTTGAAACGTGTAACGCGCATTCACAGCTTCCGAATATTCAATTTTTTGCTTAGTACCATATTTGGAAACCCCTCGGTCCCATGAGATTGGAAGCAAGTTGTTCTGGCGAATTGATTGGTTATATTTTTATCTTGATTTTCCAAATATGGGTGTAACAACTTCTTAGCAAATTGAATAATCGAAAGCTTGTTTTGAAGCGTACAAGAGACAGTTGCACGTTTCAACCCACTTATGGGTTTCTGGTATAAAGTAGTATACAATTAGAGTCAGGGACGTAGCCAGGAATTTTTCAGAGGTACGCACAATCACTGTTTTCAAACACGCCCCCTACCTCCTCCCCCACCCTCAAGTCCAAAATCTTTCTTTTTTTTCGACCTTTTCAGGCACGCACGTGCGTACGTGCGTACAGGTAACTACGCCCCTGAGAGTTTGTCTTCCGGTATTGTCAGTAATGTTTACTACATGAGCGTGAGTGTTGTATTGGCCTATACAATCACGAAGCGCAGCCGAGTGAATGTATAGTGCCGATACAACACGGACGTGAATGTTGTAAACAACTTGTGAAATTAACATTCCAGATACAACTTACTTTTATGTTGTCTTAACCCCTATGTCAACTTAAAGTGATGTGAAGGTACTCTCTAACTTTAAATAACATGACTTTGCGTCATATAATTGCCACCAGTAGCGAGATAAAATTCCCTATGCAACCTAGTGTAACAAACTTGCCTACGATAGTCGAATCTCTACTAAATGTCAGCTCTCTACAACGGTCACTTTTCTTTTGTCCCGGTGGACAGTCCATACATTCACTCTTGTTTTAACCTCTCTACAACGGCCATCTCTCCATAACGGCAACGACCTTTAAAATGCGTCCCTGCTCCCAGCTGCCAAAATAACCTCTCCACAATGGCCACTTAATCAACGACTGACGAAGGGTGTTTTAGCGTACAGTAATAAAAGGTCACAAAAGCCAGTCCGTACTGCGCGCCCGGGGGGGGGGGGGGGGGGGGGGGGGACTGCGCGCTTTGTATTAAAAATGCATGAAAGCTCGCTCAAGCAGATAACTCTTGACAGCTTCATTTCACAAAAGAGAAAATATACGTCTGCAGTATTAAAGCAAGCGATGAACAAACTGATGTACTTATTGGACCTTACTCGCTTTCAGTTTTGTTAACATTTTTGTTCTGAACACTTGGTTTCGTCACTCACGTGACCTTCAGTCCCGTGGGACTCAAATGACAAAGGCCATGGCAGCCATGTTGGTGTTCCTAACAAAAGAAGTTAATTAAAATTCTTTTGTACGGGAACATCAATATGGCGGCTGTGACGTCAAGTGAAAACGCTCTATTGATATATTTTGGTTGTGTTACGCATTCATATGCTATAAATAAGTATTTTTGCTGAACCTCCCCCCCCCCCCCCCAAAAAAAAAATGGTGTCATATAACACCCCTACCTCTCCATAAAGCGCCTGTCATGCAGGTTATAACGGGTTCGAAGGGTTCGAACGAACGCCTTTGAAGATCACTAATGGCTTATATTACTATTATATTATATATTATATATTATATTATATATTATATTATTATTATTACTTAGCATTTAATTTCTGTGCTGGTGGTCAAACTAGAAGACATGTTAATTTTAACGAGTTCTTTGAACCATCTTAGCTCTTCCGATGTTTCAACTCCATTCAGTGCAATTACACGAGGTGCACCATGGGAGCTGGAGAGAGTAGGCTCTCCTCCCTGGCTCTAATGTATATCAAATACGATATGCCTGTCAATCCAGAGGAGGAAGTGAATTTATTCGAAGGCCTTCACCCGAGGATGATGCAGTTTCTCAGCTTGGTGTATGAATAGATTTGAGAACTTGACAGACAGTAACGTGCATCGATCTTTCTTGATTAAAGTTGAAGAATTATACTGTCGTAGATATTGAATTGAAGTTAAAAAACAGTTGGAATTTGACAAAAAGGTGTCTCAAAATTCGGGAAATGTGATTTTCTTAACAGACGTTCGGAATTTGACAAATGGAGTCTCGAAAGACGAAATGCAGGGAATGCAATTTCAAGGGAACCTAGCTGATACGTGTTCAATGTAGCATTTATCATTAATAAGCTGATACATGTTCAGTCATCATCATCATCAATCTTTATTTATACACGAAATCGTATCATATTTACATGGTCTTCCTAGGAGTCGTGTGAATTTACACTAGGGAAGATTACCTGTAGAACTACTTAACTAAGAAAAATAAAGTACATTGAAAACTACGATCAAGGTTTCTTCAATTAATCAAACTACATTAAACTAGTGCGTATTGACCTGAAGGCTACTTTCAATACAGGGACGGCGTAACCAGGGGACTCAGGTTAAGTTAAGTTAGGTCAGGATATACATAACCGTAGAACTTGTGAGGGGTCTCGCAAACAATGCAGATCCTTAACCAACGTAAAATGCTTGCTGGAGGATCACTAAAGCGATCGTGGACGCTTGAAATAACGTGAATAAAAACGAAAATGTGAGGGTCAAGAGTCCAACTCCAATGTAGCTTTGCTGGTTTATTCGCTCGACGTTTCGACCATAACGGTCTTCATCAGGAGCATCTGAGGTATATATTAACTGTTTCAACATTCGAAATTTAAAAAAGCTCAACGGAAAGACCACACGTGATATGCTGACGTAATCATCAGATATGAAGTTATAAAGCTAAACTAAACAATATATACGTGAATATCACGTCAATTCAACTAGGCTATTAATAGTAGGTTTGAATTTAGAAATCCAATAACTTTCTCTTGCTCTTCTAATGTCTTGATTAGGATTTCTAAGTTTTTCAATGACTATTAATTTTAAATGTTTAACCCCACAGTTTTTGAAGTGTCTGACAGTGGGAATGTTCTTATGACCTGCGTTTATGTCGCTGCGATGTTGGTTTGTATGGCGGTGAACAGGGTTTTTGTTTCCCCTATATACTGATTGTCGCATTTTTGTGCATTCAATCAAGTATATATAACGTTGCTTGTTTGACAGGTGGTGTGTTGCTTAAGAGTGAAGGTTTCTCCTGTAGTTATGCTTTTAATTGTTTCTGTGAACCTACCATATGTCTTGCAACATGCACATCTATTGTTTACTTTACAAGGTCAAAATACTGGATTAGTATGTTTAGCGGATGTATGTTGCTTGTGTTTATGTGAAGAGTGTATTCTAAGGTTTCTGTTGGTTTGAAAGGAACGGCCACATATTCTGCATGAGGTTTCTAATGTATTTGGCGTGTCACTGCTAATGGTGGAATGGTGTGCTTGTTCACTACGGTCGCATGGTGGTAATCTTTTGTTCGTTGGCATCTCTGACAGGTTTCTTCCTCTACGGTAGGCAACGAGGGGGCGGTCCTTAAAGATGATTTTGCATTTAGATGAGGTGTGTAGTATTTGCTGGTGTCGGTTGAGAATATTATGCAGGTTCGGCATTGCTGGATTGTAGGTTACTATAAGTGGTACACGGTCAGTGACAGGATTGTGCTTGGTTCTGAGAGCCTCTTCTCTAGTTGTTCTTCTTGCTCTCATAATGCACTCCTTGATGAGTTTGTTTTTGAAAGCTCGATCAAGAAGTACATTATGTAGTTCTCGAGCTCTCTTCTCAAAGAAATTGCTGTTAGAACATATGCGGCGCAGTCTCAGTGCCAGGCTGTAAGGGAATGGACGTACCTGTCAGAGATGCTAACGTCCACAATATAATTTCCACAATTCTAATGTTCAAACGCATAACCAACTACAACTAGTCCGATTAAAACCTATTTTTGAAGGAAACTACTTTTGAAATTCTTCTCGATCTCGCCGCTTGTTAGCATTTACTCGCTTTTCGATTTGCGAAGTGGTCATGTGACACTTGTTCACTGACTTGACACTCATGTATTTTTTTGGAGCGGAAATATTTTTTTTTTCCAATTTTCGGTTATTTGAGTGTTTGAAAATTTACTAAAACAGTTATTCTTCTCGGCCTCGCCGGAATTTATTACTCATTGTTTAAGGACCCTGCTCAGGGATTTTGTTGTGGCATTGGCCTGTATGATTGTTCAGAGCCTTGAATGGGAAACTTATTAAGTTGGGGCTATTGCATAACTTTTTCTATTTATGTTTTATTGTTTTTCTTAGTTATTATACCTTTTGTTAGGTTGTTGTAGCTCATTAGTATATTTGTGGCAATTGTGGTTTGCCTTTGGTTTAGTCTCGTTATCACTTCTATTATTGTATTTTTGTTGTAATTTTTGCTTTTATTTTTGTTACGTAATTTATCAGTAGTTTAACATTAAGTCATTGTTGTAACCGTATTTAAGTCTCATGTGTAACTTGTCTGTATAACTGATGAAGGTCAAGAGACCGAAACGTTTTTAAACTACATTTTTATATTTTTTATACCAAAAGTTGTCCATTTTCGGTCTTTTTAACTAGTTTTTTATCATATCCACCGAATCCGGACTGTGAATCCATTATTGTGATCCTTTTGGTATGACATCTTCCGTTGGCTCAGGCAGCACCTTCAAAACCGTGATATTAAATCCAGACAAACTTATAAAACAATCACAAACTGGAAAATTCGACTTTGCCGATATTTCGTCTTTATTAGAAAAGACTTCATCAGGGCAACTTTGAGTTGAGTTGCCCTGATGAAGTCTTTTGTAATAAAGACGAAATATCGGCAAAGTCGAATTTTCCAGTTTGTGATTGTTATATATATAACTGACAGGTGAATTCCACACTGCTAAGTCCAGAATAGTGCTCAACAATAATGGAGCGGTAATAACAAAGTGTTTCTACTCAATATCGTTTCATATGGACTTTAATACAGAACTGTTTCGTAGACCAACAAAGCGTTGATCCACTCATCAGTTAAATTCCATACACACTAAAGTTTCGTTAGAGTTTATATGCATTAGATATATGATCTTCTCCGAAGTCGTTATATATATATCAAGTGCTATATGTATCAAGCTAACAAAATCTATCTGTAAGCACTAAAAAAGAGCCTCTTGCGCTCGCTGCATTCACCCCCATTACAAAACCTTCAAATAAATACTTACACCCCTTCTAAAGCCCCAGCTATGCGCCTGGTGGCCGTTGTGGAGAGATTCGACTGTATAACGTGACCTACTGTGATCCTTTGTGATCTACCATTTCCTTCAAAATATTATAATTTGCTAAGCAAAGTTTCAGCCTTGAAAAGCCTTTGCATTATTTAATTGGCAATATTTGATTACATTTTAGACCCATTTGTACAGTGAGCTGTTTATGTTGCGGCTTTCGTCATTCCTGTTATTTGCAATTACCAGGTAAATATGACTTTTGTACTCGAATGACGTCATATCTACCGCTCCCTGAGTTGAGATCTCTTGATATTTTATGAATTGTTCTTCAGAGACCTGGTACATATACAGGACTGACTGGATGTTTTTGCTGACGTCGTCAAAGTTATTAGCCACGCCCAGGAATGTTTGACCGCACATCACAAATCGATGCCAGCCGCGAGCTCCATGAGTAGGAATCGACTGAAACGGAACAAATATGCTTCCATTCCACTTGTAAATGGATGAGTCGATGTTGTATGTACTTCCATCGTACAAGTTGGCAACAGCGAGAAATGTGTCACCATTGATGTCGAAGGATTTCACATCAAGTGCCTTGTACGTTTGAAGAGACTGCAGTGGTACAAAGCTCCCCCCTGACCACTTGTATACAGGGGATTGGGCAGAAAAACTGTTTTGACTTCTTCGGTTTGCAAAAGCAATGAAAGTTTCATTGTTTATCACAAACGCACTGCTTGCTCTAGGTTCATCGATTTCTATCTCCTGAAACTTTTCAAACTGGTTATTTTGCCATTTGTAGATGACTGAGTTTGAACCGGCCATATTCATTACAGCCAAGAAGATTTCTTTCAATATTTTAAAGAAATGAAAACCGGTTGCTCCATTTGTGACTATGGCTTGAAAAAGGACAAACTGATGTCCATTCCACTGATAAATAACAGAGTTCAGTTCGGACGTAGAAGCATTAAAGCGATTCGCAACAGCAAGGTAATGTTTGTCAGCGATTGTAAAATATTCGATATCGCGTGCCGCAGTGGTGCCAAGGGTCTGGTAGAGGAAGAATGTGTCATTCGAGCTGTTCAGCTTGTAAATGAATAAAGTGCCTGTACTGGATTGGCGGGGCTGGTCACCTTGGCTTGGAAAGACAAGAAACAGACTTCCGTTGATGCTGAACTGTTCCACACCGTAAGCTCCTTCAGTTGGCAAATCTTGATATTTTTCGAAGCGGTGCAAACGGCTGGAGCAGTCTTGAGAGGAAAAAAAAACATATAATTGACCCTAACCCTAACATAACAAAATTTGTCTAATAAACGCCCCCTAGTTAGCTCACCAGGAAAGCACCAGACGGCAGACCAGGGGGTCGCGGGTTCGAATCCCAGCCGGACCACCAATCAGACCACCAGCCGGACCACCAGCCGGACCACCAACCAGGGTCTTTAAATAACTGCACCTTCGTGATTTTATTGATAACTGGTAAGTTCACGTTGAATGTCCTCATCACTTTGTGTCAGTTCAGTTCAGCCGTTGGACTTGGCCCCTACCACACCTTTTCACCGCACACTGGAGGGCAGGGGAACAGTTAGACCCTGGTATTTGAACTGACCTTTCCATGGGATATTGATGGCAACAATTGAGACAAACGTTCTGTTTCTTTGTTGCATCACAGCGACGAATTCAATGTGACAAAGTTGGCGAAAACCGGCGAAACTCTGAAATATGACAATGCTTCATTGCTCCAGCTCTATTAAACTATAACAGCCGGGCAATGGCTTCATTGCTTCAGCTCTAACTATAACAGCCGGGCAATGGCTTCGTTCCTCCAGCTCTAACTATAACAGCAGAAATGGCTTCATTGATCCATCGTTTTATTGTCGATTGTCTTTGCATTTCTTTTTCACGCATTATTTTTAACAGCAGTACAAGTTAATCAATTATAAAATAATAATAAAAATTATACCTGAACATAATCTGCCATCTCCAGTAAAGCCCGGCTTACAACTGCATTTGAAATGTCCATCGGTATTCATGCAGGTGGCATTCTCGTGACAGTCATGGCTGCCGTTCTCGCACTCGTCGATGTCTAAGGGCAAACATGGTAGCTAGCGTACATTCAACTTTTTTTAATTCAATTTTATTTCACTCATAACAATAGACATATAAAACACCCTAAAACAGAAGAAATACAGATAATAGTATTTTAGTACATAAAGATTTTGCAGATATCTTCACATGTGTCGAGATCTGATTTTTTGCGGTGGAAGAAATCCTTGTATTTCACTGAAGTTTATATAACAAATCGCTTTTACCTTTTTCGCAGTTTTCTCCTGCGTAGCCAACTTGGCAAACACAAAAATATTTCTTGTTTGTATATCCCACAATGCATTTCCCATTGTTATGACAAGGGATACTGCAGCAAAGATTCTGGTGACAAAATAATCCATTTTGTTGGTCAGTGTACGTAAGCTTTAATAACAAACACTTATGGATGTTGAGTCAGCTCCCTTCCTATACAGACACTCTACAGACACCAGCCTGCGTTTCTCAAAATTTCCGAAGACGTTTAGGAGCTGGACCCGAGAGCCATTTGTATATGGTGAATACGCGAAGCGTTGAACGAGATATAGTATAGTTTTACTCCTTCCATCATCCGTAAACGTTTTAAATTCCCCAGTGCATTACGTGTTAAAAGATGATTGCTGAAGTGAAATTTTTCAAATTCCCCCAGTGTAATTAAGTCATCCAGTTGTCTTGTGCATATTTATGATACGCTAAGATGTTTTTTTTTGGTCGTTTTAAATCTGTTTTACTCTTCAATTCTTTGACTTTAAACTCAGTATGAAAAATTAAAACCGATCTGTGGACTTAACCTTAGGATGTTTCGTAATCACGAAATGGCTCTTAGAGCGGCCCTTTAATTAAAATTAAGCTTCGACCGAATGGCGGCGTATACATATGTACATAGTTTTTAGCCGGCTAATCAGTTCGACTTTTTTCGTCAACTTCCGATGGTCAATATTAATTCTGCAAATAACGTAGCGGCTTCTTGAGTACGAAAGGTTTTCGGGACTTTTAAGAAATGTACGCCTTAAGGTGGCTCAACTGGGTTTTTTGGCGACAAATCCCAACTTTAAACGGCTGATGCTTCCCTGTGTGAACTCGGTCAGGCAAGCAGCTTCACACATACACTACAAATGAAATGATCTTTCCAAAAAAGTAGATTTCATTGACATCGGTGTTACCATAACAACGATCTGATGACGTCATCTTTTTGCCGGCATATTAGTAATTTTCTCAACATCTAGACTTAAACTTTTAAAACGACTCTTTGGCACTTATAGTCTAGATGTTGGTCTTCAAGACTACAAAATTTGAAAAAATTCTATGAGAGCGGTTTCGAATAAAATTGGGTTGAATATTTGCCATCAAAAATTCAAAGATTCGCATTATTTTCTGTTAATTCGTTGATGCCAGCGTTTTCCTGACAAATTGAAACAATATGTTCACCATATATCATACATGTGCCATAAAACTACATTCCTTGAAGGTTTCATCCTGTTTGATTCACTAGATTTCAGTCGATGTGATCAAAAGCAATGTCATAAATATGCTCATTTTATTCACAGAAGTAATACTTTTGTTAGGGAAGCGTTAATTTAAACACTAGGCGATGAAGATTTTTTTGAAATCTTTTGATCTAAAGTTTAACATGTAATGCACTATCTCTGTAAATTTCAAGTGCATTGAATATTTTAAGGACGCGAAATAAAATGAAAAGAATAGGGGACTTTTTAAATAGTCCTCCAAAGTTTCATTGCCGTATTATTTGTTGACAGCTGGTTTATTTCAGGACTTTCTCTTTTTTTATATTCTACATATTTAATTTGAGCGATTTTGAATCAACAAGTTTCCCATGCATGCTTGCCATGCTTCGCTGCTGCCAATACCATCGTTACCACCATCACCACCAACACCATCATTGCCACCATCACCACCAATACCATCATTACCAACATAACCACCAACACCATCATTACCACCATCATCACCAACACCATCACTGCTACCATCACTAATCCCATCATTTCCACCATCACCAACACCATCGTTACCACCATCACCACCAATACCATCATTACCACCATCTCCACCAATACCATCATTACCACCATCTCCACCAATACCATCATTACCAACACCATCATTACAACCAGCACGGTGGTCTAGTGGTTAGTGCGTCGGACTTTCAACCTGAAGGTGTATAAATGGGTACCGGCGACAAAATGCTGGGGGTAACCCTGCGATGGACTAGCATCCCATCCAGGGGGGAGTAGCAATATTCCTAGTTGCTTCATGCTACAGAAACCGGGTTAAGCTCCGGACGTGTGGGCCATCCGTGGCCTGGGTGCGACTTTACCTCATTACAACCATTACCACCAACACGATCATAGCCACCATCACCACCAACACCATCATTGCCACCATCACCACCGATACCATCATTACCACCATCACCACCAACACCATCATTACCACCATCACCACCAACACCATCATTGCCATCATCACCAATCCCACCATTTCCACCATCATCAACACCTTCGTTACCACCATCACCACCAATACCATCATTGCTACCATCACCAATCCCACCTTTTTTACACCATCACCAACACCATCGTTACCACCATCACCACCAATACCATCATTACCACCATCTCCACCAATACCATCATTACCAACAACACCACCAACACCATCATTACCAACACCATCATTACAACCAGCACCATCAACACGATCATAGCCACCATCACCACCAACACTATCATTACCACCATCACCACCAAAACCATCATTACCAACATCACCAACAGTATCATTACAACCATCACCACCAACACCATCATTGTCACCGTCACCACCAACACCATCATTACCACTACCACCACCAACACCATCATTACCACTACCACCACCAACACCATTATTACCACTACCACCAACAACAACATCATTACCACTACCACCACCAACACCATTATTACCACTACCACCAACAACAACATCATTACCACTACCACCACCAACACCATCACTGCCACCAACGCCATCATTGCCACCATCACCACCAACACCATCATTACCAACATCACCACCAACACTATCATTACCAACATAACCACCAACATCATCATTACCAACATCACCACCAACACCATCATTGTCACCATCACCACCAACACCATCATAGCCTGTTCCAGGCGTTCAGATAGTGGGGAAAGCACGAATAGTTGGGAAGGCGCGAAGAAAAGCGAGCGAAAAAATTGCGGGAGGCGAGGCGAGGGAACGCCTGTAAACATTCTTAACAAAATGTCCTTCCGTCCACTTTTAGACCGCCAACTCAGTTGTCAATCATCTGTCAATTAAAATAGGATTAGATTTCCTGGGATTAGATTTGGTGAAATAAAGAGGTCAAAACTAGCTGTCTGCTTGTTTTGACCTCTTCGTCGGGGCGTCTGTTTCATAGCGATGTTCTTTATTATGCCATCGTGGCATTTGTTAGAATAGCTCTGCAGTAAAACCTTTAACATTGCATGTAGGCTTAGAGCAAGCTTCGATTTGGAGGTCATTTTGAAATTATGCCGTATTCTCGGCGGTTTTCTTCAACTCTGGTTTCTTCAACTCGGCGGCTTTCTTCAGTTTGGAGCTCTGGAGCTCTGTTCAATCGGCGGCTTTCTTTAGTTTCGTATGACGTCTTGCTGTGCTCATGTAGCCATTTTCTAGTAGAAGTTAACCAACAATGTAAGGTTTTTCACTCTCTCTGAATCTCTTAGGTAGTCGGATTTATTAGTTTGAAATTATGGACCGTCAATGGTTTATTGCAATTAGTTGCAAATATGTTGGTCCGAATTTTCAGAGATAATTGCAGCTTTTTATAAAGCTATGCAATGTTTCATAGAGAGTATAAATCAAGCGCATTTCAGTCACTGCTCCGCTTTGTGGCTGAGAATTGACGGTTTTTCCGGAGCTCTAATCTGTTTTTCTCCATTGTCATTTGTGCAGTCGGTTCTTCTCACTGCATTGTAATGAGTTTCACAGTCTAGCGACTGTTTTGTTTATGCCTCGATGAAAGCTGTCTTTCCTGCGCCATATCACATTTCTCATCAGCACACGAGTGTTGACAAAGTGTCATAATTAACCAATCAGAGGGTTTTCCGGATCCCGGTATACCGGAACAACCTTTTGTTAAGAATGTTTACAGGCGTTTTTTCGCCTCCTCTCCCCAGCCTCCCCGCAATTTTTTCGCTCGCTTTTCTTCGCGCCTTCCCCAACTATTCGCGCTTTCCCAATTATCTGAACATCTGGAACAGGCTAACACCATCATTGTCACCATCACCACCAACACCATCATTACCACCATCACCACCAACACCATCCACCATCACCACCGATACCATCATTACCAACAACACCACCAACACCATCATTGTCACCATCACCACCAACACCATCATTAACACCATCACCACCAACACCATCATTACCAACATCACCACCAACACCATCATTGTCAGCATCACCACCAACACCATCATTGCCACCATCACCACCAACACCATCATTGCCATCATCACCACCAACACCATCATTGCCACCATCACCACCAACGCCATCATCACCATTAACACTATCATTACCATCATCACCACCAACACTATCATTACCATCATCACCATCATCACCATCATTGCCACCATCACCACCAACACCATCATTGTCACCATCACCATCAACACCATCATAACCATCATCACCACCAACACTATCATTACCATCATTGCCACCATCACCACCAACACCATCATTACCAACATCACCACCAACACCATCATTGCCACCATCACCACCAACACCATCATTGCCACCATTACCACCAACACCATCATCACCAACATCACCACCAACACCATCATTACCATCATCACCACCAACACTATCATTACCATGGCATCATTGCCACCATCACCATCAACACCATCATTGTCACCATCACCATCAACACCATCATTACCATCATCACCATCATTGCCACCTTCAGCACCAACACTATCATTACCACCATTACATCCCCAAATTCATCACAATCATCATCACAATTTTATTAACATCATCAATATTTCAGTCATTTCTGTCAGGATATCGATTGAAGACTGATTGTAGCATTATTTCTACAAAGGATCTGAGAACGAGAAAGACCAAATTACGTTGTGTAATGAAGCGCGGAATTGACGCTGTAGCAGAATACGCTATAGCAGAATCTGTGGGCCAGTTATTTAAACAAAGTTTAGACAAAGTTTAACAAAACCGCAGCCTAAACCAATTTCGATCTGGCCATCTCTAATGTTTAAACGATATTTACCGTAAACATTGTTCCGAAGGCATTAGCACAGGCTAGAAGAACATTTTTCGACTTGAAATGACCCGCATATAAACAGATGTGGGCTTCGTTAATTGTCTTAAATCGCGGTCTAAGTTAGACTTCGTTTAAATAACCGGCCCTTTGTGTTTTTCTCCCTGAAGTCAACGCATAACAAACACCTTGATCACTGGCATTATCACCTTGGCCATCATCGTCAAATCATCATTATCCTTATTACTAACATCATCGTGATCATCCTTATCATCATCACCATCACCATCATGAATATTACCCTCATTGGCACAACGTCCAGTATTATTATTATTATTGCAGTGAAACTATCTGTATGCACAGTGTTATAAAAGCAACACAGGGCGCAAAGCGTAACCTGTGCGCAAGAGCGAAACTTAAAAAAATAAATAAATAAATAAGTTACTAAAACCTTATATCTACAAATCTAAAAACTATAATCTAAGCATATAAATGTCTCTAATATCTCTCATTCTCATTATATATACAAATCTAAAAACTATAATCTAAGCATATAGATGTCTCTAATATCTCTCGTTCTTTGTATAAAAAAAAAACCTATAAACTAAGCATATAAATATCCCTAATGTCTCTCATTTTTCCTGGCCGACAGTCGGGCTTTGGTCGCGGATCTTCACATCACAACCTTGAAAGTTCTCGCTATATTTAGGGATGACGATAAGACTGCCTTTTGCATAGCCTCTATTATTATTATTATTATTATTATTATTATTATTAATATTATTATTATTATTAGCATCATCGCCATCGTTACAAAACCTATGGCCATCGAAATCTACATCACTATTTGTATTATTTGCAATTAGTACCTCTGCGCCTCTATAGGTCCAGTCTTGCCTTGGTTTGAGATCTTCTGGGTGCTGTAAGTGATCTGAGTTACTCAGTTCACATACAACTTTGTCGTTAATTGGTGGGCCAATGTTGACTGAAACGCATTCGCTCTCCATTACGCATCGATGGTGACACGGTGTATGTATTCCAATGGTAAGATTTAAAAACACGTGACCACTTAAATAACCATTTTCTGGTGAAAGAAACTGGACGCTTCGGCAACCACCTTTTGAAATAACAATAAGAAAAAATAGAACAATATAGAATAATAATGTAACTCCAGTTTTCAAGAAAGGCTCTAAGTATGACCCTAGCAATTATAGATCCATGACTTTTGCAATTATAGACCCATTTCCTTGACATGCATTTCGTGCAAGCTGATGGAACATATAATAACTTTTCAATCATGAGACATGCCAAAACCTATAATATCCTTCATCCACTACAGCACGGCTTTAGAAGTATGAGATCCTGTGAAACTCAGCTTATTGGCTTTATCCAGGATCTGATCAACAACATGCACGCAGGTGTCCAGACTGACGTACTAGTGATGGACTTCAGTAAAGCTTTTGACAAGGTCAGTCACCGTCACCTTGTCAGGAAGTTGGAATATTATGGGGTTCGTGGACGGACAAACAAGTGGATAAATTCATTTTTAACTGGCAGGTCTCAACGAGTTGTGTTGGATGGAGAAACTTCGGATGCAGCTGACGTACTTTCTGGAGTACCTCAAGGCTCCGTCCTTGGTCCCTGTCTCTTCCTACTATATATAAATGATCTGCCAAATTCGCTTGTCTCAAAGGTCAGACTTTTTGCAGACGATACTATTGCATATCTTACAATTCACTCAGAAGCAGATGCACTCTTACTTCAAAGCGATCTTGATAAGTTAGCTGAATGGGAACGAGTATGGGATATGGAATTTAATTCTGAAAAGTGTGAAGTCTTGCGTGTTGGATGCAAACGGAATACCGTTCAACACGATTATGTTCTCCATGGTAAAGTCTTGGCGTCCTGTGACTCAACTAAATATTTAGGTGTCACTGTGTCTTCTGACATGAGATGGAATAAACATTTTGATGCTGTAACAAAAAAGGCGAATAGCACCTTGGGTTTCTTCAGAAGAAATCTCAAAATAAGTTCGGTCACTTTTTAGACTCTAGCATATAAGGCGCTAGTTCGTCCTACCATCGAGTATGCCTCAACAGTGTGGGATCCGTATACGAAGTCCAACATTTATAAATTGGAAATGGTTCAGCGCAGGGCAGCTAGGTTTACCTTAAACAGATATCATCAAACATCTAGTGTCGGTGGCATGTTAGACCAGTTGAGTTTGGAATCGCTAGAGAGCAGGAGCTAGGAGGGCTATGAGGCTATGTATGATGTTCAAAATTCACCACAATCTTGTTGCTCCAGATGGGTTGGATAGAATGGAACCAATGCAAAGGAAGAGCAGGCACTGTAATTCTTTGAGTTACAAAGTCCCAAGATCGAAAACGAACATCCATCTCTACTCCTATTTCCCAAGAACGATCAGAGATTGGAACAGTCTTCCAGACGATGTAGTGCAAGCATCGACCTTGGCCTCCTTTAAACAGAGGCTCTCCTTTCTTTCTTTATTTATTGATTTGCTATTAATTAAGCTTTACTGTTATTATTGTGAATATATTTTAACGCTTGCGAAAATCTTCAGAAGTGAAGGAGGCAAGTTTAATGGAAGAAGAAGAAGAAGAAGAAGAAGAAGAAGAAGAAGAAGAAGAAACGTTTTTACTAACGTACATAAACTACTTGGTGCGATACAATAAATGCAGCAGCTTTTCTAATTAAAAATAGAGACACTGGTAGATATTATAAAGTTCGAAGAGATTATCTTTTTTAGGTACAGTTGAAGCTTGACAAGCTTATCTTGCGACCACTCTCATAAACGCCGATGGAGCTGATCGGCGCTATGAAAGTGATCAGCGAGGGAAGCTGATCGGCGCTTATGAGAGTGGTCGGTGAGGGGAGCTGATCGGCGCTTATGAGAGTGGTCGGTGAGGGTAGCTGATCGGTGCTTATGAGAGTGGTCAGCGAGGGGAGATGATCGGTGCTTATGACAGTGGTCAGCGAGGGTAGCTGATCGGCGCTTATGAGAGTGGTCGGTGAGGGTAGCTGATCGGCGCTTATGAGAGTGGTCGGCGAGGAGAGCTGATCGGCGCTTATGAGAGTGGTCGGCGAGGAGAGCTGATCGGCGCTTATGAGAGTGGTCGGTGAGGGTAGCTGATCGGCGCTTATGAGAGTGGTCGGTGAGGGGAGCTGATCGGCGCTTATGAGAGTGGTCAGCGAGGGTAGCTGATCGGCGCTTATGAGAGTGGTCGGTGAGGGTAGCTGATTGGCGCTTATGAGAGTGGTCGGCGAGGAGAGCTGATCGGCGCTTATGAGAGTGGTCGGTGAGGGAAGCTGATCGGCGCTTATGAGAGTGGTCAGCGAGGGTAGCTGATCGGCGCTTATGAGAGTGGTCGGTGAGGAGAGCTGATTGGCGCTTATGAGAGTGGTCGGTGAGGGGAGCTGATCGGCGCTTATGAGAGTGGTCGGTGAGGGGAGCTGATTGGCGCTTATGAGAGTGGTCGGTGAGGGTAGCTGATCGGCGCTTATGAGAGTGGTCGGTGAGGGTAGCTGATCGGCGCTTATGAGAGTGGTCGGTGAGGGGAGCTGATCGGCGCTTATGAGAGTGGTCAGCGAGGGTAGCTGATCGGCGCTTATGAGAGTGGTCGGTGAGGGTAGCTGATTGGCGCTTATGAGAGTGGTCGGCGAGGAGAGCTGATCGGCGCTTATGAGAGTGGTCGGTGAGGGAAGCTGATCGGCGCTTATGAGAGTGGTCAGCGAGGGTAGCTGATCGGCGCTTATGAGAGTGGTCGGTGAGGAGAGCTGATTGGCGCTTATGAGAGTGGTCGGTGAGGGGAGCTGATCGGCGCTTATGAGAGTGGTCGGTGAGGGGAGCTGATTGGCGCTTATGAGAGTGGTCGGTGAGGGGAGCTGATTGGCGCTTATGAGAGTGGTCAGCGACGGGAGCTGATCGGCGCTTATGAGAGTGGTCTATGAAATGCCAAGAAAAGCTAATCAGTAAAATCTGTAGACTTCCTGGTAACAAAGGTTTGAAAGTAGAGTGCGATAAAACCTGTTAAACACTTTTCCATAAGGAAACGCATTGTACAAACTATAAGTACACGTGTTGAATTTTTAAATCGTAAAGGTAATCGTGAAGATATAGATTAAGTAAAGTAATGAATACTTCGTATAGACAGTTATCAACTTCATTTGTTCATTGTTTCGTGCGAAGCTGTGTGAATCCAACACCTGTCACCACAGGCTTGTCATCCTCTGTTTGTGTGGCGTGCTGTGCATCTGTAATGACCGCATCGGTTTATCAAACTAAGCTTACTAAATGAGAAAGCAGCCCAGAATAAATTTAAAACCATGAGATATTCTTGTTATTGTTGAATGGTCTTAAAGACGGTCTATTGGACGCAAGTGAACATGATCTGCATACAATTTTTGCGCTTTCTCTCACTCTCTTCTCCCCTTTATTATTAGCCCAAGATATCTGAACACTTACCGGTATACTTAGAGTATATTTTAAATGTCTTGAGAAATTTTGACTTGTTGGTTAATGCATTTTTACGTTCCTAGCGAGAACTACAACGAGAATTGCTCACCAAAATTGTATTTCCTTTTTCTCATATATAGATATTTTTTTCTTTTTTTTCTTTCTTTTCTATTCTTTTTATGATTTTTATTAATTCTTTGAGGGTTTGCATCTTTTACGGACATCCTAACTTTTAAATAACTTTGTAATTATAGGACAAAGTCTTTTCAAACGGTAGAAACACGAAGGAAACAAAATTCAGTAAAATGTGCGAGCTTGCAAAGGTCCTCAATGTCAGACATGTTCAAGGAAAAATAACGTTTTTCAGATTTTTAACGATCGTCTTGTTTGTCTGTTAAATTGTTTTTTTTTTAACATACTTGTTTCTCGGTTAGTGTGCAAAAAAGTAGGTAGGACCTGTTCATTACAAATGTATCCTACGATATGAGCTGACTTGAGGTTTGGTATTAAGTTAAATTTTTACCTGGATTTGCAGCCGTTAAGCGACCAAGCCAAGCTCCCCAAAGGACAGAAACCAGGAACAACTCAAGCACGGAAAATATAAAGTCCGTTATACCCATGTCATACTCGAAGTGAAATACATCTTATTTTGGGTTGATTCATTTTAGTCTGGTCCATGCCAAAGCGAGGAAGATATAAGGCGTTTATCCGTTTGTTTTAGCTTGACATTTCTATGGGTCATCAATTATTTATAAATTTAATCAATATGTGAGTGTTTAACACGAAGATGTTTTCATAAAGTTTTAAAAACATTAGTTATAATAATTATTATTGGAGCATAACTCACGACTCAATAAAGTTAAACAGAAGACAAAAAAAACCCTCACAATTCCAAGCAGTGAAAGTATATTTATAGCGAAAGTATATTTGGTTAGTACTTTTTTTAGTATATTGATGTTTTTTTTATTAGCTTTAACAGTTCTCTGTAGGTCAGTATGCCCGTTTAGGAACAAAACAACCATTTATTTCCTTAGTGAGCTTACAGTCTCAAAACCACCTGAAAGGAAACTTCACACGACAAATTATTAAAGTTGTCGAACTATCGTTGGCATCTCGTGGTTTTCACACGACAAACTATTGCCGAGGTGTGTGATAGTTTGTCGTTTTTGTCGCCGATCACTCTAATAAGCGCCGATCAGCTTCCCTCGCCGACCACTCCGCTCATAGCGCCGATCAGCTACCCTCCCGACCACTCTCATAAACGCTGATCAGCTCCTCTCGCCCTGCAGGAAGGTGTACCACATCTACTCTTTCTTTTTTCTCATTTTCCTTCTTTTTTCCACAGTTAGGTGTATTAACGTTCCTATGTGTGAAGTTTTTGCGGTATATATTTATATTATATTATCAAGTTTTACGCGATACAAAAACGTTGATATGTAAAACACTGAATTATATTACGTACTGCGTGCCTCCACTAACTGCCTGAAAGGGCATTCAAACTGTGCCTATAACAATACAAAACCATTCATCTCAATTTATTTACAATAAGTTTAATTTTTAAATTGAAAAAGGTTGTCTCCCAAACCAAAAAAATTAGCATTATTTATCGAATTTCCGAAAGGTTTTTCCTTTTGGTTAACTTATAATAAAATAGTCATAATATTTTTTTGTCGATTTGGATGCTTCTATTGCGGGAAAGAAAATAAATAAGAAACAAAAACAAATTAGCAAAAGTTGATGTTTTTGTTAAGTGCAAAAGTGGAAATTGTTAATTATTTAAACTTGTATCTCTTTGTAATGCCAACAAAAGCTGATCAGTAAAATCTGTAGACTCCCTGGTAACAAAGGTCTGAAACTAGTGTGACTTAGTGTGCAATAAAACTTGTTAAACACTTTTTTATAAGAAAACGCATTTTACAAACTATAAGAACATTAAGAACACGTGCTGAATTTCTAAATCGTAAAGGTAATCGTAAACATATAGATTAAGTAAAAGTATTGAATACTTTTAAGAATAAATAGATTTGGGTGCTCCTATTGCGAGAAAGAAATTAAATATGAAGGAAAAACAAATTAGCAAAAGTTGATGTTTTTGTTAAGTGCAAAAGTGGAAATTGTTAATCATTTAAACTTGTATCTCTATGAAATGCCAAGAAAAGCTAATCAGTAAAATCTGTAGACTCCCTGGTAACTAAAGTCTTTAACTAGTGTGCGATAAAACCTGTTTAACACTTTTTCAGAAGAAAACGCATTTTACAAACTATAAGTACACGTGCTGAATTTCTAAAGGTAATCGTAAAGATATAGATTAAGTAAAGTAATGAATACTTTTAAGAATAAGTAACTTAAAAGTTCTGGGACTGTGTTTCTTCTTCTAGAAATTATCAACTTCATTTGTTCATCGTTTTGTGTGAATCTGCGTGAATACAACACCTGTCACCACAGGCTTGCCATCCTCTGTTTGTGTGGCGTGCTGTGCATATGTAATGACCGCATCGGTTTATCAAACTAAGCTTACTAAAAGCGAAAGCAGCCCAGAAAAAAATTAAAACCATGACATTGTTATTGTTGTCGAATGGTCTTAAACACGGTCTTTTGGGACGCAAGTAAACATCTGTATACAATGTTTGCGCTTTCTCTCACTCTCTTCATCCTATTATTAGCTGAAGATATTTGAATAACACTTACCGGTATAGTTATACATACATATACATACATATACATACTTTATTTAATGTGGATATACTCTTAGCTTAAAAGCTAGTTTACAGGTATTCCACCTAATAACTAGTTAAAACCTAACAATTAAACAACACTAATATAACAATACATCAGATAAAACCACTGATTAAATACTAATTAAAACTATTATTACAATATTACCGCCGCAGTCAAAATGCTAATTAAAACTACTGAATATTACAAATTTACTTATCTCCGAAATTTAATGATTTAATTCTATTTACAATTTCATCGGTGCCCACTTTTGTTCTAATGTCATTTGATAGTTCATTCCATTTCTTAGCTGCAAGATATCTCCATGATTTCAGTCCGTATTTAGTAGTGTTAACTTTAGGCAAAAATAAAACATATTCTTGGCGTCTGAGATTGTACTTAAATGAGCGTAAATTAATAAGATTCCTGATTGCCTGTGGTGCTTTGTTCAAAATACTATTGTGTATTGTGTATTGTATTATAGTTCGAGTATATTTTAAATATCTTGAGAAATTTTGACTTGTTCGTTTATGCATATTTACGTTCCCAGCGAGAACTACAACTAGGATTGCTCACCAAAATTGCATTTCCTATTTCTCAGATATATATTTTTTAGTTTCTTTTTTCTTTATTTCTTTTCGTTTTTTTTTTTTTTAAGAAAAACGTGTTCACAAGATTGCTTTCATATTTTAGATCACGCTTCTACGAGTTTCCAACTTAAGATAAAAGAGGCTTTTCATATTCATAGAGAAAAACCGTCTTTGAATCAACAATTATATCATGTAAATTTGAAACTATCCTTATAATTCTCACATTGTCACGCTTTTATTTACATTGTTGTTACTAGCATAATTAACATTTGTTCCCACTTATATATTCATTGTCAACGCTTTGTACACTACTTATTAACTGAAGATGACAGAAGTTGCTGTCGAAACATGTTTTTCAAACTAAAACGTTTTGTCGTTTTTCTTAAAATTATAACCTGCCTGCTAACATCTAGAACTTTTCGTTTTTTGATTTTCATAGAGGGTTTGCATCTTTTACGGACATCCTCACATCCTAACTTTTAAATAACTTTGTAATTAGGACAAAGTCTTTTCAAACGGTAGAAACACGAAGAAAACAAATTTCAGTAAAATGTGCGAGCTTACAAAGGTCTTCAATGTTAGACACGTTCAAGGAAAAAATAACGTTTTACAGATTTTTAACGATCGTCTTGTTTGTCTGTTAAATTCGTCTTTTTAATATTCTTGTTTCACGGTCAGTGTGGAAAAAAAGTAGGACCTGTTCATTAGAAATGTATACAACGACACGAGCCGACTCGAGGAGCATTTTTTTGGTCAATAAAGATCAAAGAAAGTTGTATTAAGGTAAATTTATACTTGGGGTCAATTTAATAAAACTTTTACAAGTGTAATTTACAAGCGTAGCCATTGTTTGAGAGGTTGAAAACAACAACTACACTTGTAAATTACAAGCGTAAAAGTTTTATTAAATCTGATTGACCCCTGGATTTGCAGCCGTTAAGCGACCAAGCCAAGCTCCCCAAAGGACAGAAACCAGGAACAACTCAAGCACGGAAAAAATAAAGCCTGTTATACCCATGTCATACTCGAATACGCGAATACGCGAGTGTTAAACACAAAGATGTTTTCATAAGTTCTATAAACATTAGTTGTAATTGGGGCATAACTCACGACTCAATAAAGTTAAACAGAAGACAAAAAAATTCCTCACAATTCCAAGCAGTGAAAGTATATTTATTTTTTTTTTATTAGCTTTAACAGTTCACTGTAGGTTACCATGCCTGTTTAGGAGCAAGACAACCGTTTATTTCTTTAGTGAGCTTATTCTCAAAACCTACTACATGCTATCACACACCTCAATCTTGTTGTCAGGATTCTTTTCTTCTCGAGGTAAGAAGAGCGAGGATCATGTGAAGCGAGGTTGTGCATGATGAAGTTACAGCATTCACACGTCAAATGTGAGTTTACAAACTCAAAAACGTTGGCGAAAATTTTGGCAAGGATAGAAATAGACTAAGTTCTCGATTTGTCGCCAGTTTGCCAGGTGTTGGTGTCAGATTCACACACGTCAACTTGAAGTGCCTATCACCCCCAGAAAGTTATTTTCAGAATCAACTCTATGTACATTGAATAGTAAAATAGTTCTTGTTTTGAACGCCGCGTTTGTGAGTTTTAGAGATTTGAATTTACAAAATGTTAATTAGATGACGTCAACCCGGGAATTTGCCTTTATTTCTACGCCAATTTACAATGTGCAGTTTACAGCTTGAAGACAATTAATTTGATAAATACTAAAAATAAACTGTGGATAGTCAATTGATTGGTAAAAAATATTACTTGGAGGTGTAAACAAGTAGTTGTATAATAAATGATTCCCGGGTTGACGTCATCTAATTAGCATTTTGTAAATTCAAATCTCTATAACTCACTCAGGGCTCGTACTCTTTTCAGATTTTAAAATTCCATGACTTTCCATGACCTTTTCAAATTTTTCATGACCAAGAGTTCAACAGTTGATTTCAAAATTTTATCAAAATGATCATTTTTTAATTTTTCATCTTGCCATATTATTCCCACAACTTATGCTGCCTTAGTGATTTTGTACCATGAACATAATTTTCCATTTCTTTCCATGACTTTCCATGACCCACACTTAAATTCCATGACTTTCCAGGCCTGGAAATTAAATTATACAATTCCATGACTTTCCAGGTTTTTCCATGACCGTACGAACCCTGTCACTAACACGACGTTCAAAACAAGAAATATTTTACTATTCAACTATTCAATGCACATAGAGTTGATTCTGAAAATAACTTTCTAGGGGTGATAGGCACTTTAAGCTTGTCGTCATGACGCAATAAGTTATGCACTGTGGAGATGCGAATGCATCCATTTATGGAAATGACTTTAAAAACACAACTGAAGCAAGTGTTTGACACTTCTTTATTAAACTTCATTGAATCATTAGTAAATGGAGTATTAAAATGTGAAGCTATTTTACTCGCTAGTCTAATTATTGTTTGAAAATATGAAATTAAGTATACACCAACAATGTGGGTATGTTTACTCAGATAACATCTCTCTACTATTGATAAAAAGTGAAATACTATGTATAAGAATTCAAATGAATCAAAAATATTAAACTGAGTGAAAATGTTTCTAGCAAGTCACTCAACTATTCTTTCAAAACCATCTCAAACTCCAAAAATCCTCATCAGTTCAGTTATTTTAAAACTACATGTATTCTGGTGTGAAGGGAAAAATGTTCGGTTAATGTGCATGATATTGCAATGTGCTTTTCTAAAATATGTTTACTATTAGGATATATTACATCTCAATGTACTTAATACTTTTAAAAAGGGAAAATTGGTTAAAGTATTCCCAACTATAGACTTATATGGTTTCCATGTGATTGCAAGGATTGCAGATGATCACTGGCTTATTCACTGGCTGGCTCATATAAAAAAGAACTACATCAAAACAAGGATGGCTAAAACTAGGAAGCAGTTTACAATGGTTATTTACCTCTGTTGAATAATCATCTACAACATTCTGACATACAAATATAAATGTAAAATGACCATGAACTTGTGTTCTCTAAAAATCACAACAATAGAGATATTAAAACATGCTGACTAAAATTGTTTTTCTAAAAATGGAATCAAAATTTTGGGTTTAAGAATAACTTAATTAATGACTAAAGTCTAAGTATCTCCAGAGAATGTCAAGTGTCCAGTTATGTGATTAGGATGCAGTGTCACTATGCAGTGACTACATCGGGAAGCCATTTTGTTTTTAGAGTGTCCAAAACAAGATCATCACTAAGGTATTTTAGTAACAACTTGCACTCTTCATCATTTGCATCTCGAAGAGTTTCTTGGTTTGGCTGTTTGATCAGTGTTTTGGTGTCCTGTAGAACCTAGGAAATTAATGATAATGACATCATGCATCATTGTAATGTAATGTGGGTTCAATAAAGTTACAATTTTATTTTATTTTTCCATTTTGCTCTTTTTAATTTTCCTTGTGATAAAAGGAATTTGTGCCATGGAACAAAAAGTTGCCAGAGGCAACTTCTCAGTGTAATTTAGTCGTCCCAGCATAATTTTGGTGTTGTCTACATTACTACATTAGTTACTCAGTAGAGACCATGCCTGTACCCCTACTGTGTGTTTTATTGGTAGTATTATCAACTTTTAGATATAATATATTAGTTATATTATTGCTAAATAAAAAAACTTGTTGTAAATATGGAAAAATTAACAAAATCATCACCATTATTAGCATGCAGGTTTTTAATAGCCGTACATATATGAGAAGTCACAGTTTGGTGTTTGGACGTGATGGTATTTTTAACAGCTGTACATGTACATGTATAAAGGAGTCACAGTTTGGTGTTTGGACGTGATGGTATTTTTAATTACCTTAGTGGACATGGCAGCCATGGATTTAACTCTGCTATTAACCTGTTCCATGAAATTGACAGCCTTCAAAACTTCCATCACAAGTCCATTTTCCCAAGCTTCTGTGGCAGCCATTTTGTGGTTCAATAACAGCATTGATACTGCCTGCAAAATATCAAAAATTATGGTAATATTATTAATTACATTACTGTGTTATTATTGTTTATTTGTGTACCTTTTTTAAGCAGAAAATGAGTTGAAGCATTTTAGTAAAAAATTCACTTGATCACTCGCTTGATCGGCAGTAATCATTGAACCAGCAATATGTAATGGTCACCTGTCTTACCAATGGGGTCAGCATTGTAGGGAGGGGAGGGAGTGGAGGGTGGGGAGGGAGGGAGCAGAGGTAGGGGAGGGGAAGGATGGGAGTTGGGTGCAGGGGGGGGGGGGGGGGTCAGTGGAGCAAAACACCTAGGAGAGGGGAGGGTGGAAAGGTGTGCAGAATCTTTAATTTAGAGCATTTTGTATTCATGAGTTGGCTCATGGGAGCCTTTGATTTAAAACAGGGACCAAATTATTGCCAGCATTCTATTATTAATACAAGTCTATGGCTTGTACTTACACTATACCCAATCATAGTCACAACTTACCCCAGTTTTTCCGAGCAGGCTTGTGAGGACTGTAGAACAGCATCCTATAGGTGGGTGGCCCCATTTAGTAAAACATGTCTGGAATGTTGCCTGACAAAAGTAGATTAAAACTTAACAAAGAAATTCCTTTGAAAAGGAAGAGTCTTGGTCACATATTTTTTTTATTCTGAGAAAATTGACTGTGCAAAAAGTATTAAAAGACTTGTGTGACTTACTCTCAAGAAAATTTCTCAAGAATGTATGAAATCAATGGTGTTTATCAATGAATATGCGTGGGCCATAATGAATAAGATTGGGTCCATTGGTGGAATGGAATAGCTACAGACCTTACTGTTGGCATACACCACATCACACAAGCCAAGAAGGGCCGTGCCAAAACCTAAGGCATTTCCATTCACAGCTGCTACAAGTACTTTAGGGAAGCTGATCAACAGTTCAACCAAAAGCCTGCAGACAAAATCACGAGGCATTCAATATGGGAGGTAGTATGAATAAGTCGATAAATAAATAAAGATACATGTTATCATTTTAGCTATAATTTTACAAAAATTAATGAAATATACATTCCATTTCAATACCAATCTTATTTAGACAAGTGAGTAAGTGCAAGGCATGTCAACTCACTTGAATTTCTCCACCATTCTTTTTGCATCCTGTCGATGATGGGTAATGACTAAGTCCTGGTAATCAAGACCACTGCAGAAACTGTCTCCTGCACCTGTCAAAACGACAACGCTGACCTCCTCCTCTCTAGATGCTTCATGGAGAAGGTTGGCAAGCTGATCACACATCTGTGGAGTTTACAACAATAAAAGGGTAGCTGGCTATGCAAGAGAAGTAGGCATTCATAACTCTTCTCTTGCTGTTTTGAGTCATTTTCAAACTTTGAGTTGATGGTCATCTGCAGTAGCCATCTACCAACCACAGCTCTGCAAATAAACTATTAATGGTCTAAATGGAGGGCTGATTTGATTGAACTATGGTGCTTGTGCAAAAAAAA
This sequence comes from Cladopsammia gracilis, assembly GCA_022457155.1. Lineage (NCBI taxonomy): Eukaryota > Metazoa > Cnidaria > Anthozoa > Scleractinia > Dendrophylliidae > Cladopsammia > Cladopsammia gracilis. The sequence continues at coordinate 489,135 of JAJGOT010000397.1, read as the reverse complement.
TGACTCAGAGCCACAACACACACGGACACACACACAAAAGCTTGGAGCAGCTTTCTTTCTTCTTTTTGCTGCCTGCACAGGGAAGCAGTCCTAATCTTGTGTGTTGGGTTTCCTGTGTGATTACGTGTCACCAAAATTTGAGAATTGAGTTTGTCAATTTGTGAAGATGATTTTCAGAGACCCGCATAGTTATGGCCAGCAGTGCTTCTAATTACTTCACCAGCTCACTATAAATCTGAAGCCCTTGACAGAAGTTTGGGAAGTTCAGGTGAGTGTTCCTCCTCAAAACTCAAATCTCAGTTAAATTGTTGTTGGAAGTACTGATCAAGATCACAAATGTTTTAGTGACGTTTCAATGGGAAGGCAATGTTCTTTTAGGAGTTTTTCAGTGCTGTTGTGTGCTCAGTCGCTGCCAGTTACACAATGGCGAATTGGATCAAATTCTTGAAGAGGATGATTGTATGTACTTGAATGCTCTCGAGAATCAACTTATTCCAGATTTACCTTTTCAGCTGATAATTAGAACATTTCACAATCGATTATAATCATTGTTGCAACCGATAATGACTTGAAAACACGTATGACTTAGCCTTATAGAATCTAAAACACAAGCAAATTCATTGTTTCAGTTCATTAAAATTGTTTTGGAGCATTTCAGAATGGTTTATGATTATTGTTGAAGTTAATGACTTGAAAACACTTACCGGTATGACAGCCTCATACAATGTAAACAGAAGCAAATACATAGTTAAATTCATTAAAATTGTTTTGACTAAAATGCTGTGAACTGTTCTTTTGAATTATGATTCTCAAGAGTGCAAATATTTTAGCATAATTACCTTATTCAAATGGCACTGCCGATGATTTTGTGTCAGAAGCCCTGCTTTAAAGATATGCACCATAATTACTACATAATGCCCAGACTAAAAACTGACTTAAAACTTCCAAATGTGGCAGCACTTCACTTCCAATATGGAACTGCTAGTTTTAAATTATATTTTGGCTGGCAAATCTGATCAGTAATTACTCAATATACAGGTAGCTAATGTTTCTTTCCAAATCTGGTACACCTGAAAAGCCTCATCAGGGATGAGTTGATAAAGTGTGCATGTATGTACCTTTGTAATGTAACAGAAACTAACCTCAGTCGTTAATGCATTCTGCTTCTTTTCACTGCACAAAGTGATTTTCCAGACACTTCCTTCTTTCAAGACAGACACACACTCATCTAGAACACCATGTGTGCGAGTGGTGCGTGTTAGCCTTGCCATTTCACTCTCATCTAACTCTTCCAAAGAATGTGTCAAACCATTCTTTCTCTGTGGCCCTGAGGATTTCTTGCCTTTCTGCTTTTTTCCAGCACCTTTTTCAGGACTTTGACAAGCAAGTCCAGCAAGAAGAGAGTGTTCATTGAATGTTCCATTCAGTGGATTTGTCCTAAGTCTTTTAACTTCCAATTCTTGACCTAACATGTCACATGAATCACTGAGTTGTGACCTTTTTCTTCCTCTTCCTCTTCCTCTCCCTCTTTGGTATTTTTTTAGTTCCTTTGTCATGTTTTTCACTTTCAAGATTTCATCCACCATTTCTTTGTTTGCAAGCCCCTTCAACTTCCTTTTGTCAATATCAGTGACTTTTTTCAGCTGACGTAACTCTGGTTTGCTGGCTTCCAAACGAGTCACACAACTGGCATTTATTCCTGATAAAAAACAAAAACAGTTGTTAGAAGAAGAGTATTTGCCAAACTTATTCAATGAGCTGCAAGTTTAAGTAAGAATGAAGCACAAGATATATTTCTTTTATGACATGGTGACTTGCTGACCTTGTAAAGCTAGGGCGAGATGATGGGGGAATTGTTTAGTTTACATAGAAGACAAACAACTTTATTGGTAAATGAATAATAAGTCACAATGTGAAAAAAGGCAGTCTTCACATGCAAATTAACCTGTGATCAGTCACCCTTTTTTTAGGAGTGAAGGTCGCAGGTTACATGCCAAGTGGCCCACAGCTATCACTGTTTGTCCTGGTTTCTGTAGCATGAAGTGACTATGGGTACAATCCCTCCCTGCTGGATGACGTGCAAGGCGATCCCTCAGCATTATGTTCACCAGCCAGTACCCATTTATTCACCTGGCTAGAGAGATTCAGAAACATGTGGAGTAAAGTTTCTTGTCTAAGGAAACAACATTTCAGTGATGATAGAGATCGGGGCTCAAGCAACCATCCTTTTATAGGTTGAAAGTCTGAAGTGCTAACCATGGCACCTCTAATCATTACCATTATTATCATTCATTATCAATCAGTGTTTGATATTACTGTTTATAAAGTAATATACCCGGCATTGGAAAGGACTTTGCCATAAACTCTGTTACAGTATGAAGACAAGTTGTTAAATTCTCAACAGGTTCCCAAGTGCTGTAAAGAGGATCGTAATTCTTCCAGTGGACAAGATATTCTTCACTTCCTTTGGATGTCCTGCGCCGTCCAATTACTTTATCAACCTATCAAAATGACATTTAATCTGTCAGCTGATGTGTTTAGTACTGTCAGCTGATGTGTTTAGTGCTGTCAGCTTATGTGTTTAGTACTGTCAGCTCAATTGAAGGACCTTTCAACTGCCTTTCATTTGTTAATTGAAACATGGTTGTCTGAATTACCTTAAGTTAAATTCGAGGAAATTGGGCTTTAAGGACGTAAGACTTAACTGAAATTATGTAATGTGACAAGTCTGATAATACGATAAGGTTTATATACGAAGGACAAAAACAAAAGTCACACGTGTTGCATTGATGAAATAATTTCAAGCGTGCAAGTGCGCTTGGTACACGAAGTTAAACATATCATATCCAACACAGCCTGTAAATAGAATAACAAAAATATGAACACAAATATAAAAAAAAAAACAGAGAGAAGAGAAGAAAACGAATTCGAAAAAAAGAGCAAGCACATGTCCTTCATCGTCGTGAAACTTCGGCATTAAAATGAATGAACCACTTGAAGAACAGAAAATATAACGACATAAACAACGAACAGCGCCATTAAAATTTGACAGGTTAAATTTAAAGAACTAATACCTAACTTGAGAAAATTGTGAACAGATCGGTTGAACACAAGAGCGGAAATGAGCAAAATTTTATGTGTGATTCGCAAAAACTTACCTCATAAATACTATCGGCCATGTTGCGCATCCTCCGTTGAACTTGCGCGCCAAAATTGCACGCACGCGCTAAAACATTTGTTCGATGTAACGGTAAACGCGATTGGTCGTTCTAGAACAATGATTCAGGGAGATTTTAAAATATTCTTCTTAAATCAGTATCGTGTTCAAAAGTAGAACGCCTGGGTGATAAAGATCTGTTTTCTTAGAATTTTGAAAAACGCTCCCGTTCATGTTCATCTCCCGTTTATAACATGTTCGGCCATGATCATTAGCCAATCATCGAAGACAATCTATTTTATGTGCGTACCATTTATCACGTGACTATCTTTGCATAAACGCGCCATTTTTACCTCGCGATACTTAGTATAAATTGGCGCTTATTTGCCAGTTCTCTGTTTGCGGTATTTTTGTTTTTAAAATGCCACATTTAGATCACAGCGTGAGATTGGATTTTAAAGATGTTTTGATTCGACCTAAGCGAAGTACAATTCGAAGCCGAGCTGATGTAAGTATGATATTAACTAATCGAATACTGCACGTGTACAGTATTTTGTACGTTCCCGGAAGGACCACCCAAAGATTCCAAAATAAACCGTTTAAGCTTATGTACAGCCGTCAATCAACCCCTGGAACAGACTTTCACATGCGTTATTGTAGATCGAGATTTATCACTATTCAAAAATGTTTCTCAGTTGTGTTTCTGTTCTTTGCTGATTCTCTTGGTAAATTCCTTTGATCACCTTGGCTAATTAGCATATTGCAAGCTTATTTTGTCTGATCTCTGTAGGTTGATCTTTCCAGACACTTTAACTTTAAGTATGCCAAGAAGAGACTCCCTGATGATGTCATCCCTATAATAAGTGCTAACATGGATACTATTGGAACATTTGACATGGCTGTGGCTTTAGCGCAGGTACAGAGACCAGTGAGGAATATAGTGGAGGGGCCCCCTTATTTTGCAAAGAAAGAACGGGAGGGCCAAACATTTTTTCATACTGAACTATTTTCACACAGTTTGGACCTGTCACTGCACACCAAGACTAGTTATTCATATGTTGTGTGAGAATACTATGGGTGCATTTTTTTGGACATATTCTGGCCGTTCCAAAAACAGAATACCTCTAATTATTGCACCAATTCCTCTCGTAAAATATGGAAAGAAGTCACTACTTTGACTATGTGTATCTGGAAAAATTTTGGCTGGTGAGAATGTAAACAGCGTAGTTTTGTTAACATAATTATTCTGATTTCAGAATGACTAGAATACATGTATGTCCCCCAAAAAAGCACCTTTATATGTATATATTGGTAATTTCAGTTCCAGATGGTATTATTATTTTATTAGTTGGAACCATACAAGGTACAAAGAAGCATTAATTAAACACAGCTTTCTTCCTTTTTCTCACTTAAATAATTATCTTTGGTGCCCAGGGTAGTTTCACTGTATGGATTTGTGATTTTTATTTTTAACGTTCTATGGTAGTAACTGTTGCTTTCGACAATGCTGGTCTACTGGGGATTCTAAATTGACAACCAACGGATGATGGTTATAAACCTTGTTAAAATAATAAATTATTGTCCTTTGAGTGCCACATTATACATTATCCTAGCAACAGACAGTGGCCATGACAACCTCAAGTTGGCAAATTACACCAGAAACAGCATGGTGACATTACAATACCATTGCAAACTTGCCATGAAGTACAACTGTGGCTGAGAATTGAAATAAAAGCTTATGAAAATTGTCACCATAATTGTTTGAAATAATTTTCTTTTAAATTGAATTGAATTTTTCAGCACAAGCTTCTAACAGCGATTCACAAGCATTACACTGTTGATGAATGGCTTGAATTTGCAAAAGAACACCCAGATGTGTTACCAGTAAGTTCATTTTTTTCTTAAGTTTGAACCTTATTATTTTGTTGCTTTATAGTTTTTTTGTATATTTTTGAGTGGGGGTGTGCCGCTGGGCTCTGAAATCTTTACCACAATAGCTAATGAACAATACTCACACCACAACACAATAGCTAACAAACAATACTCACACCACAACACAATAGCTAACAAACAATACCCACACCACAACACAATAGCTGATGAACAATACTCACACCATAACACAATAGCTAATATACAATACCCACACCACAACACAATAGCTAATGAACAATATAATTACTAAAGCAATTTCGAAGCCAAGAAGTCTTAGTACAAATAAGAATGAAATTAAACACAATAAACTGTGAATATTAGACTTTCGACACACACCTCATGTGAAAAGGAAAAAACATGTTGTCTCGAGTCGGAATCGAACCGACGTCTCCCCGGATACTAGTCGGGCGCGATAACCACTACACCACCGAGGCAACCACGCTGGCAACGTGGCCACATTACGATGTGAATGGAATCATACGAAGGCCATTCCATGAGAAATTGCTTTAGTAATTATATACTAATCCCGAGAGGGATTTAGAAGCCATGAAACACACGGATACCTCGAGAAGGACAAACGTCTCATGGAATGGCCTTCGTATGATTCCATTCACATCGTAATGTGGCCACGTTGCCAGCATGGTTGCCTCGGTGGTGTAGTGGTTATCGCGCCCGACTAGTATCCGGGGAGACGTCGGTTCGATTCCGACTCGAGACAACATGTTTTTTCCTTTTCACATGAGGTGTGTGTCGAAAGTCTAATATTCACAGTTTATTGTGTTTAATTTCATTCTTATTTAATGAACAATACCCACACCACAACACAATAGCTAACCAACAATACCCACACCACAACACAATAGCTAATGAACAATACCCACACCACAACACAATAGCTAACCAACAATACCCACACCACAACACAATAGCTAACCAACAATACTCACACCACAACACAATAGCTAACCAACAATACCCACACCACAACACAATAGCTAAACAACAATACCCACATCACAACACAATAGCTAATGAACAATACCCACACCACAATAGCTAACCAACAATACCCACACCACAACACAATAGCTAACCAACAATACCCACATCACAACACAATAGCTAACGAACAATACCCACACCACAACACAATAGCTAACCAACAATACTCACACCACAACACAATAGCTAACCAACAATACCCACACCACAACACAATAGCTAAACAACAATACCCACACCACAACACAATAGCTAACCAACAATACCCACACCACAACACAATAGCTAACCAACAATACTCACACCACAACACAATAGCTAACCAACAATACTCGCACCACAACACAATAGCTAACCAACAATACCCACACCACAACACAATAGCTAACCAACAATACTCACACCACAACACAATAGCTAATGAACAATACCCACACCACAACACAACAGCTAATGAACAATACCCACATCACAACACAATAGCTAATATACAATACCCACACCACAACACAATAGCTAATGAACAATACCCACACCACAACACAACAGCCAATGGACAATGTACCTGGTTAATAAAAGGTCATTCCTGTTCAGAAATTTAAACAGTGTGCATTATTTTGAATTTTTTAAATCACTGATTGCTTGTCAACACTCATTAAATTCTTAGTACACAATTGCCAGTTGTGGTATGATGGATGAAGATGTAGCTAGACTAAAGCAGATCCTTGATGCCTGCCCTACTGTGCCAGCAATCTGTCTGGATGTGGCAAATGGTTATTCTGAACACTTTGTGGAATTTGTCAAAACTGTTCGGGGCAAATTCCCGGAGCACATTATTCTGGTATGCAATAAGTAACTGCATGATCTTCATATATATTCATCTTTTATATAACAAATATTTGATAACTATAGCATAGTTATGATGTCTCATAAAGATACATGTGTGCTCTTGACCATTACTCCTATGGTGTAAAAAAAGTTGTAGTCCATTTTCCCTTGATTACAGGCCATTATAATGCATGGCTTCTTGTGACCCTCCATGACCAAATGATTGGAAATACTACATGGGAACATATTTGCATGCCACGTAGTACTATTACTAACTGAAGGCAACCTCAGGCAAGCCTGAGTTGAATGATGCTCCACTGCGTTCTGTCCTGGAAGAGGGCAGATAACTTGCCAGTCATCTCCACTCCAGTATGCTTCTCTAAGATTCCAATGACACCTATGTGTCAGCTCTCAGAGGACAACTTTTTGAGCTCCAAGCTCTGTTTGTTCGCGACAGTCCCCTGCAATATTAGTTTCATTTCCAAACTGTATCCCTGACCCCATCAGGCTAGAGGTGTGGTACTGTATCAATATTAGTCTGACCCCAGTATTAGTATTGGCTGGCATGTTGGTAACATGACATGTATTACCATCAGGTTGGTAATGTCCTAACTATATCAATATTAGTCTGACCCCAGTATTAGTATTGGCTGGCATGTTGGTAACATTACGTGTATTACAATCAGGCTGGTAATGTCGTAACTGGTGAAATGGTGGAACAGCTGATCCTTAATGGAGCAGATGTCATCAAAGTTGGTATCGGTCCAGGTGAGTGAGTATTTTTTCAGTAAGGATGACAAGTTTGTAAATTATACAACTACTTACTTGCTTCATGATAAAGAAACCAGGCTAAGTTTCAGCCATATGGATTGCCTGTGGCTCATTTGGCAGGCTTACTGCTGAGTCTTGTTTTTATTAAGTGTACTGAATTTAATTTTATCAACAAAGGGTCTGTTTGTACCACACGACGTCAGACTGGAGTGGGGTATCCACAGCTGAGTGCAGTGTTAGAGTGTGCAGATGCTGCTCATGGACTCAAGGGACACATAATCTCTGTATGTACTACACCTTCTTTCAATACACATTTCAGGGGGTTTAGGGTGGGAGGTGGTTTCAATAAAAACTGCTCAGGTGTACTACAAGCATAAAAAAGCCCCCCCCCCCTCCTTTCAGGCAGAGCCCCCTGTATAGCCAAGTAAAGGTAGTATACCCTGCCAGCTCAACAGGGCTTCATTGTTAACATTATTTTGGTATTTAATGATATTTTAGCATAAAATAATAGTTAATGTAAGAAAGCAACATCAAATCTGAGCCCGCAATCACCTCTGTGGCCTCATCTCACATGTTGCTCCTTATTTGGCACTTTTCTTCCTTATTTGGCTTAAGTCAACCAAACAGGTTAAATTATGTGACCTTTCTCAATCACCCTCATCTCAGAAGGCTGCAAGTTTCCCCGCAGCAAAATTGATCAGACTTTCAAAATAGAAGTCATGGGCTTAAGTACCAAAGCCCTCCGTCTAGTGCTGGCTTAAAATAGCCCACCAATTCGTGGACCGTAGAAGCAGTTTATCTAACGCCTTAGCTCAATTCGCATGGACGTTGTGCGCCCACTAACTCGCATCCTCGAACACGCGGCGCTGCCCCTTCAGCCGACTCTGCCGAACAAAAAGACAAAAAGGATTCGCATATCCCACACAGAAAACACATGAAAACTATCCATGAGGATCCACCGCCAGCTCCTGCCGAAACGAAAAAAAAAAAAAAAAAAAAAAAAAAAAAAAAAAAAAAAAGCCCCCCCCCCCTCCTTTCAGGCAGAGCCCCCTGTATAGCCAAGTAAAGGTAGTATACCCTACCAGCTCAACAGGGCTTCATTGTTAACATTATTTTGGTATTTATAAGAGTTTATAGCTAGGCAATGTTGAATTGGTTACCAGTTGATGCGCATGAAGAACTGTAAAAAGTATTATATAATTGGGGCTTTAATAATTTGGGATCAGTCGATGTCACATTTAAACGAAACAAGTGGAAGGTGTAAATACATGTGCCCTGTATGTTGAAAAATTGTGGATGTACACGTGTTGTTTTGTAGGACGGTGGATGCACATGTCCTGGTGATGTGTCCAAAGCATTTGGTAAGATTTCTATTTAAAAAAAAAGATTTCTATTTAATGAGATTGCAGTCTACTCTGTAGTCACATATCTGGTTACACCAGGGTTTTTGTTAAGGTTTGCAACAACAGAGACTAAATTGTGAATAACAGGTACCATTTATTGTCATGCAGTCCCAATTCGGGGTAAGTGTGAGAGGGGGATATGGGGGCCAACCACAATTTGTTTGTTTGCAATGTTGAGGCCCAAAGTGTGCATTTTAGGCTATTTCTGACCAATCTGGGTTTTTGTTTTAACTGCTATGAAAGAGGCATTATTAACAAAGCAAGTTTTATTTCACTCGTAATAAAGATCAAAGAGCCCATCAACTTTAGCAGTTCTTTATTCAAATGTCTTAGCACATTTTCCCGAGAAATAGCCGGGACAAGAATTAAAATAGCTGAGTAAAGGTCCTGGTGTCCCTGCTCTAACAAAACCCCTGGCCGTACATGTGTGTTTGATAGTCCCATACTTTATTGATCCAAATTCTAAGCCATTTTGGGTGAATTTGGAGTGTGACTCAAAACAAGTCTCAAAGCTCATTACTCTCAAATATATTACATGTACCTTGGAGAAAAAATGCAGTTTAACATCCAGAAAATTCTTTCTCCATGAAGGGAACTAGCAAATAAACTGACATTGTTTGTTTATATGTTTTAGGTGCTGGAGCTGACTTTGTTATGATGGGAGGAATGTTTGCTGGTCATGATCAGTCTGGTAAGATATTTTGCCAACTTGAGCACCTGTTATGTTTGCTGGTTATGATCAGTCAGTTAAGATATTCTGCCAGGAAGAATATCACGACTCCCTCATAAAAATGACTTGAGCACCCGTTATGTTTGCTGGTTATATATGATCGGTCGGTTAAGATATTCTGCCAGGAAGAATATCAGGACTCCCTCATAAAAGTGACTTGAGGACCTGTTATGTTTGCTGTTTATGATAAGTTGGTTAAGATATTCTGCCAGGAAGAATATCACGACTCCCTCATAAAAGTGACTTGAGCACCTGTTATGTTTGTTGGTTATGATCAGTCGGTTAAGATATTCTGCCAGGAGGAATATCAGGACTCCCTCATAAAAGTGACTTGAGCACCTGTTATGTTTGCTGGTTATGAACAAACAGTGAGATATTCTGCCAGGAAGAATATCAGGACTCCCCCATAAAAGTGACTTGAGTACATGTACCTGTTATGTTTGCTGGTCATGTTCAGTCTGATAAGATATTCTGCTGATTTGAGCACCTGTTATGTTTGGTGGAACCACTTAGGAGTCAAGAACAATTCAATCTTTCCACCGCTGAGCTTTTCCCATACCCTTTAGAGTTTTACAATGTTATTGCTATAAAAAGCAGGTTTATGACAGATGGATTGCATTCCAAAACCCTGTAAAAAAACCTGTTTAATACTAGATACCATGCAGCTCTTAACAGCCTCTAATTCCATTGGACTTGGGTATCATGCAGCTTTAAAATTGTTTTCAGGGCTAGGGTCCATTGTTGTGTCGTTTGTTCTCTTGTTTTCTCAGAAAATCAGAGAAGACCTTGTAAGGACTGCGTAGTGCCCCTTTAATACAACTGCCCTTAAATTACAAAATTATACAAATGCCAGGCTGAGTTAATGTTTTGTTTTGATATCTCTTGGAGTGAAGCCATGCCAACCAAACTATAATTATTCTGGTAACTTTTCAACTGTTACCTTTACCAATGTTTATAGGTGGAGAGTTAGTAGAGCGGGATGGCAAAAAATACAAGATATTTTATGGCATGAGCTCAAGTACTGCTATGAAAAAACATGTCGGAGGGGTCGCTAATTACAGGTTTGTAAGCTGCAGTATAATACATTATTTTAATGCCAGTCATGACAATAATTGTTGTTGATGTGAAGGAATTGGGATATTCTTTCAGTTCACCTTAATTTGTTATTTTTTAAGGTTTAGAGAAAGGCCAGTACAATTTTGTGAACTTCTGTTGTGTAGTTGTATCTGTGGGTGTCATGTTGTGCACTTGCTTCTGTGGGTGTCCTGTTGTGTAAAGTGTAACCACTACAGTTTTAATAACAGGTTTATAGTTTTATTGGCTACTAACTAGCTACCTTATTGAATAGCCAATGGTAAAGCAGCACACAAACCATAGGTAGCCCTTGCAGACACAGCTTGACCTGGTTTCTGCAGCATGAAGCAATTAGGAGTATTGCTACTCCCCCCTGTATGGGATGTTAGTTCATTACAGTGCTGCCCCCAGCACAATGCCATTGATACCAATTTATACACCTGGGTGAAAGAGACAATGTGGAGCAAAGTTTATTGTTTAAGTGAACAAAACAATAACAGAGGCCAAGGTTCAGACCACCAGCATTCAGATCTAAAGGTCCATTGCACCTCCACTAAGTTACTTGATAATTGATTTGCAGGTCTTCAGAAGGCAAGACTGTGGAGGTACAATATCGTGGTGATGTTCATGACACAGTTAAAGACATTCTTGGTGGGGTGCGGTCAACATGTACTTATGTTGGAGCTGAGAAACTGAAGGAGCTTCCGAGAAGGACCACATTTATTCGTGTTACCATGCAACTTAACAATGTTTTCTCTTAGAAGTTTCACAACGTCTTTCAGAGCAATTTTCAAGCGAGTGTTTGTATGGTTTTGCATTACTAAAACAAAACTTGCAAAACTTTCTCGACAAATGAACCACACCAAATAATCTTTATTTACATGTAAAAGGCAAATATATGCAGACAATATATAGTCAGTTGATTATTTGGTTAGATTAGAAATGAATATTATGGGACACACATCACAAATTTACCATAACTGCAGTGTCCAGTAATAGAGTCTCTAGCTATGTTCCATAAAGGTTTTAAAGCAATGACTGTTGTTGTTTTTCTGAAGAAGTTTACAGTACTACCATTCAAGGTTAACTACCAAATGTAGTTGCAACTCTTGTGATGAATAAAAAATACTTAATAGAGCGATTTTCTTTAAAACGTGAAATAGTTACTAAGCTAGTAGGCACTAACACCAATTCCATTGTTTTCTTTTCTTTACTTTTTTTTGGGCTAATTTTGATTAATTGTTACATGTAGATACTGTTTCACAGTCTAAGTAAAATCACACCACCCAAGGAAAGCTTGTCTTTATTTAGTGGATTCAGCGGGGGTTAACATTGCTTTACAATCATAATGATCAACCTTGTTCCCAGGGCCTGCTCCTACAAAATGATGGTAAGCAGAAAGCTCGGGACAAGATACTGAAATATAAATCATGGGGTATTTTGTCATGTGACATGTGATTACAAGGCTGTCTTCGGAGGCTATTAAGTAATGCTCCACATAAGAACTACAGAAAACTTCATTGTTCTGTGCCATTGGCTCTTTTCCACAGAATATTTTTAGTTTCAAGAAAAGAGGAGGGGCTGATAGTTCATAATTATATTTCATTATAAAAATAAAGAAAAACCATTTGTGTCAAATAAATTTTAGGAAATGTTCATGTTCAACCAATCAGAATAGCAGAAGACAATAGCTAATAATTTTGCTTCTTTGATGAAGTTCCCCAAATACAATATCTTTTTAAAAATTGCATGTTGTGCAATTGGGTCTCAAATTACTTGAAACCTTAACAAATGAGACAAAATTCACCTTGAACCTTAACTTTTTAGCGTTTTTGAGTCTAGGCCCATGAGATCGCCAGTTTAACTTGAAAAAAGTTGACATTCCATCGTGCACTGCGTTCAGCACTTTTCTTCTTATGCGGATCATTACTTAACACCATTATTTTGGCAAATTTGTTTCCTTGCAATCTGGCACTACACCTCACTACAGTTTCAAGTTGAACGAACACATTTCATCATGTATGTTGTGTGAAAAAATACTCCACAATTCTTGAAGTTCCTTGTCCAAGGATTTCTATTTGCCACAATTTTAAATGAGGACCTGGAAAATAGGCCCTTTGCAACTGGGGTCATGTGACCTACCTTGCACTAACATGCAATCAGGCATGTTGCTCGTGGAGTTTGACTGCTTCACAATCGAAACAGGATATTTATCAATCAGTAGCTGGCATGTTTGTGAAAATGACCTTGCAGAAGAAATTTCAGATGCTTGAATTTTGCTTAATTCATTAAAATTGACAATTAAATTTTATGGTACAACTTAATGGTATTTCATTGTCAGGCCTCAAGCTGATAAACAATCAAAATCAGTTTAGCCTCTATAATGGCAGCGGAGACTTGATAATGATACAACATGAAACAAAACATGGTACAAGAATAGTAACGTACATGTTAAAAATACCCCCTGCACTTCTAAACATATACAGTTACTACTAGTTTAGTAAAAAGTAGGCCACAACACAAAAAGGGCTTAGTACCACAAACTTCAACACTGTCATGAATCATCTTAATAAATAGATTTATACTCGTAAAGAGCTTGAACTTTTTAGTTATTTTTTTTATTAAAACAATAACTACAACATCAATAAAGGTAAACCATCAAATACAACTGTTGGCAGAACTGAATGTCCAAACTCGGTGGAAGCTTACATGCATCTATTGGAATTGTGTTTTTACCTCAGTTGAGGTATTAAATAAATAATTTAAAAAATACAGTACAGCTATCTCTAAAATATTAAGAGACTTAAGGTAGACATTGTTTATGTGGTAAAATAATAAGAACAGGAACCAATACTACAATCACAAAAGCCTGAGAAGAGGGGATCAATTTTTTACCCCACTACATGAAGTAACATTTCAGTAATAAACTAGAGTGAAAAAAACTGCAGTGAAAGTTATATCGCTCCACCCTCCCCCCCTGGGGTCAAGCCTTCTTGTGTATGTATTTGGGGGGGGGGGGGTATTACAGATGGCACATAAGGTATCAGAAGAAATGCTTGCTCCAAAGATGTTAAACATTACTTTATCATGTAATAAATGGATTCTTAGGGATGTTTGTTTTTGTTCTTGTGATACCCTTTTGGAAAGGACTGAGCCAGAATCATGAGAACACTGAGGGCTAATTCTTTAACTAAAGTCTAAATAAAGTAATGTAAGCGAGACATTTTAAGTAGATAAATGATCTTTTAGTTTGTGCTACACGCCACCTTGATGCTGTTTATAGTGAAAAATGTTTAAGTTTTAGGAGTGGTCAGGTCGACATCTCCTAACATACTAAGGAACTTACTGGAACAACATTATCAGCAATAAACAACAAAATTGAAAATCCGTAACCATAGAAGTGTTCTCTGGTTAAAAACTTTTAAAAATTATGAGCTTTCGACAACCGCCCTGTTGTCTTCAATGCCGTTGAAGGCAACAGGGCGGTTTTCGAAAGCTCATAATTTTTCAAAAGTTGTTAACCAGAGAACACTTTTCACTTTTTAATTATCAGCAATAAAATCTATGACTTGCCACTGAATATGTGGTTTTAATAATTCTGACTAAACCAGGAAGCAATCACAAGAACTGTTAGGAAGGCAAATGGTCAAAAAAATTTTGGTCATGCAAAGTTTTTGTTGAATTTCATGGTTCTTGCTTTCTCATATTTTGGAGTGGCGCTCTTTTTTAAGAGTCTCAATTTTTTGTTGAAGCTGTCACAGAGTCTCAGTCTTGGTCTTGTATAAAAAGTTTTGGGACCTCACCACCACTGCTATTGAACAGTGGTAAAAAATTCACAACTGTTGACTTTGTTTGCAAATCTATTAAACACTAAAGATGTTGGAAACTTTCCATTGAATTGTGACAGAAAGTAATTTTTCAAAAATTTGGGTAAACTTTGCAAGTTTAATTTGCCTACTTTTTCCTGAAGTATTAAATGACTAAAAATAAATTTCTGTTCCATTTGTCATTCCTTTGACCCTTAACTAAAAAAAAATCAAATTCAAACTGGTAGTTTGGTTGAATGGCCTGTACTGCCAACTGCAGCAAATAAAAACATATATTTTGAACCTTGTCAACTTCAAGAAAAAATGGTAGATAGTACAGTTGCACATGAGCGACTGGAGCCCACTCGGCCTAACCTGGTTTCTATAGCATTTACATTTACCAAAATAAGAGCAGTCCCTCTCTTTGAGGCTTATGTGCTGTGGTCGTGGTCAAGTTCTTACAAAGCACAAAGTAACTAGGAGTATCGCTACTCCCCCCTGAATGGGATGCTAGTCCATTGCAGGGTTATCTGCAGCATTTTTTCGACAGTACCCTTTATACATCTTGGTGGAGAGACAATGTGGAGTAAAGATTCTTGCTTGAGGAAACAACACAATAGCTGAGACCAGGCATCAAAACAACAACCTTCAGATCTGAAGTCAAACGCACTAACTACGACAACGCCATGCCTCCACAAATGGTAGATACTCCCTAACTAAATGGCAGATACTACAAGCATTTGTATACCAGTAACAGACAGTACCCTAACTAAATGGCAGATACTACAAGCATTTGTATACTAGTAACAGCCAGTACCCTAACTAGATGGTAGATAACACAAGCATTCGTACACCAGTAACAGCCAGTACCCTAACTAACGTTTTCTCTGTCTTCTGTATTTTAAAGTAAGCTTTACAATCTTCTATGTAAGTTATGAGCTTTTTTTGTAATAAAATATAAACTACTGCCATTCATTTATTAAAATTAAATCACACCAATTGAAGAGGAGAATCGTACCTTGCAACAAAGAGCACGGCAACATTAAATACAAATAGTGCTTTTCTGAACACTGCAGAGCAGAAAACTAATGTCACAATAATATTCCAACTTTACAAGTTAGTCTGACCTACAAATAAATACAAGTTTAAGGAAGTGTTTCCTTATTAATATATAACTATAATTATGTTGATTATAAATCTCTTTTAGTCAAGTGCTTGTCATGTTTGTATACAAACTCTTATTTCACTTCTGTTTCTGCTTTTGATCTCTTAGCATCAGGCTGTGATAATTCAGCTTGTGTGTCGGTTCTTCCTTTTTGTGGATATTCCTCTGCTTTGCCATCACTTCCTTTTGGCATCATTTCCATCTGTGATGGATTGTATAACATTCCAGGCTGAACAAATGGAGGTGGTCTTCCAGGGACAAACCCAACTGTGGCAACAAGCAAACCATTTCCAACAGAACCCTGCGGCATGACTGTTCCCTGTACAAACGTCTGCCCTGGAGGTACCGTCGTCATGATAGTTCCTGGAAGAGGTTGGTAGTAGGGTGCACCTGGTAAGGGGAATCCCCCTGGGACTGCTGCAGTGGAATACTGGGGATCTGAAGGCTTGCCATCAGCTGTGTAGATAACAACAGGCTGAGTTGTTACACATCGCTCAGCACCGGTCTGGGTGCCAACTTTTCCCTGAGGTGGTGGAAAAGATCCTGGGTATACTGCAGGAATGCCAGGCGGTAAAGAGGAGGTGACAACAACACCTGGTATGTTTCCTGGCAAAGTTGCCATCCCAGCAAGAGTCTGTGCATATGACACTGTAACAGAAGTCTGACTTGTGCTGCTGGCAGATGCTGCTGTTTTGACTGGAAGTGACACGGCACCAGACTGGGCAGCAACAACTTGAGTTGTTGGCACACTTGGCAGGATGCCAACAGGAGATGGAGAAAGAAATATGCACACATCACCAACCTTGAGAGGCTGGCAAATCAGATTGTACTTGGCCAGTGACTGGTCTGGTCTGCTGGATGTCCAACCCTGGCCGTACACAAAGAAAGGGTGCTCCAAAGGGCAGTTTAGAGTAACCTGCAGCAACAAACAGATAAATAATATAAATAAACAACATGAATTATAATGATATTGATGACAAAAAATAGGCAAGTCTCAATTTTATCCAACACTTTTTTATGGCACTGATATAATGGAAATTAAATGATCCAAAAGATGTCAGTTATAACAGCTATAGTTGACTCAGTACCTTGCTGAAAAAGTGGGCTGGTCACCATTGACAGTGCTCTGCAGCACCAGTTTACCTGATACTGGAGTCAACAATGTACTATGATTCAATGAAAGTGCGGAATGAAGCTCCAAGGCATGGGATTGTAGAAAATAAATTCTTTAGTGCTTTCATACTTATTTGCATTACACTGAGTAACTTCCTTGTTGCATTAAACTCTCAATGTGCAGTTCCAGAAAATATCCATACTCCCCCCACAGAAGGTTTTTTGTTTAGCACCCCCCATCCCCCTAGGAAATTCCAGTTTAGCTTCATACTTTGCTTCTAAAATGTTGGCTTTTAAGACCCCCCTCCCCCTAGGAATTTCCAATGACCTTCCATGGGGTGGGTATGGATTTTTTCTGGAACTACACAATTGCACAAACAATGTATTAGTGGTTGTAGATTGCATTGCTTCCTAGAGCTGAAATCCCCCCTGGCCATACAAGGCAGAGTAAATAACATGTCAAACAACAGGTTAGTTTGTTGTTACCAAGCCATACATGTACTTTATCATCCAGTTGTCATAGAAGGAAAGCTGGCGAGTTAGAGGGAGTTCAATCCCTCACTTGTTCCACAAGGAATGCCCATCAACGCCTCAATAAAACGTTGTTACTCCGCAAGAAAGAGGGGTGCTATACATATGCAATTTATTTTGCAACTTGTCCTGCAAGGTCATTTTATTGCCAGTTGCAAGAAAAATTGACACATCTGCTGAACAGTACCTTCATTGGAAAAAATGTCCTCCATGATTAGACTATGCAAGCATGGGCTTATTTATTATTTTTTTTTTTACCTCTGCTGCAAACATTTAATTTACTTTATTTAATCCGGCACCCAGACATGTTTAACTTTTTAGTTATTGAAGGGTGCTGGTACCCTTTAATTATCATATTTATATTTAATTAATCCTTGTAATTTATTTATTTATTTAAACATCTCTGGGTACAATAAAACTTTGTTGTTTGTTGGTTACCTGTTTTTTAGAACTGTTGATTGTGAAGGTTATGTGCGTGCATCCAGCATCTGTGCCATCTTCTATTTTTACCACAGTGCTAGTGTCCAACTTATGATCTGGATAGAGTTTTGTGCTGTGAATAAAGTCATCTGTTGTAAGATCTTCAACTCTTTTCAAATCTCCACTCGTCAGTTGAATGATAGACCCCTTAACAAATGGCGAGGGCACCTGGGTGGCAGGAGTTGGGGCAAAGCCCTGATATTGTACCATGGGCCCTGTTGGGTAAGTCCCAAACATGCCAGGGGGGATTCCCTGACTGGGAATGACAAATCTACTTTGGTTTCCAAGCATGTGAGGCTGCTGTACAACAGGCTGCTGATGCTGTATACTGTTTGCTGGTGTTTGATTCATGGCAGATTTGTTGGCTGCTAGTTCTGCCAGCTGAGAAAGGTTACTGGTCGCCAAGAATCCTGGAGAATAATGCAAACCATTTGATGATGGAGCTTGAGGTTTGTCTACTCTACACGGCTGTGTTACCGAAGGGCTGGCTTTTGACTCAGAGCCATCTAAATTTTCATTATTTCTTGGTGCTTCTGATTCTAAGAACAAATTAAAGAAACTCAAATCAATGATGCACAAAGACAAATATTTGACATAAAAAAGTATACCCACAATATTTTTTTATTGAAAGATTTAATTTAATTTAATTTAATGTTTTGAAATTCTGGCTTCATATCTTTGTTGTTGATTAGACGAGCATCACACCAGCATTGAAAGGTAATTATTTTTTTCCCATGTTAAAAGTTTGAAGCTTTAACCACTTCACTAATAAAAAGAGGGTAGGGTGATGTCACAAGAGCCACAGGAAGTCCACTGGCATGGTCAGAGATTAATCTGGTTTCTATAGCATGAAGGAACTGAGAGTATTTCTACTTCCTCTTGAAATGGATGTTAGTTCATCACACAATATTTATATCACTGTTAGTCTTTTCTACATCTGGGTGAAGAGGGATAATATGGATCTAGGACGGGGGGTGACAACTCTAAGAAGGCCTGTTTCGGGAGAAAAACAAAATTCTTCCGGGAGTCTGAAGATTTTGCCGGGAATCGGGAGACTCGAAAAATTTTCGGGGAAAGATGAGACAATGTTGTTAAAATTTCGGGAAGTTTGAAATTTTTGCGAGAATGTCTCAGAAAAAATCGGGAAGATATCCCAAATTTTCGGGACAACTTTCAGTTCCACACAGTATCGCTCAAACAGCGTTTGTTAGAGTTGTCACCCCCCGTTCTAGGGAAACAACACAATGGCTAGAGACCACGACTCGTAAAAATTTGGTGGTATTAAACATAAAATGGATTCAACAATGCGTTCTTGATTCATTACTAAAAAAAATTAAACACACACCTTTTGTATCAGCTATTATCACATTTGCCCCTTGATTCACTGCTGTGACATCTGTTGACATGGACTGGGAGTTTCCTTGACTGTCCTCTGAGGGTGTTGACGACACCAATGGCTCAGAACATTGAAGGACATTCTCTACAGAAATTTAAAATTTCAATTTTTAATTGCAGCTTATGCAAACATTTATTTTATTTTTTTAATTGATATATCTACACATGACAACAGTTATAGTGAAATTAAACATTAAATATTTGATATTGGAGTTCAGTGATAAACAAAGAGCAACAATGAAATCTGGCTTTATCGAGCATTTTGCTTTTCGTCATTATTTATTATTTTAAAACAGATTTTTTACCAAACGAATTCGCAGTAAAGATAAGTTGCTACACTGAATGCGCTATAAAAACCATCAAATTAATTATGCATGCTTTCCTTACTGTTGTGGCTTGATTCAATTAGCGCCAAGGAACCTAAACCAGACTATCACAGCGCTAAATTGACGTTGATTGATCACTTTTACTATTTGACATTTCGAAAGAGCAAGGCTTGAAAAATTTCCTTTTTCGTGAGCGATGGCAAATTATTGTCAACATGAACCGAGTTTATGCAAATGAAATATCAATTGCTGTCATGCGATCTTCGCCCAGTCACTACATGAATTCATTCGGTAACAAATCACGATATATCTGAAAGCTTTAAAACAACAGCTATAATACAAAACGGGAACTTTGGTAGTATTACAGGGCGGAATTGTGATACTTAGTAGCTTCTCTAAGTCAAGAAAGCGAGATTTGTGACCATCACGGGAAATCGTGACAAGAGGAACCCTCGAGCGTGTTGAATAATAATCTTACAAACCTCCCTCGTGTCGTGGCGAAACTGAGCTAAAAATTAAACAAAACTAAACAGATTTATACCTATTGCGTTAGGGAATTCATAGCAAAATACACTTGCAATATCAAAAACACGTAACGCTACGTATGAGTCTAAAAAAAGCCGGGCATAAACAACCTTTTGTACAAAGAATGAGTTAATTATGCAGTAACAGAATCGACGCGACAAGCGTCGAATTTATACGTGCCAAAAAGAAAATCAACAATATTTAAAAATAAATCTTAATCCCTTTGCATTACGACTGAGAGGTAATGTAATATCGTACCTTGTGAAGCTGAAGCTTGTGAGGAGGAATCTGACGACTGCTGTGACAAAGCGGTAATAGAAGACGACACGACAACTTCGACAGCAGCTGAAGTTTTCTCTTCACCGGTTGCGTTGGCAGTGGTGTTACTCGACATCTTTGATCGTTGAGTTTCGAATTATCGTCCAAAATTCAATGCTTCATCCAATTTAGATCACGCAGTAATAAGCAAGAATCCACGCTGATGTGTGAAAAGTCCTTTTCGGGATCTTGTTTTTAACTTCTGCTCGTTTTTTCCAACAATAATTTCAACACAATTCGCCTAAAGCACAGCTGAGCGATGTGTCAAAAGGAGACAAAACAAACAGAGCGTCCATTTCCTCATGAAAAACGCGCTTCAGGTGCTTACACGGGTACAGTGACGAAAAAAATTATCATGCAGAAAGCGGCGTGACTCACAAGGTATTTATACTCGCTTGATATCCGATAATTTTCAATTCAATGAAATGCACAGAAAATTCTCGACCTCCAACTCTCCCGTTTTGAATAAATAATCAGTTCCATGAATTGAATTGGCGCCACTTCGAGACCGGAAGTGTTTTGACCGCGTAACCGAGGCTTTTAAAGTCACAAAGCGTGACATTTGTCATGCCGGATAGCAAAAGAAATTGTTTTTGTGAAAAAGAAGAGAGAATTTGTTCTGTAATTAATTCTCATGTATTTTATTTTATTGTACTATCGCGCCGAGGGAGGGGGGGGGGGGGGGAGTTAGGGTTAGGGGTTAGGGGTTAGGGTTAGGGTTAGGGGGGTGGTTATTTAAAACTCAGCCTCTAGGACGATTTATTATCATTTTTTTATGATCAAATTTTTCGTTGTACTGTATTCCTAAATTCCTGATCTAAAAAATGTTCCTCTTAATAGAAAAAAGAACGAGAAGTTCCAAACAGAATACATGTATAACAGTCAATAAACTGTAACAAAATTTTAACCAGAAATTCAACTGATGTTACCTGTCTGTCTTTTCAATATGAACCATCAACTCCGATAAAAAAAAACGCAATGGAGCGACTCCCGGGATGATAAAGATGACGAAAAAGAATGTCCGCTTGACAAAAAATCCAGCAAAATAGAGACTGCACAGTGACTTTTGTTGTCGTTATTTTTAACGTTCCATTTTTTCCCACTTACATCAAAATTGCACTTGAGCGTGGCTGTAACGTAGCCAATAATATAACCTGCGATTAGGCGCTCTTTTTTTCGTAGCACGAGAGCGCGACTTTCCCTCCGAAAAAAGGAGCGCCTGATCGCAGGTTACCAATAATATAATATTTTTACTAAAACAAAGCATACGACGGTGGAATGGCCGCTGCAGTTTATTTCACCTGTTATTAAGGTATAACAATTAGTTACACAATACTGAATTCAAATAAACGCCGGTACCTCAAATAAATGCCGGGGCGTTTATTTAGAACTCGACCTTGTCGACCCGGCGTTTATTTGAACCCGATTTTGTTTATTCGGGGCGGTCGCTTAATTGAGAAAACGCAGGTCTGGAACAGAGTGGGTTGTTTTTGTAGCTGTTTTGCGTGATTTTGATGTGCCTTGGTATTCGAGGTTCACATTTGTTCCCCCTGATTCTATTGTATTCTAAAAAATTAAAAGGGTCCACAAGCGTGCATGTGGTTCTTCTTGACGACAATGCAAAAAGAAAACTAAAATCCGGTGTCAAACAAAATTTGATATATACTGTATATTCAGAGGCCATAATCCCCCATGGCTCCTGATGATTGTAAATTTGAACAACCAGTTGAAATATGTACCCAAGTGATGAACGAGGACACGAAGTCCAAAAAGACAAAAAGTAGTAATCGGACCCACGCGATTACGCTCCAATTACTTGAGAAATAGGGCGTGTAAATAACCAATCACAATTGAGAATTACTCTGGCCAATCACAACAGACACGTACGGAAAATCCAATGAACTAATCAGAAACCGAATCAAATTCATGTAGCCCGGCACCAAGCGCGGGAAAACGCGTGCGAGCAAGTCACGATTGGTTTTGATTTTACTTGTGATTGGTTGAGAAAGTGGCGCGAGATTTTTTATCCAATCACAAAGCGTAGCAATGAAACACCAAAGCAGTTGCTAAATTACCTTTGACTTCCAATAGGCCATTTGCACGATGACGTCATTTGACTACAACTACCAGAATTCATTTTGTTTTTTCTTTCTTATTTAAATTTTGTAATCCCAGTGCGGTTTAAATAACAATAGCCCTAATTTGCACTACAAAACAAAAAACTGAAGGATTCTGGTAGTTGTAGTCATATGACGTCATCGTGCAAATGGCCTATTGAAATGCGCTCTGTTGATAAGATTAATTCAATAATTTATTAATCCATAATCCATATCAATCGATACAAACCCAATTTATTGAGTTTTTATTCTAGGAATTTTAATTTACAATCATTCAACACACAATGCTCCTTAAGCAGATATAAAGAGGTCACAACTGGTTTCTTGTCGGCTTATAAATGACGTTGCTCGGCTGTCATCAGTTCTTTCTTTCTTGGAATCTCGACAGTTGGCTTAGCAAAAATTGACGCAGTTCCGAGGTACAAGAGCTGATAACATCCTACAAAAGAAAAATAATGAAAGCGAGGAAGGAATAAACTATTATCTCACCGTAATTATTTAAAATATACTAAGGCACAACAGAATCCGAACAACTCGCCATTTTAACACCTTGTAACATTAGATGTGTATTCTTATCTTTTGACTAAGAATCAAGTCATCAGTGGAAGTGGAAAAAACACAATTAAAACTAAAACTAAAAGCAAGAAAACAAAACATAAACGAACATCTCCGACCATTGAGCCTTTTTTTTTTACGAGAAACTAAACTCTCGAGAAATTTAAAACGTTATCTATTGTCAGAACAACACAAATAATTTGTCTCCTCTGTTATGTTTTTCTCACATCATATTGTTAAATTATTTCACTGTAACTGATTTTCACTTCTTTTAATTCTTTCACCTGCTGTAAATGTTTAACAAACTGTGGCTGGGGGCTAACTAGAAAACTTACCGGTTAATTTAGCTCCCAGACTCAAAATTATATTAACTATTTAAATTATTAGTACTTAGTTCAAAATGTGTGTAGATATTTTAAAATATAGTTGTAAAAAATAATGAGTAAAATAAAGTATTGTTGTTGTTGTTGTTGTTGTTGTTGTTGTTGTTGTTATGAGTGCCGCCATTGCAGGACTTATATATTTTTCTTAATTAAAACCCACTACCTTTGATAAGTCCCTGAGTTGCTCCTCAGGTGAACACAAGACACAGTCGCGAACAAACACAGAAACTTGACGACAAAAGTCCAAGTGGAGAGGCTGTGAAAATAAAAAATAAATAAACATTTGGTGAAGTTTTAATCGCACTTATTTTCATTGTTTCATTGGCTGGAAATATATTACACAGTGGAACCTCGACTTAACGAACCTCTATATAACGAAGTCCTTGGTATAACGAACGATATTCTTCAGCCCGGCAAAATTACAAGTAAAATGTGTGGAACAGAACCTCGATAAAACCAAATCCTCGCTATAACGAACACAATCCGGCAGCCCAAACGTAAAATCTACCCCGATATAACGAATAAATGTCAACGCGCGACAAAAGATGAATGCGGAACAGACCAACAGTGTGTGCTATACGGCAAAGGTATAACCTGTACAGTTTTTCAGTGCCGTAGTTATATTTATAGTGTACTGTAGCTTCATAAGGCAATAAGTGCAAATGTTATTTGTTGAGATGCGGAAATACGTAACACCGTTACAAAACAATTACTAACTGTATTCTCGATAAAACGAACATTTTGGTTGTTATTCCGCAAATTCGTTATCAACGAGGTTTTCGATGTAACGAACCCTCGATATAATGAACCAATTTCCCCAGCTCCTTGGCACTTCATTAAATCGAGGTTCCACTGTATATATTATGCATGGCCACTTCAAAGTTTCAATGCATTCCATGTTTTTTTACCCACCGAGCAAACAGCCGTCTTATTTGCCACTCCGTCAAGACATTCTTTGCGAAGATAAACAAAGGAATTGTACATGCACAAGGTAACCTCAAGGAAACCACTCATTCTTGTTACCTACAAAGGAAACGGAGGACGTATCAAGACATGGTCTTTCATAGCGATTACATAGAGATTCAAAAGCATTTGCCATATTTTTTTTATACACGGTGAAATTCACAGCTTGATTGATTGCAAAATAAGAGATTAGGATGAGTCCTACAAACAATCAATTCAGAAGCAAATAAAGTTAAAACGGTACAGTACCTCGCGTAAAGATTCGCTCGGAAAGTTTGTAAAAAAACTGAAATCAAAAGAGAGCGATATGTGGGTAAAACGCAAAATAAACTTTTGTAAAAAATGTTTAATATTCAGTTACATATGTATGATATATGGCAAGAATTACAAAATTAAGCTCACCGACTCGAGTCCTATAACATTACAATGCTATAACAGCTTAAATACACACACATGTTACTACGTTTACAGTGTCTGTGTTAAGGTTACAGTGTACCTTCGGGGGTGTCTCCAGTATAACAGCTCTAGCGTCTTAAGATTACACTTAATATACCTAAACCCAGATATCAAATTAAAGCTTATAGAGCTGGCTATCTAAATATGGAAACCATTTGGTAATAAAATGAATTGTCGAATTTTTTACGACGTCTAAATTCGAACGTCCGAATCAGCTTTAAAACGCTATAACTCAAAGCGATTATTATATTTTGCTAATTTGATTTGTTCTCGGGTTTCCGGACACGAAGCGCTAAAAAACGTGTCGGCGATTTTCCATATTCAATTGCAGTGAGAAGTTACAGAATATTTTCGAAAAGGGGAGAAAAAAAATTGGAATGATCGCACGGAAATGCCTCTTGACGAAAAAATTTTCGGAATTAAGAAATTCGCCGACACTTTTTTGTTGATTATATGTTAGCCTAGCTTCTGTCCAAATTTAAGGAAAATCGAACAAATTCCCATTGAGTTGTAGCTCTTTAAAGTGTCCCCAACAAGCGAAAAATTAACTTTGAGAAAACGGCGCTTAAAAAAACATATCGCTTAATAAACAAACTCCGCCCACAAAAGTTATACCGTCATTTCTCCGTCAATTTTCACTATTATTCGATACTTTTTTTTTGGATGAAAGTTCATTCTGTAAACTTTATTTTAACGCCAAAAAAAATTTTTCAATAAATTTTCGATCTGAAGGTACACTGTAACCTTAAAACGCCTGTAGATAATAAGTGTATAAGTACGTTTTTGTTGTCGTTGTTGTTGTTGTTGAAAATGCATAAACAAAGAAAGCAAAGCAAACCTGAAGAAAACAGCAGGGTACAGTGTTATCAGTTGTTCTTTGAGAATTAAGGACCTGCATGTGTGTACAAATACAAGTTAGACAACTGATGATTTGTTTGAAAAATAGAGTGGTTTTCAGAAGGCTATAGTTGAACCAAAACCAAAGCAATAACTTCTGTAAATTACGACAGAAGCAAATATAAACTCTACGAACCAATCAAAACTCGAAACAACTGCACAAAACAGGCGCCAAGGGTGCGGCAAAGACGTCAATTTGTTTTCATTGGTTTTACATGCTTTATTTCTTATTACAGAATTAATTGGATGAGAAAGTGGCACGAATTTAGCAAAAGAAAACTAAAGCAAACGTGAATTAATTTCGACAATCAACTGTAAACGGTTGTACGTTGTTGTACATACCTAAGACGGATAAGATCTTCCTTGAATTCACAGTTTTCGTCTGTGGCAAAGAAAATACCAAACATATTGAGACAAGAAATGGAGAAGCAAGATTGGTGAAGTAAGCCTCCAACCGTTGCAGTTGCTCACTAATAAATTGAAATAAGGAAGAATAGTTCTTACCCATCTTGAATACCAGTAAGATTCTTGGAAAACATCTGAATAGTTTCTGTATAAACAGAAAAATAAAATTATTATTAAAACCAGTTTACATTGAAGGTGTAAATTACAATGGGGAAGCGTGAATTCTCACCCAAGCAAAGTCCCTCAGAACAGCACTCTCTTCTATCTGCAAAATTCACCAAACGTACGAGCCGGTTAACAAGAATAACTTGCCATAAAACAATCGCATTTTCCTGCTAATAACTATATTAATTTTAAGAAAACATAAAACTTTTCAATTTGGCATTTTCGTGAACGCAGTACAAAACCTTTTGTTGAATGTGCATGGTGAAGGCCAGACATGTAACAAAGATGTTTGACCACAGTTAACTTCATTGCGTTTCATCGACTATGGTTATAGCTTGAGCACATCTCACTAGCAACTATAAAGAATTTTGACCAGCGTTATAACCATTGCGTTTCAGCGACTATGGTTAGGTAGAGTCTAGATTCCATAGCTCAGAAGGAGGTCGGACACCCTATTGAGACTTGTATAACGGAGTAACTGGTTAGCTTTCAGTTGAGGTTAGGGCTAGCAGTTTATACAGTTAAATTTAGGCCTAAACAACCCGAGAAGCTAGGTGGTACTGTGGTACGGTAGGCTATGTAAGTCTAAGCCTAGCTGAGGTCACAGGTTCAATCCTGAGTGGGGATTTTAGATTTTCTTTTTTACATTTAACAATTTATTGAAAATAAAATTCTAAGTGTCGACATTACGGTATATAATTCTCAATAAGTGTCCGACCTCCTTCTGAGCTATAGAAGGAAGACTCTACCCTATGGTTATAGCCTGATAACTCAGTATTGCGTTATTGCATATCTCTCTACAAACCTCATGTCCATGAAGTACCATCCGTGAAAAGTCTGCCATGACGCAGTCGAATAAACAGACAGCAAGCTTAAAATGAGAGATATGTTATTGAAATGATTAGTATTAACCCATATTGGTGAATAAGAATCGGTAAGGTTACGTCTCGGAAATCGTCATGTATCAGACCAGCAATCCCCATCATGACGTGCAATATCGCGAAAATGTTCCGTGTTTCTCCCACTTCCCGGAATACGAATCTTGCTTCCCTTCCTCTCCTTTCCTGCTTCCCACAGACTTGTCTCCCGGGTTTCCGGTCCCAAGTTCAAACGAACGGGTTCATAGGGCGCCGTGTCAACGGATGGCGTAATCCCATCGAAAGCGATACGGCTGCAGATGCAGATAAAACCACGGCCGCGTATACGTAGCCTGAAAGTTGCATAGATGTAAACTACATTGAAAGGGAGAAATTCAAAAGACCTCGGTAAGGAGATCTTTCTAGCAACCTGGCTATACAACGACGCAGTGCCATACAACGAAAAACATGACCATGAAATGTCTACTCACTTTTCTTGTAAATTCTGTCGGGGACTTACTTTCTTCTACAAAAAGCGCCACGACTTTGCTAAAATGAAAGAGAGGAAAACATGTTTAGACGGTTCACCAGCCTGTCAGTCCATCAAGCCAGTGATTGGTTCACCAGCCTGTCAGTCCATCAAGCCAGTGCTTGGTTCACCAGTCTGTCCTGTCAGTCCATCAAGCCGGTGCTTGGTTCCCCAGCCTGTCAGTCCATCAAGCCAGTGCTTGGTTCACCAGCTTGTCAGTCCATCAAGCCAGTGCTTGGTTCACCAGCCTGTCAGTCCATCAAGCCAGTGCTTGGTTCACCAGCCTGTCAGTCCATCAAGCCAGTGCTTCGTTCACCAGTCTGTCCTGTCAGTCCATCAAGCCAGTGATTGGTTCACCAGCCTGTCAGTCCATCAAGCCAGTGCTTGGTTCACCAGCCTGTCAGTCCATCAAGCCAGTGCTTGGTTCACCAGCCTGTCAGTCCATCAAGCCAGTGCTCGGTTTACCAGCCTGTCAGTCCATCAAGCCAGTGCTTGGTTTACCAGCCTGTCAGTCCATCAAGTCAGTGCTTGGTTTACCAGCCTGTCAGTCCATCAAGCCAGTGCTTGGTTTACCAGCCTGTCAGTCCATCAAGCCAGTGCTCGGTTTACCAGCCTGTCAGTCCATCAAGCCAGTGCTTGGTTTACCAGCCTGTCAGTCCATCAAGTCAGTGCTTGGTTCCGGATTCCGTCCTATGTATCGCAGTCAATTTTGTTTTTCCTCGAAGAATCATATTTTTATTCTCTATAAATGGTGTCCATTATTCAAGAGGGGCTTTTATTCGAGAAACGATTTAAAGTATACGCATTTGAAATGGAAAGAGGGAGGGGGTTTAATAAAAGGAAAGAAATTATTCAAGGAAAGATTACCATATTGAACCAAAACAAACTATAACAGGTTAATGACACATAAGTTTTTCACCTGTTCAC
This sequence comes from Cladopsammia gracilis, assembly GCA_022457155.1. Lineage (NCBI taxonomy): Eukaryota > Metazoa > Cnidaria > Anthozoa > Scleractinia > Dendrophylliidae > Cladopsammia > Cladopsammia gracilis. The sequence goes on along the minus strand of JAJGOT010000397.1, from coordinate 460,322 downwards.
ATCACGGAAATATACAGCGATACACGATGCTACCACATCAACGTCTAGACTTTCTAGTTCCCTCAAAGACACATTTTGGTTAGTTTCAATCCTAAAAGAAATAAGGTTAAAAGTTTATACTTTAAAAAATATACCTCTAACTACTGGAGTCAAAGTTGAGTCATTCAAATTACTTTTGTAATGGTCTATGAGGATTAAAAGTAGTTTCACTTAATGCTTAGAATTTCAACTCCCATGCACCCTGCTCGAGTCACCTGTCTCAGAGTTTGGTGAGTGAGTGAGTGAGAGAACTTCATTAACGTGTCAGAATCTCCTAGCGCAAAAGCACTAATTGGTGACAAAAATAAAAGATAAAAGTAACATATTTAAAAAAAATAAAAGAAAATATTAACGATTATGAACGTAACGTTTCATGTCACCACTGCTTTGTAATACAAAACCTGTTTTTCCAGTTGAAAATTAACTCTGCCTGTTTTAGAGCTCCACAGGTGACGTCAGACTGGACTACAGCTAAAGGTCTGAGCTGTTTCCAGTAATGCTGACAGGGGAAAATCAAAATTTAAAAAATCGTGTTAAATGAAAAGAATTGGCAGAAATCTGAAAATACGACTGACTGAACACAAACGGGCGACAAAAAAAACATCATTAACACACGAATCACAGAATTGACTGGGACTCTGCCGAATGCGTTACTTACAGTACGGACTACTACAAACGACTCAGTCTAGAGAGTTGGTTTACTAACTTAGAACAGACACCACTGAACCGATGCCAACAGCTACCTACAAACAACTTGTCAACAGAACAGACAAACAATAGACTGAACTCACCGACAAATTTGACTAACAACACAATGGCAGAAATTACACTAACAATACACAGATCGAAACGCGCCAATTGCCGACTTGCGTCTCTACAGCCAATAACATCACGGCTAAACTGACCAATGACAGTTATAACCAGACGTATATAACATCAACTGACCATTCACAATTCACATGACTCTGAAGATGACTTCCGCTCAGGTTGTCAAAACGTCAGTCAATGTCAACAACAACAGTTATTTTCAGAACTACACTCACCCGGACGATCACAAACAACAGACTAAAAAGAATTGTGTTAAGCACAAACAATGGCACGTTCTGATGAATAAGCAGGTCGGAATAGTGACTTAAATCGGTATTGGATGAGTTTCATCCCAGGAGTGAAGGGATGAAACACGCAATAAATACGTATAAAGAAATGGGAAAATACAACAAACAAACCTGAAGAGAAACAAAGAACAAGGGAGAGTCCTTGAAACACTCTGACACAAGCTGAGAGCTAGCTGCTGATCTATAATCAAAGAACAAGGGAGAGTCCTTGAAACACTCTGAGACAAGCTGAGAGCTAGCTGCTGATCTATAATAAAAATAGCAAACGAGTACAAATCCTGACAGAAAGGCCAAAACAACGATGAAAATAAAACAAATCTAAATATTTGTCATACCGTGAATAATTGGCAGATCCTCTGGTGTAAGTTAGCAAAGCCTTGGAAAAAAAAGAAAATGTCATAAAATAAAAATCCCCCAAATACCAAGGAGCTGATAGTGAATGCGATGACGTCGAAGCGGGAAATCATTCCATGATTACGTCATGGGAAAGGAGAATGAAAATATATTCTTGTTGTCCCAAGCAACAACAAGAATATATTTTCGTTGAACATTATTTACCGCGGTAATCACATTTGAACCAAACCATTGCTCGCGTCCGCGACCTTTGACAGTAAGTAGCGGTTAAAATCCCCAAACTCAAACTGATCCTCCCAAAAACTATTAACCCTTTAACTCCAAAGAGTACCAAATATCAAAATTCAAGAAAAATCCCAAATTATATTTTGTAAAACATTGAAAACAAATGATATCATGCAAAAGTACTGCTGAATAGGTTTCATTTGAATGGTCACACCATGATATTTCGTCCACAGAGTGAAAAGTTAGAACCACACGACATGTCTTCATAATTGGCTCTGGGAGTGAAAGGGTTAAAGCGATCGCGAACCTAAATAGTTATATTGTAACATATACCTTGAGGACGGTCGTGAATTATGGGTAGATATAGAGACAAATAACAAATAATTGTAAATCTATCACTTCACCGTGAAACGAAAAACAAATTTTACTTTTTTGACATATGCATTATCTTGTGAAAAGCAAAAGGATTAGATACCTTAAAAATGTAAAGTGTGACATCAAATGGAAGACAGCAACCCTCACTCAAGAAAGGCCTCTAAATATAGGAGAAGGGAAAAAATTGAAAATTCGGTTGTACTGTATCACATTATGTATGGTTCAAAAGAAAGTGTTTGAAACTCGTTCAAAAAAATCGGTTCAGTGTGTTTAAAAAAAATTAAACCGGTGCATGCTATAAACTCTTAGACCTGAGGATCAACGAACAAGGCATTTTCAAGTTGTATCTAAATCGAATTTCTATAACTTAAATCGAAGGATCTCGGGGCCGGCCTTAGTAACTGATTTTAGAAAACCTGGAAATGGCGTTACCATAGGAGCATTCCTTAAACCGTCCAGGGATATGTACGAATGGAGCATTAATCCCGAAACCAACATGGATTCCAGTAAAATTTTTTTTTGTACGGGGAGCGGAATATCATTCAGTTTAACTCACCAGGTTTGAGTTGATAAAGGCTACAACTCTTTTGATTGAATATACATCAGGAACAGAATCTAACGCATCAGTAAACAGTAGATACGAAGGAAGGCGCACTGCCAATCTGTAATCAGCAAGCAAACACTATCAGAGTATATTAATTGGCGCCAAGCACGGTAAAACGCGCGCGAGTAAGTGATGATTGTTTGTGATATTAGTTCTGTCTATTGGCTGCGAAAGTGGCGCGAGATCTTTGAATCAACCACAAAAAGCAGAAATGCAAAAACAAACAAAACACAAGCAATATTTCAAGCAATGATTTGCGAAGTGCATATACGGAGCGGTTTTCAATTGACTGTCTGACCAATCATAACAGGCGCAAGCAACGTAAGAAACAATCGGAATTCCAAGCAAAAACATGTGGCGGGCGGCAAGCGCGGGAAAACGCGGGCGACAAACACATGTCATATTTGTTAATCATGAAATAGAGAACATAAGATACGATATTACATGACACGAGGGTAATTATAGTTATGATTAAATTTTCCCAAGGATCACGAAAACTGTTTTGAAAAGGTTAGGTTTTAAAGCAAATCAAGACAGTAAACAGCGAGAAGACAAGTGAAAACCATTTCTTACTTTATAAAAGAAATAATCTCTGATGCTCGCAGCAGATCGCAATTCTGCGCTGTTTTAGACTTGCTGTTTTCAACTTTAAACTGAAGCTGTTGAGAGAATTACACAATCAAATTTAAATCTCAAGTTGGATTAAAGTTGGTTTGGAACTGACATGTTTGTATTTGTAAAAAGTTCTAAATAAGTGAATAGCTATATAGACCGCAAAAATTCGGTAATTTAGACAACTCAACCGGGTTGTTCGAAGCACGATTAAGCTTACCCAGGTTCATAAAACGGACACCCCTGTAAGACGGACACCTCTCTCAGGCGGACATCAGTAGTGGGCCGAATTTCACTTTTTGTCTGTTATTAAACTCTCTACAAGGCGGACTGCTAGAGCTGGTCCCGAGGGTGTCCCGAGGGTGTCCGGCTTAGAGAGAGTTCACCGTATAAACTTTAAAACTGCTTAAACACGAAGCTGGTTACTTGTGAAAGTCGCCTGAGCACCGCTTGTAAGAAGCAGTTCGTCCACACGTACCTGTGACAGTCTGGAGTGAAACTGTTCTAAGAGCCACGGTTCATACGGATTCTCGCCTGTCTTATGAGGAGCGCCATCACCAGCCGTCTTGGGCAGCAGTGGAACGAGTTCCTAATAATCATACAGTCGAACCTCTAGTGAGCAAACAGTCAGACATCACATACAATACATACGTGTCACACAGTCGAATCTCTTGTGAGCAAATACTCGAATGCCAGGAAAGCTGGATCTCAGACAGTTAGAAATCGGCTGCCATCATGGGCAAGTGGCAGTTTCGACTTGTTTTATGAATCTTTTTTACAATAACGTTGAGACTGAGAAATGCCAAACTTTAGGAAAGAGCAAACCAACAACATAACCAGGCTGTCTCCCATGAAAACATATACAGCAAATAGTCATCAAAATAATTCGAGAATAACAAATATGTACACTGTATGTCAATTTGATATCGGCAACAAAGCTGTTTTATAATAGCTTAGGAATGATGTAGTGTAAAAAAGATGTTTTCCGGAACACTCCACCAAAAAGTCTTTTGAGCTTTGATAGTCTTGCGATCCAACTTATTCCAAGCATTATGCCCAAATGTTAGAGTATACTCCCTTCTTTAAACGTGGTTGTTTGCATCAGATTGCTATAATTGGCAAAAACAAAGACTGAAATAGAGTGATGTTTGTTAAAAAGCAAAAGCAACTGTTATATAACCTGTATCAAGCTGATCACGTCATTTCGACTGACGTCACGATCTGTTTGTTCTTGAGGACACCTGAACAAAACATGATAAAACTTCAAATAAACACGAAAATATTGTATGTTTCGATGAGGTTTAATTGGGTATAAGTTTTGGAAGCACTTTACCCATAGTTAGGAGCAACGACCATGAATGTGAAACGAAATCGAAATGGAAAACAAGACAAAGTGTTTTTCCACGTGACGCAAAATACTTAATCACCGAATTTAGAGTCAAACATCTGACATTGCCAAAGATAAAAAGAACCTGCAAGTAGTAGGGGACATTAGTATGGGACATTTTAATACAACCTAGTTGTTATGGCGCTGGACATGTAACGTTTTTTTGCAAAAATCTCACTTATTCAACTGTAGATTAGAGCTCTTTCTTTAATCACCTGCTTTCAGAGTCGAGCAAAGCATGAAAAATAACAGAACATGCTTTTCTTGCACAGCCATTACAGCCACCCTCTAGGGTCCCCAGGGGGAGGTAGTGGTCCAACACTCTGAACTGATGATAGATGCGTCTGTTGAAAACAAAAGTTATTAGAGTGGTATTCGTAAAAAATTAAAGTTAAAGTGTAAAAAATTAAATTAAAGTGTCGTAAAACCAAAGAGTAATTACTCTGACCAATCACAACAGACGCAGACAATCCAATGAACCAATCAGAACTCGAAGTAAATACATCACGAAATCGAAAACAGCTGTATTTATGAAGCATAATGTGGGAAGCTAGTTCTCGTCTTTGTTGAAAAATAGACCTTGACGGTCCACAAGATCAAAGAAAAACTCACTTGGTCAATAAGATTATTATTTTTCTAACACAAACGTTTATTGGAAAGGTTAACATGCACGAGCAAGCAATCAGATTAAACTATTCACTTTATCTGGAACACGCGAGGAAAATACAGATGAATGGTCAAAATTGACAAGAAGTATTGTTTTACGAGGGTGGTGATTATCTTCTGTTTACGTAGCACGAAGTGACCGGAATTACTGAGAACAAACCTGTCAGTATCCGGTAAGAAATCATCCCTGGCAGACATGCGCAGTTCCCATCGACACCACTCAGAAAACATCACCTGAAAAGAACATTGGAGTCGTCAGATCAAGTCCAATAAGCAACACAAATGATGACATTTTACTACTGAAAAATGATCGTGCGACTATTATTGTCGTGCGTAAATCACAACATTTATGAATTAAATAAGATATTAATTCCATTTCTTGACTACTAAGATGCTTTATCATTTGCTACAGCTAATAACTTTGTGTACCTTTTCTTCTTTTTCCTTCAATTGCTGGAATTGTTGTACGGAAACCAAGCTACTCACCATACAAACCACGTCTACAAGAAACATACCACAGATATAAAAAGCATAAAACATAACAGGTTCCAGTACGTGTACCCAGTTGGCGGAAGGTAACACTCAATTACATAATGTCAGGTTCAAATGAAGGCTACGGTGTGTATTTAACCCTGCCGCTTAGGGACAGGATTTCAAAAGAGAAAATAAATTTAGTATTCAGGTCGATCACAACTGCAGTTATAATTTTGGTGTACGCTGCAAAGTGGTTCTTAACTTTTGAAGTTTGTGGATGAAATCCAAATGTGTCATCACAAAACTGAAAGCTACTGAGCAGTACTTTCTTGTGTTATTGTTTATTTTGCTTTACAAGCTACGGTGGTACTAACTTTTAAGTGTGTGAATAAATCCTAAATTGTGACAGATCAAAAGGAAGTTGTTGAGCAGTGCTTTCTTATGGTGCTGTTAGCGTTTTTTATATATTCTACAAAACGGATTTGCACCTTTCAAATTTCAACTTGAGACGATTTGATACATATTACTTAGTAGTCAAATGGCTAATGTACCTTCTGGTAGTGTTGGCTTGTAGAAACATGTCTCTCCATAAACATTTAGTCGATGGAAAAGATAAAAAGTCTAGAACAAACAAACAAACAACAATTGAACAGTTAGTTCTTTATAAGATATCCACAACACTTTGACAACTGAACTGACCTTTTTAAGCATCATTGGAGACAGGTATGCAGTATGTCCTGAGCGAAGAAAACAAGATATGGATTGTTAAAGATCAAAACAGAGAAACACACTTAATCATAACATGATCGCATACATATGATAAACTGGCTTCAAACTTCGAATGAAATTTTTAAATAAAGGCGAATTGTGTACAATTACATACAAGCATTTTATCCAGGACTTCCAATTTGGTTTTTCAGCTCAGTTTTCAAAATGAAAAATATATAACATAAAAATACCAACAAATTACAATCACGTAGCAGCTAATAACACGAAGCACAAACACGTGACATACATTTGTGGATACCGAAGAATTTCAAACGTTTACGTATGGTCTTGAGTTGGGTAAATAAAAAATTATCTTCAATTTGAGATACTACACTAGCTTTGCGTCTTCGTTGCATAGAAATACAGTGGAACCATGCGTTAGAATTCCATTAAAGCCTTCGATTTTTCGTTCGTTCTATTCCTCTAAAGGACAATTAAAAATTTAACACAAACAATATACAAACTTACGTCCAACATTGGCCTTTAGTTCTGTGACATTCATGTTAAACACTTCCAGCGCATGTGCCATATACGAGCATGAAAATCTACGGAGGGAAACAAGCATTTTACGAGTCCAGGGGCTTTTATAGCATTCCTTAGGTTATCACACAGGGTGCGAAAACAAATCAAGTTTTATTTATCATTGACGAACGAATTGAGGGATGAACCTGGTACACACTTGTTCCAGATTGAGAAAAAGTGTCACGTTGAGCAAGCATATGGCACAGACCGTCAAGTTCATCACGAAAACAAATATTCCCCACATTCTATTTCGCATATCATCATGAGAAACTGCTACTCAGTGACCTCGCTTTAGAGTCTAAAGTTCGACCTGCCTTGTACAGCATAAACCACAGGAAAGTACTGTTCAGCAGCTTTCATTTGAATGGTCACTTTGAGATTACATCCACAAACTTGAACGTCAGAGCTACCTTGACTTGTGAAGCATAATAAACAGCACCGCAGGAAAGTACGACTTTCATTTGAATGGCTTTTATGCAAAAGTCTTTAGGGATATAATTTCACATCACGGCCAAAATAAATTGGGAAAAATCATTACCGGCCTGACAATACCTGAGAAAAAACTGCATCCATCGGCTTGTACACAATGGGATATGCTCACACAACACATCGACGAAGGAACAAATCTACAATTTAAACAATGGATTTTAGAAATACTGTCATCGGATAACGTGAAAGAGATTAAAAGAGGTACACCAGAATCTTCTTTAAAATTAAATATTTCAATTCAACATATAAATTACCCGTGGAATCGTATCCAACAAAACAATTTGCATTATTTTTTTCTTATATACTCTGTACTGTTTATTTATAAATGATCGAAGGCCAATCAATGTACTGAGAATGATACAGATTGACACATTTATTTTCCTATGTGGTTCAGCTGCAACATTTTAAGTTGCCAAGTTTTGTTAAGTTTTCGTTACCTTTTTATTGGACGTTCCATCGCTGTAGATACACAGGAATATGGATAAAAGTTATTTATCAATGCTCGTGTGCGAGTACTTAAATTAAATAATTGGAAATTCGCCGCCGTTTATTTGAATCCTTTCGCGCACATCAGATAGTGGTTGATTATACGCCTCTAGCCAAAGTCTATCTACTATATTACCGTGAAAACATCTGGAAAGTTCTTTTCAGCAGGGCGATAAATTCCTTTCAGAAGTAGTGGGAGTATGGTAGCGTGGTTTATACATAAGTAACATAGAAATACAGCTAAGCCATGTGTGTCTTCTTTATTTGATGTTGCACCCTATTAAAAAAACATGGTGTGAGATTAAAACTGAACTAACCTAGTTAATAACCTAGTTAAAAAAAAATAGAAAACCTACGATAATGTAGTTATTTTGAAAATATGTTTAGCTTGAAACTGTATTTATCGCGTTTAAATAAAGTGATTATATTATATGGTATTGAACATAAAAACAACAGCAATAAAAAAAACCTGAAATGAAAAAAACCGGTGTTCGCAAACCAATGTTCGCAAAAAACGTCCAAAAGCTTAATGAAACAATACAAAGAGGATGGTAAAGTTACACAGGAGCCACTGGGATGCCACACAGCCGGGGCTTAACAACAACTGGGAGTGTTGCTACTCCCCCCGGGATCACGGGGAATCCATCGCAGGGTTATGATCCCTAACATTATGGTTGCCGGTACCCATTTGGGTGGAAAGAGACCATGTGGAGAGAGACCATGTGGAGAGAGACCATGTGGAGAGAGACCATGTGGAGTTAACTGAGGAAACAACCCGGTGGCAGAGACCAATCCTCCAACTCGCTAACCACAACACCACTGTGCCTCCGCAAAGAATAATCGGTATATACTTCATTGTAACACACCATATAGGGATCCTATCATATAGGGATCCTAAAAACTCATTTTAAAATGGTTAGCTTTTATTTACTGTTATGGGTAGTGATATCCATAACAGTAAATAAAAGCTAACCATTTTAAAATGAGTTTTTAGCCCTAAGTAAGTGCCGGATTCTTTGACGTGCATAAATTAAAACCACCATGAAGTACATACCGAATAATCTGTCAAGGTTTCATTTAAGAAATAGAAATGACCACTTTGAGCTTGGGAGTGTTCAAAAGCACTTACTACCTAAAGGCATAACTTACCTCAAGGCATGTTTTTCTCCACAACTGACAATAAAGGCTTCTGTGGAGTGTTGCTATAGAAACGACCATGTCCACAAAATCACAAATCCAGTGATACCTGCACCATGAATTCAAATTGAAATCAAACTTAAAGTCTCTAAGTGAAATAATTCATTCAACATGCCAGCACTTATTTCTTCACTCGGGGTAAGCTTCGGTATTCTTCGGAAATCTTTCGACTTCGGTAATCTTCTTAAGCGTTCGACGAACTTCGGCTATCTTCGGAGTGTTTCGAAATTTTTGGTAACCTTTGGAATTCTTCACACGAGCTTCGAACATTATTGGACGTCTTCGGTTAACTGTCTGAGATCTGAAAATTGAAAAAAGCTGAAGCGGGGGAAACAGGACGAACAAGGCGTCAGGGGAAGAAAGCAAAAATAGAAGACTTCTGTCTCGAAGAAATGCAGTAACTTGCAGACAGAATGAACTGGGTATGACTTACATATTTAAATGATCTAAAGAGGCTGACGGAGATTTCTTTACTGCTGCGCATGTGCGACAAAACGCGTCTAATAAGGCATCTACAACCTTTGGCAAAAAAAAAACATAGACGAATCAATGTCTGGATATAAATATGACAATTTTATTACTACCTATTGGAATGATGAAAAAGAAACATAAGACAACTCCATTACTATATTGAAATAATGAATAAAAACATTAATGCGAATCAATGTCTGGAAATACATTAAATAACTTCATTACAACGTTGGAATGATGAACAAACCTGTGTAGAGGTATTGTTGTCCAGGTTGTCGATGTCCACCTCTAGAAGCTGATTTGTCATTAGTATTTCATTTGATGCCTTTGTTAATGATTGGATAGTTGCAGAAATGATTGACAACTGGGATGAGATTCTTCCTGTAGAAAAAAAGCTGCAGCTGACGGAGCAAGAAAAGCAGGAAGCAAGCTGGTTCTGGCTATGCTTCTATTTAGTTAACTAAAACGTTTCTTCCTACAAGGAAAGATGTCATTACGCACAGACTTCCCAAGTTTTATTATAAATTTGAGCAACCATTAACGATTATTGATTATGGACTCCTCTTCAGGGCGCATTTTTCTATTATTTTTTGCGTTTCAGAATAACCATGTATGCGTGTGTGCTTGTTTGTAATCTTTGTATGTATTTATAACCACCACACTCACTGCTTAAAACAGTTACATTAAACATTTCATGATGTTAATTAATCGCGTGTGATAAAAACCTCCAAGCAAGGTATAAATGGCATACGTAACAAACGCGTTCTGGTTACTAAGGGGAGACAGCTGAATCTTATGGGCGTCAACATCAGCAGTGATAACTTAACAGCCCTCATGTGTGCACTCTGGCCTGCAGAATACGCAGTGATGATTTAACAGCCCTCAGCCCTCAGCCCTCATGTGTGCACTCTGGCCTACAGAATACGCAGTGATGATTTAACAGCCCTCAGCCATCATGTGTGAACTCTGACCTACAGAATACGCAGTGATGATTTAACAGCCCTCAGTCCTCATGTGTGAACTCTGGCCTACAGAATACGCAGTGATGATTTAACAGTCCTCAGCCCTCATGTGTGAACTCTGGCCTACAGAATACGCAGTGATGATTTAACAGCCCTCAGCCCTCATGTGTGCACGCTGGCCTACAGGATACGCAGTGAGTTACATTTGCCAACGCTAAATTCAGTTGAATATCTCCGAGCCACCATTCTCTCCCTTGGTCGCTCTCGCCTATGCTTCGCGTTGTTTTCACTGCCAAATTGCAATCAGTAGAAATGCTCCAGCTTCAGGATATGTAGAAAGGGTTAAGTTCAAGCCGTATGGGTAGCCTGTGGCTCTTATGTAAGTAAATCGCTTTTTACGTACACGTGACTACCAACAGAGCACATAAATGAGGAATAAATTATGCACATGTGGTGGTTGTATAGACGATACCTGATTGTTTCGATAAGTCTGTTGATTTTAGTGACTCCACGATGAGTTTAGTAAACTTGTCCAAGCAGCTGATGAGTTTCTCCATTCCGCTTAATGCCCCTTCATCATCTGATGAACTTACTTTCAGAAATTAAAAAAAAAGAGAGACAACAAATAAGATTATCAAGTGAATTTTAATTTGCATAAGGGTCCCAGAGGGTGCAAAAACCAGAAAGTGTAAAAGAAATTTGCCATTTGTTTCACTTTCGCCAAATTTTCAAATTTTGTCTGACACGTTTGGATGAAACTGTAAGATGACTCAAATGAAAGCTACTGAGCAATACTTTTCTATTGTGCTGTTTCTTTTTTTATATTTTTTTTCTTCTTTTTCAATGATAAGCACACTCAACAGTAAAATGATTCACTCAGTAGCTGGATGAAGACAGTTTAAAGTGATCTGTACCTTCAATCTGTTCTGTTGTCATCTTCTCACAGGCTGATTGGTAGGCAGACAGCATGCTTTTAGGAATTTTACCAGCTCTGTAAAACAAAGATGCGTCATTTATTACAATTTTTTTAACATCTCTTAACGTACGCATAGGCAGATAGCTTCCAGCAAACAAATTTAACTTCACTTACCAGACTAGCAAAAGACTTACTTGCTTAGTACATCAATGAGCTGAGCTCTTGAATCAGGTTCATCAGGAACCTAAAAAACCAATGAGCATATATCAGTAGCATTAAAGTAAACTCCTTGTTAAATAAAACGTTATGTCCCAGTTTTACACGAGGCAAATTGTCTTTAACGCGACAAATTGCAAGATAGAAGTTTGGTTTCTGTTACTTGGAGCTTATCTAATGAGGAGAAGGAAACTTACGGCGACTTACAAAGAAAAAGATTTGCGACTCTTTTTTCGTCTCATGTACGCAGTGTTCCCGGCGTTATCACTTTGGTGCAAGAAAGAATAGAAGGAAGTGAAGTGTAAATTCTTTACTCCGTTTTGCATTATTTGTTATGCCCACCACCTTTACTTTCGTCTCAAAAATATGGCCCGTTCCAGGTATTAACAAGGTTGCTTTGGCTCTTCAGTGATCATTGACAACAAGAGAAAAGAATGCTTCAAAATGATGTGTCAATAAAAAACAAACCTTTCTTGGAGTGAGCAACGCAGGCAGGAATCTTCCAATAAAATAAGGTTTCCTAAATATACTGGAATAAAAGGAAAAAGGAATAACTTGTGATCTTAGTGATGACATGATCAGTCTATTGATTTATGTTATTGTTAAAATAGACAATCCATTCACCTTGCTTCCATAACAGTATTTGGTACTTTGCCTGAGTTTTCATAAGACTCGAGAACCTTTTCAAGGTCTGCCGAGGCCTGTTCAAGTTGCTGTAACAAACATACGGCAATCAACATATAGTTACAGGCGTGATACAGAGGCCAAACGGAAAATAAGTAAAACAATTTTTTATCGCAGTTGTCCGTTAAATGAGAACCAAGACAAACTCAACGGTACAAACGGAACAATAAAACAATAGCAATAAAACGGGTAGATGCATAAGATTTTTATACATGCAATCTGCTCATTATAAAGGAGGCTTTGATCAAGACTAACAAATACAATGTCTACAATAGTTGAAAAAAGTCATGGTAAGGCCCAATTCCCCAAACCTTCGTAAGGCAGAATGCTCAAAAACGTTGAGTCGGTTGATGTATTTTAGGAGCTTGACCTCATAACCGCAGCTTGTAATTGAGACTGTTGGCTTTTTGCCGCATTTGATGTTGTTGTTTTCAGTTTAATTTATTCATGCAAACCTTTTTATGTTCACTTTCCGTCTCTGTTCCTGACGTCCCTGAACTGTCACCATACATTGCCATGAGTTCCACAGGCTCCTGTTCAAAATAACAAACACAAGGAACTATGAGATATTACTGCGCTTAGGTCACAAGCAGCACACAAAGAAGTTGCTGTGACTTTACATGTGTAATACCTCAATTCTCACAACCTGCTTTTGTTAGTCAGTTAAAGCGCTAGACGATCATATCCAGAGGTCGAGAGTTCGATTCTCGCCAGCGTCAAAGATTTTTTCTTTGATTCTCGTTATCTTATTGCAGTTCGGAAAGATTATTATGGTTTTCCTTTCTCAGCACTCATAATAAAAATTACATCTCACTTTCATCATCGCTTCGCGGCTCGGTAAATATCCACCACTACCCACCACCACTTCGGTGAATAGTTGTTAACTATTCAATACAGTGGAATCCCGATAACTCGAACCTCTCGCTAACTCGAACCAAGCTTTTTTCCCTTGGCTAAAGATTGCTTGCAAATTTACCCTCGATAACTTGAATCTTTGATATCTCGAAACAAATTTCCCTCTCCCCTGGAGGTTCGAGTCGTTGGGATTCTACTGTATTCCTTAATTCTTCAAACTCTCTTGTTTGTACCCTTTACCTTCAAGTCCATAAGTCTTGTCTTGGCTAAAGAAACATAATCAGTAACAATATCACGGAACTTGCTGGGCACTTGAGGAGCTTTGAGGATGTGAACCTGTGGTTGGGTAGAAAACGCACAAAAAGTTTGTGTTGCTGTTGTTGTTGTTGCTATCACTTTCATCATCATTAGTTGTTGTTCTTTTTCAAAGTGTCATTGTGATAACTGTTATCGCCAATGATTTTATGTCTCCATTGTTGTTTGTTCTTACTGTTGCCTTAAGGTGCCGAACACAAGGTGCAACAGCACACGCAGCTTTTGCGGTCGAGATAGTCACGCACAATGCAACTTTCCGTGTAACAAGATTGCTGATGCGACTGTTAAAGGATACAAGAAGTATTTGAGGATGGATGTTGAACATTGTCGCAGATGAGATTGTTACGTTCAAATGTTACAGGAGAAGAACCTGATTCTACTTTGTAGTTTGCTGCGCATGCTGCACGCAACAAATTCAGAAATGGACACATGGTGCGCACAGGGTGCAAATTGAAGTTGCGCGCCATGATACATGGTGTGTTCAGGCCTTATGCTTTCGTTTCTGTTGCCACTGTATTGTAGTTATTATTACTTTAACTTCTGTTTGTGACCTCTAGAAACATGGAGTGTACATTTAAAAATATCACTTACAAATTATGTAAATTATGTAAAGACTAGACAATACAGAGCCTGTTCTTGTCAGAAAAGGTTACAAAAGGTCACAAGCCAAGTGGCCCATTAGGTCTGTGCTATCTCCTGTTTCAGAAGCATGAAGCGACTGAGAGTATTACTACTCCCCCCTGGATGGGATGCTAGTCCATCGCAAGGTTGCCTCCAACATTTTGCCTTGTTCCCATTTATACACCTGGGTCGGTAGTGTAGCAGCTCTGATGTTAAGGCGTTGCAGCTGCTTCTGTTTTTAGGTCTAGGAGCCATTGTTTCTGCTGTTTGTTGTACTGTTCTCTCGAAGGGTATCTAACCAATGATGTGAGACCTTACGAGAGCTGCTACATCTCCCACCTGGGTGGAGAGAGACAATTTAGAGCACGCAAAGCTTCTTGTCTAAGAAAACAACACGATGTCTCGAACCACCGACCTTAATTGACATCGAACGTCTGAGATAACAGGTGCTGCAACATAATACCACCCAACGTACAAGCAATAACAGGTGCTGCAACAGAATACCACCCAATTAACAATCTATAACAGTTTTATACCTTTAAATATTCAGCAGGCTCGTACGGTACAAGATCAGAAAGAAACTTCATAAAAAACTGGACACTTTTCTTGTTAGTTAACTTCATGTTTCCTTGATCTCCAAAATTACTCTTTGAAACAAAATAATAAAAACGTTATTATTATTTCAAAGTACAAGGCAAACGTACCACAGGTGCTAAAAACCAAAAATAAACCTCAAAAACAAGTATGCTTATAGAAGTAATCAGTAATATAAAGTTGTAAATATTCACTTCAATTCAGGGATTCCGTAGAAAATATAACGTACTATAATTGTAATGTTACAAACAAAGCAGTTAGTTGTAGATTATAGAAGGCTAACTGAGTAGAACGTCAATCTATTAGTAAATTGTTTACAACCTCAGTGAATCCCTTTCAGGTATTTCAGAGCACCAGTTACCTTTAGGCATTTATTGGATCAGATGGCAACTTTCTCACTTAAGTTAAAAACTACTTTACAGATACCATAAGGCTACAATTTCTGCAACGATTTAATAAAGGAAAGTTAGCGATTGCACATAAAATCGCTAACTTAAAAACTTGCTAAATCTGAATGTCACTAGTTTTAAAATTCGCTATAAACACAAATCGCAACAATGGGAAGTAATTGGTTCAGTTATGCAACTTTCTTTAACTGCTTTTGAGGGCTGCAGATCATTGACAAGAAAGATGACGTCAACAACGACTCACTTGAAACCATGTAACGTAAGGCGGAAAAACATGTCCTCCTTCTAATGACATTTGCCTGATCATCAGGAATGCAACACGCAGGGAATGAATGTCATTGTTGTTCAGCGACGCATTCAACAAATCGTAGACGTAACCTTGGGAATTAATGAAAATGATATTGAATAATATGCACATGTTTTTAGCCTTTTTACAAGCCAAATGACCGTCAGCTAAGGGCTTATCTTCTGTTTTGATAGTATGAAACAACTTGAGTATTGCTACCTCGATGGGATGCTAGTCCATCGTAAGGTTGTTCCAGAATAATTAGAGCCTCTTCCTCATAGAACGTGATCACGTTTACGATATTTTTAGATATTTAACTTCTCTTGTTTGGCACTTTTGTAAAACTCGAAATTTAATCTGCATCGAAATGTTTTGTTGGATTTCTTTTTTGTATTTCTTGCTAAATGTTTCAAGGCCAATAATTGTTGGAACAATGAACACCAAGTCAACACAAAGCCCCTGTCAAACTTTAATGTGCTACATTAACGTTTTATTAAATTATTCAGTTACACTGCAAAGATACAAAATTATCAAGCCAATACCTTCAATCATGGATGCGGCCTCCTTTACAAGAACAACAAAGGATGACAGAAATGAAAGAACACTTCGCACGTTAACCTATAAGGAAAACAAACAGGACATTTGATTATGGAAAGAAGAAGGAATCATTAACTTCTAACTAGTGTTTCCAACACAGTTGGACAAAGAACAACCGTACCTGTGTTATAAATTTTAATCTTGGACCATCTTGGACACACGAGCTTCAGCATTATCAGTATTTAAGTATCAGTATTTAAGTATCAGTATAAAATAAAATAATTGCTGTTACAAATGGCTTATATATTTAACAAACTCTTGCCTGGTCCTTGAAAAGCGCATTCTTCAGGCACTCCATGACAGTCAATGGATCAAAGACTAAAAGAAACTGAAAGCAAATTTAACATGTTTGGATTACTGTCTACAGAACTTGCTGTGCCACATCGGGGGCAGGGATGGCGCAGTGATGAGAGCACTCGCCTCTCACCAATGTGGCCTGCGTTCGATTCGTCATATGTGGGTTGAATTTAGTTGTTGGTTCTCATCCTTGCTGCAAGGGTTTTTCTCCGGGTACTCCAGTTTTCCACCCTTCATAAAAACCAACATTTCCAAATTCCAATTCGATCATGAAACAGTGGAAGTAAGAGCCACATCGTGGATTCCACTGAAATTTCTATTTATTTAGTTCTTTATTTATTTATTTATTTATTATATTTATCAACACCACGAGTCGAGACGGATTCTGTTTGCTATAACTACTGTGAAATAAGATCATTTCAACCTGCAAAAGAAAAAAAATGAAAAAAATAAAAGAAAATTTACCTGCTCGATAACTGTTCTTACAGTTTGATTAAGTGCCGAAAAGGTTAATTTCTTTTGGTTGCAAAAGACTTGGTAGTCCAGAGCTGGGGTGTCTATAATAAGACAATAATCACACTTAATACTGTCAACAAATCGAAGCGTGACTGACGTATCATGTGAAAAGCTGACCTAATTTAGTATCAAACAACAACAACAACAACAAAAGTCTTTATTAGTTAAGAAAAAGAATCATGAAAATATTAATTAATTACTTTTCACTCTATGATTGGTCATCAAACATGTTAAGTTTGAAGGCCAGTTATACAAAGTTGGAATGAAACAATGTTAATTATTAAGTGATCGACACATTTAAACTGTGAACGTTTGGTGACCAACTTCTAACTTGATTCCAAACTCTAGGTGTATCTATCCAGGCTTAACTAATCAATGACATCAATGACATCAATATAATCAATGAGTAATCAATGGGTAATCAATGAGTAATCAATTGATTACCCATTGAGTATTGCCAATACTCAATGAGTACTCAATGACTAATCAATGACCCACAAAATTTTTGGTCATTGATGTCATTGATTAGTCATTGATTTGCATGAAAAGAGTTGTTGACAGGCCAAACATGACTCATAAGCTCGTGATAACGTGGAACGTGACCTTTAGAGTTTTTCTCTAACAAGTATGACTCCCCCAAGGATTTTCCTTTTTTGTATGAGATAAGGTATATTTCTCTTAGCAATGGTTGGTTCTGAATTAAATGCCATTTGCTCATTAAGATGTTTTTAATATTGGGCAGCGCTGGGTGGTATGTTGTTACGAAAGGCAGTATTCTTTTTTGCACGTTCTCCTTTTACTGCAAAGATGACTTCTGTTCATTGAATTTTACCTCGGAAATTATTTTCTTGATGAGATTGTGAGTGTAGCCTCTAGCACGGAGGCGTGCTTTGAAGTTGTTGATATTCTCACTGAATGATTTCGTTGAGGAATTTGTTCTTAAAAGTCTCAGGGCTTCACCTTTTCCGAGCCCTTTTCTGACCCCTAGTGGGTGGCAGGAAGAGAAATGGTCGTACTGGAAGGTCTCTGTTGGTTTAAAATGAGTTATCAATGACATCAATGAGTAATCAATGACCCACAAAATTTTTTGGGTTCGATTAATCATTGATTACTCATTGAGTATTGGCAATACTCAATGATTAATCAATTGATTACCCATTGATTACCCATTGATTACTCATTGCTGTCATTGATCATTGATTAGTTATGCCTGGATCTATCAAGAGCCTATTACAAGACCAGTCGATGCCTTGGGCAACGGGCAATACTTTAATAAAGATGAGAGGCCGGGAAAGTGACCAGTTTAATTCAAAGAAAGACAAAACAATTTGCTCCGTTACCTTTCTTTTTTGTTTTTCTGCCTTTTTTAATAAGTAGTGACCGCACTAAAACTGCTCATTGAATTGGAGTAGGTAGATGGGCACACTTTGTTTAAAAGTGGTGTCAATTCATATTATTTTACATACTCTTCCCTTTAGCCGTGTATCTAGCTGATCTATACCATTCAACTGAGAATTTATTCTATTCTTCCTTACCAGTATCTGTTTGCTTCATAAAAAACAAATTGAGTTGCCTCGAGAAGAATTTCTTTATGGCAGCGCACGGGATATCGTTCAATCTTCTCACAACCTCTAACACACAAAACCTACAGGTAGACAACCAGCAATACAGCTGTAGGCTATTGCATATTTAGCATGTTGCCTTAGGCTGGATTTCCACTGTCGCGTAATTTTTACGTGCGTAAATATAATAAGAGACGATGTGTGAACAGCTTGCGTAAAAGTTTACGCGAGCTGTTCATACATCGCCTCTTACTTTTATTTACGCACGTAAATAAAACGCGACAGTGGAAATCCACCTTTAGTTTGCGAGTCGTACCTTAGTAGTATAGTACGTATGAATTTGGACCCAAATTTGAATCTTGGTATTTTGCCACTTTACACTGGCTCAGTTGTATTCTTTGAAGTAAACATACCTTTGGCTTTTAATCTTTATGGTAGCCAATTTACCTTAGCAGTTTAGTTGACAAACCGCACTTTAGTGATTAACTTCCCCACCAATACACAACACAGTTTCTTTAGATACTAACCTGTATACAGTCAAACCTCCATTAAGCAGTCACCCTCGGGGAAAAGCCAACTGACCGCTAATAGAGGTGTTCTAAAATTTGAACTAGAATGCAAAATTGCTCACATTATGTAATTTTTTATTTGCTAACAGCAACAGTAATACAAAATGTGATAAATAGAAATTAAGTAACTGAATGTCCAAGGACGTTCATGCCTGGCTATTGGATTTTATAATTTCGCTCGTAAGGCAAAACTTTGTTTTAAACCACAGCATCAATAGTTTTGCCACCACATTCAACAGGAAACGAAAAAAATAGTTATGGTTGTCTGTGATTTGGGGCCACGTAGCTTAATTTCCTGAAGCAAGTCACTCATTTTGTTTAATGCAAATGGCATTTTTCCTCGGCTGAGGATAACACTAGGTGACCGTTTAATAGGGGTGAAATACAATAAAATTCGCTAATTGGGAAATCTAAAGGGTGACTGCGTCTGCTTAATAGAGGTGATTGCTTAAAGATGTCAAATTTACAGGAAATATGGGGAGCGATTTCTGGGGATTTGTTAAGTGACCGCGAAAAAGAGGATGACCACTTAACAGAGAGCCGCTTAATAGAGGTTTGACTGTTTCCATTTCACCATAAGCAATCAAAGGGTTATTGGAGGTGTAAAAACCTCAAATGTTTAGTCATTTTATGTTCTACTAAAAAAATTGCAGCCTTAAAATAAGCAGTGAAACATTATATTATTCATTTCTAGTTTTGTTTTGTATGCTTCAGCCTCTGTTTATAACAATCTGTCCATGGTTACCAGTACCATTTCAGCATGGTTGTTTAATCAAGAGTACATGTATGTTGTCAAATCAAAGGCTCCTATGAGCCAACCCATGAATAAGAAAAAATGGTAACGCTTAACGCGCTATTGCGGTAAGCTTAATATGCTTTTATACTGACACAGTTCGATATTTTTTATACAATTCAAAGTAATGACTTCTGAAGAATGTAAAAAAAGGTTCACGGCGAAATTTGAACTCGAGCCGTCTGACTGCTGTCTCAGCCATAACAAGAAGCACGCTACCAGGCCACGAAAACCTACAACAACTAGAAGGGTCAAATTGTGTTATTTTAACGTAGATATGCGGTAAAACGCGTATTAAAATCCAGGTTTCAAGTCTGCAGCTCGGTTTTAATTTTGCAATAAGACTCTAAGCTGTATATTGTTGTTTATGTTGTGGTGCAATTTTATCCTTGGTGCAAATTTTATTTTCCTTTGTTGAAAACTCATTTTCATATTTACCACACCCAAAAACAATAGAAAATAAAATTTGCACCAAGGACAAAATTGCACCACAACATTTATATTCGTTTACAACAAACTAGTTATTGTTATCGCTGTTCTTGTTACACAACGCATTTGATAAGATTGCCAAATTTAGCTTTTTAACGCGTAACGCAATGTACGGTATTTTTAAATTATAAACACGGCTCGATGGCTTTTAAAATAGTAATCTGCGATATGATGTGTGATGTTTAAGATCCACATATTTCACTTATGTCCAGAAATGCACATAACTCGGACCTTGGGCACTTCATATTACACACAATTATTTGTAATTTCCATATGACTTCATGTTTGACAGAATTGCTTGTGTTTAGGTGAGAATTAGGGCTAGAGGACACTTCATGATGTCTAAAATTCAACAATTCAGCCCATCAATTGTATCAATAAAATGTCTATTTTAACAACAAACCTCTCTGTATCGTCTTTTTGTGGAGGACATTCATCCATTTTCTTGTTTGCAAGGAAATCGCTTCTCTGTACTATAATATCCAAGATTTCCTGGGAAATCTGCATGTAAAACGATCAAAATGTAAAATTTCAGATACAGAACAACAGGATTAATTTGGAATGCTCAAAACCATTATTCATAAGTGTGTTACACGTACCTTATCCAGTCTGTTGTTAGATCCTTCCTTTGCCTTGTTTTCAAGAAAGGAGAATGAAACCAATCTTCCCAAAAGGACTATAAAGAGGGAAATCAAAATGCATAAAAAGAAAAGCAAAGTATAACAAAACACATCTACACTGAAAGGAAGTTCGTTTGGTTATTAAAATTGATGACAAATTTGCCCTTTTTGAAGGCTAACCTGATAAAATACTTTCCTGCTTCTCCTTGTTGCTGATGCTTGTACAGAGAGCAGTAAGTCCACTAGAAATCATCTCCACAGTTTCATTACACTGCAGACAGCTTCAAAAATGGACATAAAATACAGTAAGCCCTGGAAAATGTATGCTCATTTGATATTCCTTTTACATTTGGATTTTTAGTATTCTTCTTAGTATTACATTTGTCCAGCTGTTAATGCTTATTAACTGAACAGTTGTACAAAGGCAGAGCCTGATTTACAACTCCAGCTAAAGATAACACAGGCTCTTTAATGCTGCTTTAGCAAAAAAGCAAATTGATAGCGTATGATAACTTACCATGCCAAATACGTATCAAAGGAAACAATACAGTCTTTATGAAGCATCCACACAACTTCCAGTGGAAGGCTGGGACCCTTGATAAAGTAAAAGTAAAAACATAACAAAAATGTAATTAAGCATAGCAGAAGGCTCAATTTTTCCCTTTTGCACTTTTTTGAATTTGTACTTATTTTGAAGTTGTTAATAAAAGTTTTATTGATTGATGGACTGACTGGCTTTCATAGAGTTATGGACAGACAGACTGTCTGATTGATTGATTAAATCACTAGTCTCCTATGCAGCCATTTTTTTGTTGTCATGCAAAGCTCCTCCCCAGTGGGAAGGAACATTGCTTGACAACACTAATACAGTTGCATATAGGACCGGACTACTAAATCACTGGCTAACTGGCTGAATGACTGCCTGTCTGTCTGAATGACTATCTGTCTCACTGACTGACTGTGACTGACTGACTGACTGTGGCTGATTGAATGACTGTGACTGACTGTGACTGACTGACTGTGACTGGCTGACTGTGACTGACTGACTGACTGACTGTGGCTGATTGACTGACTGTGACTGAATGTGACTTACTGACTGTGACTGACCATGACTGGCTATGACTGGCTGAGTGAATGACTGAGTGACTGACTGACTGGCTGTCTGACTATCTGACTGTGACTGTCTCACTGAGTGACTACTGACTTCTGACTAACTGTGTGTTTAACAGTCTGGGTGGCACTTGTTTTATACACTCAGGGGAGTAGCCAGGACTTTTTCAGAGGTACGAACAATCACTGTTTTCAAACACTCCCCCTTCCTCCTCCCCCACCCTCAAGTCCCAAATCTTTCTTTTTTTTTCCGACTTTTTCAGGTACGCACATGCGTATGTGCGTACAAGGCTACACCCCTGACACATATATATGTTAGGAGTACATACTATCAATAGAATTAAACAAGAAACATTGCTGTGTTATAAATACCAATACCTTACTGATCAAATGCTTGGTAAAGTAAACTCTGTTGAAACACTGATTTGCCACCATATGCTTAATCACACTCACAACACAATGTGCAGACTCCTAAAATTAAAAAAAGTGTTATGAACCATGAAAAGAAGGACAATTCTCCAAATCAAAAAGTTAAGTAAAGGCAAGCTGAGAAATAGGCCTGCTTGATTTCTGCCATTCTCTCTAGTTCAGTCTATTAAGTTTGATCATACCAGCATGTTCTAAACTACTCTGGAATGAATAGCAACAGTATAATTATTCTTCCTGGAACATGGAAGCTGCTTTTAATTGCTGTTTGGGTTACTCATACAAAGCAGAAGAAAACTCTGAACAAGATGTTTTCACCAACAACAGTCTATTACACTGTGCTTTATAAACCAATGAATGTGACAGATATTTTGGAATGCTGATTGTAACCTATGATAAGCAAGATTTTGTAAAACCAAGAAATTAACTGTTGAGTACTAAATTGACTTCTGTCAGTTTATTGAAAAGGACAAGGCTATGAACAAAACTTTACCAGTTGGCATTTTGTCAACAACTGTTTTGAGGCAGAACTGCAAACAGTTACCAGTCTTCTCCCTAGGCTCTCTGCTGCCAGTAAGTCTAAAGAGCATGATGCCTTGGCAGCCTGGCCTTTCAGCAAGTCGACACAACTGTCCACTGAAAAAAGGTGCATAAAGGATAATATATTGGCTTGAGCCTAACAGCACAGCTCCTAAGGAATAGCTAGTAATTAAACACTATTTAAATAAGAAGTAGAAAAGAATAGCGTGATTTCACAAACACTGTGAAACAGAATTAAATTAAAACAGTAATTGTTAAATAGTCAAAAGAATACCAAAACATTTGGAATAAGTGTTTAATGGATCTATTTGTCTAATTTCTATTTCATGGGTAATGTGTAACCACTTAACATGAAAGCGCAGAAATTAACAAGTGAGATGTCAAGTTAACTGAAGATAAATTTAATTCTCCAAACAGACACATATTATTTTGTTTGACAAAGTTTAGGTTTTTGTGATTCTGTAAGAACATTTCTGGTCATTTTTGTAAGATTTCAGAAAAATTCTAAGTTAGATCTGCTAACCTGCATTCTAAGTTTTTTTTCCCCAGGATCCTGTCCTCTAACCCCCCCCCCCCCCCTCCCTGCTCCCCTGTTTTGAAGATGTTACCAATTAACTCACCAGTAAGAGTGGAAAATGAGTATAACTCAGGTCCTTCTTGATGTGAGTTACATTGTACACTACAGATATCTTCACTCTGCAGAATTAATGAACAATTAATTGAAAATGTGCGGTTTTTTTTTCTTAATTTAACTTTTTTAGCCTTGTAAATAGTATTTTAAATCATTTTAGTCAGTGACATTTATTATTATTATTATTATTATTACAAAGCTTGATCAGGAACTTGTTTACTGCTTCTGAAAGGTACAGAAAGTCCTTTATTCCAGCTACAATGAAGAATCCTTATGAATTTGTCAGATCTAATGTCATGCAATCATGTTGCAAGTCGCAAAGACAGTTATCACCAGAGCCACAAGACAATCGTAATTGGCTAATCGGTCAAGAATTCGATTCTACAGCAGACAAAAATAATTCACATAGGGACTTCAAATTCAACCGCAGTCACAAAGAGATATCCCTTGTGCCCTTGGCAAAAAGAGAAAATGAAAAAAAAGCTCGGCAGGTTGCCTCCTCAAGGTCAAATGTGGCAAACCTTAATACCCATAACAAACATTCAAGCACACTTAATAATCCCTGATTACTGCTCACTATTATTATTATTATTATTATTATTATTATTATTATTATAATAATTGTTGATAGGACCATGACAGTCAAATACCTGTACCAGACACCATGTAAGGACCATCACATCTACGTATCACAGGATCATCACGATTGTCAAAGGTAACATATATGTATGACTTTATAGGATTTATGAGTTGGAAGAGGTTTTCATGTCACCTAACCATCATGTGTTTGTCACAGAAAGCTTTATCAGATTATCAATTTTCCATTGTTATAAATAAAGCAATCAACGATCAAGGAAATCTCACTTGCCAGTAGGTCTGCCACTGGATGAAGACTTAATTCTTGCATTCAGGTATGGATTTTATTTGCTGTAATATCTACTTGCTGTAACTGTGACAGTGACAATAATATATTGGCAATGTATAATGGTCATATATGATTATTATTCTTGCTGTCATAGATTATTTTATGTTTCCCTAAAATCCTTAGTGACCTGTCACTCATTAATCAATTAAGATCAGTTAAGATGATACACATACATATACATGTACATCTATGTTCTAAACGTTGACCTAAAAATAAAAACAATATAGTGAGTGTTTGTTAGTTTAATACCCACCTCTCTTAAAATTTCCTCAAAACTCAAATGTTCATCAACCAGCTTTAAGGTTATGTTCCTTATTATTTCCTCCTTTGTTTCAACAGCACTTGCAAACTTGGATGCTTGATTTCTTTCTACAAAATAATTCGAAGCTGCATGTAATTTTATGGGAGGCAGTGTTATTTTCCAAGAAGCAATATTATTTTACGGTTAAATCATATTTAATCTTAAAAATTAAGCTTAATCAGGGTTCTCCGGGAGCTCTGGCGACCGGCGAAAATTGTCGTCTACTCGTCCTGGCGCCATCAGCTAGTCAGAAAATATTTGGGGGGAAGATAAGGATAAATCCATCCTATTTTCTTCCCAACACTTGTATGGCTATAAAAACAAATCCTTCGTAGCCATAAGATAAAACAAAAGTGATTTCTTTCGGTCCATAATGTTTTTCTTTAGTATATAAAGCATATTAAGAGTAGCGATAATTTTTTTCAGTGAATATTAAAAAGGTCAAAAACCAGCTGAAAATGAAATGATTTTTTCATCTCTGTTGTCCCCAAAATGCACCAGAATGCGTCTCCAGTGTCTTCATTTTTAAAAAATTTCCGAGGGGGCATGCCCCCCCGGACCCCCTAGATAATCGTGCCCTTCGGGCACTCTAGTGCCAGGTGCCGCCTACTTTCAATTTACCGCCAGGTAGTCTAATTTCTCCGGAGAACCCTGTTAATGTTTGTTAATTAGTAATAAACAGTCACTTTTACCGCCATTTCTTACCTAATAACCGCTTGAATTTAATCTGCGCAGTTTTCACGATTTCGTCATCAGTAGCACCATCCCAAGAGCGTTTTGCCCTTACATTCAATTCAATATCCATGGCCTCATCTTACCATAACTTGAATGCCAAAATCTTACTATTTTTGAGATTTTCTTTGCAGTTTGAGGGGTAACTACACAAAACAGTCAGGCGTGCAACAAGGAGAAACCATGTCATGTATTTTAACATGAAGTGTCGTACAAGTCCAGGCCTCCATCATGTCACGTGACATAAACGTTTTTTCGCGCGCGCTGTTCAACTCAAACAAAGATGGCGACCTCTCCACAGTCATCGGAAGGGGAACTTTTTGAGGTAAAAAATCAAAACACTTTTGTAAATAACTGAGCTTCCCTTGTTAAATATCATTATATTACACTGTGCTCTTAAAAATCGGGGCACGAGTAAGCACAGTACCTATATTTGTTCACATGCAAGGGACAACATATAACGGATATAAAAGTTCACAGGCATCCTACTGGCATAATTTATCTTTTAATTCACACGACTAAATATATAAGCTTAGGTCTCTTGTAAATCACTCCCTTTATAACTTATTTATGTGTACGTTTAATGTTATCCAAACTTGGTAATAGATTGTCGATTAAGCGAATCGGATTTCGAAATTGCCAGAACGATTACTACTGATTTGATAAGCTTAAAACTCGATCCAACTCAGATAAAAAATAAAAATGTTTTAATTTCTCGAATGAAATTAAGCTTAAGCTTATAAACTATTGAAGATATAATTTGTTGTTAACATTTGTTGATTGATCCCTTGTGAATAACACTGTGCAGCTATTTTGGTCTTGCCGTGGCATTCAATACCTGATAAATTTAATTGAACAATCCTTGGTCATTTGGCAGTTTATTGGCTCCTGGCAATTTGTAAAACAAAAAGTCGCTAAAATTATATTTTTATAGAATTATATTTTATTAAGCTTTCTATTGATATATACAATGCAGTTTGTCATATTACTCTTGCAACTGGCATGCATACAATTTTTTTTTGAAGGACACCTGCAAAGGTCAGGAGTGCCCTTAACCAGGGATGTAGCTAAAAGCTGGCTACTGGCTAATTTCACCACCTGAAAGAGAACTTATCACCGGCTGAAATTTTACTAGAAAACAAAGACTTTGGGAGATTTTGAAGGTCCACAAGCCAGAAAAACTGGCTGAACTTGTTAATGAGCCTGCAAAGTGTTTTCTTAGCTACACCCCTGCTTAACAGGGCTTTGCTAAATGAATGAAATTTTGACTTTTTTGTATTTTTAGGTGGAGAACATTCTTGGCAAGAGAACCCGACATGGGAAAGTTGAGTATTTAGTTAGATGGAAGGGTTTTGGTCAAAGTGAAGATTCCTGGGAACCTGTAAAGAATTTACAGGGTTGCCAGCAGCTGATTAAAAAGTTTAGTTCAACAAGGTCGCCATCACCAGGACGTAAAGCAAGAACGCCCAAGGTATGTATACTAATGATCTTTTAACCACCTGTTACTGTCCAGGTGAATTTGAATCTAGATAATTATTGTTAGGCCTTTTGAATATAGTAAAAGTACAAAAATAATGGCAATGCAACATGTCATTTCTTTTGATTACATTTGTACTCTGCAAGGCAAAGACCTTCTTGGTGTGGTTTGTCTCGTAATTGAAAACTTGACTACTTTTGAGCATTTTTTTTGTTGTTGTTGTTGTTGTTTAGCCAAAAATTGTTACTTCTGCCCAAAACCACTGTATTACACAGTGTTTTTTTTCCCCCGCTGCTCGCTCGCAAAGTTGAAAGCATGGATCTTCACATGCCCGTAACTCTCCGCATTCACACTTGCTCCAAGCCTTTTGTTCAAGACCGTGCGCATTTGTACTGCACTATTCTTTGATTATGTCTTAATTTACATTGCCAAACATAATTGCTTTTTTTAATTATTGATTATAAATTATCATAGAAAGCTCAAACAAAACAAGAAGTAGCAGAAGAGTACACCAAACTAAAGACTCCCAAAACCTCACATGCATCAGACTATATGATTCTTCACCAAAGAAAGGGTAAGTCATTACTGCTTTATTTTCTCTATACTTTATTAATTTATCAAACCTGTTCAGCTCCCCAAATGATCCTCAAATCAATCCTGAAATCATCCCACAATTTTTTCACATTGACCAATGATCCCCATGTTACTGTATGTTTGGAATTATGGTGAAATTAAATTTAAGGCTTTCTGCAAACAAAACCTAAATCTAAACAGATTTGAGCAAAAACAGAAAAATGTATTCAAAATTTCACAAACATTTTTTCTCTGATCCCAGCCCTTCAATTTTACAATATAAGAAATCCAGGCAAGGATCAACTTTTCAGGACACAAGTTAGCCTGTCTGCGAGCAAGCTCTTAAGCTCGGGGACTGGGGACGGGGGAGGCACCCCGCCCCCCATCTCCCCCTCCCTCCAGAGCACTAGAGCCTGCTTGCAGGCTAGACAAAGGTTTGCCTAATACACGTTCAAACTTTAAAAGTTATCAACCATTACCAGTCATGCAGATGCCGTGTTTGGTACTCAGTTCATATTTATGCGAGACATGTTCACACTTAGATATAACAAGTGATGATAACTCTTTAACAGGACCTTTGTCTGCCAGAAAACAAGTAAAAGAAGACAAAGAAGACAAAGAAGAGGTCAAGATCACTGAAACAGTGGAGATCAAACAAGAAATACATAAAGAATCAGTTGTTAAAACAGCCAAGGAAACAACTCCAAAGAAAGGATGTACTGTAACCACAACAGATGGAAGAAAAGAGGTGTTCAAGGTGGTTGCAGTCTTAGCTGTTTTTCTCCTTATAGCAGTGATACTTTTATCATTTATTCCTGGGGTTGGAGACTCTAAGAACTAATTTAATGTGCAAATTGTTTT
Source organism: Cladopsammia gracilis (assembly GCA_022457155.1). Lineage (NCBI taxonomy): Eukaryota > Metazoa > Cnidaria > Anthozoa > Scleractinia > Dendrophylliidae > Cladopsammia > Cladopsammia gracilis. Next base: position 431,663 of record JAJGOT010000397.1, on the reverse strand, counting down.
TAGTTTAGTTGAAATTATTTTAGCTTTGAAACTTATCTTTCTTAACAAGAAAACAGTCATTGTCTTATTGCTTGAAAATTTTATTCTTTTCCGAAATAGTTTTATTTTAGGAACAGTTGTGATAAAAAAATTACCATATGCTAGAACAATATATTTCAGACATAGCCCATTAAAATGATCAACAGCATTTGAAAGTCAGCGCCCATTTGTTCAAAATATGAATAGGGTTATTTACTCCACAGATAACTTGCTATGGAGGGGATAACACTATTGCTTTTGTTATCACTTACTGACTGGATAGTGAATTTATCCATTGCATACCATTATCCACTCTTTCAGCAACTGGGCCCAACCTTATATATTTGTTTAAAGGGAACCGCGGCTGAAAAACAGTTTTAGATCCAAAGTATTCATAATGATTATATTTAACTCAGGCTGGGGTTTTAAGTCGGTATCTCCGTAACTGATTACTGAATGTGAAGTGTTCTTTTTTCAGTTTAAATTTCCCGCGGGCCGCGATGTTTTCTTTATGGTAATTTATGACGTCATTGCATTGTTGAAGATGTCAATATGGAGTTTACAGAAGAAGATTTTGCAGTAGAACCATACAATATTCAGTCAAAAATGCATTAAAATCATATATATATTGATAAATTTACGTGATGTTGACTTACTGCGCCTTTCAATAACATGCGGATTTTGAAATTCAAATCTCCACCAACGGTTGCGTTATTCCCTGCCGTCAATCATAATTAATACGAAAGCCAACGGACCATATAAAAAAGAAACAAACAAAATGGATCAAAATCTACCAATCATAATGCATGGACGTGACCTTTTGACCTAATTGAAGTAAAGGTCTGTTTCCTGAGAGGTAAGCTAAGATGATTGACGGCAGTGTAAAACAAAAGCGTTGGTGGAAATTTGAATTCAAATTCCACATGTTATTGAAAGGCGCAGTAAACCGTCATATTGAAAGCTCACAACAACGCAATGACATCATAATTTCCCATCAAACTTTGCGAAAACAAACATGGCGGCATGCGGGAAATTTGAAAGCAAAAAATGGAGAAACAAAATGCCCAGTATTCAAGAGTTAAAGGTTTGTAATCACCTTCAAAACCCATAAACCAGTTTAACAATGACACGAACAAATGATATAGAAGAAATACCGGTATGTTTTCTAGCCGAGATTCCCTTTAAAATTTAACAAATAGCAAATGGTCCTCCACATGCTAGAGAACAGTCATACATGCTCTTCACAGCTTACAGACATTTGTGCAACATCTGAGTCATTCAGTTTATTGTGACTTGGCCATGTGTACAATAAGATATAATACTTGTTCAACATATTGAGCCTTCCAGTAACAAAAATAATGCACATGACTTTGTATAAAGCAGCTTTACTTTTACAGTCGTTTTAACGAGGTTGTCACTTCCAGTGATTATTCAACGGTGTAAATATTACCTTTTACATCCTCCTTAAAGAAGTTCACATTTTTGTATTTTCAATCTGTACATTTCTTATTTTAGTAATCATTTTTGATTGATCAAGCTATTTTAACTCTGTGTAAGTTTGCCAGTGTAGAGTAATCAAGGTATTTTATATTTTGTGTAAGCCAATAGTTTCCCATTCATATTTGCAAGTCTTGCATTGAGATTTATAGTTAAATGCAGCAGCTATGGCTATGAAGAAAATAATTTAATCTTAGACATAGTGCTGTTGCATTGCATAGTGCCAAAGTGTGACATGTTGACTAAAATTTCAAAACATTGAAACCTCCTCTAACAGTCACATCACCTCTTGATAACAGCCAGAAATGTTTGTCAATTGGGGAGGGGGGAAGAGCTAAAGGGACTGTATGAATATATCAATCAACTACATAATCAGAATCTACAGATAACGTTTAGGAAATCAACTCAATTCAAAGCTACAAGTGAAGTCAAGTTGGTTTTCTGTGGGAACCTAATAATTCCGAAATTCTGATTGGATAGCTAGTCCAGAGGTACATGTATGCAATTTAATTAACAGTGGTCACACTTGTGTTGTTATGCCTGTAGTAGTGGTAATAGAAGTAGTCGTACCACATGTAGCAGTAGTTCACCTATAAAAATTATTTACCACAGTATGGTCTAATTTCTTGATATCCAAGTATACAACTTTTTGTATACTTACCACTCTCTCTATGTTCCCATCATCCCTGCCCCCATTCTTGACAGCTGTCCATCCACCAACAGTCACCTCTGCTAAGCACTTAACCCTCCCATAAGGGGATGCCTCTCATGAATAAAAGGTTCAACTGTACTGGCTTTGTCTTTTTTTTTTGTGAAAAAAGGACAACTATGTACACACCGGTACATTGTACACACAAACAAAGATGAGAAAGTTATCATAGAAAATAATGTTCTCTTTATCTAAACTGATGGTGGGGTGCTAATAAATACTGTATTGAACCTCAATGGTGGCAAGAGTTTGTATAGGCAATCCTGACTTTGTCTCCAGTGCCCTGGGTCCCTGGACCACGCTGCCAAAATACTGTGCTGAAAAAATCGGGGAGTATTTTTTCACTTGACAATGGTGACAAAATACTCCAGGATCTTTGGAGAATCTCTGCAGGGTTGTCCACAGCTTTCTGAGTGTGGTGTGACTAACACTAAATCAGAGCATAGTGTATACCGATTTAGGGGTAATGTGCCAAATGCTGAACATTGTTATCACCCACAACAGTAAATAAAAGCTAACCAATTTGAATCAGTGCTAAACCCTAAATACTGTAGCACTGATTTACAGTATTTAGGGTTAAGTATTGATTCAAATTGGTCAGCTTTTATCTGCTGTTAGGAGTGAGAACAAAATTTATGTTCAGTGTTCAGCAAATTACCCCTGCAGGATAATATTCCTAAATCCTAACCCTAACGTTCCTCTCATTAGGGTTTTACCCCTGAATCAGTATATACTAATCTTTGATTTATTAATAATCATATGCTCTTCTCCGATATAGCACTATTCTTATCTTCTGTGCCCACCATATTGAAGTTGGGGAATCCAGTTACTGAAAATTGTTTTCAATGAATGATAAATTATATATATTTTAACAAAAAGGTACCTGGTGTTGCTTTGTTTAGGACTGTATTAAATTCATTTGTTCGTTGAACCACAGGTAGCCCAAGCTGTATGTGTCACAGAACTGTTACGAGCGAAATTATAAGGATTTGTATGGTGAAAAACGGTCCATTCTGGGAGTTAAAAAATACAAACAAGATTTCGATAAAAATTGCCTACCTCACTTAGCTTGTATGTTTCCTTGTCTCCTGAGAGAAAGCAATGGAACTAAAACTTACTGGAAATGCTCTAAATCGCCCCAAAAACCACACAGCAGACAAGGAAACATACAAGCGAAGTAAGGTAGGCAATTTTTATTGAAATCTTGTTCATATTTTTAACTCCTAGAATGGACCGTTTTTCCTCATACAAACTTGGGTTACCTGTGTTTGAACATTTTGAAAACAATTTTTAAATGAAAGGACCACTCGACAAATTGGAAGTACTGGATCCTTGTGAAGGATCTGATCAGCAGAAATAATTATAAACAAATAAAATGAAAGGCTGATCGTACAGAAAGGAATATATTTTTAACCGATTAATTTCGAACGGCACGGCCGTTCTTCTTCAGGGTATAACCGTACTAAAAGAAAAAACGTTACAGATTTGAATATATATAAAAACAAGCGAAAGATATGAAATTACATACTTTGTTTATAGTATAAGCTAAATGGATAAAAATATAACGCTGAAAAAAACGTTACAGATTTGAATATATAACAAGCGAAAGATATGAAAATACATACTTTGTTAATGGTATGAGCTTAATGGATAAAAATAGGACGCTAAAATTTACATAAAGTATATATCAAGTTTCATCGCGTCTGTTTAACCCTTTGGGTTCGAGCGTTTGGCACATGCAAATACATCAATGACGGACAAACAGATTACACATTTCACTCTACAGGAAACACTAGGACCATTAACCACCACATTGACTGCAATTCTAGAAACGTTGTATACATGGTAGAATGCAGACGATGCAACAAACAGTACATTGGAGAGACTAAACGACAACTGAAAGAACGCTTCAACGAACACCGCAGACCAGTCGACAAACAAGTACACCCCGACAACTCTAAACTTACGGCAGTATCAGAACATTTTCTTTCACCTAATCATTCTGCCTCCGACATGCAACTAATCCCGCTTGAGCTTATAAAATCTAACCGTGACGACGTGCGTAAGGCTCGAGAGGCTTATCTTATTGATAAAGGCCAAACGCTCGAACCCAAAGGGTTAAACAGACGCGATGAAACTTGATATATACTTTATGTAAATTTTAGCGTCCTATTTTTATCCATTAAGCTCATACCATTAACAAAGTATGTATTTTCATATCTTTCGCTTGTTATATATTCAAATCTGTAACGTTTTTTTCAGCGTTATATTTTTATCCATTTAGCTTATACTATAAACAAAGTATGTAATTTCATATCTTTCGCTTGTTTTTATATATATTCAAATCTGTAACGTTTTTTCTTTTAGTACGGTTATACCCTGAAGAAGAACGGCCGTGCCGTTCGAAATTAATCGGTTAAAAATATATTCCTTTCTGTACGATCAGCCTTTCATTTTATTTATTTTGAAAACAAACTAATTGGGTAACCTGTTCCATGATGAGGTATGCGTCATGCGGATTGGTTCTCTGGTTGTCATGGTGATGAGGAACTGAAAATCGAGCGCCTGTTTACGTTTGCTGGGCTTCTAGTTTTTTTCCAATCATTGCTTCCATTTTGATCATAATTATAGAAGACTTTCTTTGAAAGATGCCAGTAAAAAAGAAAGGTGGAAAGTCAAAGTAAGGCTGCGATATTTCTGTGTGAATACGGACTCTACTGTTTTACTGAAACGGGTCATGAATGGATTCTCATGAATAAGCCTTATCTTTCATAAGCATTAAGCATTTTTACCGTTCTCTCTTCCATGCTTTTCCTCTAACTGTTTGTATTAATACTAGATCCGGAGGTAAAAAGAAAGGTGCAAAGAAAGTCAAGAAGTCAAAAGAAGAAATCGCAAAGGTATGGACGCAGAAAAAAACCATTACTGATCATTGATACGCGTTTTCTGCTGGGAGCAGAAATCTTTCAGTCTTTGATTTATCTTTAGACATCTTCTGAACTCATTGATGTCATCTTCAAAATTGCGATCTGTGAGCATAAGAATCTGTGGCCCAGAACAGGGTGATGGGTGTTTGTTATATTTATTAAAATGTCAGCATCTTTAGAGGACAGTCTCAGAAAAAGGTAGCAACTGAAGGTTTACATGTTTTAATCTTGACCAACAATAATCGTTATCTGCTGTTGTGATTTCCCCAGTAATCACAAATTTAGCACTTGGTCAAAAGATGCTTCACCCACTTCCAAAGGGGAGACTATTGTTATGGAGAGTGATGGTTTACATAAAAAACCTGTCTGATCTATCTCAAAGATGTACCCAATTTATGAACCACTATGTCCACATTTTCTTTTAGAGGGGCAGTTATTCATTTATACTGTCTTTATTTTCAACAGGAAAAGCTTGAGAAAGCAGCTGATGCATTTGAAGCTGCTGATGATCTTCATGCTGCATTTGTAGCTCGTATGGATAAATGGATGCTTGATAACTATGCCAGAGCTATTGATCTTTTCCGGCGGTTCGACGTGGATGGTGATGGAAGCTTGTCATATGAGGAGTTTTATGCAGGAATGCGAGACTTAAATGCACCTGCTAACAACCTTGAGCTGTATATTCTTGCAAAGAAGCTGGATAGAGATGCTAATGGATTGCTAGACTATCTGGAGTTCTCAAAAGGCTTGAAGTATTACAAGAAGGAAGAGTGTGTTGAAGATGATGGCCTGCCTGTTTTGAAGTTTGAAAGAGAGGAGTTAGAGCAGTGTCCGTGCTGTAAACTGGGATTGTGGAAGCCTCCTAAAGAAAAGTACCCAAGGTACGTTGAGAGAAACTGTTCCAATATCAATACAATATGGGGAGAAGTTGTTAGTGCATCAATATTAAAGAGAGAAAAAACACGCTCAGTGAATTGTTGAGTTATGTAAGCACGCAGGAATTTTTAAGAACATGAGAGAAGTTCACAGAAGCACAAGCCAAAGTCAAGTGCTTCTCAATGCTTCTCAGAAATTCCCAATTCTTTATATAACCCAACAATGCACAAGGAACAAGTTTTTTTATTTCCTTCATAAAATGAAAACAACCACAAAGGGACAAGAATTTATGTGATGTAAGGTGTGTGCTTTATCAAGACATGAACTCCATCTGACCAATCATAGCAACTGTATAGCACATGCATTTTTTGAGCATTTTATGATAGTGTATAAAAATGGCTGGAGGCTAACTTGAAAACTCTTTGGTGAACTTAGCCTCCAGGCTCTAAATATGTTAATTTATATTTCATAAGCATTATATCATTCTGTAGTTTTTCTTGTTTGGTGTGTTCTTGTAAAAATGTACATACAGTATCTATTGTTATGAGTAAAATAAAATTGATTGATTGATTGACATAATCAATAATGCGCTAGTATTGATCATATTGATCACATTGATAATGGTGGGATTTAATGTGATCCTTACCATGAGAATTTAAATTATTAAAAGTATGCAGGCAAGCATATAACATCACAATGGTGCAGGTATAAATTTGTGCCCAAGGTAATTCTCGATATTAATAACAATCAGTATTTAATAACCCTGATTTTCTGTTTGCAGATTTATAAGCATGGAGCTCAAACTTGTTACATTTGCAAACCTGCCACAGTTGAAGTCTTACCCAGGACACTTCCAGATATTTGTTCATGCACATATACCAGTCTATTCTGTTGAGACAATAATCAATGAGAGATTTGGAGGAACCACAAGAAAAGTCACTATATACTGCACAACCAAAGAAGGAAAAAGAGTGGAGATGGACCGACACAAGACTCTTGAAGAGTGTGGCTTTACTGGAGGGCCGCGACCAGAGCCTCAACTTGTAGAGTTATTGTATGACTTTGATGTAGAATTTAATGATTGTCCTATTCTTATGAGTGATCATTACTTCACATAATGATAAATGTAAGTTTCAGGTTAACATAAAATATTGGGACAATTTAGCCTCTTTTAATATAAATGTTTTTTCCAGTGTTTTTATATTGCATTGACTGAAAATTTTACACATTTTTGTACATTTTTTTAAAAAGGAGTGAAATTGTGTGCATAAGGTTTGAAAAGATTGTTTTTTACTTTCTTGATTATTGGAATGAACATCCCAATGAGTTCTAGGCCATTTAATTTTTATTGAATGAATGCAGCATAGTATTTACTATTAGGTAAAAAATATTAGAGTGAAGTATTTAATATATCAAAAACATCAGGAGAGTTTTATATTGATGTGAATAATATATAAAGACCTGACTGTTGGTTAACCTAGCTGTGATCAGGCACTCCACCTGAAGCAATACCTCCTCCAAAACTCAATAAAGGGATTAGTTTCTAAAGAAACCGTGTTGCTGAATCAGTGCATCAGTGCATCAGTGCATCGGTGCATCAGTGCATCAGTGGAGAATTGACACAGGAAAAGCTGGTTTTATCAACTGAGTGGATATGGTAAATTGGCCACCATAAAAATATTTTAAAAACTAATTTTATAGTGCGGAGCAAATACAAGAGGGAAGTGATTTACTCTGATGACGTCTCTGATGTTGGCTTTTTAAATTATTTTTATGGTGGCCAATTTACCTTATCAACTACTGTGTTCAGTTGAAAAAAAAACATTTTTTTTATGTTTCTCCCCCCAAAAAACACTGCTCAATTGCAGGTTAATTGATGGTTTGTAAAATTATTAAAAAGAGAAGTAACAGTGTAAAATGTAAATGATACTCAAATATGGAATAAATGCATGTTTGTCAGAAGCTCATCATTTGACAATCTGAGTTATACTCCGGGGGGGGGGGGAGTACTCCCATATATGACATATATGAGCTATATAGGTATGTGCCGCTGTGAAGGGTATGGTTTCAGCCAGTTTAGTCTGGGATAGGGTATAGTAATCAAAGATTTTTGGTCTAGAATAGGGTATCATTTTCAGCGAAACTGATCAGTTGCGTGAAGAATTTAGTCTAGACAAGGTTTTATTGGCAAATGGCATTTAAAAATCGGTATGGTGTGCAGTACGGCATTTTTACTGACCTCTATTAACTAATAACTGTGATAGTGAGCGAATTTCTGGAAAATAGTGAGTCTGGAATAGGTCGAGGATAGGGTAGGGTTTTTCAGTGTTTAGTCTAGAATAGGGTTGCAAAATGCAGCTAAAATGGTCTAGTATAGGTTAGGGGTCTCAGAGTCCCAGCGGCACAACCCCACCGAAAATTTTGCAGAGTACGGCGGGCCCGGGTTATACTTATCCGACCACCTAACTTTTACAAAATTATCAGGTTCAATTTATCTTATTTCTAGTTGGCTGTGTACTCCTTATTTTTTTTTTTGTGGGGGCCGTGTCTCACCTCTTTAAAACCCTTGCCCATTTTCAGACCAAAATATGTAATTTTTCCTACCCATTTTCACATCTGAATCCGTATAAAAATGACGGGGATGTTTGTTGCTAGAAATGTTTGAAAAACACTATATTACTAAAAGGTACCAGAATCTCATCTGATTAGTGTGGCTCAAATAGGTTTTAAGCCCTAAGAGGTACCAATTCTAAAACAACACATGTCGTATTCTATCATATTTTTTCGGCTTTATACCCTAACAGGTGGCACCTGGTGTGGGTGTGGGTGTGGGTGTGGGTGGTACGGTGGTCTAGTGGTTAGTGCGTCGGACTTTCAACCCGAAGGTCGGTGGTTCGAAGCCTGGTCTCTGCCATCGTGTTGTTTCCTTAGACAAGAAATTTTACTCCACACTGTCTCTCCACCCAGGTGTATAAATGGGTACTGGCGACAAATTGCTGGGGGTAACCCTGCTATGGACTAGCATCCCATCCAGGGGGGAGTAGCAATATTCCTAGTCGCTTCATGCTATAGAAACCGGGTTTAAGCTCCGGCCGTTATGAGCCTTCTGGCTCGAGTGCGCGACTTTACTTATACCCTAACAGATACCGCGTTAATTCTAACTGTGGTCATTTTAGATTTAAAGACCTTAAGCGGTACTGATCTACAAATTTTGACCCCTAAAAGGTATGACGAGCACCCCCGTCATTTTTATATGGGAGTCCCCCCTCGGGACCAGAACCCGATTTTGAAAGTTGCAGTTCAACTTCATTATAAATATATTTCGTGCAAGAAAAAGAACGAGGTTTACCAAAACCCAGTGAATGAAAAATTAAAAATCTGGTGACAGATACAGTGCCAGGGAAAATTTATTATGCCCTATAAATAAATCATCTCCTGACATTTGATACTGTGCCAGAACAGTGACTAACAAGTTCTTTTACTCCCAAATTTGTGTGTTGTTACATGTATGGAACACTCGACAGGGACAGGACTGCTGTAACCGGGGATTGATTAAGTGAATAATCTGAAAAATGTCGCGCTCTTATTTGTACGCCTCGCGTTCCTATTTTGCTTTTCGTGGCGCGGAGTGAACCCTGGGAATGAGATAGCGTTGTTCGGTAATATCCAAGATGGCGTTCATCGCTTCTCACTTGGCGAAGGGAATCACACACCAACAGCGCGTGATGCGCTTGTACAGAAACAGCTTAAAACATTTACTTTCCTGGTGTATCGATAGAGAGGTATGGAGAGAAGAGGCTGTGATGTTGAGGGAGAGATTTGATAAGTATAAGAACGAGACCAACCTGAAAAGGATAGACAAGATTATACAAGATGCAGAAATTGAATTTGAGAGCAAAAAACACCCATTTCCCTACACTGGTAAGTACTTTAAAGCTTGTTTTTTTTCTCGTGTCTAATGCGAATTGGCTTGAATATAATCAAAACGAATTGTAAACCTATATTTGGAAAGCTTTGCTGATAAACTTGTTGATCTGTTACGTATCTGTTAATGCTGTGAATGATGTGGTGATATTCCTTGCAGATCCCACAAGCCCGGATGGTAGCAAATGGGAAAGAAACTTGCCACCCCCTCCCCATGTAAGTATTGATGATTTGGATAGTGGAATGTTCAATAACTATGAATTAGCCTAAAACTGTTAAAAAGTGAGGTAGACATACATGTAATATCATAATATGCCCCAAGGCGCTCTTAGAAAAATCATAGGGAGCCCAAAAGCTTCTAAATATGAAGTCTGAGGTGCTCAGTGCTGGAGCTAAGCTTTATACAAAATGTAACCTTTTTCTAGTTGACAGAAGACAAAAGTTAGTGTATCCTGAAGCCCCCACGGGCATTGCTACAGCACACCATAAATGGTCATCACCATATATGGTGATATCTTGCTTCATAAAATGATTTTTTCCCCTGTATGACTCGCCCCACACATTCAGCTTTATAATATAACAGATATCCAATTTTTGTACAGCCAGTACAAGACACTGGATAATAGGCAAAATGTAAGTATTAACATAAGCAAAATAACCTTTTTGTTTTACAATACAAAAAAGAAGGTTTTCCAATCTAAATAATTGGAATTTAGGCAACAAAATGCATTGGAATTTGTTCTGAGTTTGACAAAACAACGTGTCTACACATGCTTTTGAAAGATGATGCAACTGATTCATGACGGACAATAATAAATACACTGGACTTTCCCCTGAATCAAACATAACAACTTTTCTCTCTTATTTCAAACAGTGCATAAAATTATTTATGTCAGGCTAACACATGTTTTCAGTTCATTGTTTTCAAAAAAATTTTGGTTTATTTGAACATTTGCAAATGCATAGTCTGTCAAAAAGTATACAAACTGGGACCAAACTTGTAGAAAAATTAGAGCAAATACATTGATTACATGGGCAGACCAGTAGATTATTCAGTGTTCTTGACTTGGCTGAGCATCAGTAAATATCATAGTGGTACTGTATCAAAATGATTATGAACAATAAAACGGTTATAGTAAGCTACCCTAACCTCCACGTGTACAAACCCTGTATAATGACAGCCCTGGTTATAGTAAGCTACCCTAACCTCCACGTGTACAAACCCTGTATAATGATAGCCCTGGTTATAGTAAGCTACCCTAACCTCCACGTGTACAAACCCTGTATAATGACAGCCTCCACGTGTACAAGCCCTGTATAATGACAGCCCTGGTTATAGTAAGCTACCCTAACCTCCACGTGTACAAACCCTGTATAATGATAGCCCTGGTTATAGTAAGCTACCCTAACCTCCACGTGTACAAACCCTGTATAATGACAGCCTCCACGTGTACAAACCCTGTATAATGACAGCCTCCACATGTACAAACCCTGTATAATGATAGCCTCCACGTGTACAAACCCTGTATAATGACAGCCTCCACGTGTACAAACCCTGTATAATGATAGCCTCCACGTGTACAAACCCTGTATAATGACAGCCTCCACGTGTACAAACCCTGTATAATGACAGCCTCCACGTGTACAAGCCCTGTATAATGACAGCCTCCACAAGTACAAGCCCTGTATAATGACAGCCTCCACGTGTACAAACCCTGTATAATGACAGCCTTCACATGTACAAACCCTGTATAATGACAGCCTCCACGTGTACAAGCCCTGTATAATGACAGCCTCCACAAGTACAAGCCCTGTATAATGACAGCCTCCACGTGTACAAACCCTGTATAATGACAGCCTCCACGTGTACAAACCCTGTATAATGATAGCCTCCACGTGTACAAACCCTGTATAATGACAGCCTCCACGTGTACAAACCCTGTATAATGACAGCCTCCACGTGTACAAGCCCTGTATAATGACAGCCTCCACAAGTACAAGCCCTGTATAATGACAGCCTCCACGTGTACAAACCCTGTATAATGATAGCCTCCACATGTACAAACCCTGTATAATGACAGCCTCCACATGTACAAGCCCTGTATAATGACAGCCTCCACATGTACAAACCCTGTATAATGACAGCCTCCACGTGTACAAACCCTGTATAATGATAGCCTCCACGTGTACAAGCCCTGTATAATGACAGCCTCCACATGTACAAACCCTGTATAATGACAGCCTCCACGTGTACAAACCCTGTATAATGACAGCCTCCACGTGTACAAACCCTGTATAATGATAGCCTCCACGTGTAAAAACCCTGTATAATGACAGCCTCCACGTATACAAACCCTGTATAATGATAGCCTCCACGTGTACAAACCCTGTATAATGACAGCCTCCACGTGTACAAACCCTGTATAATGATAGCCTCCACGTGTACAAACCCTGTATAATTTTTGTTTCATTTTAGGTTCTTCACATGCTGCCATGGGAGGAGGAATGGTACAAAGAGATGTGTGAGTGGGCTGACGGCAAAAATTGAACCATGTCAAGTGCAGCGCCTGATTATTAATACAATGTATTCAGGGAAATAATCTGCTTGTTTCCATGTCATGGCATTCTGTTAGGGAATTTGTTCCTGCAACTTGGAAAACACCAACTCCCATATTGATGAAACAAGTGTAAATATAAATTAGTTTTGAAAGATTGGCTGTTAAGGACTATGATTAAAGAAGTTTTCCTTTACTTTGTCGTGTTGTTTGTAAAGAGTGGGTTGTCTCTTCAAGTAATTTTTGAGAAACACAATCCGCTGATCATTCTTCGAACATTTCAGAAGAATTCCGGAGGTGTTCTATAATTGCCGAGAAATATTCGACAATTTCTGACCAGATCACTCATCCTCTTCATCCACTGCGTCCACAGTCCACATTATTAAATAGTTTACAGAGATTTCTGCTTATAATACACTATTAAACGTGAGAAACGTCCTTTTCTTATCAAAGTTTTAAGTTTTGTCTTAAAAAAAAAAACACTTCGCCATTGTCTTGAAAAACGCCTTTCGCTGACAACAAAACACGCTTTTTTATGGTTCATTGGCCGTGTTTTCACGAGCGATTTTTCAAGTCGCTGAGCGAGTGACAGTCGGAAATCTCGTGAAAACAGTTGCTTGTCCAACTCGCTTAAAGTTAAGCGAGTCGGCGAACTACAGTAGAATTCTCATTAAATTTAAGCCACCAAACCAGGTAGCTTAAGCTTGTCGGCAATTAAACATCAAAGAAGGGCATTGTATTGTCTTTCTTTTGTGTTCTAATTTTCTATTGTTTTAACAAAAGAAAATATATCGCGCATGGTATAATAAAAATTAATAAAGTTCTGTCCGTGAAAACGCACAAATTTTTTAAGCTGCTTAACGTGGTCAGTAAACAAATTACCTACAGGAATGTTAAGCGAGAAAAACCGCCTCGTGAAAACACAGCCATTCTCTGACAAGTTATGTTGGTTTTTTGAAGTCAATTTATTTCTTTATTCACGGTACAAACATCGGTTTGGTGTTTTGATGTTTGATATCTCGCTACCTTTTAGGGCATTAAGCTGGAATAAATGTGCTGCCTGCTTTTTCTCAAAAGGCATGAACATAAATACAAGCCATGCTGAGACCTTTTAGGGGCTTATTTCAACATTTTCAACGGTCACTCCCCCGTTACTTTAGACGAGAACCCCCCACTATATCCCCCCCCCCCCCTCCACGCTTCTCCTTTGTTAGCACCACTATGCTCCTTTTGTCCAGGGTCGAATTCAAGTGTAGTCTGCGCACACACGTCGCCTATCAGTATGTTGTTCCTTTGTCAAAGGAAGAAAGTAGGAGACGTATGAGCGAAGCATGTTCATCTTGCCGTCACCGTGGTGTTGTGACCGTGGGAAAAAAAGTAATTAATTAAGTTACATCCATTTTGAAATCATTGATGATCCTTGCAATCTGATTGGTTCCCAGCAGTGCAATTTATTCCCGAATCGCACTATTTTTTGCTCAAAATCGCATCTTTGCTCGGAATATATCGCACTATTTTTTGTTCTAAATCGCATCTTTGCTCTAAATCGCATCTTGATACATGACGTCAAAGTCTTTCTGTTTTACATACAAAATGAGATGTAAAAGATGTAAAAGCGTTTCCGGGTCCGCCTTTTTACAAATTAACCGGCTACTGGATCAATAAAATATTGGTACTGACTAAAATCCTGTATTTGGGCGATTAAATTGTGCGATTTCAAATCGGATGTAATAAAGTGGTAATTGAACTTTGTGTCGTGCAATCTTGGTCTGATTTCAAATTGAACTCGCGCTGCGCGCTTTTTTGATTTTGAAATCACGCGTATGATTTCAGACCATATTTCACTCCACTCAGTTCAATTACCATTATTAATCATTATAAAATGTTCAAGGAAATGCGCGCGCTATGACTGGTTACGAGTTCATTATAACTCGATAAAGCACGCGCGTGACGCAAGGTTCATTTTAACCGTTTTTCATTTTATAAAAGAAATAAAAACTTGTTCCTCGTGCATTGTTGAGTTATATAAGCACTTGGGAATTTTTAAGAACACTCGAGAAGTACAAGAAGCGCCTACCTTTGTCTCGTGTTCTCTGCACTTCTCTCGTGTTCTTAAAAATTCCCGCGTGCTTATATAACTCAATAATGCACTCGGCGCGTTTTTTAGTTCTTTAATAATTAATTACAATAATGGGAGAGGCGCGCGCATGTTGTTTTTGACAGTCTTAACAATTACAACTGTTACGCGTTAATTTGTCACGTGTTGGGAAAGAATTTGCAGTCTCGCAGTGGACAAACTATGGTTAACACCAGGGAGGAAATCTCGTTCAGCAATATGAGTCGGCTTCTGGAAAGGCGTGTTCCTCAGAGGCCTGTCAGACATCATGCTATTCCACGATTTGTAGTGGAAAGTATAAAGCTGCAGCGAAGGTCGTTTCCTGATAACCTGTCGAATGGCCCACACCGGCCTCCTCCAGGAATGAGTCGCCCGCCAGCTGTAGGACTCGAAAGCATCAGGGGCTTGAAAGAAAAGAAAAAGAAAGAAACTTCACAACAACCCAGCAGTGTACTTCCTCCAATCAAGGAAAGGAATGAAATGTTGTTTCCACAAAATATTGTAAGTTTGTACAGTAGTAAATTGTAACAACATATGTGGCGTGTTGTAACACCTGTCGCAAATCTTAGTAAAAATTATTACTTACGAAGAACATGCTAACGAAACACAGCTCAAAAGTGCTGCACACTACACCAAATGAAAATTCTACTGGGGCGGTATGCACGTCTCGGAACGCGTCACAGGATTGGCTGTGGAAACAATAGAACAAGCAACAGAACAATGGAAGGGGGTTAGTTTGTTGAGAAACTGTGGTGCGGCGTCGGCGGGGGAGGGGGGGGGGGGGGGGGGAACACGAGAATTTAGTTTTATCGACTGAGTCAATAAGGTTATTTGACCACCGTAACAAGATTCAAAAAGCTGACGTTTCGAGCGCTATAGCCCTTCGTCAGAGCGAATCAAGGCAACGTGGGTTGTGTGTGGTTTTATATAGTAAATGGTGGAGCTGCGCTATTGGTGGAAGTTTGGTGACATGAAAAAACAAATGTACATTAGTTGAATGAAATGTACATTAGATTACATTAGATCACATTAGATGAAATGTACATTAGTTGAATGAAAAGCGTTCGTTGATTCCGTAAGGATTAAGAGTGCCGATTTGAAAGATGAATTTTTGTTCTAACTTTTTACGGCTTTCTGTGTTGCCCTGGTGTAAGGAAAGGCCGCAGATCGTCATGTGTTGTTAGGAATGGTTGGATAGATTGAAATGTCGCGCGACTTGTGTCATTTTTTTCAACGTCTCGAAGATGTTCACGAAAACGGTCGCCTAGTCTCCTCCCTGTTTCGCCAACGTATATCTTTTTGCATAAAGAACATGTTATGCAGTAGATAACATTTTCGGAGGTGCATGTGAAACGATCAGTGATTTTAATAGATCGTTTGGGTCCTGTTATTTTGTCCGCGTTGTGAATGAAAGGACAAGTGTTACAAAGTGTGTGCGCGCATTTAAAAGTTCCAGGTTCATCGTCAGATGTGCAATGAACAGAACAATGGACCCCAGCCCTGAAAACAATACATGTGCGTGATAACCAGGTCCAATGACATTAGAGGTTGTGAAGAGGTGCATCATAGTGGTATCTGATTCTACTGTCAGAAGAGTTTGCAAAACCTATTGCAAGTTGGCCGGTAGTGAATATATTGTATCTCTTGAGGTCTACTTAAAAAGGAAAAAAATCTGGATATAAATACGCTCCACTAAGAGACATTAATCAATGCGAAAAAGGCGACAACTCTTTCTACAATTTAAGGTACATGCGTGATACATCAATATTGAGGACAATACGTTTACTTTCATCTCATAGCTGAGCTTTTGTTTTATTAGAATAAAATAAAAAGATAACCAGGAGATAGACTTTAATCATTGATGCCTCATCATTGCTACTTCATGCGAAATCGTTCTTATGCGCTTTTTTTTGTTTAAAAGGCTTGTGTCGGGGCCGACGTGGATGAAGAGGAGCTGCTCGCATTATCAACTCACGAAAAGAATGCGGACCTCGTCAGAAACCGAGCGGTCAGATATGAGCCTGAACCCGACATATGGCAAAAGGTTGCGTGTACCTGGGACCAGTTTCAAACACGACCAAACCAGTTTCATCAATATGAATCCGACAGACTGTTTCCCGCCATTTCCACGTCCACGGTTAGGTAGGACTACCATAACCCTCTGAAAATACTCCAACCTACCACCCACACACGCACGCGCGCGTGTTAAGTAGCGACAGAATTTGTTGTTTGTTCATGAAGGTAAACGCTAGCTTTGGCTTTAGATTGCTATGCTTTAAAAAAACTCTCGTCACTTTCTCAACCAATCAGAAGTACCATCACCAATCGTGGGTTGCTCGCACGTGTGCTTCTCAACCAATCAGAAGTACCATCACCAATCGTGGCTTGCTCGCACGCGTGTTTCTCAACCAATCAAAAGTACCATCACCAATCGTGGCTTGCTTGCACGCGTGTTTCCGCTTGGAGTTCTGATTGGTTCAAATGATTGTTTGAGTCTGTTGTGATTGAACAGACTGATTACTTTGATGTTGGTTTTACGAGCTCGCAAAAGAAAAAAAAACACCTTTAATCTCCAAAGTAACGTTCTGATGATGCAGTTCTACGTTCGAAAAAAAGGTACAACGTTCTGGGTAAAGTTCTGTTAGTTTATTCGATACATGAGCCATTAGTTTCTTTATACTACATGCAGTGGACTAAAACTACGGGAGTTCCTCGTTTCTCTCAGCCGATAGTCGAGTGGGTGATCACGCAAGCGTGCGCGACAACCCTATCCCGCGAGGAGACGCGACGCGCGTGGTTACCTGCTTGACTATCCTGGGGAAAGTTAGGGATGAGGTAATTTTAAAATTTATTCTACATTAGGCTAGAAGAAAAGAAGAAACTTAAAGTCGAAGAACCACAAGTCGAAGAACCAATCACGATGCCCAAAATGGAAACAACAACAAAAAAGAAAATACGATTGTAAGTTCTTGCTTTGTGACATATCATAAAATAGCTTGCGCTAATCAGCCTTGACTGTCGCTAAGGTGGATTTAAGTTTGTGCAGATCACCAGGGGCATATACTGAGTTTATTTACTGCATGCGTTTCAGCACCAGGCCCACTCCTGGCTATGGAGGATACATCTCTCGATATCCAGTAGAGCCCAGACCTCCTCAAGGATCTTGGGATGAAGTGTTTGTGAACTTTTCCAAGTTAACCTACAGGTAGTGTGACGTCACTATTTTTTATATCCTGCATGCCATAAAAGGAGGTTGAAAGAATTTATAAACGTTTGTTTACTCAGTTGTGTTCGAGACAGAAGAAGCCTGAAGCGAATACAGTTTAGAAACTGTGCTGTTCCAACCCAGTATTGCGCACCTTTCGTTTGGCGTCTCTTACTTAAACCCTGGCAATTGACCCTTCAAATGAAAGCACTGAGCAGTACTTCTCTGTGGCACTGTTTACTATGCCGTACAAGGTGATCCAAACTCTCGAGTTTGTGGATGAAATTCTTAAGTGTGACCATTCAAATGAAAGCCACTGAGCAGCACTTCTCTGTGGCACTGTTTATTATGCCGTACAAGGTGATCCAAACTCTCGAGTTTGTGGATGAAATTCTTAAGTGTGACCATTCAAATGAAAGCCACTGAGCAGCACTTCTCTGTGGCACTGTTTATTATGCCGTACAAGGTGATCCAAACTCTCGAGTTTGTGGATGAAATTCTTAAGTGTGACCATTCAAATGAAAGCCACTGAGCAGTACTTCTCTGTGGCACTGTTTATTATGTCGTACAAGGTGATCCAAACTCTCGAGTTTGTGGATGAAATTCTTAAGTGTGACCATTCAAATGAAAGCTACTGAGCAGTACTTCCCTGTGGCACTGTTTATTATGCCGTACAAGGTGATCCAAACTCTCGAGTTTGTGGATGAAATTCTTAAGTGTGACCATTCAAATGAAAGCCACTGAGCAGTACTTCTCTGTGGCACTGTTTATTATGCCGTACAAGGTGGTCCAAACTCTTGAGTTTGTGGATGAAATCCTTAAATTTGACCATTTAAATGAAAGCATGCATAGCCCTGGCCCTGAGGAAGGCTAGTTTTGTCGTAGAGCCAGCTTTGCATTCAGTTTGTCCTATACTGTTTATACTGTTTATTACGCTGTACAAGGTGGTTCTAACTCTCGAGTCTGTGGATGAAATCTTTAAATGAAAGCTATTGAGCAGCACTTTCCGGTGGTAGTTTTTATTATGCTGTACAAGGTGGTTCTAACTTTTGAGTCTGTGGATGAAATCCTAAAATGTGACCATTTAAATGAAAGCTATTGAGCAGTACTTTCCTGTGGTACTGTTTATTATGCTGTACAATGTAGTTTTTTAACTTAATCCATAAGGGGACGATTCAACAACAAAAACGACAAGAAACGACTGGGGACGAGTGAGAATGAAAGCTGATTGGCAGTTCTTTTATTTATAGTATTCACAGTGGTACACTGGCGGATGTAGGGGGAGAGGGGAGGACACCCTCTAATAATTTCACTCCCCCCCCCCCCACACACACACACACACACACACACACACACACACACACACACACACACACACACACACACACACACACACACACACACGCACCAAAAAAATAAATGCTGAGGTACTTCCCTAATGTGAAGAGTGAAATTTGCTTATTTTTGTACATCATTTTCTTTCTTAGATCATATCCATCGTATGAATATACCAACAAGGAATTTACTCACAAGGGTCCCCTGAGTAGGCTTGTCACCACCACCCACCCCTCCAACCCGTTCAACAAAGTGGACCAGTGGAACTCACGACCAAAGAAGCTGTGGAAACGTGCCACTCATTCCAGATTTGTGTGACCACAGCAACGGGCTTTATGAGACCAACTCACCTCATTACAATGCAACAAATATACTAGGTTTAAATGTAACATTTTATTTGAAAAACATATTTGGTGAATACGAATTCGAAACAAGCCATGCGGATAAGGAAAAGGCATTTTATAAACATAATAGTTTCAATAATGGCTTTAGTTTATTAAGTTTGTATCCCGAGAATGTTAGTTACGAAAAAGAATTGATTTATTGGATGATATTGTCTAAAGAGAACGTTTTAGTGATTTATCAACAGAAAATCGCTTTTACCTCTATAAAGAAAATATAATAGAAAACACAGATGAATCAATTAATCCGAGCGGAAACTGACACAAAGCAAATTTATGCGTTTAAGGTGCTAACTAACAAAACAAAACCTCGTAAATGAAATGTAGTTCTAGGATCTGGCCGGATATTGAAAGATATTAGAAATTACACCCTAAAATACGCGAAGGGTACGAACTACTTTTATCTTCCCTGCTGAATTTATTTCGTCATTATTTCCTCTTCAATAAATATAGGGCAAACAGCGACAAATTCTCCAAGGAGACAATCTCATATCATCATATTTATTCCACGTCGACCTCTGCTTTCATTTTTGTCAATAAAAATTCGATTGCTTATTCATGCAATGTACGGCTGAGCAAACGTTGTAAAGTAAAAAACTAAAATTGAGTTAAGTGTTATCAAGTTCATGTAATTTTAACTAGTGGGTGTGCATTACCATATTTCATTTGAAGAATATTACGTCCTTTCGTCGCTTGTTACTTCTGTGGCCATTTGACCCAGTCACATCACTGAGATGGAGATGGTGTGTTGAGGACTTCTATATCTCGTATGTAATGAGCATTATTGTAAACTCAATATGCGCGCTGCCAGCAAGCATACTAAACATAGTGGTGATGAATAGCAGCAGTGTGGAGGAAACCTCAATTTCGTACTCCATCCGTAATTTAGCGCTGTCAGATTTTGGAGTGAGTTGCTTAGTTCAACCTCTTTTTATTGCGCACAAAATTGGTGCAATTTACGGTAACCTCTCTCTTCATTGCCGTGATCGCTTCACTTGTGGGTAAGACGCTCGGATCCGTTTTGGGCGCAGTTTCGTTGACAATAAGTATTGACGGGCACTGTGATTACTGTATGACTTACAGTCAGGGCAGTGGGGCAGTGGGCGTGCTGTGGTTAATAAGCATTATTTTAACCATCCCCCCTATTTCTCTACCCGTTGAGTTTTGTTTACTGCATGATTCTTCTGGTTGCTGTTTAAGTGTGACCACCCTCGAGTACGCCAAGCTACTGCGCTTCATTCAGCGACAGCGATGCAAAGTTGAAGCTGATTTTCAGTCGACACAGCACCCACAGGAACCACAGCATAACCAGGCTGCTCAGCAAACCCGTCAACTGACTGAAATGACCAACATTGCCAAGTATCGTTCTTCAACTCGCACAGTGAACAACCTGGTTTTGTTAATGGTGATATTTACTCACCATACCTTATCCTTAACATTGTGTTAGCCGTTACGAGAACGAGCGATGACCATTTTAAGGCGGCCTTCAACATCACTCACACCATTCTTTTCATGTATTCACTGGTGAACCCCGCGTTTTACTGCTGGGAGATAAGAACCATCCGGAAAGCCATTTAAGAGATTTTTCTGGTATAATACCCAAATAAGAACCACACTACTTGCCGATACCTTACGGTCCCTAAAATAATGGCCATAAAACAATAAATTCCGATATCCTGATACTGAAGGTGTCGTATCTCCTCTTTACCGCATTTCTGTCCTTCACCATGGAAGTGAATGGTCATGTTAGTAAATAAACTATCTATCTATCTGAGACCCTGTAACAACCGATCCTATTGTGGGGCGAGGGAGCAGCTAAAAACTGGCGCAAGAACGAGCGGGAAAAACGAGGGTACACTGGTTGGCACTCGCAATATTTTTCCTTCGCGCGTCGCCTATCATTCGCTCCCAACTACCAAAACGCCTGGAACAAGCTTTTTCTCATGGATAAGCGCGGCGCCTTTCATTCGCTCCCAACTACCAAAACGCCTGGAACAAGCTTTACCTCATGGATAAGCGCGAACTTGCGTATCATTCAGTGACGTCATCAATTCGCGCCAAAACTCACGTTTTCCTTGGTAAAGAGCAAAAATGCAGCAAGGGGACACACGACTTTCGGTTAGGACTGGTGACGTGCGGGACGAAAATGTTCTCGATTTCAGCTTCCTTAATTAAATTAGTTGCTGTAATTATTAAACAGCAGAAAATCTACTAGTAAAAAATATGTTTCCAAATTTTACTTTTTAAAAACCCATTATTGTAACTAAGTTTGAAATTTTGTAGAAATTGCTCATCTATGATGTTGGGTCGATCGGCATTTAATTGTAACATCTTACATAATTTAAAAGCTTCAAGTAAACCAGTCAGTTCAATGCAAACATATAAAACATGTACTTGAATTTCTCTCTGACAAGCCAACATTATCTCGCAATCTCGTCTTTGCTTGTCTCTATACGAATGTCCGAAACAGATTCTTCATGGCTTCTTCAGCGCCAAGGCAGTGGCAGTGTATATTTGAGAATACTTGTGACTACCTGAACGCCCGTAACTTGCGCAATTTTCTCATTAGAATATTGTATTGTTAGGCACGTTTTGAGGCACTGCCTGGTATAGCCACTAGGCATTCTAACCAGCGACTCTGGAATGCACGATTGTATGAGATCTCTGCCAGAAAGTGCTCTCTTGATACTAAGTTCGCTTCATCAGGCGTAAATATATCTCCATGTAAAACAACATTAAGTGTCTCCAACATAGGCGATGCCGAAATAGTCATGTCCCTCAGAGTTGAAACATTTGTAGGAACACAGAAGTACTCGTATTGGAATAATTCCTGGTTTTGTCTTTGTGCGTAAAACCTGAAGGACAAAGTGTTAGGACAATCCACATTAGAAAAGTCTTTATTCTACAAGTTTCTGTTTCACATCAGTCAATTTCCGTAAGTCAGTTAAAATTTCGGTCATTATCGCACTGAGAATCTAGTTAAGTACATGATATGACTTACAACGCAATTATTACTGTGTGAAGGCTGGTTTTCACTAGCGCACAAGTACAAGCATAAGCATAAGAGATCCAGAAGCAAGTGAGAACTCCCACGACATAAGCATAAGCATGAGCACAAGAAGAACGAACACGTTCCGTTCTTCTTGTGCTTATGCTATGCTTGTGTCACATTTATGTCAAGTGAGAACGAGGATGAAATAAGCACAAGCATAAGCACAAGGCGGTCAACCAAATCATCCGCCATCTTTGATTCAGATCTCACAGCCGAGGAAAGCTGGTATCGAGAATTTCGTTCATATTGCGCTTGCGTATGTCTTTATGCTTATGTTCTGGCGTTCTCACTTGCTTTTCGGCCGATTATGCTTGTGCAGCGCACGGACGATTTTTAACGCAACATCATGCGAGTTTTTCGGACAATCAAAAACTTGCTTCCCAGTTCTACCCTGCCTCTATAGAAAAAAAAATACACTTGAGGAAAAGTTGGCTCTTGTCGGCGTTCTACAGCATGGAAGAACTAGAAGTAGTACCACTTCTCCCTCTACCCCCCCCCCCCCCTTCCTTCCCCCAAAAAGGATACTCCAACATTTTGCAAGGTTTCCCCATGTACCTAGGACTCTAATTCAGTTTCAGTATATGTTGAGTGGATAGTGATATCCACCTTTTGAACAACTGCTGGAGAAAGTGTCCAGTGCGAAACAAAGTTTGTTGTATAACACAACGGCAAAGACCATGCCTATCCGCTTTCACTTATTCTCTGTACGTAACCAAAAAAGCAAGGTTCTGCATGGACGTTAACGAAGTGCACACGAAAGCAAAAACCGAATTTTAGTACTCTAGGACTGTTAGCGCAAAATTTACAACAACCACAGTCATTTGACTTACTGACTTACTTTATGGGCGTCAACAAAGTGCACACACTCCAGCCAGGTGTTAAGGAATGACTCTCCACACACAGCGCAGTCACTTGAGTACTGTAACATCTCCTGAACCTTAGGAAAGTGCCGAATTGCGCGCTTTATAAACGATCGCCTGCACAAAATTAAACAAATATAACAGTTAATGTAAATGTTAGTTTTTACTCACTGCGACTTGCAATAGCTAAGTGTGGTACTTTAAGAGGAATTGTGACAAATAATAATGTAATAAAGTTATTGTTGTTGTTGGTTGTGTGAGTTAGGAGAATCTAATCTAATCTAATACTATAATTCACAAAGGTTTCCCATCACTGTGAATATAAATATGAACAAAAAAAAATAAATAATAATAATAAAAATAAATAAATAAATAAATAAATAAATAAATAAGTAAAAAATTAAAAAACAGCAGTGTTGTGATAAGAAGTCACGGATGAGGTCCGTAGCGAACAATGACGGGGATACAGGACCTGAAATAATTTGATAAGGACATAAAGTACCCACTCCCCTACCCCCCACAAATAAAGCGTAAAGTGCAGTAGTGGTTTGGTGGAGCCGGTGACAGAAATCAACTCTTACCCATCCTTGAGATCTTTTAAAACAAAGCGTGCGGTTATCTCCTGTGAAAAAAAAGTAGGCTGACTGAACAAAACACAAGAAAACAAGTGACAATAGACAGTGCCACAAACAATCACATTACTTGAAGCACAAACTGCAAACTATTTAACCAAAGAATTCGATGAGTATTTTCCAATCCACAGTTTAACTAAGCGCTCATTCGCGGCCAAACTACGCCTTCTCAGTACCAACCACAGCCTTTCTTAATAGTTCACCTGGATTATCAAAAAAATACAAATTAAGATGTTGGTGCCAAAGGTAACAACAGTGCAAGTAAATTGATCTCCAAACTAAACTCAGTTCATTTGGTATTTTGAGCAATTTTGAACGTATAGTTTAACTAAAAAGACCTCTTCTACCTCTTTCTGATCCTGATTAAGAAACAATTTCATAAACGTAACGCAGTATTCTGCTCACCTTTAATGTCAAAACTTCATCTTCTTGTTGAGAGTGAACAGGAATGTGTTGTAGAAGGTTATTTTCTTCGCAGTAAAGTTCCTTTAGGGGAAGATGGGCTAGCTGGAACAAACACAGAATAAAAGATCATGTTTAAAATTCAAATTTGGCCTATTCTTAGTGTTGAATAACTTAAATTCTTTGGATCTTTCTTGCAAATCTTTAGCAATGTTCAGACAATGTATCGTGTATCGTTCTCTATGTTAAAGGTTATCCTGGATAAATATTTTCTTATTATTATAATTATCATAATATTTATTTATTTCACAGTTAGAAACAAAAACAACACCTCAGCAGGAAATATGCGCAGTCTGTTCGCTGACACATCTAATACTCTGAGCTGTGTACATTTTGACAAACCCTGTGAATAAACAAGAGTAATTACATTTTTATTTTATTTCCCTTTTTTGAAATTAATAACAATAATTATCATTAATACCATAATATTAATGGCTAATAAATTATGACAATTAATAAATAATAATAAATTAATGATTGATAATTATTATTTTTAATACAGTCAACCTCCCATAAATGGACAC
This sequence comes from Cladopsammia gracilis, assembly GCA_022457155.1. Taxonomy (NCBI): domain Eukaryota; kingdom Metazoa; phylum Cnidaria; class Anthozoa; order Scleractinia; family Dendrophylliidae; genus Cladopsammia; species Cladopsammia gracilis. Next base: position 406,570 of record JAJGOT010000397.1, on the reverse strand, counting down.
TATCGTGACCAGAAAAAGTGTCCGCTTAAGAGAAGTGTCTGCTTAAGAGAGGTGTCTGCTTATGGGAGGTTAAAAATGTAGTGTTTGTATTTGTATTTATTTGTATTTGTGTTTGTGTTTGTAGTGTTTGTGTTTGTGGCTGGGGCCACAACTAAGTGTCCACCTATGGGAGGTGTCCATACATGGAGGTTCGACTGCAATACCAGTAATTAACAAAAAAAATCTTGGCAACAAAACACACACAGTAAAAATCACAATGGCTGTATAATATAACTCTAGAGAGCCCAATACACATCCTTCTATAATGCATGATTGCTCTAACTGTAGCTCTAAAACACTCTGTGACTGCATGTAACATCCACAATCTCATTGTCATATGAAGATACTTGTAGATGATAATATTTAGCACTTAACACCTCACCTCCGGTAACTCTTCAATAAAGTTTTTATATACATATAGTTTTGTAAGGTTCCTGAGAAATGCCATATCCTCTGGAAGGCTAAATAACACAAACAAATAAAACAAACATTTCATTACTTTTAAAGCTTTACAGGGCAATGCCCCATTTTATATTTCAAATTTAGTTAAACTGAAAAAACAGTCTAGTTATAATTTACGTTCCAATAACAACGGTCGTCTCCTTGAAATTGTACATAATGTAACGAAAAGAAATTCTGGAGACAGAGCTTTTGAGGTAGCAGCTCCTTCCTTGTGGAACACACTTCCACGGAACATAAGAAATGAATCATCTATAAATAAATTTAAACAATTACTGAAAACGTATCTTTTTAAAAATAGCTTACCAATGATATAATTTATATACTCACATAAGAAATGTCACTTATTTTAATATTCAATAACTTATAGTAGTTAGAATAGAATTTATTTTTTATGATCATGTAAAGCGCATTAGATCATATATAAATGTATTTTGCGCTATATAAACAATGAAGTTATTATTATTATTATTGTACCACATGTTTACTACTGACAACAATGACATAGTGTTAATGCACATAAATGTTATATTATTATTTATTAAATTTGTTAATAATTCATTACAGAAATACAAAAGAAATGAAAGTTATGACGATTTGTAAATCCTGATACAGAACGACTTTACTGTATCATCTGACACAGAATACTGATAAGAATGCTAATAAGATTTATCACTATTGTTCTTTTAGAAGTGAGATAAAATATTCATAACAGAACTAAGTGAATATTTACAATTAGTGTAATCAAAATTAAATTACTGCTTTGGGAGTCTGCAGGAATTAAATGTTTATTTCATTCAGTTCTTTTAAGAACATAACAATTTCTGTGTGCCTGACTTGATTTTGAATCCTTGATTTTTTTTCTGTAATGAACACATTCCGGAAGCAACTCTGTTTGCAATATCATGATGCAAAATTCTGAAAATAAGCTCTGGGTGACGCTCTGGGCTTCTTTGCTGGGCTTATGCTTGGGGAGAGAGGTGGTCTTATTATCGGAATTTTATAGTATTTAAAAACCTTGATATTTGGTTATCAGCAATGTGCAACTCTGTGAGATTGATCAAGTGACAGATCTCTGTGGGAAGACTGCGAAGCTGATTATGATCCACACTGAGGAACTGTAATGACACCAGTCTGGCAGTTACAAAAAAAACAAGATTATTCCATCAAAACAAACAACATCAATGACAAAACAAGAGGAAGTTAAGTGCTGTTAAATTGTCATGTGAAAAGGTTTGCCCTTTTGAATAATTCTAGCAATAGTAATATGCACACTGACAACCCAACAAAAGTTAAACAATATTTATTATTGTTTAACTTTAATGCTTAATACTGTTGGCCTGTTAATGTAAGTGTTTAAATGGTATTGATACAATCATGGGCAAGAATATAATAAGGGGTCTTAATAGCTAAGAAGGTCACTGTAATGATTCTAGCTATGCGATAGTCACTTCCGGTGTTTCCGTTTCCGGTGTTTTGTTACCGTGATGCTTTGGTGCACGGGTCACTTGTTTTCAGCCATATTGTCACTCCGAATAAAGAAGTGTTAATCTCAAGTCTACAGCTTGTCTCGTACGACTCAGAAGTATTACATGGTGTCAGAAGTATAAGCGAATACACAAAGAAATGGCTCTAAGCGGCATCGAATGCCCGCAAATGCAGTGGGATGGCGACAATCTTAAAGAAAACTGGCGTCGCTTCAAACAGCACGTGGAGCTTATGTTCTCTGGCCCGCTCAAATCACGCCAAGAAGCCGAGAAATGCAGCTACCTGCTTATCTGGGTTGGACAAAAAGGACGAGATATCTACAATACATGGAGCGACCTCTCCGAAGAGGACAAGAGTAAGTTGCAAACATATTACGATCGCTTCGAAGCTCACGTCAGTCCCAGAGCAAACCCTGTCTTCGCCAGATTTAAATTTCACGGCCGCGTTCAAGGATCGAACGAAACGGCAGAGAAATTCATCACAGATCTACGCATCCTCGCCCGAGACTGCGATTTCAAAGATCCGGACGAAATGATACGAGATCGCATCGTATTCGGCACTAACTCGCCCAAAGTCAGAGAAAAGCTAATAAGTAAAGGATCCGCTCTGTCACTAGATAAAGCGGTGGAGATTGCCAGATCATTTGAAGCATCCCAAGCGCAACTATCTGCCATGGCGGGCAGTAGCACTAACGAACCTGAGGAAACCGTTCACCTTGTCCAAAAACAAAACACGGGGAAAGGTCCACAGGGAAACCAACCATCGGGCTCCCAACCTTCAAAAGGAATACGGATATGCGGAAACTGTGGCCGCTCCCACAATTCACCTTCCAACTGCCCAGCACGGGGACAGATATGTCTGTACTGCAAGAAGCCAAACCACTTTGCTGACGTCTGTAGATCAAAAGCACGAAGACAACGATTCCACTCCGTAGAAGAAGCGAGAAACCAAGCCCCACAAACAAGCCCCGAATCAACACTACCAGCAGCGTTTGAGTCGATTGTTTTTGAATCAATCACCATAGCTGATGTATCACGCAGAGGGTCTAATCCTCATGGAGATGAAGTGTTCGTATCAATTCATCTAAGCCTGCCACAGGACACCCATAAGAACACCCTCCTCAAAGCCAAACTTGACACCGGTGCACAGGGCAACATACTCCCAATGAGGCTCTATCGTCAAATGTACCCGTACAACCTAGACGACCATGGAAAACTCAGACCTGGTGCCTTGTCACCCTCGGATGTTACTCTCACTGCCTACGGCGGCTCACAAATCAAGCATCACGGTACTGTTACCATACCTTGTTCCCACAATGGGGAAAACACTCAAGCATCCTTCTATGTCACAGACACCCCAGGCCCAGCAATCATAGGCCTCCCGACTTCTACCGACTTGAAGTTGTTGTCGTTTAACCTCTCTATTCAAGAAAACACCCCCACACCCCGTAACGATACAGCTTCCAAGGAGCAACCCATAAAAGACAAACAAGACCTGATCAGTCAGTATCCCGAATGCTTCAATGGAGTGGGGAAATTCCAAGGCGAATACCACATAGTACTCGACCCTAATGTCCCCCCTGTTGTCCATCCCCCACGGCGTGTGCCAATCAGTCTCAAGGACGACATCAAAAGGGAACTAGACGAGATGGTTAAAAACGACATTATAGCGAAGATCGAAGAAGGTGAACCTACACAATGGGTCAACAGCCTTGTCTACCGCCGCAAGCAGAATGGAAGGTTGCGGCTCTGCCTGGATCCCAAAGATCTCAATGCAGCTATTCAGAGAGAACATCATGTCACACCAACCCTAGAAGAAATATTACCAAAGCTGGCTGATGCTAAGCTATTTTCTATAGTGGACGCAAAATGCGGTTACTGGAACGTTGTCCTGGATAAGGAATCTAGTTACCTCACCACATTCAATTCCCCATTTGGTAGATACAGATTCAAGCGCATGCCCTTTGGGCTCAAAATGTCTCAAGACGTCTTCCAGACCAAAATAGACCAAACATTCGAAAGTTGCGAAGGCGTCGTAGGAATTGCAGATGACATTGTAATTTTCGGGAAGACCACCGAGGAACACGACCGCAACATGCACGCGATGCTCAAACGGTGCACAGATACCGGGCTTAAGCTAAACCCTGACAAGTGCTTCGTGAAACAAGAGAAGATCAAATTTTATGGAATAGTTTGTGGCCAAGATGGTATCCAGCCAGACCCAGATAAAGTCTCAGCTTTGAAGCAGATGTCTCCCCCTACAAATCGCCAGGAATTGCAAACCTTCCTAGGGCTAGCAAACTACATGGGCCCATTTATCCCAAATCTAAGTACACTGACGGCCCCGCTCCGTGAGCTCTTGAAAGAGAACAACCGCTTCGAATGGTACGCAGCGCACCAAGAGTCCTTCAATAAGATCAAAGAGTCTATCAGTAACAAGGTCACTCTGACATACTTCGATCCTAAGAAAGAAACCATACTACAAGTTGACGCATCCATGAAAGGCCTAGGTGCCGCCCTCACACAAGACCGTAAACCTGTCGCTTTCGCCAGCAAAGCCCTAACGGATGTCGAGGCAAGATACGCAAACATTGAAAGGGAATTGCTCGCTGTTGTCTATGGCTGCGAGAAATTCCACACCTACCTATACGGCCGAAGATTTACCGTCTACACTGACCACAAGCCCCTAGAAAGCATCCACCTGAAACACCTGACAGCCGCTCCCCCGCGTCTTCAGCGGATGCTGCTAAGATTGCAACCATATGACCTCACCATTCGCTACTTACCAGGCAAAGACATGGAAGTTGCCGATGCCCTGTCAAGATTATCGCCAGAGAGTCAAGACCCCATCCCCGGAATGAACGTCCAAATACACGAAGTCTTCCCCCAGTTCAGCCACGACATGTTGCAGAAGATCAAAGAACAAAGCAGCTTGGACATCGAGCTCAGTGCACTGAAAGAAATGATCCACGCAGGTTGGCCTGCGCACATCCAGCAAGTCCCAACGCTCTTAAAGCCGTACTGGCCCTTCCGGGACGAACTAGCCACCGAAGACGGAATAGTCTTGAAAGCCCACCGAATTATCATTCCTGCCACGCTGCAGAAAGAGATTTTGGCGAAACTACACGCACCACACCAAGGAACCGAGAGAACCAAGCTAAGAGCCAGAACCTCAGTCTACTGGAGAGGCTTGTACAAGGACATACAAGAAACCACGAAAACATGCAGTACTTGTGAGGAGCTTCAGTATAGCCAACAGAAAGAACCCCTAATCCCCTCAGAGGTACCCCCAAGGGCATGGCATACCATTGGCGCTGACCTCTTCGCTCTTGATGGCTCCGAATATCTCGTTGTTGCTGATTATTACTCAAAGTACCCTTTTGTCAGGCATATACCCAGCGGGCAAAGCAACAGCAGCACAGTAGTCAAAATAATGAAGCAACTTTTCAGCGAGCAAGGCATCCCCAAGATAGTAAGGTCTGACAACGGACCGCATTTCAACAGCCAAGCCTTCCGAGAGTTCGCTCGAGAGCTAAGCTTTGAACACGTTACAAGCTCCCCTCACTATCCCCGTAGCAATGGGTTTATCGAAAGCCAAGTCAAGTCAGTCAAGTCAGCCCTCTTGAAGTCAAAGATGACCAAGTCAGACCCTGACATGTCGCTTCTTTGTCTGCGAGCTACCCCTGTTGACCATAAACTTCCCTCACCTGCTGAGTTACTATTGGGGCGCCCAATCCAAGACAACCTCCCGAGGAAGATTCCAAGGGACCCATCAAATGAAGAAGTTACCTCCAGGCTGACCGAAAGACAGAAACTCCAGAAATACTACTATGATAGATCTGCAAAGCCACTCCGAGAACTTACTCCCGGGCAAAGGATAACCATTCAAGACCCAGCATCACTGAAATGGAAACCGGCTGAGGTAAAGGAAAGACTGGATGGAACTCCCCGCTCATATGCTGTAACGACCACAGCTGGTAGAGAGCTGAGACGCAACAGAGCCCACATACGGGAGGCGCATCAGGACAACAGAGCAGTGGAACCCGACCGGAATGAACAGTCATTGTCCCAAAGCTCCCCTAGTCTGCATCCATCACCCAGTTCAAACACACCTCCACACATCCCCACACAGTTCTCAACCGCATCGCCAGTCACCTACACGACCCGCAGTGGCAGACTGATTAATCCCCCGGAGAGGCTGGATTTATAAAAGCTGAATTAAACCAAGCTGTGATCCGAAGGATCACTTTGGAACGGTCGTAATAGTTTTGTTGTGTTATGAAACAAACAAAAAATCATTGACTAAGAACATGTGATCTTGAAAACAATGAATTAGGTTAATACATGTCTAGATTATTGTCCCAGTTTGTCAAACTTCTAGGAAAGGAGGGATGTAATGATTCTAGCTATGCGATAGTCACTTCCGGTGTTTCCGTTTCCGGTGTTTTGTTACCGTGATGCTTTGGCGCACGGGTCACTTGTTTTCAGCCATATTGTCACTCCGAATAAAGAAGTGTTAATCTCAAGTCTACAGCTTGTCTCGTACGACTCAGAAGTATTACAGTCACTTTCTAATTAAAATTTTAATGTAATTATGATAAAATTGAACGCTAAAATGTTCTTAAAATCCACAAGAAAAACTATAAAAATAGACTATGTTTTGACGTTGCTTCACGACATTATCAAGTCAAAAAGGTAACATGAAAACTAAAAATATATAGATAGTGAAACAAACTTGTTGCACATTTCTTTAAGACTTTGAAGAGATGGTCAATGGGTGCCTTTTTGTCCATTCCATGTTGCGTGATGATACATTGGTGTAGGTGTCATGTAGTCTGAAAAAAATGTGCAAGCAAGTTTGACTGCCTAGTTTATGAAATGCTGTTCATTATTATTATTATTATTATTATTATTATTATTATTATTATTATTATTATTATTATTATTATTATTCATCAAGGACATTAAGCCTATTCTCAACACCCAAGCTGACTCTGTTAGAGCCAAACTGTTTACCTAACATTTCATTTATTTTATTATGATTTTTCCCAGCTATTTAATATTCATTTTACCTTTGGGAACTATACCCTTAGCACTATTACATAGTTTCAATGTTACCTTTTTGACTTGATAATGATGTGAAGCAGCATCAAAACGTCATCAATTATTTTTATAGTTTTTCTTACGGATTTTAAAAACATTTTTATTTTTAGGGTTTAATTTTATCAGAAAATTATACTGCCAAATCTTGTCTCATACATAATTTTTAATACCTGTTTATTTCTCTTGGTAACACTTGTAGCTGATTTCCATTGAGATTAAGAAATGTTAACTTCTGAAGTCCGCCTGAGAAAAACACTTTTTTAATTAGGATATTTAATAATTAAAATATAAATATTTTTGGTAATTATTCTGAAAATTAGTTTATTCTGCCAAAATATGCATTTTCCTCCATATTGTGTACAGCGGTTCTTTCCACCAAGAAAATCAGGAAAGGGTCATCATCAGCATCCTCTGACTTCCTTTGTGGGGGTGAAGAGAAAAGAGCTTTCTTGTACATTATTAAATACAAGAAAGTGGGAATATTATGTTTTCCAGTTAATCAAAGCTTACCGTATTTTCTCGATTAAACACCAGGCCCTGAATAAACGCCGGGTATTATAGAGGAAGTTGTAAGTAAGCCACTCAAATGTTTATTTGTGGCATAATAAACATAAGATTTAAGGGCAAAAAAAAAACGAATAATAACCCTTTCTTAAAAATGGCAGGCAAGAAAAAACTGTTGATTCAAAGAAACGCCAGGTCCACTAGGCCAAGTTTGAAATAAACGTCGGGGGCGTGTAATTGAGAAAATATGGTATGTTCCATTACAGAATGTTGCTGGTACAACAAAATTAACACTGATCAATAAAATTTAACATAGATGACCAGCAAGCACCATGGGCATGGCCAAGCTTTAAATGCTATATGAAAAACTAAACAATAAATATTTTTTTTAAATAAAATAATTTTTACTTAACTCTCTGATATATATAAACAACATTAGTATTGAAGAGAGAATAGAAATGATAAATTACATTTATATTTAACTCACTAAGAACCACAGAGTTAAGTTCCCTTAATTGGTTGTTGAACAGATGTAGTCTTTGCAAGCCAGATAAGAAGGAAAGGACTTCTGGAAGATCTTCAAGCTTGTTGTTACCAAGGTTAAGAGATTCCAGCTTATAAAACAAAAGATAATTAGCCTTTTTAGTAGGAAGTTGACCAGAGAACTACACCAGAGATTGCTTAAAGTTAAAATTCCCAAACTAGTTAAATAAGTAAGAAGTTGATTTTTTCCAATGGGTTATTCCAGAAAAAATCCACACCCCCCGACGGATGGCAAGATTTTTTTTACCCCTCCCCTCGCCCGGATTTCCTGGCCCACTAGACCCCCCCTCCCGCCTGGATTTCCAAGCCCAGAGACCCCCCCTCCTGCCCAGATTTCCAATAAATTTTTGGAAGCCCCAAATTTACAGATAATGAAAAAAAAAATACACGTAGTTGCATCCAGGAGATCGTGTTTTTATATTTTTCTAAACTGTGGGATTAGTGCTATAAATTTAAATAAATATTGCGTGACACATCATAAAAAAAACCCCGTGATTTCAAGACAAAATCGAATGAAATTGTGAAACTTTATGAGATGAAATGAATGAAATGTTTCTATAAATCTAGTTCCTTAAATAACTGCTTTGATTTTGGTATGTTTTAATTTTTTCCAGGCTTCACAGTTTCTTCAAAGTGTTGTGTTTCATGCAAATTTTGTGTAAAATGTAATTTGATCGCGCGTTGCTTTTCCTAAACATTTTTTCTTAAGGTCAAAACGTTTGAATGAAACTCATATTTCCTTGAATGAAAATGCCTTTCCCTTGAATAAAAGAGTTAAACACTTGTCAGAATTCAGTGATTTTCTGCTTCCGGCAGGCTTGGCGATTTATTTATGACATTTATCCTAATTGCAGCGCCGAGCGCTTGCGTCTGCGAAATATTGTAAACATCACAAAATATTATTTAATCCAGCAACCTATTTTTATTACATCTAGTGTTTTCTAAAATTTCCGACTTTTCCTGTGAATATAGAATGCCATTCTTATCCATAAGGATGATTCACATAATGTTTTCGCGAATCAAAAAAATCTTGAAAGCAAACAAATTCAGATAACGTTTAATTTAATTATATTTACTAGCACGCTTTTACCGTGATTATTGGCTTCACGAAGAAAACATTCGAACAAGTTTGATCGCAATTTGCCTTTAAGTATTAAATTGGAAAGCTTCTTCCAATTATTTTATATTTCCTTCAAGGTTTAACGCATCAACTAAACAGTACACTAAGAAGAGCGGCATAAAAGTTTGGACATTTGCGTAAGCCGTATATTACGAAGCTTATATCAGATTACAGGGAACGTGCACGAATGCAAAACGATTTCTACAAATAGAAAACAATGCGTACTTGCAAAACGGTACATCTACTTTTTTTTGTCAAAATCTTTTGTCTTTTTTTAAATCGGCTGATACTTTTCCTGATACCTTTCCCTGACAATTTGTTGCTGGCAAGAACTCGGACATGAGCTTCACCATATTTGAGTTGTATTTTCTCCCTTTCATCCGGTTTATTCTCTATGAATAATGTGGAACCGACGAAGTTAAACCTTAACTTATTGTTTTGAACACAAAGTGTTCTCTTCAAAATCATTTTCAAAAAATGGACCCCCGAGGAAGGATTTTTAGGTTCAGACCCCCCTCCCCCCTGGATTTCCAGAGCCCTCAACCCCCCCTCCCGCGAGAATTTCCAGCATGCCATCCGTCGGGGGTGTGTGGATTTTTTCTGGAATAACCCAAAAGGGATTTTGTTTCAAACTGTAAGGTTATTTTTTAATGAGCTTACAATAATGGACTGCACAATTTAAGACTGATTTCAGATAAATAAGTAATAATCGGAAGTTAAGACATTTCTAACCACAAGTTACCATATTTAGGGACCGTTCATTATTTATGGGAGGGGGGGGGGATGGGTGAGAAAATGGGGGGACCTGAAATTTTAGCCACTGCAAAAGGGGGGGTCCTGGGGAAATTTTTTTGTTATGGAGGGGGGTCTTGAAATTTTAAATAGATGATGTCCTAAATAAAAAAGCAAAAACATAACTACAGTGTACCAATAAGAACAGGGCACCCCAGAATTCATGGCTGGGAGCCTTTGGGCTCTCTATGATTCTTCTAAGAGCACAGCCTTGCACAGTATTTTGGTGCAGTCATGGAGCATGATTTATAATTTTTATTTCTTTATTTGGTACTGCCATAATTGTACATGACATTACTTAAAGTTTTACCCACCATTAAATGTATTACTGGATTGTAACAGTAGTAAACTGAGGGTTTTAGTGATGATGTTAAAAGTATCAATTGGTATTTGTAACCCTAGCCAAAGGAATTTTCCTTATCTGCTACGTGGACATTAAGTTGAAGAGCTGTTAGTAGTATCTTGTAGTTATCAGTTTCCCTTGTAAGTGAGTCAACCCACCCTCATGCACCACTCCCGGTTTCTGGGTTGCTCAGTAGCAGTGGTTTTGTATATTGCAATAAATCTTTAAATAGCCCAGCTGAGTCTTGGTTGTGATAGCACTTGGTTGTGATAGTACAACTATTAAAGTCTTAACTCTAGTTCTTCAAATGCACAGTGGACCAAGTGGTTGAATTGCTTCAATAAAGAAAACCACACAAGAATCAAAATGCCATTACGTTGTAATAACTATTTATTAATAAATTTACTGAAAATTATTCTTAACTTTTTTTCATTTCCTGTTACAACATGTTATGATTTTATTGTTTTTATGTGTGGTTTATACAGGTTTATGTCTTCTCCATATCCCCATTCCCATCATATCCTCATTCCCATCATACCCCAGGCCCATCATATCCCAAATTTACACCTGTATGCTTAAAAATAAATATGATATTAGAAGCACAGTTTTTAATATTAAGACAGCAATACAGTCACCCCCAAATCTTCACGTACTTTAGATCTGAAAACCAACACGCTAGCCACTACATCATCGTGCCCCCACAAAAATATGGTATGGATACATACAATACAACCTTTATATAATGGAAATCAGATTAATAGTGGGGGGGTATTGAAATTCTTCCCCAACAGAACAGGGGGGACCTGAAAAAATCCAGATTCACTAAGGGGGGGGGTGACATGAAAAAAAATGGACAATTTGTTAATTTCTCACCCATCCCCCCCCCCCCTCCCATAAATAATGAACGGTCCCTTATTTGAATAAGTGCCCACTGTCAAATAACCGCCCACCTTGAATGAGCACTCACTCTGAAAGCCAAAAGAATTAATAAGCACCTTGAATAAGCACCCCCACCCGGCCCACCCTCAGCACCGGAGAACTCGCTCATTGATCATGACATTAGTGACAATGAAATAGAAATCGAGTAACTAAGAAATGCAGACCTGACTGACAGTTGCTCAGTTTTTTAAGAAGTCAATGAACTGTTTATACTGTTTATGCTTTGTTTATGTTCGCTTTTGCACTGTGTTGTGTTTGGTTGAAGAGAAATAAACTTGTTAAACTGTTATGTTTACATACCACATATGCACAAAAACAACATGTCACCTGTTTAAGAGAAGAAAATTCCGGTGGAAGGTCTGTTAAAACATTGCTCTTTAAGTCAACAGTTTTTAGGGAAGTTATTTTGCCGATTAATGGCGGTACATTTCTCAACTCCTTGTTACAAATACTCAAGGATTTAGGTTTTCCTTTAGTCGCGTTCAGCAAAATTCTGTCCGCCATTTTGTATCTACGTGAGCACTGCTCGCAGGCTCAAGGTCACTCTCCCCAGGCCTCTTGCAGCAGTTTGATGGAGGTTGTGTGGAGCTCGTTGAGCTTGTGTTGTTTCAAACATGAGTGGAGTTTCATTTGTGTCTGAGGAAGAACTTGTTGACATACGCGAGAAAAGACAGAAAGAATGGGAAAAAGTAAGAAAGGAGGATGATCCACTCGGTAAGCTGCGTTTCTCTCGTGTTGCCTTTAGCCTCTCTATCAAAGCGAGGCTAGGTGCGAAACCCTTTCATATGAAAATGAGTTTTCATTCACATGCAAATACAAATACGTTTTAAGCTTATTTGCATGAGAATGAAAACTCATTTTCTTATTTTCTTTCACACCTAGCCTCGCTTTGATAGAGAGGCTAAAGGCAACTCGGAAATGGCCTATTGTTTTCCCAGAGAAATGTGAAAAATCCAAATGTAAACAACATCTGCAGTTCTTCTGTTACCATATTTTATTATTCAATGCCATGGTCAGCTATTTCATTGGGACCAATTTGAGAATACCCGACCGTTAATTTACATATCGCTGAAAGTTTTGTAGAACAAGGCATATGAAAACAAAAAGGTCCATTGCTATTCAATGAGATGCAAATAAGTGGCTGGGTATTCCTGAATCTAGCCATGATGATAGGAATACAGACTAAATATGGTACATATATTTTATTTTATAATTCAACACATTGATACACTGTCCAAATATGGTCAAAAAGTTGTCGATATACACTATGTCTACATGATGTATATCCAACGATGGCGGTAAATTTCGCATTTTGACAAGAGAATGCAAAAATGACTGACTGGCCTCAATATTTTTCTTCAAATTGTGCTTTGTTATCAATGTGTTGAATTATAAAACTATTATAGTGCTCAAGCTTGCGTCATATCACCAAATTTTACTCGACTCGGCCTACAGCTTTGTCGGCTACTAAGAATTAGGCGATATCATGCGCTCTTTTGTGCTACAATAGTTTATTATTGGGGACTGAGTAGGGAGTAATCGTGTCAATAGCGAAATAATTTTCTCGTAAAAATAGCGATGCACACTATTACTAAAAGTTGATAGACCCCCTACGTCACTCAGACAAAGCTTGCAGTCAACTCAAAGGCTTTGTTCTGGACATGAAAAAATCGGTGAAATCAGCGATAGACGTGATCTTAACGTTTTGTGAGCTCCAAATATAATAAATAAAAGGCAATAATATTATGCATAAGTGAGTGAAAAAATGGATTAACTTCACTGATGGCTTATAATTCAATACATTATGTGCCAAGGGTGATGAAATCCAATCATCAGGCTACTGTTCCAATCCCTAACTCTCACTGTATGCTCACTGCGATAACAAAACATTGCCCACTTGTGCCCAAAAATCAATGCCATACACCATCATGTATGACTACAATGTGTGCATCGCTAGCCTGGAAAAAGATTTGAAAATAGGTTCCAAATGATCCAGAATATTTATTTGACACTTTTCACAAGCAAACTAAGCACTAAAAGAAAGGTCCTGAAGAGACATGAAGTGAAAATGTTTCTGCACAAAAATCCTGTTATTTTGCGTTATATATAATATGCTGTAAAGTTTGGAGAGTCTATAGGCTATTTGATAAATAAAGATCTGCTTTATTAGTGCACAGCACTATTGTAGTGCTGTCATGCAGTGTTCAATACAGCTGTCCTGTCCAGTTGCAACATTTTTTACGTTTTTCGATGCACCCCTTACTGAAATATACAATTAATCCAATTACTATTATTAATTACTAATTCCATCTCATCTACCATAATGCTGTATATAAATAACAAACAAATACTCAAATTATCTTTGCTTGTGACAGAGTGTCCTGAGCAAGTTCACGACAACAAGACTCTGTATGAAAAATTACAAGAACAAAAACAGAAAAAGCAAGATGAATGGGACGAGCAACATCAGCTGAGTATGTCTGTTACAGTTGATGTGTGTCAGCTAGCTTACCCTTACAGGTCCAAGCCGATTTAACATGAGGCAATTTATTTTAGATGTACATGTAATTTATAAGCAGCTTTGTTTCTTCTAAAGGTAACTTTTTCAACATTAACACGAGTTTTCATATTCAGTGAATTTTTTATGTATGATACAGTCACTATGATGGTTGGTAAAAGATGACTGAAAAGTAAAGTTGCACTCAAGCCATTCCACCTGGAATTGCATCTGATTTCTTTAGCATGAAGCGACTGGAAGTATTGCCACACACCCCTCCTCCCTCCTGCCCTGAATGGGATGCTGTTCTACCCCAGCATCATGTTCACCAAGCTACACAGAAAACACCTTTTTGTAGGATTAGGTGAAGAGAGACAATGTGTAACAACGCAATTATAGCAGATACTAGATCTTGATCCATCTTCCATCAGGTTTGGGACAGTCCAACAACCATTCTCCACACTGCACTGTAACAACAACAACATTTATTTGTACTGTAAAATTACAAAGATGTATGACCTGTATGACCTGTATCACTGTATGACCTGTATGACCTGTATGACCTGTATCACTGTATGACCTGTATGACCTGTATCACTGTATGACCTGTATCACTGTATGACCTGTATCACTGTATGACCTGTATCACTGTATGACCTGTATGACCTGTATCACTGTATGACCTGTATCACTGTATGACCTGTATGACCTGTATCACTGTATGACCTAATTGCTGGTATTCTCTTTCAGAAAATATGATTCGAGGTCTTGATAGTGATGAGACAATATTTCTTGACATGGTTTCTAAGCAGCAAGAAGAAATAGCCAGTCGTCGATTTGATGAAGAGTCCCAGGAAATAAAACAGTATAGGGTATGTGAAGTGTTTACTTGGCTGTGATGTGACTGGCCACTTGCTTGTATCAGAGACAATTTACTATTGATCCCAAACATCCTTTGAAATGGGTTGAAAATCAACCCCCTTAATGCACCATAGTTTTAATCAAAGGGCTCTAACAGCCATCTTGTAAATACAAAACAACGCAAGGTTAGGACCACGGGTCAGTTAAATTTTCCATACTGTGTTTGAGGTCAATGAATTGAAGAGTAAAACAGATTTGAAATGACCAAAACATCTTAGCATGACATAAATATGCATTGTTTGAAACAAGACTGTCTAGACAACTGAATGATGTTATACTCTGGAGAATTGAAAAAAGTTTACATCCCAATGATGAAGTGAAAATTTGCATATTTGTCACCATACTGTATCTCATTCAACGCTTCGTGTATTCTAGAGATAAAAACGATCATCATGTGGCAAGGTGGGGGACTGATGATAGACAAGAATGAAAAAAAAAATCCAAAACGAGTAGCTTTTGTTGTTGTAGTTATTGTTCATTGTGCTACTTAGGTGCAATTAATAATATAGTGCCTACTGTGCAGGCTTTATAATCCGTTTAATTTGTTTTGATAAAGAGTCTATGAGACTATATTACTGTAAGAAAAGACTTACAATAACCGAGTTCTAGTTGCGATGTGAAAAAAGCACGAGGTAGTGAAATCATATAAATAACTGCGCATGAGCAGGGTAAACAATGGAACATAAAAAAAGGGGGGGGGGGGGGGGTATTGTGATGTAGCGTGTCCATTCCGCCCCCCTTGATAATATCAACTTAACTTGGATTGTTCTTAAATGTTCTTTAAGTCCTCAACTAAACTTAGATGCTAAAAAATGTTCCTATTATTTCGCTTGGTTTAAATGTTCTTAACGTTCCTCTGTAATCTGCTTGTTTAATTCTTGAAAATGTTCACAGCGTTCTATAAGTTACTAAGCATCCTTTGCTGGAAGTAGCAGGCACAGCTTAACAATTGGCCGAGTGAATGTTCCAGTCTTGGTTTTGACAGTGACAACTCGAACCAGTTGGTCTGGCCCGGGATGAGTTCCTGTAATTAGACCAAGTGGCCATTGACATGGGGGAGTACGGTTATCCTTGATGAGAACTATATCACCAACACTGAGGTTTCTGCGGGGCAGCCTCCATTTGTTGAAGCGCTGAAGAGAATTAAGATACTCGGTTGACCAGCGTTTCCAAAAGTGTTGTGTCAATGCTTGGCAGAGTCGCCATCGCTTCAACAAAGGTATGGGCGTGGGTGAGATGTAGTCAGGCAATGCTTCTAGTGGTCGACCAATCAGGAAGTGGCCAGGGGTGAGTGGAGCGAATCCATCATCATCATTTGCATCAAGTGCTGCAAACAATGGCCTCGAGTTGAGACAAGCTTCAATCTGGCACAGCACGGTCGTCATTTCTTCAAACGTTAGCTTGCTTTCTCCAACTATTCGTTTCAGATGGTGTTTACAGGCCTTAACTCCATTCTCCCAGACAGACCCATGGTGAGGACCTGTGGGTGGGCTGAATTTCCACTGGATACTTTGATTGGTGCAGAAATTCATAACAGATTCTTGGGTGGCTTGTTGCTCAAGAAGGCGTGACAGCTCCTTTAAATCCTTATTTGCGCGGTGAAAACAGGATGCGTTGTCGCTCCAAATCTGACTTGGCTTTCCTCTTCGAGAAACAAAACGACGAAGTGCAGCGAGGAAAGCTTCAGCGGTGAGGTCTGAGACTAGTTCAATGTGGCAGGACTCCGTTGCTAGGCAGACGAAGATGGCTGCATAGGCCTTGCAGTATGTGGGTCTTCGTATAGCTCCAACTTTGAGAGTGAGGGGCCCTGCGTAGTCCACCGAAACGTTTTCATTGGCGAAGGTTGGAAGGACTCGTGCAGCTGGTACTTGTCCCATAAGTTGAGTTGTAATCTTTGGAGATGTACGTTGGCACGTGATACACTGACGTGTGCATTTGCGAACAGCTCTGCGTGCTCCGACAATATGGTAAAGCTCTTGAAGAGATCCAAGAGTGAGTTTGGGACCGGCATGGCACAAACGTTCGTGTTCATTCTGTATAATCAGTGATGCGAGATGGTGCTTTCCATGGAGAATGATTGGATTCCGAGATTGGTAGTCTTTCTGTGACTGAGAGAGACGTCCACCAACTCTTAATAGCCCATCTGCATCAAGAAATGGATTCAAAGGGCGTAAAGGATTGGACAAGGGTATTGGTTTCCCTTTCTTGAGTGTTGCCACAGTTTCTGGAAACATTTGGACTTGTGCTTGTTTGGACAACCAGGTCTTTGCTTTGGACAATTCACACACTAAGAGTGGTGTGGAGCTGAATAGATGAGAACGGCTAACAACACGGAACACCCAGGTAGTGACTCTCACAAGATGCGTGTAGCTTGAGTATCTGTGAATGTCAATTGTAGGTTTGACTTCAGTAGTCGCTGCTTGAAGGGTGACTTCCTTTCTCTCCTTGAATTGCAAGGTTCTTTCCTCGAATCCTAAGGCATAGAGACTTTCCAGTGAGGGAAGGGATGTAAACTTGGATAGCCAGTTTGAAGGATCTTCCTTTATCCAGTCAGGGCCATTCCACCAAAGCTTGTGGTTGAGGATTTCTCCAGGTAGGATACCACGTGATCCAGCATCGGCCGGGTTTTCTTCCCCATTAATGTGTTTCCATTTCTCAGGTGGGACGTGTTCTTGGATCTCTCCAATTCGGTTTGCTTCGAAGGTCTTGAAGCGCTGACTGCTTCCATGAATCCAGTAGAGAACAATGGTGCTATCTGTGAAAGCATAAATATTGCATGATTGAATGGCAAGAATTTCTTGGAGATGTTTCATTAGTTGTGAGAGCAGATGAGCTCCACAAAGTTCAAGACGAGGCAAGGAAACCTTCTTGAGTGGGGCAACGCGTGTTTTTGCCATGATGAGTGATGTGTGGACCTCGCCGGCCGTGTCGAGACTTCTCAAATAGACAACACCACAGTAAGCCTTCTCGCTGGCATCAGAGAAGCCAATTAATTGGCGGTCAACAATCTTGCTGTCGACTGGGGAATAACAGCGTGGAATGCGGATGTTGGAGATTTCAGGGAGTTGCTTTCTCCAATTTAGCCACTCTTGCTGGATGTCCGGTGGGAGAGGTTCATCCCAGGAGGTGCCTTTCTCCCAGAGACGCTGGAAGATTATCTTGACAATAATAGTGACACATGCGATAAGACCAAGAGGGTCAAAGATCTTTGCTGAATCTGACAATACAGTACGCTTGGTCAGCTGTGATTCTTGAACTGACAAATTGGCGCATGAGAACCGGAAGTGGTCAGAACTTGAGCTGTACTCCATTCCAAGAGTTTTAACAAAGTTGTCAGAGTTCCCGAGGCTACATGTGGCCTTTGTGCTTCGAATTTCTGGTGAGATTGAGTTCAAAACTTCCTGTGAGTTTGAGTCCCATTTATGAAGTTTGAATCCTCCTTTGTTAAAGAGGTTGTTTAGTTCGTGATGCAGTTCAATTGCTTCTTGCTTGGTTTCAACTGAAGGGAGACCATCATCGACATAGAACGATTCTTTCACCACTTTAGCAGCAAGCGGCAGTTCTGATTCATTTTCTTCTGCAACATGGCGCACTGAATTAGTTGCTAGAAATGCAGCACTTGCGATTCCAAATGTGACTCTAGTCATTCTGTAGTCGGTGATTGTGTCAGTGAGTTTGTCTCGCCATAAGAAACGATGATAATCCCTGTCTTCCGGTGCCAAGCTAATAGCGCGGTACATCTTCGAGACGTCGGTTGTTAGCACATAAGGATGTCTTCGGAAGCGAATGAGGACGTCATTGAGTGGCGGGTGGACAGTTGGTCCAACAAGGAGTTGATCGTTAAGTGAGACACCTGATGAGGTTTTCATGGAGCCATCAAACACGACGCGCAAGGGCGTTGTAGCTGAATCTTTGTAGACAGCGTGATGAGCTAAGTAGAAGGAATCCGAAACTGGCTTGTTGAGGTCTTCATCTGGGACCTTTTCTGCGTGACCAGATGTAAAGTACTCAGTCATGACTTTAGCATAATCATCAAATTGATTGGTTCGTTGAAGACGCCGTTCGAGGGACAGGAAACGTCGCAAGGCTTGAGGTCGGGATTCTCCCAGTGAACAGCTTTGTGGCTTAAATGGAAGTCTGACTATGAATCGACCAGTTTCGTCACGCTTGTGGCGTTGGTCGAAGTCTTGTACAACTAGTTTGTCAAGTGGTACTAGAGGCAACTTGGCTTTGGGTGGTTCCTCTAAAGTCCAAAATTTCTGAAGGGTTTCTTCGCAGCTAGGAAGCGAAGCTGATGCATGTAAGGTTGTGACTTCATTAGGCGGTTGTTGACCACTAGTGCCTCCAAACAAAACCCAACCAAACATGGTTTCTTGAGCGGCTGGAGTTCCTTTAGGTCCAAGGATAAGGCCTGGTTTCAGGATGTCATGGTAAACGTCGACACCAAGGAGAACATCAATAGGTTTTGACACATTGAATTCGGGATCTGCTAATTTAAGTGAGGATAGGTGTGGCCAGTAACCTGTTGGAAGAGACTTGAGGGGTAGATGCTTTGTTAATGAAGACAAAACTATAGCTTGTACATTGTTCAGACATGAGGTGCCCTGAGTTGATGTCAAGCTTATGTTAACAACAGTGCTGATTTGAGTGGGACACTGGGTTCCTCCAATTCCATTAATGCTGATTTGTTGTTTCCGTCCACGTAGCATGAGGTGTTGTGCTGCTCTTTCTGTTACAAACGAGGCTGTGGATGCTGGATCCAGTAGAGCTCGTGCAATCATTTGTTGACCATTTTGTCCTCTTAGAAGCACCTCAGCTGTCATCATGAGAACCGAACTTGAAGTGGGGGCTTCGGGCATGGTTACATAAGTCGCAGAGGTGATTTCGCCAACAGCAGTAGCGTTAGTTTCTGGAGTGTTGGTACCTACATTAGGGGGTGGCACCATGGGAACATCTTGTCTTGTTTCTTCAGGGGTGTGTGCAACGTAATTGCTTAGATGTAGAAGAGTGTGATGCCGTTTTCCGCATTTAAGGCAACAGTTGGGTGAAGGGCATTGTTTTCCCACATGTTTTCCTTTCAAGCAGTTGAAGCAAAGACCTTGTTCCACGATTAAGTTAAATTTGTCGTCAACTGACTTCTCTTTGAAGCTTGGACAGTATGCTATGTTATGTTTCGGACCAAGGCAAGCAGGGCAATTCAACTGTGCGTTTGTAAAATATGCTCCAACTAACCTTGGCGGTTTCTTGGTGGGGCCTTGAACACTTTTATGGCCAGCATCATAGGATGTTAATTCGGTTGCAGTTGCTCTCAAATCGAGGAACTCCAGAAACTTATGATAGTCGGGAACGTCCTTGTCTAACTGCGTGAATTTTTGCCACTCTACCATGCTAAGAGGGTCAAGTTTTGATTCACCCAGAGCAGTGATGAAACGTTCCAGGTCAAGCTTATCCAATGCCTTAAGGGACCGAAGGTGATGCTGAAGCGTATCATGTAGTTGTCTCAGTTCGGTGCTTGAGCCATTCTTAACTGAGTTGATGTTCAACAATGCTCTGACATGAGCTCGGTGGATGACCTGAGGCCTGTCAAAACGAGCCTTCAGGGCTGCAATGGCCTCTGGGTAGGCCTCTGCTACTGCATCAATACCTTCAATGGCATCCTTGGCTTTCTGTGTTGTGAGCGATTTCAGTAAATATTGCATCCGCAATTGATCGTCCAGCTTTTTTGATTTGTGGATGGTTGCTTCAAACTGCTGCCAGTACGATTTCCATTTCGTTGGCTCTCCATCAAAGGTGGGAATATCGAGTGAAGGTAGCTTCACTGTCTTTGCTTCATTTTGATGCGAAGTGGTTTTGAATTCTTGTAACAATTTGCTTAATTCTTCGCGATGTTGGTTATTTTGCCGCTCTAGTTCTTTACAACGATTTTGTTCTCGTTCAATTTCTCGTTCTTTATTCTTACGCGTTTCGTCACGGCGGCGTTGCGTGATCAATTGTGTTACTTGGTCTTGCGTTGCTTTGATTTTGTCAAAGTAATCTGATATCTTCCATTCATTGCCATCTGCATCTTCCAAATCCGTGGAAAATGATTCAACTTCAGAGACGAAACGGTCGAGAGCTTTCTCAAGGTCGGAGAGCTGGCTTCTTATATCCATTAAATCGTCAATTTCTCTTTCAGCGAGGTCATTTTGAGCTTCTGTGGTTTTCGCGGCCAAGCTTTTTATCCCTTTTGTAATGCGATTCCATTTGGATTCGAGTGATCGCTTGCCTTTACTGTCGGTTGATTTAGCATCTTGTGACTTAGAAGAAGCGAGATTGAGAATGTACAACAGCTTACTGATATTTTCTCGCACCCGATCATCGTGGTTTTCGAGCTCTTCGAAGTCTTTTTCGACGAATTCTTCGTTGGCTGGGTCGAGTGACGCGCTCGCATCGATGTGTTGACTTTGGAAAGTGTTGTTTAACTCACGGATTTCTTCCAAGTATTGACCAGCGCAAACGATGTCGAATTGTGTTCTTTCCTGTTTTTCACAGAGTGGGTCGATTTTCTTCTTTATAAGATTTGTTATTCGGCGCTTGGTATTTGCTCGTTTATGTACTAGTGATTCCCTTGATTCAGCCATTACGCGAAGCAGTTCATGATCGATCGAGGACTGTATGTTTTCTTGACACTTTCTTGAGTAGCAATCCGGCTCGAAGGACCAGAAGTAATGTGCAGGCTTTATAATCCGTTTAATTTGTTTTGATAAAGAGTCTATGAGACTATATTACTGTAAGAAAAGACTTACAATAACCGAGTTCTAGTTGCGATGTGAAAAAAGCACGAGGTAGTGAAATCATATAAATAACTGCGCATGAGCAGGGTAAACAATGGAACATAAAAAAAGGGGGGGGGGGTATTGTGATGTAGCGTGTCCACCTACTTAATTAATCTCTATGCAATCCTGCTACATCACCAGTGACTATGTACATTGTGAGACAAACATATTTAACCACCTTGTTATTAAAACTGTTATAAATTAATCTTACTTTTTTCTTCTACCAGTTAACGTAAAACACAAAATTAATGACATTTTTAATACATAAATTTGTGTTGATTTCTCTTTTGTCAAAAGAATGCAGTTTCCCAGTTTCAGAGCACAGTAGTTGTGCCCTCAGACATCAAGCCACCAGGGTCAGCAGTATCAAATAGAAAATCTTCGCAGGAGTCTGGTACCAAAAAATCTCAGTTTCAGTTAATAGCTGGAGCAATAAAAAGAAAAGGGTGGGTTGACTGTGTTACTGGTTATTTATTAATCTCAGTTACAGCTGACTAGCCTGTGTAGCAGGTGCATAAAAATAATATAAGCGCAAGAAATAACAGGGCGCACGTGTCTCCCTCGCGTGCCCCGTTTGCCGCACGCCCATATTTTTTTCATGCGCCTGCTATGCAGGCTGACAGCTGGAACAATAAAAGGGTGGGTTGACTGTGTGACTGGTTATTTATTAATCTCAGTTACAGCTGACGGCTGGAGCAAGGAAAGAGTGGGTTCACTATGTGATATGATATGATATTACAATTTTGATTATTGCCTTCCAAATTCAAATGCAAGTGTCAAGTGCAAGTGTCGAGCGTGAAGCGCAAGCGATGAGCGCAAAGTGCAAGCCACAAGCTTGAAGCACAAGTGACGAGCATGAAGCGCAAGCGACGAGCGTGGAGTGCGAGGCACATGAAGCTACATGAGCCAATCAAAGGCAGGGAAGGAAAATAACAAGGTTATTTTTTTTCCTTCCCTCCTCTTGTACCTCTTATTTGTGGTTAGGAAATGAAAGAGTTTATTCTTTATACATAAGACTTAATGTTCCTTTTCAAAAGATCAAGTTAGCAAATGAAATTTCTGACAGTAACTGAATCTTCCTTTCTCTTTTGTTTTGTAGCTCCAGTGACAAGACATCACAAGAAAAGAGGTCTAGAATGTGCGATGAGGTTGAGAAAGGTACGTTATGTGATCATACTGAATTTTAGCTTTTCATATTGTGTGTTTCTTACCCTAGTTTAATGCTTTCCTTAAGTGGTAAAGATGAAGGTAGAATGTTAAGCAGTCAAATAATAAATCCCATATTTGATGGTTTGACAGATAACATGCGCGGATATTTTACTCATTGCTCGTATTTTTCCTCCCCTACGGGGCTCAGAAAATATTACGCAACTCGTAAAATATCTGCCCGCATTATCAGTCAAGCCATCAAATAACGTGTATGGAGTGAAGATAAATTTTTGGCCAAAGCCTTTTGTTCAGTTTATATAATTAGATGTCAGTAATATTATTGTTAATTCCTTTTCAGATGATAAAACTGTTACAACGGATAAAGACAAAAACGAAGAACAGAAAAAAGAAACAACCCACAAACCAGACACAAATTTGAGTAAAAATGAAAAAAAGGATCAACTTTCTACAAACAGAACTGAAAATAAAACAGACTACAGTCAAGAAAAACAGGAAAAACCGGTCATTCCTGGTCTTGGTGTTTATTCAGACTCAAGTGACTCAGAGGCATCTGATGAATGACGCTGTATTCATCTGTCTCACCTTTTAAGCTTATCGCTTGCTCCTGTAAAACACTCTACCCGCTGATATTAATGACTACATGAATATACATTTTTTCCCGAAAGTCTCCGCGATCAGCGCTTTCCATCACATCATTATGATGTGGACAATAGACCAAACGCGTCAAAAATAATAATAAGTTATAGAGGTCACATGAAACGGCATCATCAGTGTATGAATCTTTATCGGTCACTGGAGAATTTTCTTTGTTTTGGCTTAATGCGTAATCTGTTTTTTGGAGGTGCCCCCACAGGGTGGAGGAGGGGGGGGGGGGGGGGGGGGGGGGGGGGCGAGGGCAAGGAAACATGCCAAGTGAAATTGACATCTGTTAACACAGCTACCATGAAAATATAACAACAACGTAAGTTTTGCAAGGCAGCTTAACTTGTCTAACTTGTCCCTGTGAGAATAGCAAGGATTAGTGTGGAATTTATCTCAGCTTAGGAAATGTTAAATTGTCGTGTTTCAGCTAGTAATTAAAACAGTAAACTTAATAAACTCACTTATATACACTGTACGTTGGTTTTGTCTTGTTATCTGTGTCAACTGCCGTTGTGGTATTTTTATGATTTTCGTCTCATTCTTGTTATAACGGATTTTTTTAACCGTTCTATAAAAACACCTCGCCTCGTTGTAAAAAGTGCCTCGGTGCTGCGGTTCGAAGGAGCCATTTTTTCTTCTCCAGGGAATCACCTTTTATAGTGGAGAAAAATGTACAAACTGCTTGCTAACGGTATTGCAAATTTGAAATACTATATTTTAAAAAATCGTGAGAAACAATTCATTCTTTCTTTTATAAGGTGTTGCCCGAGTAGAGAAACGCTTTTATATTTCGTTTAAGTTAGGTATGATTTTTTAATGACAGCTATAACCAGACGTATATAACATCAACTGATCATTCACAATTCACATGACTCTGAAGATGACTTCCGCTCAGGTCGAAACGTCAGTCATTGTCAACAACAACAGTTCTTTTCAGAACTACACTCACCCGGACGATCACAAACGACAGACTACAGTACCGACAGCCTCAAACAGCCTCACTTATGTCTACCATGGCCCTCGTATTCCTGTTGGTGACGTATTTCCTGTTTTCTGAGCTGCGAACTTACCATGGTAAAGTGGCGATACTGAATTGTCATGCGCAATGATAGCCATGCAGTCCATATACTTTGTCTCGGACCCGGATATCGTTTCCTCTGCAACCTGTGCTGTATTTGCCGCCCTTTTACATTTCTTCATATGGGCTGTTTTTCTGTGGATGAGTGCCATAGCTCACAACATTCAGAAAACCTTCTCCGCTTTAAGTGAGTTTGTGTTCAGTCAAGATTTAGTTTCAGAAAGATTGCGTAATAGTGTTGAAGATTTAAGGCCCGGACACACGGTGTAACTGTTCTTGCAACGTTGCGCACCACAAGATTTTTTGGGGGTGACGTCACACGATGCAATTTGTTGCGCGCAACGTCGCAAAAGTAGAACTCGATTCTACTTCTGCAACTGTTGCGTGCAACGTTGCAAGAGAAGTTGTACCGTGTGTCCAGGCCTTTAGGGGCTTATTTCCAGCAACCTCGGCCCCAGGGCCTACTCTGCTTTCAACATGGCGGGGCAGACGGAAATACTCCTGGATACGGTTATTACAGCGGTTACACAGCGGTTTTTTCCAGTGGTTATGCAGCGGTTATACCCCAAGAATTGTGGAGTATTTTGTCACGCAACATTTTATTTTCGGAGGTTTTTTTTCCAACGATTGATAGTCGTGTTTGTTTGCTGGCTGAATCTGTAACCGTTGTTCAAACGAAACGAGACATTTCATCACGTTTTACGAGACAAAAGACACCTTATGCAAGCCTTATGCAAGCCTTATGCAAGCCTTATGCAAGCCTTATGCAAGCCTTATGCACGTCTCATGCAAGCCTTATGCAAGCCTTATGCAAGCCTTATGCAAGCCTTATGCAAGCCTTATGCACGTCTTATGCAAGCCTTATGCAAGCCTTATGCATACCTTATGCAAGCCTTATGCAAGCCTTATGCAAGCCTTATGCAAGTCTTATGCAAGCCTTATGCAAGCCTTATGCACGTCTTATGCAAGCCTTATGCAAGCCTTCTTTAGCAGTTGAGTTGAAATACTAAATTTGCCACTGACCGGAAAGAGATTTCAAAGCTGAATGTTTGAGCGCTAGCTCTGTGAAAGGGCCTGTACCTTAGGCTTTTGAATCTCGTTTGGTTGCCAATTTATGTTATCAATTCATGCCGTTTATAAAACCAAATTTTCGCATTTTCATATCCATGGGAAACACGACGCCAGTATTTTCAGCACTTCATCAATGTAGTCAGAATGTTGGTCGCGATTTTGAAGACGCATGAGTAAAGAAGAGTAACACGCGATTTTAATGCCATTTCTCTTTCGCGTACTTCCACTTCGCGTTTCTCAAAATTGAGTGTACAACAGGTTGTTGAGGCTTGTAATTTTTCTTCATTTCACAAGGCAATTCATGACTGATGGTTTGTTTCCACTTTTTATTATCAGGCGTCCTGATCTGCCTGTCCTTCGTATTCAAGAAGCACGTATTCTCTCTGTACAAACAACGATTCACGAGCAGAACAGGCTCAGAATCCACAACAAACAGCATGCACACAGGAATAATAAACATTAAGGATTTGCCGATATCGCTCTTTTTTAATATCGACATCGATGTTATGACGTCATCGCTCGAGACTAATATTGTGACGTCACAACTGAAGATGGAACCCAGGCTAAAACGAGCATGAACCAGAAAACAGAATAAATTTAAGGTGGTTCCCAACAGTTTCCAGCACTTTCCAAGACTTAGATTTTGATGGGTCATTAGACCACTCTTTATCAGTTGATCCTACAATTATGATATCAAACGAATGCCCAGTGATTGGTGAACACGTTGTTATCATTTTTGTGACATAATATGTTACTATAGCAACAGTATAACGTGCTGAAAACACCCTTAATTTTAGCTTTAAGTGTTAATAACTCAAAAATGACTCGGTGAACCCCATTTTTTTATTGTCGAATTTTGATCAGTAGGATAAGATGCAACTTTTGGCAAAGTTTTAAAAATTCTGTAGGTGTGTGGTGTGTGGTATGTCACGCTATGACTAATTATTAATCTTCTTCAGGGGAAATTTCCGCCCAGAAACTTCTTTTCTACCTTCGAAGGGAATATTTTATAGTAAGAGTTCGTGATAAAAAGTTCTAGTGGATTAGCCATGCACAATGTTTCGAATTCACACATCGAGATGATAGATTTTCGGGGTTTCAAATTTGGGTTGGGTAGCATGTCCTGCCCGGTTTTTTAATTTTCTTAGTTAAAGTTATCATTTAAACTACATTTTATTTCGTTCATCAGATAGAGCCTTATGTTGTTACTTTCAAAAACACGGTAAAATTAGAACTTGTTGGTGAACAATCAACATAATGCCAACATATAGTGACTACATTGCCAACAAAAATTGTCGGAATGCTTGTTAATGTATTTTTTGATAGCTTCTAAGGCGTTAAAATAAATTGGCCTTGGTGCGCCCACAAAACTACATTTTAGTACCCCGCAGTAATTTTTGTTCAAATTTCCGATAAGCACTGGTCCCCGTCACTTTTATATAAGAGTATACCCCAAGGAGTGCACAGAAATAAGGAAGAGCTAAAAAATGTAACACATGCATTCGATGATACTTTCCCAAAAACATATCATGTGATGGGTATAAAGCAATTAAAGGGACATTGTTTCGCCGGAAAAACAAAGTTTTGCTTACCTTATCTTCATGTTATATCGCCAAATATAAAAAAATCACCAAAGCGTACAACTTAATTGGATAAAAATATTTTATAGAGCAAAACAGAAGCAGTAGTTTGGAGGTAAAAAGCAGGATTGCAAGGATGGAAGTGGATTACAGTTCATTAATTTGTTTTCGTGACAAGCGATCAAGAAATCAACATTGCCATTCTTGTGGAATTTTAACTTGTTTAGCGGTTATTTTGTCTTTTTAGTTACTACTCCTTTGCTTTCATCACTTTTGGCCATTTTTTCTTTCTATTTTCAAGATAATAAGTCTAAAGCAAGCTCCTGGCCATAATCATGAAAACACGATACATCAGCCGGGACAGTGCCCCTTAGAGTCTGTTGATATCTTATATTCTCTTTTCTTTCCTGTCATTTGCCCTTTCTCGTTCAAACTCATTTCCCTAAGGAGTCAGGACTACCAGTGCCCGGTACTTTTAGATACTAGGAGTGATTCCCCCCCCCTCCCCCCTTCCTCCTTCCCCTAGGGTGGAGGGGCATGGTACAGAAATAGAAAATATCAAACGCCGGTTTTTAACTTACGTTTTAATCAAGCATTTGCCATTTGTATGTCCTCCTTCAGACTTATGTCAATAATAATATACATTGAGGCAAACTCCTTTTTCCTAACTTTATCTTGAATCAAAGTTCTTTGTTTACAAACTAATAGAGCAATTCTGTTTGTGTAAATATAATTATACTGTGTAAATAAAATCATACTGTTCAAATTGCAGAAAAGTTTTGATTAAAAAAACAATCTTTTTATTTTTAAAAATTAGAATGAATTTAAAAAGGGACAAGTAAAAAAAATTGCGTTATACTCCAACTAGACTTGCTACAAGTCGCTTCCCTGTCACAAATGCCTGACTGTACTACTCATGGAAATGTTTAAAAACGGACTTTCAGAAAATCGGAGACTACAACAAAATGTGATAATCCAATCAAGAGTAATCCACGTTAATTACGTTGAAAACGATCTACTGAACTGCTAGTTTTTACTGGATTTTACTAATCTTTTATAAACTTCATGCCTTTGTTTCTCTCAAACGCTTCCAAATACAAAACGTAATCAACAATAAAGGTTATTTGGGATACCTAGGAATGAAAATAGACTGACAAATATTGCCCTAAAACTGTTGTTTCGAAGATGGAATTCACCACTCACTAAACACCGAGTTCTAGAAAACTTGCTAAACGGAGAATTATTGGATTTTCCTCAGCAACACAATGAGTTGCGCTGTTAAAGGGACTCTGTTCCGCTGAAATATCGAAACTGTGGTTTCTTAACTTCCTATTACATCGTTAAATGCCACCAAATATACAACTAAACTGGATAAAAAGATTCTACAAAGCAAAACAGAAGCAGCAGTTTGCTGAAAACGTCCAGGATTACAAGGATGGAAGTGGATTACAGTTCATCAAATTTGATTTCGTGACAGGCGGTCATGAAATCAAAGTTGCTATTCTGGTGGAATTTTACAGTTGTTTAGTCGTTATTTTGTCATTTTAGTATTTTTATGTCTGCGTCAATTTTGGCGATTTTTTCTTCCTATTACAAGATAATAAAGCAAGCTCCTGATCATAATCATGAAAACACGATATTTGGGCCTGGACAGTGTCCCTTTGAGTACATAGAGCGTCAGTAAGCTGTATAGCTTAACATGATAACCGCTGCTGTGGTTCCGTACATCACAACACTTTCAGGCAGTAAGGCGGTAACAGTGCTTTTGCGGTGAATAAGATTGTCATCATCGTGATTTGGCCGCTCTGCAATTGCAAGGGGCGTTGTTGCAATGCAAGCTTTGTCAGAGCAGAGATGAAGTGACTTTACCCAGTAACTGGCTCCATCGACAATTATCAAAGGAAACGTTCCTCGCTTTATGTTCAAAGCAAACTTGTTAAAAATATAATCGAAGTCGATCTTCACCAGGACGGCATGAACAATGCCAAGGGCCGTTTTGTCTACAAGAGCCAGAATGATGTCTAAGCTTCCAGTAACAAGACTTGATTCTTGAACAGGAAACGCCAGCCAACCAATGAATTTTGTGTTCAAATCTAGGCTTTTAGCAATACTCAAACCGACTTTATCTACAAGTCTGTTTCTGGCATCACCATAAGGAAAGGGGAATGAACTGTTCTCAATCCTTGAAATCACTATTTTAGAGATTCGCATAGCACTTTGCGATTGAATTTTTTGCTCAAAGCACTTGCTAATGCTGTCAGCACCGCAGTCAATTCCTATGTTCCACATTGCTCTGATAGACTCCCATGCCGTGTCCAATCCATCGTCAAAAGACTCTCGAATGGTCCAGAAGATCTTGAAGTAGTCGTTGCAGTTCAGGTCACAAATAGATTTGGGTTGATTGTCAGGTTTCAAAAAACATGAAGTATGAGAGTCCAATGCCTTTCGACGAATGTCCTGACATGTTGGCTTCACCCAGGGTCGCAGTAGCGGCACAAGAGAAATCTGAAGGCACTTGCGAGCTATATTCATCCAACTCTGCCCATTGCTGGTATATGTGTTGGCATATACTTCATATACTGCGCAAAAAATGTTTGCATATCTTACTGCATAGGCTGTGCTTGAAGGTTCGCACGCATACTTCTTTTTGAGGCAGTCAGTAAACCAGTTGCAATCATATCCTGTTGGAGTGTAACACGCTGAAGACAGAGTTGCTGCAGGCGAGATGGTAGTTACAGGTGACGGAGTACAGGAACAGTCGATGGTTACGAATCCAGATGCCTTGTTGCGTGTCTCAAGCATACACGAGAACCAGCAATAGGTTCTTGACTGATCATTGCAAGAATGCTTATTGTGGGTCTGTTGTTTGATATAGGCATCAGTGGTGCACGTTGCCCACTGATATCGGTTGTACCTTTGCAAATTAACGCACTCAGTGATGCCCGATGGCCCTGAAAATGCATTACACTCAGCGGCAGCCAAACGTTGCCTTACAACAAAAACCATCAGAAATAGTGATAACGGCCACATGTCAGATCTGCGGAAAAACAAAAGCTGGTTTACAATACAATACAATACAATACAATACAATACAATACAATACAATACAATACAATGCAATGCTAAAGAGCTTCGTGGCTCCTGAAAATGGTCTATAAATTAACTATTTTTTATTTATTTATTTATTCATTTATTTATTCATTATGGGGTTATGAACATTTGTGATTTTCTCGACAAACATTTGTATAAGAAGACATTCGATGAAAAAGTCCAAACTCCGCACAAAGGGAAATAGCAATCTATAAATTACCTATAGTTTAAAAATTGTGTTTCTTTACAACCAAAGTATTCATTCCTATAGTCAACTAAAAAGGTTTTGTGACTTCTTCGCAACCTTTGCATGTTCCAGTTTTTTTTTTTCGTTTGAACTCACTACTTGACGACCCGAGCAAAAGCAAAACTTGGCGGAAAATATATTCTTAGTGTTCTGTTCAGTAACTTTGCGTCTTCCAGCTCGATTTACATGCTGATATGCCATATGTCTAACATGCAGTTGTGACTGACTTTGGTTGTAGAAGAAAACGAAAATGAAATATTGGCAGTAGATTTCTGTTTACTCTTAAATTCGAATGTTTTTACGCATCTATGCAAAGTAGATAGCACAGGTCATACCCTTAGTAGCGGCATTATAAAGAAATCTATTGATGTCTGCTTGGATCAGACAAAATTGAATCTAAAACAATCACTCGCATGTCATTGCTAACATATTGGTAAAAAAAGGTATTTTGAAGTTAACATAGCAACAAACATCGTGAACCAAAGTACACGATCTAATCAGCTATAATTCGAAAGTGTTTAAATAAAGTAACCAGCACCTATAGGTAACAATACAATGCGAATGAATATCATGGACCTTGCATAGTAAAGGATTGACCAAACTCGAACGTGTTTTTAGCGACAACCTGGACAACGTCTGCAGCTTGGTCATATCTGACCCAAGCAGTCTACTGAGTATTTTGAAGCTACAATCAGTTAACATATAAGTTTTAGAAAGATGTATTGTGGTGATTCTAGATTGGTGTCATATAACTCCTGATATTTTTGGATGCGAGTGCTAACATTATCCACAGAAGCTAACATTATCCACAGAAACTGTTCTCGAGCACTTGAACTAAAACAACTGCGAGTGTAAGACAATTTGAGTTGTTTGCGGAAAGCTTCTAGAAGTTTTTTATTTGATCTTTGATTTAATCCTGCATGAAAACCAGAAAGATTTGGCTGAGATTGCATGACGAGAAAGCCATTCTTATTGTCTCGGCCAAGAGGCAACATACAACACTGAAATCATTAACATTCGGCAATCCTTTTGCAAGATGAAAACGGCAGAAAAACATAAAACATTGTGTTTCTACTCTCATTCCTAAAGCAAGCGAATGGGTGAATAAGGTGTAATAGAAATAACAGGTTAGTGTGCGAGAATCTTGTTTATCTAATGCTGTAGTTCCCAGACGCGGAAGTACTGGCGCATTTAATGACGGCATGATTATGAACGTCTTCTTTTGTAAGCTCTTTCGCTTATAACTCCCGGCAATGCTTCTACTTAAGATCCAGGAGATAGACTATGCTGTAGTATATAAACTAATGGTGTTTAAACCTGTGAAACAGGCCATGGAAACATGCGTTCTTAAGCATGCGATTGTCATAGTGATTTGTGAATACAAACAGGTTTTATAGTCAAGCCATCAGAATAAAACATGTTACAGGTTTTTAAAACTAGTTATAAGATAATATTTTATTTTATAAGACTGTCAACATACCTATCAAGTTGCTTTGCCTTAAAGAGCAGTTTTGATTCCACTGATGAGCAAAACTCGACCGAATTTGCAGTTATCAACAGATGCTAATAGCACTGAAGTGAAGAGCCTGTTAAGTTGTCTTTTGACGTCACTAAAAGTGTCAGTTTGTAATGTTTTCTGGGAATCTATGTCTAGCTTTGTGACGTCAGAGGTATTATCGACTCACCCCTGTCCTCTAAACATACAGTTAAATCCCATAGAAAAAGCATCCGAATTAAATCAGCTTAAAACTTTGAGCAATCGTTAACACTGGCCCTGCAGGTCTACGGGTACATTGCCAGCGGCTGATCCAGCGCTATTTTAATCTCTAAGGTGCAACACATGGCAAAACATTCCATGCAACTAGTATCGAGGTGACAACACGATACAACTTTTTAAGAAATATTGGATGCAGCTACGATGTTGTCCACGTAACGTACGTAACAGTTGCAATAAAGGTAGTCAAACTGTGCAATATTGTTACGTAACATTGCAATGCATAAATCCATTGCAATGGAGGTGATCACACACAGTACAACATTTCCAGTAACATTGCATGCTATGTAGTTGCTATAATAGAGTTGGCCACACGGTACAGAGTTCAATTTTTGTTACATCGTATGTCCACGCCATGCCTACAGTAGCTCCCTGCTTCTCAGGGCACCCCAGCTCCCTGCTCGTTAACAATATGACATCATCATACACACGCGTCCAAAACTTTTATTGCACATATCCCAGGTGCAAAGAATAATCGTGCCAATGCCCCCTCTCGTTTGCAGATCAGTCGATTCAGAGCCTTGTCACCGGAAGCCAAGCCACATCCAACCCCAGTGCCGGAGATGTCCCTGACTTCCTTCCGATGAAGGTCACCTACTATTTCCATCACGGATTGGTCTCTTGCAGATGAGATTTCTATGCTATTATGCGCACAGAGGAAGAACACATAGTGAGCGAGGGTCATAATGTGGGGACACCTGCTGCGGCCTTTCTGAAGGATATGTACGACGGTCTCGTCACAATGGAAGAGGATACGTTTGCCTGTGAGGCGTGGAGCTCATGTGGTTAGCGCCGCGATAATCGCAAAGAGTTTCTTAAAGGTAATTGAACGACGAGTAGGGATGCCATGGTCTTTGAATGTGCCGAAAAGCCACGCTCCTTGGAAGTAGGCCCCGAAGGTCAGATTGTTGGTGTCCGTATAGAGCTCCAGCGGTCGTCCAAGAAGACGCTCTTACCATTCCACGTCGGTAGGAAGGTTTCCCACTAATGCAAGTCTTTTTTGAAATCTTTAGAGAGGCGCAAGTGATGATGAGGGTGGCGGGCTTTGGATAGGAGGGTGAGCATGCGTGATAAGAATGTCCGTCCCGGGCGACAAACGTTGCAGACAAAATTCGGCTTTCCGAGCAATGATTGGAGTTCTTTTTTGGTGATTTTCGCACAAGTAGACCAGTAGTGTACTAGGTCTACGATCTCGGACATGCGGTCGGTGTCAATTCTAGCGATGCCTTGAACAGAGTCTAGCTCTATGCCTAAGAGCGTAAGACACGTGGTAGGGTGGACGAGTTTACCTGAGTTGAGCGTGAAGTTCAGTAACTGACAGGATGAGACCATGATATCCAGGTTGCGTTGACAATGAGTGGAAGGAGAGGCAGTGTCGCAAGTGAAGAAGTCGTCAATGAAGTGCCAGACTATGGATGCACCTCTGTCAGCCATGACGAAGGCAAGAGCGTCCGCGTAACGAAGAAAGAGTTCCGGGGCGCTGCGACCACCAAAGGGGAGGAACATGTCAAAAAAAAATAGCCCGCATGCAGAGACCCATCGACGAACACGGGCCAAGTTAAACCGAAGAGAAGCCAGTCTTGAGGGCGAACGAGAATGCGACGACATGCGTCGGAGAGGTCTAGCTTAGCCATTGGTGCTCCTGGACCTGCTTGTTTGATGAAGGAAATGGCACGGTCAAGGGTGTCATACTGACAAGCAAATTTATCCGGCGGGATAAAGTCATTAACTGATCAGCCCGAGGGCCACGATAAATCATGAATTAGACGATAACGCGGAGGATACGAGTGTTTCTTCGAAATGGCACCCAGTGGCGAACCCACAAAGTGAGGGAAGGGGAGTTTGAGAAAAGGCCCGGCTTTTCTGTGCATGTTGAGTTCACGGGAAAGTTCATTAATCACAGAGTGACTGTTCGTAGTCGCAGATAAATGGTTTGAGTGGCAGTGAGAAATTTCTGGTCCGTCGTAGCCAATTGCCACTCCGTGTTCGATGTTATTAAGAAGTCCGTCCACAAAATCACGATCAGGGTGATTCTGTAATGCTTCTCTCCAGTTGGCTACGTGAAATGGGGACCAATGTTTAGGAAGGTACTTGGCAATCGGCCAAGGAGTGATTTCCTTTGTCCGTCGGCAGGTGTCTCCAAAATAGCAGGAATTGCGCTGGAAGAGATTACAGCCCTCCTTTCCATCGTGGAAAGTATGGTGGAACCATTGTTCTCGTTTCCAGGCCTCTTGCGACGGTGCCGACGTGTCCTTTGTCTTCTCCAACGCGGGTTGCGAACGAAAAGGACATTCGCGGGCCAAGTGGTCGTATCTCTTACAGCGAGTGCATTGCCTGGAGTCCGTGCGGAGGGCTGTGGCATCGATGACGTGGCATAGAGCGTTTGATCCATTTAATCAAAGCGAGAGATCTCTCCATTTGCGAGTTTTGTACGGAAACGTATGTCGTACGAGTAAACAGCGGACCAGCGGAATTTCCTACTAGCAGCATATATTATTTCGCGATAGGCACAAAGTTCTGAGTAGCGGGTATAGGATGTGCCCTATCATGACTTTCTCAAATTGGAACCAGGCGGCGAGCCATATGTCAAACGAGGAAATGTCGCGTTGAGGTCGGGCACGCTTTGTCAATAATTGGCTTTGGGGGTAAGAATGAGTTGTTAGGGTTAGACTCGCATGCGAATCCCCTTCGAGGCGCATAAGATCACAAAAGTGAACGAACTCACCTCGAGTGATGGCTTTTTGTGCGGGAGCGGTCGGGTGCAGAGGCGAAGTGGCTGTCAGTAGTGACTGATACAGATGGATCTGATGCCGGACTTGTGATTAAGTTGTTCGCGTTTAGTTTGCCATCGTTCTTTTGAGTTACGAGCTGATCCTTTATCGCTTTGTTGTCCAGGGCTAACTCGTTCACTTGAGCTGATAAGCTCCGAACCGCAGAAAGGAGCGCAGAGATAACCTCGCCCTGGGATGAAACGTTAGGAGTTTCAGTGGGGGGCGGATCCGACATTGCTCCTTGAATGCTTTCGACGTTTGAATCGCTCTGTTCACGCGTTTCCTGATGACCTGTGCACTGAGGCCCCGGAGGTCCGAAAGAATGGTGAGAGTGGGCAATGTGGCAGCCAGAACACTTGGTTTTTCGTTAACTTTTGCCACCGGGCATCGTAAATACAAAATAAGAACGAAGAAAACAAACGTAACACGACGTGGCGATCGACGCGTCAATGTGATCGCGAAATACAATATACAACTATCGACTGTACAATTATTCATTAACCTAAATTATCTAACGTTAATATCATAAAAAAACTTCTTTGGCCTTACGTATTGAGTTTCGATCGAAGAAAAAATTTTTGATGGGGATTAGTTGCATGTCATAGCGGGTGATCGTAAGAGAGAAACTGGGAACAAGGAACAATCCCGGAAGCGGGCGCCGTTGCAACACGTTCTCAGGTCTAAATTCACCATTATCCTGAATTGTCAAATTGCTCTGAATTCATGATTATAGTGAATTTAGAACACTGTTTCCCAGGACATTTCAGAAAAGAAGAAATAAAAAAAAACCATGTTATTTGGACTGCGGGATTCGAACCCGGAACTACCAATACTAGGAACGTCTTCTTACCACTAGACCACCGAACAACAAGGCGATGGGAAATTATATCTGCAAGATATTTATTTGAGTCTTGCATAGAATATCATTGATCTACAGTGATTAGGCCTAAGCGCTGATTTCAAATGGTTAGCTTTTTGTTGAGGTTTGGTGATCAAGCTTTTCCATTTACTTTCTACAATTATTTTCAAGCGAGTGATTTTATAGGCTTACTACAGGGTGTAGGATAAGCGCATGAATTTTATTAGGTTAAAAAATTGAGGTGGTCTAGTGGTTAGAAAAGAGGATAAGTCAGCAAAGGGTCGTATGGTCGTAGGTTCGAGTCCTGTCCGAACACTAAGGATTGTTCTTTTTCAACAAAAATGCTGATTTCCCAGAATTCCTTTCAGACTGTCAGTGTTCTAAATTCACCATAATCAAGAATAGGCCATTTGCACGATTACGTCATTTGACTACTACTACCAGAATTCATTTCGTTTTTCCTTTCTTATTTAAATTTTGTAATCCCAGTGCGGTTTAAATAACAATAGCCCTAATTTGCACTACAAAACAAAAAACTGAAGGATTCTGGTAGTAGTAGTCAAATGACGTCATCGTGCAAATGGCCTATTCAGAGCAATTTGACAATTCAGGATAATGGTGAATTTAGACCTGAGAACGGGGCAAGCCCCTGACTCGTCCCCAGTCGTCTCTCAATTAACGAGGGGAGCGCTAGGTGTGATCCCATCACCCCGTTCGGTCGCGCTTCTCTCGTTCCGCGTCTATCCCCCACGCGCGTCTCCCGCGTCTTGCCAAGAAAGACGACTGGGGACGAGTCAGGGCAAGCCCCAAATTCCTGAGAAGAAAGACAGAGAAGCACTGCTTTGAGTTCAGAGGGAATTGCAAATGGTAAAGAAAGGCGATAAAATTCTTAAAACTCAGCTTCAAGAGCTACTGAATAGTCTTTTTTCCTTGCTGGAGGTTTTCACAAACTAAATTATCAACTAAACGAAGGTAAGTGAGCTGGACAAATCTGGATAAATTAGTGGAGATCATTTGTGAAGGACCTTAAGCTTAAATTAACCATGGAACGGTGTGAAGTACGTTTATGACGAGATGAGTTTCATTTGAAGGAAACTTCTGCTTCTTCTTGAGCCTATTTAATTTAGCTTTATTTCAATTGGTATCAGGTATCAGGTATGCCTCAAACTGGCAAACGTGCGTCGAAAATGCTAAATAATTCCTCAGCTAGTACACCAACTAAACCTAGTGCTAAACAACCAAAGGTGTTAGGTCCTGATGACGAGCTACCACCTTCTTTGAGGGTTTTTATGGTGCAAATTAATGAAAATTTGAAGAAGCTTGATAAGCTGGATGCGATCGAGTGACGCCTGGCCTCCATCGATGAAGATGTTAGAGAGCTAAAGATCTCGCTGACATTTCTCCACGACACTACCGAAGAAATCAAACGGGAGCAGAAGTTGCAACAAGATAAGTTGAAGGAAATTGAAGGGAAAATCCAGGCCCTTGATACTGCAAAACAACAATTGGAGCGGGAAATACTTGATATTCGAGCTCATTCAATGAGGAACAATTTAATCTTTTACAATGTAGAGGAAGAAAGGGAGGAAGAACCAATTGCTGTGGTCAAATCGTTTATCTCCAGTAACCTTCATATTGATCCACATCAGATCGAAATAGAAAGGGCTCATCGCTTGGGAAAGCCGCAACAACGCGAAGATGGTCAACGAAATGTCTGCCCTCTGATTGCGAAATTCCTGCGTTACCAGGATCGTGAGAATATTCGCCGTTCTGCAAGGCATTTGAAGGGAACAGAGTATGGAATTGGAGAGCAGTTTCCGAAAGAAATTCACGACCGCCGTAAAGCACTTATATCCGATGTTCAAGCAGGCGAAACAGCAAGGGAAGAAAGCATCTTTAGTAAAAGACAAACTGTTTATCAATGGTCAATTGTATAGAGCTACTGCAGTTTGACCTTGCATGTCAAATGAGATTTAAAATACTATGTTATAAAACCGTAAGTTTCTTTTATTCCATTTTACTTCTATGTTTTTTTTTCCTATTTAATTTAGCTGAACTGACTAACTTTCCAATTGCACAGCTATGTCACAAAAAATTAATAAACCTTGCAACTTGTGTGATTGTGACATAACAGAGAAACAAATGCATTTAACATGTACTACGATTATCAGTTGAGCAAGCCACGAGCGATGTTTGGTGACGAAGTTTTGCCGTTAAAACTACGTTGTTGTCAAGGGCAACTTGCTACGTTTCCAACGGTAACGCGTTTTGTTACTGATGACGTCCAATCACAGACAAGTTACCGTTGAAATTGAGCACGTTGCCCTTGACAACAACGTAGTTTTAACGGCAAAAATTCGTCACCAAACATCGCTCGTGGCTTGCTCAACTGATAATCATAGTAACATCTGTCATAATCATTATCATTGCAACAAGGCTTGTTTACGTCTGGATAATTTATTAGATGGTCTGCCAAATTTTACATGTTTTCAGTGCAATGAAGTTTGTTTTCCTTTTGCTAATGTTAGTGATTTAGGCTTCAAAAGCATAAATGGCCAAAGTAATGACTTGTCTGTAAATGAATCACAACGGTTTGAAAACATAACATTCAACCCACTTCAGACAATACCCGAAGAATTAAAAAATGTCATTACAACTGATAACATTTGTGAAGAGATATGTGAAACCTTTAACACCAGCTACTATTCGACCCTTAAATTTTCCAACTTTATAAATTGATGATAGGTTTTCGTTATTGCATCTAAATATAAGAAGTATTAGAAATAAGTTTGATTCACTGAAAAATCTCTTAGACTCATTAACCTACAAATTTTCGGCAATAGCTCTAACTGAAACTTGGCTTAAAGATAATGACTACGATAACTTTGAAATTCCCGGCTACAATCTAACTAAAGTAAACCGGAAAAATAAAATTGGTGGTGGAGTATGCATTTTTACCAAAAAAACCTTAACATTAAACTGAGAAATGATATAAATATAAGAGCGAATGATGACAGTATTGAATCCCTGTTTGAAGTTGTAAATGAAAAGACTAAAAACGTCATTATTGGAACTATATACAGACCACCAAATAACAAATTTAATGATTTTGAAACTCACTTAAAAGATATCTTATCAAATTTAGATAAACAAAATAAACCTTGTTATTTTATGGGAGACTTCAATATTGATCTACTAAAATATAATCTATGTAATTTTACAAGTCAACTTTTCAACCAATTCTCTTCTTCTGGCTTTATGTCGCTTATTATAAAACCTACGCGAATAACACGTTCCACTGCTACTCTAATTGACAATATATTTACTTATAATTTCCAACAAAAAGAACATTTGAATGGAGTTATTTTAAACGATATATCTGATCATCTGCCCATCTTCTCTATTGCTGATTTTGAAACACTACACCAGATTAAGACAATTGAGAACTACACCACTAGGCTAATCACTAATTCATCTCTTCAATCCTTTGCCAGTAAACTACAAAGCTGTGATTGGCAATCGGTCTTATCATTATATGATCCAACAGAGTCACTTAATGCATTCTATAATGAATTTAATGATTTATATGATAAATTAAAAGGAAAAAAAAGAATAATGTAAGAAA
This sequence comes from Cladopsammia gracilis, assembly GCA_022457155.1. Taxonomy (NCBI): domain Eukaryota; kingdom Metazoa; phylum Cnidaria; class Anthozoa; order Scleractinia; family Dendrophylliidae; genus Cladopsammia; species Cladopsammia gracilis. The sequence goes on along the minus strand of JAJGOT010000397.1, from coordinate 367,101 downwards.
TTTAAGAAATTTATGTATATCAAAAGGTTTAAAAAAAATCGTCAAACACGAAAGAAAAATTATATAAAAGGTTCTTAAAAAATCCAACTGAAATAAATGAAAATAAATACAAATCATACCGAAATAAACTCAATCACCTAGTAAGGATTGCTAAAAAGAATTACTATAGTAAAAAATTAGAACAAGCTGAAAACGACTTAAAATCCACATGGAAAACAATAAATGAACTAGTTAGAAAAAAGCAAACAAATAGAAACTTACCTAGTAGTTCTTTTATATATAACAATAATGAAGTATCTGATCCAGAGTTAATTGCAAACAGTTTCAATGAATTTTTTGTCAATATTGGGCCCAACCTAGCTAAAGGTTTTGATCATAACTCAAGTGGATTTAGTAAATGCTTAAAAGGTAATTATAGTGATTCGCTATTCCTATACGACACAACATGCAGTGAGATTGTGAACGAAATTAATAAAATGAAGAGCAAATCTAGTTCAGGGATAGATGAAATAAATAGCAGAATTGTTAATATGTGGCCCCATACTGGCAAAATTTCAAATGAATTAAAAGTAGCTTTAGTAACGCCAGTTTATAAGTCATCTGATAAAAATCTTTTATCTAATTACAGACCTATATCAGTACTTCCGTGTTTTTCAAAGATTCTTGAGAAGTTAATGTATAAAAGACTTATTGAGTATATTAATAAGAATAATATTCTATCAAGTCATTAATATGGGTTTCAAAGTAAAAGTTCTACTGACCATGCTATAATTGAACTCGTTGATAAAAATATAACAAGGGCTATTGAAAACAATGAATATATAATTGGCATATTTCTTGATTTATCAAAAGCATTTGACACTGTTAATCATAATATCCTTTTGCAAAAGTTATACTTCTATGGTATACGTGGTAAATGTCATGACTGGTTAAAGGACTATCTTACAAATAAGAAGCAAATTGTTAAATATAATAACACAAGATCAGTGGAAATGACTATTACATGTGGCGTCCCACAAGGATCTGTCCTTGGTCCTCTACTTTTTTTAATCTATATTAACAATTTAATAAACTCCACTAATAAGCTATCTTTCATTCTGTTCGCTGATGATACAAATCTATTCTGCTCAGGGAAGGATATAAAAAAACTTGAGTTTAAGGTTAATGAGGAATTATTCCATGTTCAAGAATGGCTTACGCTAAATCAACCTACACTTAATGTCAAAAAAAGCAATTTTATTGTATTCAAATCTCACAAGAAACAATTAAAATCAAATTTGACTATTAACTTAAACAGCCAAAAGATCCAAAAAGTAGACAAGACAAAATTCCTTGGAATAATATTGACCAGCACTTAACATGGAAAAGTCATATTGAATACATTACAACAAAAATCTCTAAAACTATAGGTATTCTCTGTAGAATTCGCTTCTATGTTAATCAACCACTTTTGAAAATGTTGTATAATAGCTTAATGTATCTATATCTCCTTTATGGTAATATTGTATGGGCAAACAATTATCCCACAAGACTTGACAAGTTGCTAAAACTCCAAAAAAAGGCATTGCGAGTCATAACATTTTCGTCGTATAAAGCTCCCTCTCTTCCACTTTTCAAAAAACTGAATTTATTAGACATTAACAAAATCAACAATTTTGTTATAAGCACATTCAGTTTCAATCTTAGATCAAAATCTCTCCCAGCGTATTTCAATGATTTTTGCACAGAAAATACTCGAGTTCATAACCATTATACAAGAAAGAATAATAATCTACACAAAAAGTTTAATAGCACAAATTTTGCTGTTTACTCGACAAGAAATAAAGTAATATATGGAATACTATCCCTAATGAAATAAAACAGTCTGTTTCAATAAATGTATTTAGAAGGAAGATCAAACAGTTTTTACTATCTGAATAATTGTGCTTATTGTAAACTAGTTAGTACTAGGTTACCATTCTTACAACTGTTGAATTGGAATAATGTAATACATTACTTGCTAATCCCTGATACCAAAATTTATTAAATTTTTGTAATTAAGGTCATTCAAAGGGGGACTACCCAGTAAAAGCCTGTAAAGGTTTCCTTAGTCCTCCTCATTCATAATTGTTTTAAATTGATGTAAAATGTATTGACTGAAATGGAAATAAACTACAAAATTGTGCAAGTAAAATGTCCGGGACCTCAAAATGGCGGCCAGTCGAGCTACTTGAATTTTGCTGTGTATGTAAAACAAGTCTGACTAAAACTAAACAGATTAAAATTCTTAATTTTTATTTACATGGTTTAAGAAGCATGCATTTCTCATGAGCTCAAAACATACATCATTATTGGAGACCAATAATATTTACGTACACCTCACAGAGCATGACCTAGCTAATATTATTTGTTAAAAAAAACGTAAGTCATGTGGCTAGCTTTCACAATTATCAAGTTGCATTTATGATAAGGCAAATTATACAGAAAATTAATTAAAGGTTTTTATCTGATTTAAAAGGTAGTGTAAATTTTAAGAGAATATAGATCAATTAATAAATTTGTTTAACTTAGAATAACGTTCAGTTGATATTTGTCTGACAAGTTGTTAATACATGGTCATGCACAGGGGATAATTTAATTAGCAGATAATTAAGTTGTTGTATAGTTATTGTGTATGATGTGGTCTATTTTAAAAATTATTGTTACAAATATACATTTTCAGGCAAATTATTTGATATGAATTGATGCTGATGATGTAAGGAGTCAATGGCTGCCACGGCAGCAGGAGGGTAAGCATAAGTGTTATTCATGTTCTAATATCCATTGCTAGTTTAACAAATATATAATGATCAATAACCTCTACTTAATGCTTGTGGACTCATGAGTTCATTTTAAATTGTAAAAGTGTTGCGTTATTTTTGTTGTTGTTTATAAGTAAAGGTTATGTCTTAATTCAAAGAAATTTTTTTCACCCCCCAGTCATGAAAAATATGCCATCAATTTACTAAAAATGTGGTTGTTGTTCATCGTGGTGTAAGATAGGTAAACGCTTTTTTTTCGTATGTCTCGCGATGGAGTCACTTTAAGATGTTGATCGCGACGTTTCGACTGCTATTACTGCTAGTCTTCATCAGGCGATGAGGACTGAAAACAACCGAACATCAGCAGCAAATCTGGGCTAAAAGCAAAAAAGTCAGGTAGCTGATTTTAAAATTTAATTAAGGCTGATTTACACGGCACAACTTTGTTGCATGCGATTTTTTGTAGCATGCACTGCTTGGGTCAGGCAAAAATTGTATACAACTCGCATCATATAACATTGTATGTGGCTATGATTGTCGTGGGTTTTAAAATGTGTTTCAAAATGCTTTCAGCATTTCTTTTTTGAAAATGAAAATTATTTGTCACTTCATTGAATTTTGATGTTGGCTGCTTTAAGTGAAATTTAGGGTTGATATATATTTTTGGTTGCTGTTGTATTTACATCTACGCGATTTTCCCCATTCTGGGTAGGATGGTGTCGTTTTCAGAATTTTAGTTGTAGGCATGGCATAAACAGCACTAAACAGTTACTATACTCAGCTCTTCTTGTGACCATTCTCATAAGTAACCAGCTCCCCTTGATGAACATCCTCATGAAATGCTGTTTACTGAATTTCTTGTTAAACTCTGCAATTAAAAGCTCTCGTAAGTGACCAGTTCTTAGTGAGTTACGACCATGTTATCAAATCCACAAGATGGTCGCTTTTGAGAGCTTTGACTATGCTGTATAAATTTTTTTTATCGGACCAAATTATTTTATGGTATAGTTATAATGGTTAATTATTGTAATCACTATTGTTGACCATCAAGTAATGGAACTTCTTTCTTTATTAAGGTCCACGCTGCATGGTGTTAGTGATAATGAGAAGCGATGGGTGGTATTTGGAATTGTTCTGAACAAGGTCCTTATCAGAAAGATACGGCTCTTTGTTGAACAACATGTTCAAATCGAATATGGAAATCTGAAAACCAGTCATGGTATTGATACTCAGAGTGCAACTGGACGACTCCAACACTGGCCAAACCTGTGGCCTGCGAGGCAAATATGGTTAAAGTATGAGAACATCAATGGTAATGATAGCTTGCCCAAAGTGCGTGGGAAGTACAATTACTCTGTATTTGACTGCCGTGTGACATCGCATGTTGACTTTGCCAAGCTGTATGTGGAGAACTTCATGGCCAAGTTCAATGCTTTTGATGAACACTGTGATGTATCTGCAGTACTTAACCTGCTCAGTAAAGTCCCAGTGTTCTCGGCAGCTGTACAGAGTGCTGCAATTGATGTTCGACAAGCAAGAAATGCCTGGGCTCACTGTGCATTCAGTGATTGGGATCCTGTGAAGTTTCAACAGTGCTTTACTGAGATGGAGCAGCTAGTGAAAGCATTGGGCCTGCCAGCTGCTGATGAGAAAGACCTTTTGACAGATCTCAAAGACTGGGAGACAAAAGGTATGTGTGGGCAATTTATCTTTTTACCTCAGGTAGCCTCAGTCATGATTAAAGATCACAAATTTCACACTTAACAGTGGTTTCCTTTAAAGCACTATTTTGGATAAGAGTTTAATTAAGATCTTAAGTAACTTGCCTCTTAAATACTCTTTAAGTTCTTGATTTAATTAGTAATAGTAATTGGACTGAGTGGAGTACAATTCAGGAAGTAATCAGGTGAGTAATTTCAAATTGCCCAAGGCAAGGGCAATTTGAAGTTACAAGCACGATTACTCCCAGGATTGTACACCACATAGTTCAATTATTAAGCTAAGTAATCGCATCAACAACAAATTCGAGATTAAAAAGTCCAGACCTGTGCTCTAGCAGTACCCGGGGGCCTCAGGCTACTAAAGTTTGCCTTCGAGCAACTATAAAAATTTACTCTTTGCATAAACGTAAGCGCTGGGCACCCCATATTTCATAGTTGGGAGCCTTTGGGCTCCCTTTGCTTCTTCTAAGAGCACAACTTTGAAGTCTATGTCCACTTTTTCGTTCTCAAAACGTCAGGGATATTTTCTATCAGTTTGAAACCACTGGAGAAACAGCAAATAAGAACCATTTAAGTGCACCTGATTGACGGGTGTGCAACGTAGGTGTCCAATTACAGCTATCCAATAACAAAAAGTTGTAATTGGATAGCTGTAATTGGACACCCACGTGACCAAGAGCTATTTACGTAAGAAATAGGCGCGCGGATGACCAATCACAATCGAGAATTTTGTTACTGATACGATTAAGCTTTTAATAATACATGTAGCTGACTCCGTATTACATTTATCATATCTTGCCAAATCTAATTGACATCCTGAAAGAACATTAAAAAGAAAATTCGGCATTGATTATTTTTCAACGTCGGGTTTTTGTCGGCAGTTGTACGCCACTATGCTCGTAACCTGCGTAACAGGTGCTTCTGCTGTGCATGAACGCAAAGGGTTAAAGACGAGCGAGCATGGAGTGCAAGTCACGCAAGGGCCCCTTGCCAGGTCACGTGACTCGTGCTGCGCGTTCGTTCTTTCCCTCCACGTAACAGATGCTCTAGATATGTAGGCTAGTAGATACATGGAAAGTTGGGAATGTCACGTGAGTAAATCATTAGTCCGCCTTTTTATTTGTTGCTTTATCAGGTACTATTCTGTGCATGAATGCGACTGTGGACCCTGATCTGTTGAAGCTGGTTCACTGTCATGTGAATACACTGACAAAAGATGTAGAAATGTTGGCATTTGAAGTGAAAGAGGACAGGGATAAAGTATTGAAGGCGCTAACAGACATCTCAACGAAGCTGGAGGAACTGGAAAAAAGACTCGCTAGCGTGGAGCGTGAGCAGGAGATTATGAAACAAGAACAAAGCTCTGTGTCGAATAAAGTAGAGACCTTGCACGCCAATTTGGAAACCACTCAAGAGAATCTGAAGAGTTTGGAGCTGAAACAAGAGGATGTACAACAGCGAATGGCACATGTAGAAGACCAACTGAGTCGAGGCAAGTGTAGACATCCTTGTGTCCTCAAAAAGATTATCAGATGAGAATTTTACTAGTAATGTCTTAAAGGTATTACAATAAATATGCTTTTACATTGAGCGCCTAAAGGTTGAGGTCATTTATTTGCTGATCTTTGTCCCTTGTATAAAGCGAAGCCAGAGTTTGGGATGACTTTTATGTATGTGATAAGAAGACTAATAACAACCTAGGCTGAAATTTAGTTAAGGACGTGCATATTTTGTCCACTTGTTTTTTTTTTTACAATGACCCACGTTATGAAATAAAAATAATACTAGAAATAGCTGAGAGCCAGTTAAGTGCTGCGATGTTACTCATCAAATAGTGTCAATACTTATAATGATTGTCAATAGGCTCTGTGATGATTACTGTTTTTTGTATATTTTTCCCAAAAATGTAAGTGAATTCTTTGAATAATAAGCATGAATTTGTGTTTAATATAAATATAGTACTAAATAGTACAGAATTCGTCGTTTTCCATTGCTTAGCTTGTAATGTTTTATGGCCCCGGGCATACGACGAGGAGAGGTTAGCTCCGCATAGTCATAGTCTATAAATGCAGACATCCTTAGGGCTTGTCACGCAATCTTTCCTCCCTCGTGCTACATAGTGGGAAATTTGACGCGAAATTAAACGCGCCCGACGGGGCGATTGACTTCAAGAAAAACGTTGGTCAGCGGTCGCAAGCTAAAGGATTTCGTAATCCATATTTTCCGGTAGTTTCCATGACTACTTCCAGCGATTGATAAAATTGTGTTTGACATGATAACTCTGCGAAATAAGTAAACAGCTTACCTCGAGCAAGAACGCAAAACCTCGGCTTTGGTTACTTTTAGGGGTGCCGCGCTATATAGCGAAAAACACTAGCGCGCGCTGAAATAGCGCATTTAATGTCGTCAAATTGCGTCAGCAAAGCTAGTACTTATTAAAGTTCAAAAATGAAAAAAATTCAAATTTGACAAGTTAAAAAAGAACGAAATGTCACTCAAAAATTGCTCAAACACGAAGTGTCACACTCCGGACATGTGTGGTTGCTCTTTATCAGGTTTTTTATCTTTCAACCATGCAATTGCAGCATAGTTAATTAACTATGATTGCATAGTTAATTAACTATGATATAGAGGGCAAAATTACTGAATGCTGATTGGCTGACGAAGAGGGCATTTTTTCTTAATTGAGGGCAAAATTACTCGCTCCTGATTGGTCGAGCATCAAAATTTCTCACTTGTGATTGGTTGAGCGCGTTGTCGTTGCATTCAGTTCGCTCGGCGCGATTTTGAAGAAAATTTACAAACGGAGCGCTCGCATGTTTCGACGGAGATTTTGTTATAATGTACCAGTCAATTCCAAGACCGCCCATCCCCCCCCCCCGGGCAAACCCCCGGGCATTTGACTTTTTTTTTAAAAAAAAAATTGTCAAATGCCCCACCGTGCTGGGCTTCACAGAGCGTCAAATGCCCCACCGTCCGGGCAAGGAGGGATTCAAGTAACTAGTTACAGTGGATTTCAGCTTACTTTGGCCTCACCAGTTGCCAAGTTCGTTGGCAAATTTGATACTACGTTGCGAAGTTGTCATTTTACATTTGTCAGTTTGCCAACCAAATTGCGAACTTTGAAACGAAGTTGGCAACTTCGGTGCCAACGAAGCCTGTATGTAAAGTCTGAAGTTGTTCTTAAACGCTATTTGCGAAGTCAAAACAATTTTTAGCCGATCTGGATGGTTTTCTTTAACATTATTTTGTAGATCACGTCCGCTGTAAGATGCATGCCGCTATTTCAGTTGTGGTTTTGAATTCGACCAACATATAAATCGTATATATTATCTTTCATGTTCACTTTAAATATCTTGCAATCTTTGCTTGTGCTGTTGTTGTTATATATCTCTTAGAGTGATTTTACTTCATCTGTGAAACACTATCTAACAATTAGTGTGTGATAGTCCAAATTAAACAAAAGGAAACAATGGAATTATAGTCTAATAGCACGTACTATTCTACTAACTATTTCACAGATGAAGTAAAATCACTCTAGCTAGATTTAGTTTTAGCGAAAAAAAATAGAACGATTTTCCAACTTCTGAACATATGTTTCGAAATACTAAATGCAAACAAAGATCTTGCTTAGTCACTTTCCTTTTGTCCGTTGATCTGATTTCCAAATAAATATTTGAAAAAAAAAACACAATGCAACGGACACGTGGAACCGGAAAGAATGGATTACGAAATCTTTTACTTTGCGACCGCTAACCAACGTTTTTGTTGAAGTCAAATGCCCCCCCCCGTCGGGCCTCGTTTCACGTCAAATGCCCCACTATGCGGAGCTAACCTCTCGTCAAATGCCAAGGGTATGCCCGGGGGGGGATGGGCGTTCTTGGAATTGACTGGTACATAAAAAGGAATGAAATCGGAAGATACCTAAGAAAGGAATTCTACAGGTGGATTACAGCATTTTACGCCAAACAGGAAGCGATTATTTGTGTCAAATCTTGGATTAACTAGGCGCCTGCAGGCCAGTTTGCAACGTTGAAGACCTCGAAAAATTCATGGCGACAAAAGGGTTTAAAGTTCCATCACTTCACTGAAAAAATGCGGATTTCTGCGGACCTAAAGAAACGAACTTTGACAGATTTTGCTGAAAGGGAAAATATACGTTTAACTGGAGAAAGAATAAGGCTAAAAGAAGTGAAAGAAAGCAATTAAATCGCCAAACGTGCAAGCAAGTTTGAACTCTCGCCATTTGTTGTTGTTATCAAAGCGGCAAAAACTTCAAAACACAGGTACGCTCAAATAAAACTTTGTTTTTTTTTTTGAAGTGTCTTTTATCGATAAAAATCAGGCTATGTTCTCTAGATGTACATAATAGCCAAATGTATCTTTGACCGAATAGAAATTTATTTAACCACGGTGAGTTGAAAAGTTTTTCTTGTCAGTTTGCGAGAAAGTATTTCACTTCGGGTAGTTTCAAGTTCGAGTGACTCTTAAAAAGTCTGAAAGGTTTCCTTATAATTTTTCCCTCTATATTATAAACAAGTAATCGCATGTTCCCTCGTAAAATTAAGGATTAATATCACTTGTGTTTTCAGAAGCTGTAGAAATTGCCCTCGGGCAATTTCTACAGCTTCTGAAAACACAAGTGATATTAATCCTTAATTTTACTCGGGCCCATGCGATTACATATACAAATGACTATGATCGCGAGATTTGTTCGCAATTTTAGCGCGCGCTAATACAGTTGTTTTTACAGTTGCTAATAAAGTTGTTCAAAACCAATCATCGTTTTCTCTCAAAATGACAATTTTACTCGCCATATGATCGCGAGATTAATTCGAAATTTTAGCGCGCTTATACAGTTGTTTTTACAGTTGCTAATACAGTTGTTCAAAACCAGTCATCGTTTTCTCTCAAAATGACAATTTTACTCGCCGTATGATCGCGAGATTAATTCGCTATTTTAGTGCGCGCTAATAAAGTTGATTTTACTAATACAGTTGTACATGTTCAGACCTATCCTGACCACGCACAATTCTACAACTACTGCCGCTGATGATACATACTGCATCCTCACTCAAAATCATAGTCCACGAAATCCTCAAAACGATCTGTTGCGCCGTATATAAAGCGCCCAGGTCTCACTCGGTCAAATGAAACACAGGGAGCCTGTCACGATTAGTGTGCTGCTCACCTTAGGGCTCGCAGCAATAAATTAGACATATGTACGATGTGGTTTTCTTATTGCAACATATACTTCTTTCTCCACTTACCTCTGGTTTGTTCGGTAGTGCAGTGAGCCCTATCTAGGAGAACATCTTAAAATGTTTTTATGTTAAGATCTCCAAAAATAAACTTATGGAAAGTTTTTAGGGCTCTAAAGGTCAAAGAGATTTTATGGTTTATTGTGGCTCAATTAAATGAACCGCAAACGCCATGGAATCAGAAATCTTTCAAACAACGGTCGCAATTGTAGAATTATCGGGGACTCGAGATTTCAATATATACTAGCCTGCGTGCAGACGTATCCGAATTCCTTGCTCCCCGCGGAAAACGGACGTCTGCGAAAAGCAGATGATAGGCGAGAAACACAGCACACAATCACCCATGTTTAGTCGACATATTTAGATCTGTCATGAAAAAAACCCGCATGAATTTTTATGCAGCATAAATTATTTCGGCATTTCGTGATGATAGCCAATCAGAGCTGTTTCTAACAATGCCTACTGTAAAGCGTCCAATCAGAGCGCGGTCCACGGATCCTTGAGAAACAGCAGGATACATGAACACGATTCGAAACAGCGTTTCGTAGACGTCCGTTTTCCGCGGGGAGCAAGGAAATCGGATACGTCTGCGCGCAGGCTAAATACATAGCAGTCAAACCTGTATTTTAAAAGAACACCAGAACATTCACCAGGGGAATTGTGCTCCAGTGTCCTTTTAAGACGGGGTATCCGCTTAATAGAGGTATTCTTTGCAGTAATTATGGGAGCGAAATTGTAAGACTTTGCACTACGTTCTGTCCGCTTAGTGAAGGGTGTCGCCTTAAAACGATGACAGCTTGATTCAGGTGTGAATGTATGCATTGAACAACTCACATATGCACGCCGTTGTTGTTCATTCCCGTTGGTGAGCTTGTAAACATATCGAGCTATAAGAACCTAATTGTGTATTAATGATTAATTGACTCTGGTGGCACTCTTTTTCTTTCACACTAGGTGCCTCAGATGTTAAGGCCGAGTATCTCCAAGCCGGGCGTGGTATGGAGAAACAGGGCTCTGCTATCCCTCAGATCAGTTGTGGTAATAAAATGTTTAAAAAGCTTTTACAGTTATTAAAATAATACCCAGTTGACTCAACACGAACGATGCGCTAGAATGGACCAAAAGCATCCACTTCGTAATTTTTCGCACGAATTTTTCATCCTGACTTTACCGTCAAGGTAAATGCGTATAACTTCAATCATAATGTAACTTTTGAGGGCTACCACATTTGATTTCGCTCTAGCCTGCGAGCAAGCTCTCGGGCTCGGAGGTTGGGGTAGAGGGAGGGGGGGAGGGGGAGGGGTAACAGTTGATAAAACCAAATTTTCATGTTTCACTCCCCCATCGACTCTTTAGAAACTGACGCCTTTATACATTTTCTTTCATTACGCATAGTTGTTATCTCTCACACCTTTATTTTTCTGTTCTCCCTTTGTAGACTACATTAAAGGGATCACGTTTCCCCCTGAAAACGCTCGTTCTATCCTAAGTCCAAGTCCAGTCCAGCCTTTCATCTTTTTTTACCTGACTTAAAGCGGTACCAACACAATTAAAAACTCAATTGTTATTTTACATACCGTAAATGACCTAATTAACAGCCGGGGCGTCTCTTATTTATTTATTTTTTTATAACGTGTAAAACATTGAACTTCAACTGTATGCAAACAATTACAATTCCTTAGTGGCTTTGATCCCGGTGTTCAGGCAGGGTTTGACAGTTTTAATATAGTTTGATATCACATCTTTTGTTGTTGATGACATTATTTAAATTGTGTATTTCAACAATGTGTCTAAATTATTCACAGTTGTGTAGGTGACAGTACATGGCTGAGTTGTGATCAGAAATTCCGTGTTCATCAAGACGGATTTAAGACAGCGATCCGTTTTGCCGGTAAAACGCGCTTCGCATCCCGGGAACTAAAGTTGATAGATAACATGCGACTTAAGGTTGAACGGGATGGGATCTTTTGTGCTACAGAATGATGATGGCTTTCTGGTTTTATATAGGACTTTGAAATAAACCCTATCTTTGCAGCATCGTTTTAATTTGCTCCTATTTGCTCATCAGCCTATTCATAGTTGCTTCGCCAGCGTTACCAGCTTACGGCACTTGTATCCTGATGGTTTTCACTTCACGCTTGGTTTTGTTGGAGGTGTCGTTTTTCTTGTGCAAGTTTGAACTGGCTTAAGAGTGCATTAAAACCATTCCAAGATAGGAATTTCTTTATTCTCTATTTTGGAATTGCCCATAATACACTTTGGCCCCGTCCACACATACCCGGATGTTTTTGAATCCGCAACTTTTTTGTTGCGGATTGGCCTTCCGTCCACACGTATCCGGCGAATTCGGCTCACGAATCCGCAACTTTTTGAATTCGCTCTCCAGAATGGAAATGTTTGAATACGCTACGAGTACGGCATCGTGTGGACGGTCGAATCCGAATAATTTTGAAAACGCTAACGTAACAGTATCAGATCCAGTCTTTAACCGCGCGAATATTCAACATGGCCGACCGAAATGTTATCGCTTCACTTCTACATGGACTTATTTCTAGTCTAATAACGTGTTTACAGTTGAACTTTGATTTGAACTTGGCCTTTTCGTATGCTTTTTTGTCAACATTTAAAGAGGAGCCTTGGCTGCTAGAGCGAATCTGGATACGTGTTGACGGGCAAATACGATTCGAATACGCTACGTGTGGACGCGAGTATTTTCTAATCCGCAACAAAAAAGATACGGATTCAAAAATATCCGGATACGTGTGGACGGGGCCTTTGTTTGCCCCCCAAATTTTGCATAAACTGTAACCTATTGTTTGTAAATGCTCTTGGGAGGACTGCATATTCCCAAAAGCATTTCAAAACAATAGTTTATGCAAAATTTTGGGGGCAAACAAAGTGTATTATGGGCAATTCGAAAATAGAGAATTGTTGTGACTTGACGTTGGAGGTGTTTTGCAGTGGTGCAAATTCGTGCGGCACGGTTGTATAAAGCTCTTACCCAAGCAGTTTTCCTGAACCATGGTTCGTAACTATCAAAGTTACAGTAACTTAAAGCAAACAGATGCTTGTATGTTATTCGATCTTTACGAAAGGAAGGCTACAGTCAGGATAAAGTAGACCGGCTTTTTAACACCATAGTTTTACCTAATTTTACTTATGGACTTTCAGTATATGGTGCCTCGGATTCCAATCTTACGTAAATAAAGAACTTTCTGGATAGAAGATATGTGTCTTGTAAGACTAATATAATGGAATTGTTGGAGAAAGCGGATAGAAGAATTTTTAAGAAACGCAGCTCCGACATTGACCACCCTTTAAATAATATTTTGCCTAAGCACAAAGAAACCAAATACTATTCTCATAAGCGTAAAAGCCGCCGCATGGCGTTTTGAATGATCAAGTAACAACGTGCTCTTGTGACAGGCATTCTATTGGCCAGAAAAGTCCCTAGGGAGATTTTCAAGACCTTTTATACGCTCTTGCATGCAAAATCTCTCTTCTCGCAAGTCTACTCGACTGGATCGTTTCTACAAGTTTCCTTTTTCCACGTTCTACCAGAGCCGCTGAAGCTTCTTTATGGCTCACGTTTCAGTTGAACCAGAACCAGCAGCCATGGCCGCTATCGCCCCTGCAGTTGAAGCAGCTCCACCTCCGCCTGTTGAGGTATCGTTTTTAACCTTTCTTTTATTTTTCCCACCCCTTTATTTTACACATTTTTCTAGTACGTGGTTCAAGTTTTGCATTCCCTTCGTACCGCACTCTTGTACTGGGTTTTTACGTTGGTGCTTTCGGGCGTCTTTGCAACGTAAACGCGCAAAGTTTAGACCTTTTGTTGCATTTTTTCCATGTCCGTGTAAGGTAGTACGGAACAAATATCTGCCGGCCCATGGCGTTCAGGCGTTAAACGTGTTAATCGCATTGACGCTCTCTGCATCTGTGTAACGTACCAGATAAGGATTTTTTTTTTACGTTGGTGCTCTATGGCGCCTGTGTAACGTACCAGAGAAGGTTACCTTTCTCCCGGAGTTGATATTAGAAATTTCTTTGTCCATTTGAAAGATAAGCTATGATTCTGCATTACCCCCAAGAAACATCTTTCCAAATGCTCGTAACTGTTTGGATTTTGAAGATTTCATATCTCCCTGTATCGTGGAGCGAGTTGCTAACGGCTCCCTTCTAACTCATGGCGAAGTCAGTTTAGTCGACCCCCCTCATTTAGTAATGCCCATTACAATGGAACCATCCAAACCCCGTATGTGCCACGACGAACGCTTCCTGAATCGCTGGATAAAAGACTCCCCCTTCTCGCTCGATTACATTACCAACCTACCCCGCTATGTTGGAATTAACCTTCCAAACCACTATAGACGACAAAAGTGGCTACGATCACGTTCCTCTTCACCCTCTCAGAAGAATGTATTTCGGTTTACAATGGAAAGGATTTTAATTCGTCTACACCTCACTCCCATTCGGTTGGAAAGCCAGCGCCTATATCTATCATTAGGGTCTTTAAGATACAGGAACGCGGACGCCTTGAAGAACGCCATGGTCGAAAAGGGCCTGGGTCGAGTGTACGGTGTTCGCGGCCGGAAAACTAAGTTAAGAATGTGTTGTGTCTGTGAGCGACAACGCGAAGTTTCCTCCAGTCATGCCTTCATTTAAAGAAACTCGAGAAGCGTTTATACTTATAAGTCATGTAAGCGGTTTTATCACCGATGTGGAGTTCATTCTGCTTTACGAAGAAAACACGTCCGATAATTTGGATTTTCCTTACGATGAATATCCGAGATTTCATTTGCAGGACAAGAATGAAGCCGAGTGCAAAGCTAACTTTAGGGTAGAAAAGTCATATTTTCCGACGAGTAGATGCACTTGACATTCCTGCCGTCTTCGCATGTCAACAAGGAACGGTTTGCGAGGGAACAGAAGGCCTCTTATGTTAAAAATATTAACCTAAAACAAATTTAAGCTTACAAGCTTTATTCATTTCGCTTCGCTCGTGTGCAATTTATAAATCCAGGCGTAGTCAATCGATAGAAATCGATATCGGAAATCAATCGATACCATCGATATCAATCGATATCAATCACCGATTGATATCAATTGAAATCGGTAATCGATAACAATCGAACTCACAGAAAAAATTTATTATCGATTGTTATCGATTGAGATAATGGATAATAATCGATAGCAATCGACAGTAATCGATAACAATCACTAATCCCAAGGGGTCCCTGGAGGAGTATTCGTTTCAAAGATGGCGTTACTATTTAGTAAACAACACGAGACCCGCGTTCAAATGGTAAAACACTTTATTATTTCAGCAGCTAGTTCTTGGTTTGGGGTTTTAAATATTTTAACTTGTCCATTCATCCCAGCGCTGTCGATTGCATCGTGCATCTCCTTTATGGCGTTCTCGCGTAGATGAAAGTCCAACTCGATCCTATATATGCACGGACATTGTAGCCCTCCCGAACGCTTCCATCTTTTGGCATAAGGTGCCGTACTTGGCTTGGCAGAAGCAATAATATATCACAATTCGCGAGTAGAGCCTTTGTTTTATGACGACGAAAAACACAGAAAATTACTTCTTCTTTTACATGTGTTCTTCCTAATCAATATTATGGAGCAAAAGTGATTACTTCTGTGCTACTGGATTATTTTTATTTCTTGCTTACTCTGCGATTTATTACCACGCTTCTTTCTTAATGCAATTAACTGAAATTATAAAAACACTGATTTTGTTGTTTATTTTGCTTCATATTTATGGCGTTGCTATAGCGAGACAAGAGGGTTGCACACCGCTTCTTTAGTCGCAACTTCCTCTTCTTCTTTGAACCGCGCTGAAGCTTAACATCGATAAAAATGCCAAATTATTTCTGTTATTGTTCTTGTTCTTTTAGTATCAGCTTGTTGATATTTGCATTGCATATCCACGATTGAATGACTCAATAAAACCATAGAAAATACATCGTGTCAATCTCTAACTTGTAGAAAACTTGTAGAAATCTCTAACTTGTAGAAATTGACAAAAATAGTTTCCGATAAAAATCGATGATAATCGATAACAATCGATAAACCAATCCTGATCGATTTCCATCGGAAATCGATATCAATCGAACTCACAACTTTTTTTCTTTATCGATTCCTATCGAGTGGTATCGGAAATTGCTATTGATTGTTATCGATTATCAGTTTATCGACTGACTACGCCTGGATAAATATATTCTGTATATTGTCATTTGTGCTGGTTTTATTTCTACACGATATACAAAGAAATTCAAAATACACTCTTAAATGAAGCAGAAATACACAAAACAAAACAAAAACAAAGAAAATGATTGCTGAAGAATTTTTCGAGTGACAAACAAACTCAAGACTTTCACGCACTTGGGCTTTAGCACGCCATCGATATCCTCTGAGCTTTGCTGGAAATGCTTGTTTACCTTACAGTAAAAGCGCCCAAGTTCAGTTTTTTCACTAACACTACTAAAAGAAATGTTCAAAGTTTCGAAAAACTTAAATAGTGTTAAATGAAAGGTCGAAAGAACCCATAAAAGACCATAAGAATACTCACGTTTTACCAGAAACGCGAAACTTCTTTGTGTCACGTCCGTCGCGAGCAAGAACGCGACAGATTGGGCTTTTTGGCATGCGCAGTGAACTTCAAAAGTTCATTATTACTTCCGGTCGTCTCTGGCGGCGTCCGCGTTCCTGTATCTTAAAGTCCCTATTCTCTTGGCATGGCCGCCATAAGTCACATCAGGTCTATGGGCGTTCCTTCTTCAAACTACATAGACGACAAACACATTGGTCAGTTACGCACCCTTCGTCCTCCCCATGAACAATACTCAAATAACCAGTTATCAGAGATAACTTTCATTACCTGCTCCATTCTCCTCCAGTTGGGATATTTTCTCGGTCTCAAGAAAAGCTCTCTAATCCTTCACTCAAAGTCAAGTATTTGGGATATTTCTGCGAATCAGACAAGCAGGCCTTTACGTTTCCCCCGATAAAGTCCAGAGATTTGCTGCTCTTCGAGACAGCATGTTTGGTAAAAAGACAGTTTCGCTTAAAACTCTGCAGAAATTTGCTGGTAAAACGACTTCTTTTTCTCTTCTCGTTCCCGGCGCGAAACTTTATACTAACGCGGCTTACTAAGCAATCTCTAGGGCGTGTCGATCTCATAGACCTATACCAGTCACCGGCGCTCTGAGGGCTGAGCTTCTCCACTGGAAGTTCCTTGATTCCTGGAGTGGATTTCTTCCTTGGAAAGAAGAGAAGCATACCAGCATTAGCCTTTTCTCAGAAGCCTCTAACATCGGTTGGGGAGCCGTCGTAAGGATACCCGGTAAGGAGGATCAACGTCTTAGAGGCTACTGGGATGAAAGCTCTCGTCACCTGTCCATCGCCATTAGAGAAGCTAAGGCGTTCTTGTTTACGCTCGAACGTGTTAAGCATGCTATCGTTGGTTCTAGAGTAGACTGCTTCACCGACAACAAAGCAGTGATATCATCATGGGAAAACCAAGTTTCAAGAACACCCGCTCTCTCTTAAGTCCTACAATCCATCTTTCAACACACCCTCCAGTTTAATTTCTCCCTGACGACTTCCTTCGTACCTTCAGCGGATAACCCGGCTGACCTTCCATCCCACTTTTTCACTGATTCCGATTGCAAGTTGGCTCCACTGGCCAAGAAGATTGTGCAACAATCCTATGATCCACGTACCCTTGACCTGTTTTCCCTTGCTCGAATGTTCAGTGCGACCTGCATGGCAAACCTCTACGCTTCTTTGCACCCTTTCCCAACCCAGGATGATCCGGTGTTAACGTCTTCTCGCAGCCCATCAATCCATCGGAGAATGCTTACGCATTTCCACCATTTGTCCTTATGGGTCCCCTCCTTAAGTTCCCCTCACCTGTGCCCTGCCCTCTCACCATTATCGCTCCTGACCCCCAACCTCGTCAATATTGGTGGCCAATTCTTAAACACAAAGCTTCCAGTATTTTCAAGATCGGATCAAAGGGCTAGCCTGATATTCTGCTGTTTCCAGACCCGTCCCAGCATGGCGCTTTTGCTTCACGCCCCTTACAATGGGACCTCTGGGTCTTTCGATCATCTGTAAGCTAATTGCTGTTTCTCGCCTCTTCCACAGCCTCTACCTACGGTACCCCGCCTCTGGTGCCCTGCTGCACAGTGCCCGGAATGCAAATATCCTAACGACGACACTTTTTCCTTTTGCCAACGTTGCGGCTATAAACGCCTCTCAGAAACACCCACCCTTCCCTCTCCGAAGCTCACGGTGGATTTGGCTTCCATTGACAACCGCCTGGCTTTCATCCGTGGCCAGAGAAAGTCTCTACCCTACGAACGTCAGAAAACCGCATTGCAAAAGGAACTGGAAACATTTCTGGGTTCACTACCCTCCCCAAAGTCTCTTCAATCAGCCACGCCTTAGACGTCACACGTTTTCTCGTTTGGAAAGACAAAAAAGGAAAAACTAAAGTCCATGTCCCCCAGTGCTCCTTTTTTGGCTCCCGGTCTAAAAAACTTTGCAAATGCCCCACGCGTCCCGCAGCTGGAGCTGTTGATAGTATTATAGGCAAACTAAGAACAATTTTTGATCGCGTAAGTAGGAACGGAACGGCCCTTGGAATGACCTCTTCGCGAACGGGAATCCAGCGTCTCACAAGTCTGTCAACGACTATCTACGCTTCATTTCCAGGGAACAGATAGCTCACGTGAGCCCCAAGCAAGCCATTCCTCTGTTTTTCAGCAAACTGTCAAAACTCATACGCTACCTCGTCTCTCAGGCCTTTTCTCCAAGCCATATCCCTCTCATTCAACAGTATATCTTCGCAAGAGATGCAGTCTTTTTCTGCTTGGAATTCTTTTCTGGCGACAAATGTTCCGACTTGGGTAGAACATTGACAAAAGAAGTGTTTCTCCTCCCCGATGACCAAGATTTCCTTTTTAGGCAAGCTGTGGGAAAATCCTTGCGAGGCAAAGATTGTAAAACTTTCGCTACAAAGAAATGCCAGGATGCTCACTTATGTCCCGTCGCTAATCTTTCTCGATATCTTAATTTATGTAAAAGTAAGGCAATCGAATTACGTGCTGGTTTCCTGTTCAGATCGACAGACGGCAAGCGCAGTCGCGTATCCACCTCCCCCTTTGTCGGATCCACCATTGCTGCTAGGCTGCACACTTACCTTGCCACCTTTGGTATAGCTGAAGGAGAAACAATGCACAGCCTCCGCAGGGGTTGTTCTATTACTCTGTCTTCGCTAGGGGCTTCTGCAGAAGAGATTGCAATGCACATTGGCTGGAGATCGGTTCAGACGGCGAACTATTATACTCAGACAAGATCCTTGCTTTCACTAAACCACCTGATATGCTCGCCCGAAGCACTACAACTGTTAAGAGCAGCAAGTCTCCGAGAGCTACTGTTGTCGAAGTTACCTTCCGTTTCCGTAGCAACCTTAGTGATTGCCCGTTGGCCTTTCCATAACGTCGTATGTAATATGCGAAGGGTTTTTTCTGAGTTTCGGGAATATTTGGCTGTATTTAAACTGAATAAAGTGTTATGACTGTGACAATCCCCCGTGTTTTGTCTTTAATGTAATCACCCCCTTGGCAAGGGCAAAATTTTTTCACCCATATCTTATCCTTCATAAAGCATAGAGTGGCTTTTATGCGAATGTGAATTGTTTGCTATTATAGCGCGAAAGCGCGCGTAAAATTAGGCGATATCACGCAAGCTTGGGCGCTATTATAGTTTTATAATACAACACATTGAAAACAAAGCACAGATTGAAGAAAACATAACGAGGCCGGTCCGTCATTTCTGCATTCTCTTGTCAAATGCGAAATTTACCTCCATCGTTGGATATACGTCATGTAGACATAGCCTATATCGATAACTTTTTTACCATATTTTGGCAGTGTATCAATGTGTTGAACTATAATTGTAAATAGACTAATTTTTAAGTACAAGCTGCAGATAGTTTTACGCACTCTTAATTATTCGCATTTGTAATTTCTTACCTTACATATTTATATCTAAATTTATATCAAGAGAAAATAATTGGACAGAGAGGGAGTCTCCCAGTCATGCCTTTGGGATATCTTAATTGCAAAAAAGTTATTTTTAAAAACTTTGCGGACCATGCGGAAACATTTTCCGGTGAGTCAGTTGACTTCCGGAAGACTCGCTTTCATAAATCAGCGCGTCCAATTATAATCTCTTGTTATATTTATCCTTTTTAGTTCATGGATGACGTAGTCATTCCATGGGCTATGGAGGCAGTCGAATGGCACTCACACATCCTCCTCACTCACTCTCACTCACTCGATTCTCATTAATTTATTCATTAAACTTAGATTAAACATTTTCTCGTGCCTCCCCTACTAAGTATTGGTTTTGTTCCAATAGTCTTATGTGCATATGTTTGGCACATTTTAGAGGATACTAGAAAGGCGTACATTTTTGCCCGATGCGATAACATGGAGTAGATGCAATCGAGTGTGAAGATCTATCGTGGCCGGAAGATGGGCTTACGTTCAATGGAAAGCTTTTAAGCCAAAGAACACTAGCTGCATAAAATGGACATCGAATTGTAAACGCGACGTTGACAAATATCGACCGTGGTTCATTATTATTTGGACGAATCGACGATTTATCTTTTAAAATTGTCTCTCGGATCGAAGGAAGAATGCAACAGGGAATGAATGCTGTATCATCTGGTTTTATATGCCTACTGGAATCGTATAACCCGTGATTACATTTTGTTAGCGGCTTTTTAATGTTAATACATGTATAAGGTTAAATTGCAAAGGAAAGTCAATTTTACATTGAAATATTTTGAAATATGACACGCACGGAGGGTTATCTTTCACAGCAGATGTAAATGTAAATGTGCATTTGATAAGCAATCAAAATACATATTTACAATCACACCAATTCTTCTTCTTTTTATTCAACTATCTCTGCACTAATCCAATTCATCCATGAGCTAGCTTACAAGAGCCTTTAATTAATATTGTAACTTACGATATGTGATTTTTTATCTTAAAATGAATAAAGATAATAATAATAATAATAATAATAATAATAATAATATTATTATTATTATTATTATTATTATTATTATTATTATTATTATTATTAAGGAGCACTATCCTTACTTTGAACTTGAAATAGAACAGCATGTGATTGGTAAACCTTTTTTAATTAAGCAAGAACCGGATGAATAAACTGACTGATATTGGGCGTTTAATAAAGAGTGGGCGTTAATTAGGTCATTTACGGTATTTTGGTTGGTTAGAACCCAGGGTCCGGATTCACGAAACTCTCCTAAGTCAAGACATATCCATCGCCCAGAATTCAGCGACACATCCGGGTCCTTTTGTGTAGCCAACAGCGCTAAATTTAAAATCTCATCGGCGAGAACATGCCAAACAATAGAGAAAATGGCCTGAAATTGTCGACCAAGGCTTGCTATTTTTGATATTTTGACGAAACTGCGTAATATTCATTAGTTTTAGCATATGGCTTTTATAGAAAAGGTATTAATAAAATATATTTTACAATCGCAGAGTTTTCAGTCCCCGTATAAGTTCTGGTTTTTTCACCTTGAAATTGGGGTTTTTTTTGACACACGTTAGTATGGACAATCGCTTTTGATTCACATCAAGGCTTGATTTCTCATGAACTGAATCCAAATGTTTTGTTTTAGCATATGGTTATGGTAGTCTGACATTTAAGGAAGCCTCGTACAAATTTTCGAAGGATTTTGACGATTGGAAGTTCTGGTTTTTACTGAAATCCTGAAACGACTTCTGGTCACTTCATCTTGTTTTGCCCTTGTATATTCCCAGGGGAACTCGACTGCCCGAGTTCAAAACTCCCGCTCGCATATTAATGATGAAAAACTCCGCCTCTGAAAACAATAGTGGGTGTGACATCGCAACTAACCATTGAAATCGAAGTTTTACCAAACAATGACTTTATAATCACTAGATTTTTTAATTGTTACCGGGTTTTATTTGTATCTGCATAAGATCTTGTAATAGAATTCCTAGACATTTAACGAAACGCGCCTTTGTCCGCGGCACAAAGTTAGCTCTAAAAACTATAATGGCATCCCGTAAATTATAAACTACGAGCAACACTGAAGCCGATGCCCAAGTCTGTCACGATAACCCAATGCGATGTCCGAGTCAGCGCGACTCTTTGACACACCAAGCTTCTTTTCCGCCGGGGGCACCAAATTTCTTTCTTCATGAAACCTTTCACAAAACAGCTAGATTAAAATACTGGCACACGAATTTGTTGACAACACATTTATAGATAAAGACAGAAAGTGGCCATCCTTAAATTGAGAGTCAATTGCTCGTTTCACAGAGACAAAAACTTAATAGACTGGCCGGTTATTTTTGCGAATTTCCTTTTTGCAAAGCGCAAGTCGTAACGTTTTGCGCTCCTCTAGTCGCGTGTCACTTGCACTTCACGCTTCTTTGATTCGCGCATGAAGCTCGCTGCCTTCACTCGCCGTTTTTATTTTTGTGGGGAAAATTTTCTATGATTTCGCGCGTTCCTCTGGCGCGCTACTCAGTGACCTTTAGCGCTCAACTCAACTCGCGCCTCGCGCTGCTTTCAAAACCATTTAGTCTGAATGAAACTGTTTCAGATAATGTTCTTAATACACTGCACAGTCCTGAATGAAAGTGAAGAGGGCTTCGGCCGTCGAGGCGAGATCGTGAGTAAAAAAGCGCAACGTACAAGCGAGTGACCCGCGATCCACGCTCATTATTTGGCAACGTAACGCTTTTAACTGAAAATCTTGTTCTGCGGAAAATGTTTTTGCCATCGCACTAACAATTGCGAATCTAACAAGTCAAAAAAAATATTGCTGCACACGAATTTGTTGACAAAACCGTTTGATTGACAGCAGTTGAATCTGCCGAGAGACTAGAGTATTCCCAATGCTTAATCTGTTGACCAATTACAGTCGACTAGTCTTGTATATGCAAATCATTATGCCGCGTATTAAGAAACTGGGCACTGCAAGTACATGTCGCGGAAAACAATGGCATTCTGGGCGATGCTAAGTATTGTTTCTTAACAATAGTCTATTGTCATTCCAACAATAGGCCATTGTTAAGAAACAATACTTAGGATATGTCTTAACTTAGGAGAGCTTCGTGAATCCGGCCCCAGATCTGCATGGCAGGTCATGTTTCACCATAAAAGGGCCTTTTTTATTATATAATTTGTTAGCTAAATTATATTTATTATATTTTTTTATGTAGAGATTGCCAACTGTGAAGCAGAAATCAACTTTTTTGCCGCGCGTTATGATGAAGATACAAGACAATGGCTGTTTGAAGATTTTGCCAAATGGTTCAGTGATCCTGGCGACTCTAGAGCTTATATTCTCCTGGGTGATGCAGGAGTCGGCAAAAGTGTGATTGCAGCAGCCCTGGCACAGCGTACGAGGAAAGCTGGACATTTAGGCGCTGCTTACTTTTGCCGTCATTACGATGGTACACGAAATGATCCCAGGTATCTCCTTGGGACTGTAGCTTGTCAACTCTGTGATTGCAATAGTCAGTACAGTAAGATAGTGGGAGGGGAGGGTGGTGTAAGAATGATGTTAGCCAGTTCTGAATTAAAAGTTCAGGAATTGTTTACTAAATTACTTGAAGAACCGCTAAGTAGGTGCAGCCCTTGTCAGCAGCGAATATTAGTCATTATTGATGCTCTTGACGAGTCAGAGTATGAGTCCAGGGAAGATTTTATGTGCCTTATACAAGAGCGTTTGCCCCGGCTTCCTGAATGGCTTGTGTTCTTTATTACCAGTCGTCCTGAAGACACGATACAGAGCAGATTGGAGAGATACAACCCGTGCGTTAGGATTTGCGCGGGAAATAGTGAACAGCGCAGCTTCTATCAACAGCATGTGCGAGACATACAGCGATTTTTAGAGAAACGAGTCGATTTTTCCCGCTTCCTCTTCTCGTTGGAAGACTTGACAAAGGAGTGTAATGGACTGTTCTTGTATGCTTTTTACATTGTAAAAGAACTTAATGATCCAGTGAATTCAGGTAAGTTTGATCAGATCAGCAACCCTTTTCTGGGAAATATTGACGATTTCTTTCGCAAGAATTTCCAGAGAGTGTTTAATAAAGTGGGAGCAGACCTCTATAGGAAGTTATTTGGCTGTATAATAACTGCGCCATCTCCGCCTCCCATATCATTTCTCTCATTTGTGCTCAACAGAGAGAGCTCAAACCTTGATGAGCAGGAGGTTATCGATGCCGTTTTGCAATTTGTGGCGCTGCGAACGTCCGATCAGACTGTGACCTTTCTTCACAATCTGATCCCAACGTGGTTATCAAACAAGAGGAAAGCTGGAAAGTTGTTCATTGACAAGAAGGCCTCAGCTGAGTACCTCAGAAAGGTTTTCATTGAAACCCTCACTGCTGTTGTCGACAAAGCCCCGCAACCATTGCCATCTATAGATGAAGATTTCCAGGATTTCGTGTTGCATGCTGCTGTTCGATTTTTATGTCAAAATGGGGACAAGGGTTCGTTGAATGCTGTTTTGAGTTGCTTAACAAGTTACCGCTTCTTGGAAAAAAGGATTCGAAGTGGAAGAATTGAGATCTACCACCTACTTGAAGATTTAAAGCTTGCTGCCAGTTGCTTTACTCGCAAAGAGGCAAAGAAAAAAGATATCCTTCAAGAGATCTCCTTAGCTCTTGAAACCGATGTTCATGTTCTCTTAGAATGTCCTCACCTATTGTGGTCATGTATAAGAAACGCTTCAAACGTTGTCCAGAAGAGCATTTTGGTTCCTCAAGTGTCAGTTCCTTGGATGGAGTGGAATATTTGTGATATTTCTGCTGTTGAAATTCTTTCTGAATGTAACTGCTTTGCCACAGCTTCTGATAAGAAGACTGTGGCTGTGGCAAAAGGTCTCTCCCTCTTTTTCGTTGATTCATCCGCACTTCAAACAGTGAGCGGACCTTTTGAAATCAGCCAAGACACAATTAAACAAATTAGCCATTTAGAGTTTTCTGCGGACGACAAGTTTGTATTTTTTGGACGACTCGACAAGTGGTTTTCCGTTGAGCGAGGATGTGTCAAGGATCTTCCTCAGTTCGTAGAAAATTCTTTTGATTATGAATGGGGTTTGCTTACATCTGATGGACAGTCTATTGTCGTTAAAAAGGACTGTTTGTTTGATTTTCCTCAGAGCTGTAGAATGCAATTCTGTATAATAGAGTTACTTGCTCTGTGGGCCATGAAAGAGATCGATCAGAGCCAAGATGATCACAAGACTTGCTCTTTTAGTTGGTTAAAACAGAACATAGCTGGAATCAGTACCATGGGAGGTCAAATAGCACGCTTGCTCAAGTTTCTTCAAATCTACCCAACGTATGAAACTCATGTGGCGTTCGTACCAGATGCCCCTACCTGTTATTGTTGTAGGAGATTAAAAGAACTTACAAGGTCAAACCAAGAATCCTCCTTGGCAACTGTACGTCAGCTTATCATTGAACTCTATCCTCGCATATTCCGACATCAGGTTTGGAATCTACAGACTGGGAGACCTTTGCTGCACGACATATTTTATTTGGGTGCTCAGTTTAACTCATTCACTTATTTTTGTCACGTAACCAGTGCCTTTGACAAGTGGCCAATGCCAATGAGGTGTTCGGGTGTAGACAAAGCATTGTCAGTTTGCAACATCGCTGTAGTTAATGCCATTTACATATGCCAGGAGTACGAGCGGGATCGGAAGTGGGAGTGGGAGTGGGAGCGGAAGCGGGAGCGGAAGCGGGAGCGGAGGCTGGAGCTGGAGCGGAAGGGGAAGTGGGTGTGGAAGTATGAGCGGGAGAGGGAGTGGGAGCGGAGGCAGGAGTGGATGCGGAAGTGGGAGAGGGAGCAGGAGTTGGAGAGGGAGCGGGAGCGGGAGCGGGAGCGGAAGCGGAAGCGGGAGCGGGAGCGGGAGCGGGAGCGGGAGCGGGAGCGGGAGCGGGAGCGGGAGGGGGAGCGGGAGCGGGAGTGGAAACGAAAGTGGGAGCGGGAGTTGTGGAATACAACAAATGAAAAATTTGGCATCACCTTCAAAGTCATTTACAACTCGTTTTTGACAGGTTCAGTTTTGCACGATCTCCATGCGAAGAAATGTGTTTCCTCGACAGACGGAAAGCTCATTGCCATTCAACAAGAAACCAAGATAGATATGTACAGTATTGCACAATCAGTGAGATTTCATAGTACAGTGTTTGAAGCAGACTTTGGTTTCACAGATGTCTGTTTAACATTTTCAGCTGACGGCACCTTTTTTCTCTTTTGTATCCAGGATCACTTCAACGAACCGCATTTCTATGTGTGGAATGTTCAAAAGAAAGCTATGTCAGTTTCATTTAAATCCCCTGGACTGCTGACTGTCGAATGTTTTTACCTTTCATCGGATAAAAGGAACCTAATCTTGTGTGGTACGTATGAAATTGAGGTCTGGGAGTACGATACGCGTCCCGGCAGCTTACTGAAAAATAGCGGTGTGGAGAAGTCTTACAACCCTGTTAAGTTCAGTCAGTGCACCGTTTCCTTGGACAATAAGCTGCTAGTTTGCTGCATCGCGAACGTTATTTTTGTCTACAATCTTCATGTTGCTGATTTTCATTCCTCCAAGCGAGTTTTACGTGGACACCTTGGTAAAATTGAGTTCTGCAAGTTTTTAAAAGTGAATCGTTATCTTGTATCCTACGCTGTTGATGGCATGGTTTTCCTGTGGGATATTATGGAGTCAAAAGCTGCTGGTTTCGTAAGAGTAGCACAAGGGCTAGAAAACATCGTCAGCATGGCCGTGTCCCCAGAGGAAGATAGAGTTATTTGTTTTTTATCTTCAGATCGAGTAATTGTGATTCATCTTTGCAAACTTGAGTGTGCTTTATCTTCAGAATCATTGACGGCACCAACGAAAGGCAGAGTGAATACAGCTGAAACAAGTTTGCAACTGGCAGGGCGGATAGCTTCAGCATCGAACATTCCAACCTCGTCTGTTAAAGGTTACACTGCCGAAGCGTTCAGAAGTCCTGATTTGGAAGAACGTTTCTTATTAACGCCTGACGATTTGCTTGATTCTGACGAGTCCAACCACGATTGGTCCGACTAATGTAGAAAACCTCACGAAACCTCACATAAGGAAACCACACGTTCAAAAATTGCTGACCATTTTCGTCAACAAGGTCGCATACAAGTATGAAGGCCTCAAATGTCTGTAGAAAACTGTTGAAAACCTTTGAAGTAGTTGATTGCACGCGTTAAGACCCTGGTCTATTAATAGTCAATAAATCGTCAGGTCTGACAGGATAACTGACTCTCACTGTTGTGCTATGATTCATTTACAAATTGCCTCAACCCCAAATGATTTTTGTCTCAAGCACGTCTTACCAGATCATTACAATGAACAACTTGTTTGATGTTGCTCTGAGAAATCTGTGTTCTCACTTGAGCACTTTGAACTATTCTTATCAGACCAACTCATAAGGAAATAGGTTGTTGTCCTCCAAATCTTTCACCACTAATTTTTCGTGTAGTGACCATGATAATCTCTACCTCACGCGAATAAAGATTTGTATTTAATGCCTTGTCAGCAACTGTAATTTGTCAGAAACATGGGCGCAGTGTCTTGTTAAACACGCTACTAGTAAATGCTAAAATCGCACGCTGGAGTGGTTATCAGATGTAATATTTTTTTCATTTGTCGCGATTTAGTTAATTATAGTGTGTATAATCTTGGTTAGGTCCAACGTGAATCAGTTAAAAAAAAAACAAGATTGGATATGAAATGCCTCCAGTGACCATATGTTATCATTTCGTTGTATGATGTGTAGGTCACTCACAGTCAGTCACTCAGCCGGCTGCAAGGCAGTCGGCCACGATCTTTCGCCATTGTGTAGGTCAAAACAAATTATTTCAAAAATTCATTGACAAGCCATTTATGGTAACTCTGCAGTGATTCGAAGAAGACAGTGAGCAGCAAATCTTCCCTGGACTTGAACTCTGTTTTAACCAGTTATACCGTAAAGTCGGCTTTCCTTCAATTGTTTCTGACTGTTTTGGTGAACATTTCATTTTTAAGCATAAAATGTGTGCTGTTCTTTGTGATTTGAATTTCTAGTAATTAGTTCAGTGTAATAATTTAGTGGTACCCAGCTTATAGCTTCCTCCATAATGCAGTTATATCATTATTGATGCCACCTTTTTGTTGTCTGAACAAAGGTTCAGTCAAAATAACCGAACTGGTTGAGTTTCTAATAATTAGTTCAGTGTAATAATTAAGTGGTAACAGTGTGACCCGTGTTGCAGCTTCCTCCATAGTACAGTCGTGTCCTTATTGAGGTCACTTTTTTGTCGTCTTAACAAAGGTTCAGTCAAATCAGACCAACCGTATTCAGTTACATTACAGCCTCCTTGGTTGTGATGTCTGAAAAGTGAAAATCAACTGTACATCAAGAAAATATTCTTTGTTTTTCTTTACTTTTGTGACTTGTTTGCTTTATGCGGTAACATTATATGGGGAAATTTATATGTTGATTTATTGTAGGAATTGCAGTTATGAATCAGTAGAACCTGTTATCTTGTGTAGAACAACTATGTAGCATTTATAGTTTTTTATAGTCATTTATAGTAGCTAAAAATCTACTATGTAATGATTTTTTAGCTTTGTACTTTTTTCGTAAGGGCATCTTTTCAATGGTACATGTAGTACTATAACATAGATTGATTTTAACGGACTAAACACATGAAGAAGTTTGTATATAAACAGTTTTCTGTTAATCGCTCATAAATCCTTTCACTCCCAGAGTCAGTACAAACCACGGTTCATTTAATATGTTAATTAAATCCATTTTGAAATCACTGGTGATCCTTGGAATCTGATTGGTCCAAAATGGTGCAATTTATTTCCAAATTGCACCATTTTGGACTCTAAATCGCATCATTTTAAAATGGTGCAATTTATTTCCAAATTGCACCATTTTGGACTCTAAATCGCATCATTTTAAAATGGTGCAATTTATTTCCAAATTGCACCATTTGAAATCACTGGTGATCCTCTTATTACAATATTACACTTTTTTGTGCAATATTGGGAGATTTCAAAATGGAGGTAATTAAGTGGTAATTGAACTTCGTGTCGTGCAATTTTGGTCTGAAATCATACTTGTGATTTCAAATCAAACTCGCGCTATCGCGCTCGTTTGATTTTGAAATCACGCGTATGATTTCAGACCAAATTGCACTCCACTCAGTTCAATTACCAATATTAATAATATGCATGAAAAAATTACTCGATTCTGATTGGCTAAGAGCAGTGCAGTTCAAGTGTAACACCGGTGCAAAAAGTGTAACACCAGTGCAAATTACAAATCGAAAAAAAAATTTTTTTGGGCAAAAAAAAATCCAAAGAAAATATTTGTGAAAAAAAAAATTTCCAAACAAAAATGGATGCAAATTGTTTCATGTATAATTATTAATAATTAATCATAGGGTTTTCTCGTTCAATTTGGGATTAATTTGCACTTGTGAGTTTTTCAAAAAGCTCAAATTTTGAGCTTTTTGAAAAAACTCACTGGTGCAAATTAATCCCAAATTGAACTCGAAACCGTATACCTATACTTATAACTTTTGGGTCTGTGAACGAAATCTTTCAACTCAAAAGCTAGTGCTTTATTCTACATAAAGTATTTTGCAAAAGAAGCTTTTTCTTTCAGGTTTTGAACTGAACTTTTGCCTTCTTGTGATTGAAAGTGTTAACAGCGTTACGTAAAGTAAATTGTAGAGAGTAGGAATTTCAGAATGTACTGAATTAATATTATAAGTCTGATAATTTGCGAAGAATTTTCACTAAATTTTATATCCACTATCCACAGCATTTCTTGGCGCCGACGAAATATATAGCAACTATAAAGTTTAATTTCCATGTACTGCAAATGATTCAAGTAAACGTTTTCCGTAAAGAATTAAATTCATATTTTTGCAACACTGCATTTTAAATTAGAAACTTAAAAAAATGCATTTGGTACAGAACGTAGTTATATACTAAACTTCTAGTTTACACATGATATATACGGTAATTATAGATGTCTATGTATTTTATTTACATATTTTCAATGTATTTAGATAGTTATAGGTAACGTAAGAATCGTTCCTCCTTGTGGTTGTATCAGTAAGGAATATTAAAATAGAAATAAAAGTTTAACGTGAAAAACTGAGTGAGTTATTTTTTGGTTCAGGCATAAAACTTTACCTAAACGCACTTTTCAAGTTGACATCGGGTTGAAACTTGATTTCCATAACTAGCGATGAAATCGAAAGCGAAATTGGAAGCCGATGCGCACCTTTTACTCTCAAAGCTCACATATTTCGTTGTTATATTTTCTCCCCTTTTGTTTTTCTTTTCAAATGATTTTCTGTGGCACTTGATTCCATTTTCCATAACCTACAATCGTTTGCAAAATACCTTCGACCACCCTATATTTTAATTGACTTTTTAACAATTTTCAGTCTACATTGCTGATGTTCGCTTCCCCCGGGCCCCCAATAACAATGTTGGATCTAAACTTTGGAACCCAAATCAATCTTCATGCGGTTGGCAAGCCCCCGGTATCTCCAATCACCACCCAACATTGATATAGGGGGTGGGAAGGGGGGAGGGGGTTAATGCACTACAAAATTAATCAAAATTTAGTCAAGTGGTCGAAGGTTTTTGATAACGATTGTAGTTAGCATAAACATAAGCCTGAGGCATTGAAATATAAATTTACCTTTCCATTCTTTTGAGTCAAAATACCAGTATAACCCAAGTATAATCCAGTATAACCCAGAATAACCAAAGCACAAGAAAAACGGAAAGAGTTTCTCCTCACGAGTCTGCTGTTGCGTCTTTGCAGTTTACATGTTCATGTCGAACCTTTCTCTGTGCGGTTGTGAGAGCCTGAGAGGGTCTTGTGATTGAACCAACTCTGATCTCGTGCTTGGGTCTAAGTGTACGGCATGGGTTGTAGTGGTAGAAAACTTATTTAAAATCTCGGCAGTAATTTCTGTTCCCCCTCCCCCATCTCTCCTCTCCTGTTTTCCCACCCTATAACAGTAAAACACGGAGCATGAACATTAGTAGTAGAAAAAAAAAGTTAAGAGTTAAGAGCGCTTAAAAAAATGCCATGTTTTATTCATTTTATTGCGTTTCTTTTATAATTCCATAGTGATTATTAAAGAAATACTTAGACTACACAGTAGTCCCTCATTTCCTTCAGGGATAGTAAAGCGGGCGATTTCGCTCTTTGCGGTCCACAGCCAACAGTAACCACATGGCTTGTGTGATGTTGGTGCATAAAGAGGTGCTTTGCATGCACTCTAAAACGGGCCCCAAAACACGGCTTTTGGGTCGTACAAGGGTTCCACGTCTGTACCATGCTCATGACAACAAGGTTATATGTACGCATGTGCAAGGTCAGGAGCCAGTCGGCTGAAGGTACATGTACTGGCTATACCGCGGAGCGGAACTATATTCTTGTCCCGGCGCGAATCGCAGCTCAAGGAACGAGACTGGCGATCTGGTTTAGGTGAGTGAGGAAAAGCAAATGTTGACTTGTTGTAGATGGACTCCTGCTTGTTGTAGATTCACAAAGGTGAAGATTCCACAAGCTTCTCCACGAGACCATAACTTTTTTTATTTACTCCATTTATTATTATTACAAACGTTTTTTGAAGTTAACAAGATAAGAAAAAAAAAAATGGAGAAGGGAAAGATATAGGTAAACTAATTATTGCCCTATAACTAAATTACATTTTTTTTAAGAAAAAGAGAACACACTACTAAGAAAGGAATAGAAATATACAGGGTGTAACGAAAGTCTTTGACCAAAAGTTAAAGGTCACAAAATTTTATAATCATGCATGATTCTCATTAAACTTTCACTCAATATCTCAAATGTCCTCCCCTTTTATTTAGTACTGCGTTTATCCTCCTAGGCATCGAATGTACCAAGCTTTTACGAGTTTCTTGACTAACGTTGTTCCAGGCGTTCTGCAATTTGCGCTTTAAAGCCTTCATCGTAGTAGGTTGTTGACCTTTGTAGACCTGTACTTTAAGAATTGACCACAGATTCTCGATGAAATTCAGGTCTGCTGAATTGCCCGGCCACTCCTCTTTCCTTATGAAATTTGGCAAGTTGTCACTGCACCATTCTTGGGCCAGCTTTGACGTGTGGGCTGGGGCGCCATCTTGCTGGAAGGTGAGGCTGCCAACATTCTCCACCATTGTGTTTTCGGTGACACTGCCTGTTGTTCGGCGACGCTTTAGGCAATGTTTGAGGTTTTCTTCAAGTATAGTGTTCACGTAATAATTGGCTGTGACAGTTTTTCCAGCCGAGACAAAGTGAGCCTTGTGAGAACTCTCGTTGACATGCCTCCCCGACCATGACGTAAGCGTTGTTCTTTACTTGAGGTGCTTCTGGCACTTGGCTGGGGTTGGGATTCTTGAGAACCCCACACTACATCATTTTCAGGATTTGGACGATTAAAAAGGGTAAATGGTGCCTCATCCGAAAAGGTAGAGTTCTCCCAGTCCATTTCTGTCAGATTTTTGTGATCTTAACTGTTTGGCAAACTGGAGGCGCTTTTGTCTTTGTCGTTTGGTGAGCAGTATAGTTGCCTCTTCCTTCTAGCTCGATGGCTTCCATCCCGTTGCCTTTAGAGATCTGGCCACTGCTTGGTAGATAACATGTATTCCACTCTCGGAAAGCTTTCTAGCTATTGTACGTGTTGAATTCCCTCGCTTTTATTTTGCTTTCTGCAGCAATTTCGTCGCTTTGGCAGACCTGATCTGAGCTTGCTAGGCTGTCAACTCCTTGGCAGGTCTGTAAGTACTTTCTCTCTCTCACACTTCGGGAAATCCAATATTTCACCCATCCTTGGCTGCGTTTAAACCTTTCCTCAAGTGCAGGTGTTCGCCAGCCTTCTTTATATAGCGAAACTAAGTCTGTTCTCTCTTGAATTTTAAGACTTTTGGCACAATTTTCACGACTTGACAACGTACGAGTGGCGGAAACCAAGAATACCGCTGATCAAGCTTTTCGGCTCAAGAAAAAAGATATATCGAAAATTGAATCAACCAGACAATTTTTGATGAGTTCAATTTCTTTAATTCTAAATTAACATGAAATTGACCGATTATAATCGAATTTATAGTAAATTCAAAATGGTCAAAGACTTTTCGTACACCCTGTAGAAGTAATATAACTGTTACTAGATTGGTGAGACAGTGATTAATACTGAGCAAAATAATATTGGTAAAGTGCTCTTTTAAATTGCTGTTTAGTTTGCTTTTTACGTATGGACATTGGAATATCATTCCAGTAATAACATCCAATAATTGTTGGACAAAATTTTAAGTTTAATAAACAATTTTTTAATAGTCAAACTAAAGTTCCCCCTTTCTTTCTCGACAAAATATCTTGACAATAATAAAGTTTTATAAACATTGAGGATTGATTCTGCAAAGATTTTAGTGTCCATCAGTGGTAGTTTCTTCTTTTAAACTTCATCTAAAATGTCCCTTAATAGCCTGGACGGGTTTTGTAATACAGAAACATTATTCTCGTGGGACGATGGCTGGCCTGTTATAACAGAGAAACTGGGTACAAGGAACCATCCCGGAAGTGCGGAAACCCCAAGCCCATAATTCCAGAGGGTTTCAAATTTCGTTGTAGCTGCTGACACTTGTAGATACTGCAAGGAAATGCGACAAAATCGTTAAGTTAATTAACCTTAAACAGATATTGCTGAAGGTTTGCACACACCAAAGGTAAGCAAACTGTACATTTGTGAAATCTTGTTGCTGGTGACCAGATCATGCCGAGCCCACGCGCATAATTTTAGCTCCTTCGCAAAACTTTCGTGAGCAAAAATATAGGAATATAGAGGTTCATTAACGGTATAGATTACATTTATGACGTGTCGAGTTTCATATTTGAAGTGAATTTCTGCTGCTTTGAGAACGGAGCTCATTGTTATAAAATATTTATACGATAAAATATTTCAAGTTGGTGAGTCTTTATGGCGACCGCAGCCGAATTCATCAGTCAGTATAAAATGCAGACTGTAGACTGAGTATAAAATGCAGATTGCAGACTGCATGATAGTTATAGAGTGTTTTCACTCACGTGGTCTGCAACTATGCTAATTTATTTGAACAAAACAAAGTGTTTTCATTAGAAAAGAGTTCAATCCCAACAGGATTAGCTTGGGACACCAATATGGCCGCCGTTTTATTGTTTTGGGACACCAACATGGCCGCCGTGACGTCATGTGAAAACACTCCATAGAATGCAGCGCAAACTTCCGACAACTTCATTTACATGTGTCGAAATTTATGCTTTATAGAACGAGGCATAAAACAATAATTAATGGGCACTTTTGTTATTCAACGAGATGCAAATATGTTGCAGGGTATTCTGCAGTTTAGCCCCAGACTTTAAACTGGCTGAAAATCTTGTTGGGGAAAGTTCATTTAATACGTGGCTGAGGATGTGGTGATCTACCCTGTGAGCAGTGGATTCTCCTACGCTGAGTTACGTTGAACGAGAGAGAAACCACTGCGAGCATCCGTTAGCTTTTCCATCGAGCATGCGCAGCCACGTGACGCCGCACGTGATGCATTTGACATCAGTTCCTCTCGTTTCGCGGGAAAAATATTTCCCGTGGCAATTCAATGGTTCCTTGTGAAAATTCTGATTACTTTGTCAAGTTTGACAGATTAAACAACACTGTATTCAATGCAACGATCCTTGCTATCGAAAGTTAACGATAAGATGGGTTTAAAATCTGTTTTTGTTTGTTTGAACGGTTTTTTTACATCGAGCTGTGCTATGCGCGCGCTAATCGCGCCATCATAATTTGAAAAACCTTTTGGGCTAAAAACTCGGCAAGTTTGCGTTATTTACTCATTTTTTTTACATTTGTAACTTGGAAAAACTTAAAAAAATGTTCTATCGAATTTGTTTTGTTTCAACGAGCAATTTATGGAGTGAAAAATCAGCGTTTTCGAAACTTGTTTAAATTATACTCGCTTAAACGCAGCAGTTACATGGTAGAGTGCATGCGTGAGAGGCTAAACAAGTTTGCAAACTTGTTTTACTGGTTCAAAGTTAATTTATTAGTTAATTTATTTATTAGTGGTGATCTGATGTTGTCACATCGTTTATAAACAAATTAATAAATTAGGGGTGTAATATATTTTCAGCAAGATTATGATTCGATGATGATGATGATGTGAGGAATCAGTTGGTGTGCCTGTGACTGCAGCAGTAGGATGGGTAAGAGCAGTCATTGTTTTTTTGTTAATTAATTATTTATCTAGAGGTAAAAATCAAATAAAAATATCTACTGTTTACAGCAGTTACCAATAAAACGAAAAATGAAGAGTCTCTTATAGCACACATATCACATGTCCCAAGGCAATTTACGTACCCTTCATGTGTCCCACATCATGTGTCCCGCTGCCTTCAAAACAGGCAGATAAAGCTGAGTTTTAGTGAATGTCAATCAAAGAAAAGTGGTTAAAATTATTTTGGATTCTGACAGAATTTCAAGCAAACAGAGGTAAAAGATCAACAATTTTACCCTCTGAGAGAAGGTAAAATTTAATCAAACTTTATTTCCAAGCCAGCTTAAACAAAAAGAAAATCTGTGGTTTGTAGAAACCATATTTTTAGAATGTGCAGTTCCAAAAAAAATCCATACTCCCCCCATGGAAGGTTTTTTGTTTAGCACCCCCCATCCCCCCAGGAAATTCCAATTTAGCTTCATACTTTGCCTCTAAAATGTTGGCTTTTAAGACCCCCCTCCCCCCAGGAATTTCCAATGACCTTCCATGGGGTGGGCATGGATTTTTTTCTGGAACTACACAATAAAACTTTTAAATTTCACTGCACACGAAAATTTTCAACTCAGTGATAGAAGATGAACAGTAGCAGATCATAATCTATAAAGCCACAGCGGCATGAAAGGCAAGTTTTTTATCCGGTTGAATGACATCTTCTCTTTAAAAATCTGTAATTCACTTTGAATTTGGTTGTTTTAAAATGTTTACTATTTCTTTTTGGTAAAATTATTTGAAATAATTTGTAAGTTTTACAGAAGAAAAGAACTAAATATGTCATTCATTACATTAGCTGAACTTTTTGAAAATGTGGCTGATGATAATTACGGCAATTTCACTACAACAAGCTTGAACAAGGCTTTCTGTGACCCTGAATAGCCCAAAAATCATAGACAACAACAACAATAATTGACAACAATTTTAACAACAATTGATTGACAATAATAATAATAATTCATTTCTATGGCGCCTTTTCTTAGCGATTCAAAGTCGCATACAAAATACACTAAAAATATACAAGTAGTGTTAAATTTGGAGGAAGCTTACAAAGGAAAACAATAAACTAATTACAAGTAAGATATTCTAAAAAGCTAAAATGTTACAAATAAAAAATCTAGAAAGTTAAGTTAAAAAAGCTCGTTTAAAAAGTATGGTTTTAAGTTTGTTTAAAAATGACAAGAGAGAGAGAGAAAAAGGAAAGGGTCATCGAGAGTGAGAGAAAAAAAGATTAGCAGCAGTCTTTTCTCCCATTCACCTTACTCAGAGGAACATGGTTTTCAAAAATGTGTAGTTCCAGAAAAAATCCATACCCACCCCATGGAAGGTCAGTGGAAATTCCTAGGGGGAGGGGGGTCTTAAAAGCCAACATTTTAGAAGCAAAGTATGAAGCTAAACTGGAATTTCCTGGGGGGACAGGGGGTGCAAAACAAAAACCTTCCGTGGGGGGAGTATGGATATTTTCTGGAACTGCACAATCCAGCTAAATATCAGATGCAATGATCGTGAAAAGTGCAAAAAGGTAATTTCCGGCCAAAGTCAACACGTTCTA
The DNA here is from genome assembly GCA_022457155.1 of Cladopsammia gracilis. Lineage (NCBI taxonomy): Eukaryota > Metazoa > Cnidaria > Anthozoa > Scleractinia > Dendrophylliidae > Cladopsammia > Cladopsammia gracilis. The sequence goes on along the minus strand of JAJGOT010000397.1, from coordinate 330,322 downwards.
GAACATTGCACAACGTTTTCTTGAGATACAAGAGGCTCCAAGTAGCCTATACTCATGCGCATGCATACAAAAATTTTATGATATATTTTAAACAAGATAAGAAGATGTTGGACATGGAGAAGAGTCATTCAGTCATCGTTCATGCAAACCACATTGTTACTATTGAGTTTTTTATAAAATGAAGGCTGTACCACAATGAAGCTAGTGATTCTTGTGAGCATTACATATACCTAACATGGACACTAGTAATGTAAGTAGGGTTGTAGGAGATGCTATCGTGACACTTCAGTAATGCTGTTTTGCTGGAAGTGAGAGTCGCTGGGAGTAACTAAACCGGAAGTGTAAATGGCAAAGCTATGAATCAGAAGTGCACAATTTAAAATATGTGTGCATAAATTTGCATGCAAAATCGTGACAAAAAAGAAAAAGGAAAAAAAAGAAAAATGGAGGGTGGATTTTAAGCGGCATGAGTAAATATTTTGATGATATGGCATGCAATGATCAAGAAAAGTGCAAAAAGGCAATTTCCAGCCAATGTCAGAGTGTTCTACCCTGGTGAAAATACTCACAGGATCTTCAGGGATCTTTGAAGAACTTCAAAGACGTCAAAGATCCCTAAAGATAAAGATCTTCAAAGGATCCTCACAGGATCTTTGAGAGATCCTCAAAGATTTTTCATCTTCAATTTCTTGTAGAATTTTTTATAAAGATTCTCAAGGAATTGATGAAGATCTTGAAAGGGTCCTAGCAAAATATCCTTGTGAGGATCTTTGCAAGGATCCTTTAAGATCCTCAAGAATTTATAAGGATCTTTTAAGGATTTTAATAAGATCCTTTGAAGATCCTTAAAGATCCTTGAAGATCTTTGCAAGGACTTTGCAAGAACTTAAAAGATCCTCAAAGATCTTTAAAAATCTTTGCAAGAATTTAAAAGATCCTCAAAGATCTGGGCTAGAATTTAACAGATCCCCCAAGATTTTTGCAAGAATTTAAAAGATCCTCAAAGATCTTTATTAAGATCCTCAGTAAGATCCTTGCAGATCGTCATGCAGATCTTTAAGGATCCTTAAAGATCCTTAGAAAATTCTCACCAGGGTAGCACATTGCACAACATTTGCTTGAGATATATTACCTGAATTTTTGAAAACGTGGCTGATGATAATTACTACAGCAATTTCACTACAACAAGCTTGAACAAAGCTTTCTATGACCATGAATAGCAGTCGCCTGAAAATCACAGACAAGAAAGAGAAAAGGGCAAGGGAGAAAAGTAAGAAAAAAAAAATAGCAGCTATCTTTTGCTTTTATATTGTGGAATTTAGTACAGTTTTTGAACAACAACAAACCAATGGGGAACACACTCCCAGATGCTTACTCAGAGAGACATAATAGATAATTATGTAATGTCGTGAATATGTCACACATATGCTACACCTTAGTCTCAGCTTGCGAACACATTTAACTTGTTTCACAGGAAAAAATACCAGGTTCCCATTTTTGGACATTTTAAGGTATTTAAAAAATACCCATATAAATCCCAAATTTGGAAGAGTGAGACAAGTCCCAACGAGGGAAAGTGGTTGGGAATTCCCAGGTTGGGACTTGTCTCACTTTGCCAAATTTGGGAATTTTGTTGGTGTTCTGTAAATACCCTAAAAAATCCCAAAATGGGAATCAGGTATTTTTTTCCTGTGTTTGACCTGTACACAAATCCGTGAATAGTTTTGTATGGTTTGCCTTGTGTATAAATACAAGCCTGTAACTATTACTTGTAAATCTCTCTGATGACGTCCATGGTAGTCAGACAAAATGCATAGGAGAAAATAAATGAGTTTTCCAAACTTACGTTTGTTCAACTGGCGCTGCTCACTAGTTTAGCTTTACAAAATATTGCTTCCTTTTAAACTGTCAGATATGGTTTGTGTTAATTGCTGTTGTTGTCAGGTACCAAACCATTTTACTGATGAGACCCAAGCCGGCTGTATTTAAGTTAGGTTCCTGCGTTAAACCCTTTCAAGCATTAATTTGCTTTGTACTGATCATTGCAAACATTCGCTGAAATTAAACCCGTAAAAATTTAATCCATAAATGCCATAAATAAGTGTGGGATTGGTTTCCATTTACCCTTCCCTACTCTCGGTCTCTGTCACCTCTTCTTTTCTTCATTTCCAACAAATTATTAAGAAGAAACAAATATTACTGGAAGTGATAACAAGTCAGACCCTTTTGTCACCGAACGAAAACCGTCATCATGAGTGATTGCATATAATATTTCTTGCACATGCAATGTAACTCTAGTTTGGGAGGCTGGTGGCTACGTAGTTTTCTTGATCAGTTATTACCTCTACTCAGTCTGATAGAATTTAGCCATCTTTCCTACATGTACTAATCACTGTGTAATCAAATATATGATAATTATTATCGTATGATATATGGCAGTCTTTTTTATCTCATTCATTTTCTGATCTTTTTTGTTTTTATGTTATGATATGGCAGTTTTGGTCTTTTGTTATGTTATTTGTTTTGTGACAAATTTATTTTGTTTTTATGTTATGATTTGGCAGTTTTAGTCTTTTGTTATGTTATTCATTTTCTGACAAATGTATCTTTTTCATTTTAGGCATTTGACCATTCTTCCCTGAAATTCACTAAAAAAATCTTAAACATGCTTGGGTTATGGCGTCCACTTCACAGCATTCTCAAGAAAACAACCAAGCTGATGGGTCCAGGAAAGTTAAAGTCACCATTTTGGCTTCTGAATGGGGATCAAGCAAAGGAGGACTTTCGACCATAAACAGAGAGTTAGCCATTCAGTTGGCTAAATGCCCTGAAGTGGAAATCACTTTCTTTTTACCAAAATGCAGTGAAGAGGATAAAAACATAGCCCTTAGGCACAAAATAGAGATTGTTGAGGCAACACGGAGGCCTGGCTATGAAGAACTGGAATGGCTTAGCTTCCCACCAGAAAATTTGCAAATTGACGTAATCGTCGGTCATGGGGTAAAACTCGGTCACCAGGCACAAGTCATTAGAGACTCTAAAAAGAGCAGGTGGGTTCAAGTTGTTCACACAGACCCAGAGGAACTGGGAATGTTTAAGAATTACCTTGACCCAATTTCAAAGGGAGAAGAAAAGCACAAGACTGAAGTAGAACTGTGTGAAATGGCAGATCTCGTTGTAGGAATTGGACCCAAGTTGAGTGAGGCTTTCCGTTCATATCTTCGCGGGTGTCAAAATGATCTAACTGTTCTTGACTTCACCCCTGGAGTTTTTAATGAATTTGTGAGTGTAAAACAGGTTCCTAACGAGAGCAAAAGTTGCAGTATCTTGGTGTTTGGTCGTGGAGATGCTGAGGATTTTGAAGTAAAGGGATTTGACATCGCCGGAAAAGCTGTTGCTATGTTACCCAACACTCATCTTGTGTTTGTTGGGGCACCAGATGGAAAACACGAGGAAATAGCACAACGGTTCACTGGATGTGGAATTCCTGCTAGTCGCTTAAGAGTAAGAGGCTATATGAAGAGCAGAGAGCATTTGAAACGCTTGTTCCAAGAAGTGGACCTTGTACTGATGCCTTCAAGGACAGAGGGTTTTGGGTTGACGGGTCTTGAAGCCCTGTCAGCTGGTCTCCCTGTGCTCATCGGTCAGAACTCGGGTTTTGGAGAAGCCCTAAGAAAGGTACCATTTGGCTCATCATTCGTAGTTGACTCAGAGGATCCCAAGGTATGGGCTGAAGCCATCAAGAGAATCTGGGACAAAGGCAGGCAGGGGCGGCTTGAGGAGGCGGAAACTTTGCGCACTTCTTATGAGAAGAAATACAGCTGGGCCAAGCAGAGCAAGGATCTTGTTGACAAGATGATCAGCATGGTTCATGGTATGAGTCTTTAATTGCCTTGCATACGTATTGGTCCTCGATTGAAGTAAGATTAAGCCTGTTAATGTAAAAGCCACCAGAAATTTTAAAAACATAATTTATGAAAGTGGGCAAACTACAGTGTAGTTCCGCTCAAAAGTTACCACCCTCTTGTGAGACGCGAATCACGTCATGCACTACACAAATCGGGTTGCATGCTATGCGCAAATCATAGCACACAAAGCTCTTGAACTGCATCAAGGCATAAAATTCCCCTGCAACCTTAAGGTCGCTCACAACATTTCAAACCATGTCAGTATAAAAACATCAGCTTACCGCAATATTGCGTTACGCGTTAGCATTTCTTATTCACGGGTTGGTTCACGGGAGCCTTTGATTTATTATCAAATTATAAGTAGCATGTTAAGATACAAGGGGAACAGTGCCACCTTAAATTTTCAAAAATTAAGATGGCTCTGAACCTCTTACCAAGAATCTTTTTAAACTTTGCAAAAAGTTGTATCTCGACATGCTTATTACAGTTCGATAATAAGAGGTGAGGGCCACCAAGCTCGTTTTTTAGTTATAAGCTCTTAAAACTAAAATTAAGGGTGTCTTTAACATGTTATACTGTTACTATGGTAACCTTTTTACATCATAAAAGAGACTATAACTTGTTCACCAATGACTGGGCATTTGTTTAATAACATTATTGTAGCATCAACTCAATAAGAATTGTAGTAGTGATCCATCAAAGTTGAAGTGATGGAAAATGTTGGGAACTATTGCGAGTCACCTTCAGCTATTGTAAAGCTTAACAATAGGACGTGAACAAATTTGACGTCATTTCGAGCAAAATTGTGAAGTACTGTTTTGTGAATTCCTAGCAGTACTGTAATTAATTATAACACATTTTGTCAATTGCAACTTCAAGGGACGTTTATTATGGCTATATAAAAAAACACCAACAATTGTAATTGTAAAGTAATTTTAATTTTACTTGAAAGTTCACTCTTGATATAAAAGACATTATTGTGGCAGGAGTAAACGTCTGGTTGCCGGTTTAAAACAAAAAAACAAAAATAAGTTGGGCGCAAACGTAGCAAATTTTGTAGTAAAAAAAGATGTTTATATACATTGAACTGTTTGTGGCAATTATATTTTTCATACTAGGTACCTCACATATTAATGCCAATCTACACGAACGAGTTTCAGGCATAAAACTTGGTGCACAGTATCTCCAAGACGAGGAGAGTGTTATGGAAGAAAGCGTTAAATCTTTGAAGTCAGACCTAGCAAATATGCGACAGCGTTTGACAAAAGTGGAAGCTGAGAAAAAGGGCTCCGCTATCCCTCAGATCAGTTGTGGTAAGAAAATGATTAAATAACTTATTACAGTTATAAAAATATCAAATTGACTCAACACAAACGACGCGCCAGAATAGTCCGAAAGCATTCACTTCGTAATCGCTTGAATTTCTTTGCTTGAATTTCCTTCTTTCAAGGTAAATTCGTATGCCTCCAATCATTACATGACTTTTCAATGCTGTCACACTTTTCGTCAATATGCATCGTTGTAATCTCTCTTACCATTATTTTTCTGTTTGTCGCGGCCTTGTAGATTATATTTTACCATGAAAACGTTTATTTCATTCTAATTTCAGTGCATCATTTTCACGTGATTATAAGCGGCGCTTACAAACAACAACAACAACAATTTATTTTTCAAATAATAGAACAAAGTATAGTAGCAACCCGCAAATAAGTAGAGTTAATCGTGGCGGGTTGTTGCGCACTAAACAGTTACAGAAGCTCACTATAAAATAAATAAATAAAACAAAATTAGAAATTCGATGCCATTTCACCGATTTTGGATGATCAGAACCAACCGCTGTATTGCAAGTCACGTTTCATCAGGGAGGATTTTTCTTTTTGACATTTCGCTCCAACAAAATGTGTCTTTTGACGTAATTTGGTAGGTAAATTTGTCCTCATTTTCTATACAGAGATTGCCAACTGTGAAGCAGACATCACCTTTTTTGCCGATTGTTACGATCCAGATACAAGACAATGGCTGTTTGAAGATTTTGACAAATGGTTCAGTGATCCTGGCGACTCCAGAGCTTATGTTCTCCTGGGTGATGCAGGAATCGGCAAAAGTGTGATGGCAGGAGCCCTGGCACAGGGTACGAGGAAAGCTGGACATTTAGGCGCTGCTTTCTTTTGCCGTCATTACGATGGTACAAGAAATGATCCCAGGTATCTTCTTGGGACTGTAGCTTGTCAACTCTGTGATTGCAATAGTCAGTACAGTACTGAAGTGGGAGGGGAGGGTGGTGTAAGAATGATGTTAACCAATTCTAAATTAGGAGTTCATGAGCTTTTTACGAAATTATTGGAAGAGCCACTAGGTAATTGTGACCCTTGTCAGCAGCGCAAATTAGTTATCATTGATGCTCTGGACGAGACAGAGTATGAGTCCAGGGAAGAGTTTCTTGATCTTATAAAAGAGCGTTTTCCCCGGCTTCCAAAATGGCTTGTGTTCTTTATCACCAGTCGCCCCGAAGACACAGTACAGAGCAGATTGGAGAGATACAACCCGTGTGTTAGGATTTGCGCAGGAAATAGTGAACAGCGCAGCTGTTATCAACAGCACGAGCAGGACATTCAGCGTTTTTTAGAAAAGAAAGTAGATTTCTCTCGTCTCCCCTACTCGGTGGAAGAGGTCACAAGAAAGTGTAATGGACTTTTCCTGTATGCTTTCTACATTGCGAAAGTGCTTAAAGACTCAGTACATTCAGGTAAGATTGATCAGTTGAGTCAGCTGAGCGACTATTTTCCAGGCGATATTGAAGATTACTTTCGTGCAAATTTCCAGCGTGTGTTTAAGAAAGTGGGAGCAAATCTCTATAAGAAGTTGTTTGGCTGTATCATAACTGCACCGGCCCCTCTTCCTGTATCATTTATCTCATTCGTTCTTAACAGAGAGAACTCAAATCTTGAAGAGCAGGATGTGATAGATGCCGTTTCGCTTTTTGTGCGAATGTCTGATCAGACGGTGACCTTTCTTCACAATCTGATCCCAGCGTGGTTAACAAACAAGAAAAAAGCTGGAAAGTTGTTCATTGACAAAAAGAGCGCAGGTGAGTACCTCAGGAACATGTTTGTCCAGATTCTCTCTGATCTTGTTGACAAACCAATGGAAACGTTGCAATGTGTAGATGCTGATTTGCAGAGCTTTGTTTTGCACTTTTCTGTTCGATTTTTGTGTCAAAATGGGGACAAGGGATCGCTGAGAGTTGTTTTCAGTTGCTTAACAAGTTATCGCTTCTTGGAAAAAAGGATTCAAAGTGGAAGAATTGAGATCTACCACCTACTTGAAGATTTAAAGCTTGCAGCCGGCTGCTTTACTGTCGAAGAGGCACAGAAACAACATATCCTTCAAGAGATCTCCTTAGCTCTTGAAACCGATGCTCATGTTCTCTTAGAATGTCCTCACCTATTGCGCTCATGTATAAGAAACGCTTCAAACGTTGTCCAGCAGAGCATTTTGGTTCCTCAAGTGTCAGTTCCTTGGATGGAGTGTACTACTTGTGATATTTCTGCTGTTGAAGTTCTTTCTGGATGTAACTGCTTTGCTACAGCTTCTGATAGAAAGACTGTGGCTGTGGCAAAGGGCCTCTCTCTCTTTTTCGTTAATTCATCCACACTTCAAACAGTGAGCGGACCTTTTGAAATCAGCGAAGACACGATTGAAATAATTAGACATTTAGAATTTTCTGCGGACGACAAGTTTGTATTTTTTGGACGACTCGACAAGTGGTTTTCCGTTGAGCGAGGATGTGTCGAGGATCTTCCTCAGTTCGCAGAAAACTCTTTTGATTATGAATGGTGTTTACTTACATTTGATGAACAGTCTATTGTCGTTAAAAATAACTGTTTGTTTGATTTTCCTCAGAGCTGTAAAATGCAATTCTGTATAACAGAGTTGCTTGCGCTGTGGGCCATGAAAGAGATTGATCAGAGCCAAGATGATCAGAGGACTTGCTCTTTTAGTTGGTTAAAACAGATAGCTGGAATCAGTACAATTGGAGGTCAAATGGCATGCTTGCTCGAGTTTCTTCAAATCGACCCAACGTTGTATAACACTCATGTGACTTTCGTACCAAATGATCCTACTTGTTATTATTGTGGCAGATTAAAGGAACTTACAGAGTCAAACCAAGAATCCTCCTTGGCAACTGTACGTCAGCTTATCATTGAACTCTATCCTCGCATATTCCCATATCAGGTTTGGAATCTACAGACTGGGAGACCTTTGCTGCACGACATATTTTATCTGGGTGCTCAGTTTAACTCATTCACTTATTTTTGTCATGTAACTAGTGCCTTTAAAAAGTGGGCAATGCTACTGTGTTCGGGTGTAGACAAAGCGTTGTCAGTTTGCAACATCGCTGTAGTTAATGCTATGTCAAGTTGGGTGTGCCAGCTGGAGCGGGAGCAGAAGTGGAGGTGGGAGAAGTGGAAGCGAGAGCGGGAGCGGGAGCGGGAGCGGGAGCGGGAGCGGGAGCGGGAGCGGGAGCGGGAGCGGGAGCGGGAGCAGGAGCGGGAGCGGGAGCGGAAGGGGAAGCGGAAGCGGAAGTGGGAGTGGGAGCGGGAGCGGGTGCGGGAACGGGAGCTGGAGCGGGAGTGGGAGTGGGAGCGGGAGCTGGAGATGGTCGAACGGGAGCGGGAGATGTCAGAGTGGGAGCGGGAGATGTGGAAGCGGAAAATGCGGGAGCGGGAGCGAGAACAGAAGCGGGAGCGGGAGATGTTGGAGCGGGAGCGGGAGATGTCAGAGTGGGAGCGGGAGATGTCAGAGTGGGAGCGGGAGATGTCAGAGTGGGAGCGGGAGATGCGGGAGCGGAAAATGCGGGAGCGGGAGCGAGAACAGAAGCGGGAGCGGGAGATGTTGGAGCGGGAGCGGGAGATGTCAGAGTGGGAGCGGGAGATGTCAGAGTGGGAGCGGGAGATGTCAGAGTGGGAGCGGGAGATGCGGGAGCGGGAGCGGGAGATGTGGGAGCGGGAGCAGAAGCTGGATCTGCATGTGGATCTGGAGCTTTTCTGTGATTCATTCAAGTCCGGCTTTTTTATCAACTTTCCAAAGGGTTTTCTGGATCTTGATGGAACGTGTATTCCTTATTCCGTGTCACCAGGGAAAAAATGGGTGGCTGTACATAAGAGTATTCAAGCAATTCTTGCTGGGACGTGGATTCCTTTGTCCGTGTCACTAGGATATATTCAGGATATTCAGAAAATTAAATTGCTGCGAACAGGAATTCAAGAAGTGGAGTTTTGTAATGACAACTCAGGAAAGCAAGAACATAGTATTGCCCATGTTGTGGCCTTCACTTTTACGACTGATGATCTCTTTGTTGTTTATTCGTCTGATGAAGCCTCACTGCACGCCTTATCTCTCCAGACAGGCGCCGTTTTCACGAGTGTGTCGGGACTTAACCTCTTTTTCTTTACAAGGGAAAAGCAGACTGGTTATTTGTTTCGTAACGGAACCGAAGAAAAGGTTATCCTTTTGACAAATTTACACAGTAGTTTTAAGTTTTTTCCGTTGGTGTATCGTTTTAATTTCCTTTTAAGGACACGTCCTATGAAATCAAACTTGGGGAAGTCTATTACAACGATCTTCAGTTCGAGTAATACTGTTATATTTGTAAGTTCCAATTTAATGGTTAAGTTGTGTGATATAACAAATGAAAAAAGAGGCATCGCCTTGAAATTCGTTTCCAACTCGTCTTTGACAGGTTCAGTTTCGCACGATCTCCATGTGAAGAAATGTGTTCCCTCACCAGACGGAAAACTCATCGCCATTCAGCAAGAAACCAAGATAGAGCTGTTCAGTGTTGCACAATCAGAGAGATTCCATTGTACAGTGTTTGAAGCAGACTTTGGTTCCACAGATGTCTGTTTGACATTTTCGGCTGACGGCATCTTTCTTTTCTTCTGTATCCAGAATAACTTCAACGAAACGCATTTCTATGTGTGGGATGTTCAAAAGAAAGCTATGTCAGTTTCATTTAAATCACCTGGACTGCTGACTGTCGAATGTTTTTGCCTTTCATCGGATAAACGAAACCTAGTATTGTGTGGTGATTATGAAATTGAGGTATGGGAGTTCGGTAAGCTTCCCGGCCGCTCACTGAACAGAATTGGGGTTGAAAGGACTTACAAATCTGTTAAGTTCAGCCAGTGTGCCGTTTCGTTGGACAATAAGCTGCTAGTTTGCTGCATCGCGAACTTGATTTTTCTCTACAATCTTCATGTCGCTGATGTTCGTTCCTCCAAGCGAGTTCTTCGTGGCCATCTTGGTAAAATTGAGTTCTGCAAGTTTTTAAAAGTGAATCGTTATCTTATATCCTACGCTGTTGATGGCATGGTATTCCTGTGGGATATTATTGAGTCAAAAGCTGCTGGATTCGCAAGAATAGCACAAGGACAGGAAAAGATTGTCAGCATGGCCGTGTCTCCAGAGGAGGACAGAGTTGTTTGTTTTTTGTCCTCAGATCGAGTATGCGTAATAAGTCTCTGCAATCTGGAGTGTACTCGAGCGCTGACCTCGAAATTCTTGACGTTGCCAACGAAAGGTAAAGTAGATACTGCAGCCGAGACAAGTCGTCTGCAACCGGCGGGGCAGATAACTTCCACGTCTGAGGTCCCATCTTCATCTGTTGAGGAGGAAGCCTTCAGCAGTTCCGACTCCGATGAAGATTTGACTTATTACTATCAAGAGCATGAAGAATTGGACGAATCCGACTAATTTGGAGCTTCTGCGACTTTTTGTGGTCATTTGATACTTGCAACTCTTGTTTGAATCATGGCAGCGGGCCAGTTTTGACCCATTGGCTTAATTCTGTGGTAAGACCAGTTCTCATGACCTGGCTCGTGTGTTTTGTAATCGCCCCATTTTTGCTGCAACAGCTACATGGACGACAGGTTTTTGCGTTGTTTTTGTACCTTCCATCTAAAACATTCCCGCGCTTTCTACGTTTGGCGCTAAAACAAGACATTTTGTAAAAAACACTTGCCAATGTCACTCAGCCGAACAGTTCCGAGTGAATACGCAAACACAGTTAGATGCGTGACTGGTAAATGCTTAGCGCAAGATCGCTACCGGCGTTTGTTAAATAAATCGATTTACTATTTCATGTAATTTGTCGCGCAATAACCATGAATATGGTAATTTTTAGAAAAGCCAAGATTGACTACAAAATCACTCCAATGACCATTTTCTGCATACGATTCATTAAGTGTCGAGAAGATCAAGCTTATGCTTGATTCATTCGACATTGAAAATGAAAAAAAAAAGATCTATCAAAAGGAGAAAGTCGTGTATCAAAGGAGAATCAATCAATCAATCAATCAATCAATCAGTCAATCAATGTCTTAGGCAACGTTGTGAAACCGAGGAAAATCGTGAGCTAAATCTTCCCTGCACTTAAACTCTTTTACCCAGTTATGCTGCAGTAATAATTTATAATAATAATAATAATAATAATAATAATAATAATAATAATAATAATAATAATAATAATTTATTCACTTAATATAGCGCCTTTTAACATTAAAATGATCAAAAGCGCTTTACACAAATTAGACACTAATATAATGTTATCCTAATTAATACTAATTTAATACTAATTTTACACAAGTTTTATACTTAGTATTCCTATTTCTGGTTGATATTATAATAAATAGTTCAGTACAATAATTAACTGGTACAGTGGAACCCACCTTTCGGCTTCTCCATAATACAGTCGTGTCCTTATTGAGGCCACGTTTTGGTTGCCCAAACAAAGGTTCAGTCACATCAGACCAACCGTATTCAGTTATATTACAGCCTCTTTGGTTGTGATGCCGGAAAAGTGGAAATCCACTGTACATCACGAAAATATTCTTTATGTTTTTCTCTATTATTGTGACTTGTTTGCTTTATGCGGTAACATTATGTGGAGAAATTTATATGCTGATTTATTATAGGAATTACAGTTACGGATTAGTAGAACCTGTTATCTTATGTAAAACGACCATGTTGTATGGTTAAATTCATGTAGCATTTATAGTTGATTTATAGTACAGTGCGACGCGCCTTACCGTTAGCACCCAACAAAGTTTTTTACAAGTAAGCCAATCAGAGAGCGCGAATTCAATTGATGGGCACGCCTCCTCGCAAAGTTGAGCACGATGGAGTGAAATCTAGTCGCTTCGTGTTTATCACAGGGGTGTAAAGTTAGTTTCAAAATACGATATTTTCTTCTCTTTATTGCTTCACACGTATCCGCAGTTATGAAAATGATTCTAAGAATTAGCTGGTGATATGGTGGAAACTTGTAAAAACGAAAGGTTTGTTGAGTGCTCACGGTAAGTCGCGTCGCACTGTAAACATCTTACTTTGTAATGATTTTTTAGCTTTAAACTTTTTTCGTAAGGGCATTTATTCAACAGTAGTACTATAACATTGATTGATTTTAACTGAGGTTGTTAAAGGCATAAAGAAGTTTGTGTACAAAATTTTTCTGCTATTCGCTCATTATTCCTTACTCTCCCAGAGTCAGTACAAACCACGGTTCATTTAATATCGTTCTAACTTTTGGGTCTGTCTATAAAGCTTTTAACTAAAAAAATAAGTGTTTTTCAAAAAGAAACCTTTTTTCAAGTTTTTAACTGAGTTTAAGCTTTTGTGTGTTACAGCGTTAAGTAAAGTAAATTTTAAAGAGTAGGAATTTCAGAATGTACTGAATTAGAAGTCTATGATAATTTATGTAGAATTTTATATCCACTATCCACAGCATTTCTAGGCGTCAAAGAAATATAAATTATAGCAACAATAAAGTTTAATTTCCATGCAGTGCAAATGTTTTAAGTAAACTTTTTCCGTAAAGAATTAAATATATATTTTTGCAGCATTGTATTTTTAATTAGAAACTTATAAAAAATGTAGTAGAATACTAAACTTCTGGTTTATATGATATAAACTGTAATTGTAGATGTCTATGTATTTTGTTTACATATTCTCAATGTATTTAGATAGTTATAGGTAACTTAGGAATCGTTCCTCCTTGTGGTTGTATCAGTGAGGAATATTAAAATAAAAGTATGACGTGAAAAACTAAGTGAGTTATTTTTTGGTTCAGGCATAAAACTTCCCTAAACTTTGGTTACTATACGCACTTTTCAAGTTAACATCGGGTTATTTATTTATTTATATATTTATTATTTTGTTTATATTTTCTCCCCTTTTGTTTTTCTTTTCCACTTGTTGTAGATGGGCTCCTGCTTGTTGTACATTCACAAAGGTGAAGATTCTCCACGAGACCATAACTTGAGTTTAATAAATAATTTTTTGATAGTCAAACTGAAGTTTCTCCCTTCCTCGATAAAATATCCCTGGTTTTTATTTTCATTTTTCTGCTGACACAATGAAAAAAAAAATGAATTTCCTTTAGAGACATAAGTTAATATTTAACTGAAACCGCACCTTTAGGAGGCCTACTACAAGAAAATCTTAATCTTTAAGTTTTTGAAACATTGAGGATTAATTCTGCAAAGAATTTAGTGTCCATCTGTGGTAGTTTCTTCTTTTAAACTTTATCTTAAATGTCCCTTAACAGCCTGGACGGGTTTTGGAATACAGAAACATCCTTCTCGTGGGATACCTATGGCAAGCCTGTTACTAAGAAACTGGGTACAAGGACCCATCCCGGAAGTGGGGAAGCCCCAAGCCCATAATTCCAGAGGGTTTCAATATAATTGGGTTCCTTTCGTTGTTTGGTCCAAATTTCCATATACTTGTAGCTGCTGACGCTTGTATGTACTGCAAGGAAATGCAACAACATCGTTAAGTTAATTAACCTTAAACAGATATTGAACACCTTGTTTTTCCCTGCTGAAGGTTTGTACATACCAAAGGTAAGCAAACTGTACATTTGTGAAATCTTGTTGCTAGCGACAAGATCATGCCGAACCCACGCGCATAATTTTAGCTCTTTCGCAGAACTTTCGTGAGCAAAAATATAGGATTATAGAGGTTCATTATCGAAGGTGAAACGGTATAAATTACATTTATGACGTGTCGAGTTTCATATATGAAGTGAATTTCTGCTTCTTTGAGAACGGAGCTCATTGTTACGAAATATTTCAAGTATGAAAATGCAGATTCCAGATTGCAGACTGCAGAATAATTATAGAATGCAGCGCAAACTCCCGACAACTTCATTTACATGTGTCGAAATTTATAGCCTGTTCCAGGCGTTTAGATAGCGGGTAAGGCGCAAAGAAAAGCGAGCGAAAAAAATGCGGGGTGACTGGGAAGAGGAAGCGAGGGAACGCCTGTAAACAAGCTTAGCAAAAGGTTGTTCCGGTATACCGGATTCTGGTATACCCTATGATTGGTCAATTATGACACTTTCTGTTAACACTCGAGTGCTGATGAGAAATGCAATATGGCGGAGGAAAGACAGCTGTCATCGAGTCACGCTGAGATCGAAATCGTTGTAAACAACGTACTCGAAGACTTCTCAAATATCGTATCTCTTCACGAAGAACAGAAAGATTGCTTGAATAACCTTCTTTCTGATAGAGATGTCTTCTCGGTACTTCCAACTGGCTTTGGAAAGAGATTGATTTTTTAGCTCTTTACACGAATAATGAAAGCAATGAACGGAATTTTGGTCCTCATCAGAGCTTGCAAGAGCGAGAGAACGTCGCAATTTCGCAGTTGTTGTCATTTCTCTGGCGCTGTCAGCAATCGGTGCACGCTATATTCTGTCGGCGATCGCGTGTAGGTTTCTCGCTTCCCCACTCTCTGCGATTCACCAGTTTCCCCCGAAAATAATTTAGAAATGTTGGCATGAGTTTTAGCCAATGCTAACATAGATTTCTGTTCACTGTTATCCAGTTCGTGGCCTAACGAGCGAGCAATGTTGGCCAACACTAAACTCTCTGCTCCAGAATATCCAACAATATCCTTATTTTTAACTACACTAAAAAGGGACACACTCGGAACTTTGGTTCCTGAACACCTCACCTTTTTTTGGCAAATCCTACAACCTACGTTGAAGAATGGACTGGCAATTCATTTGCAGAAGAATGTACACAACGATCAGAAATCGAAACGCAGACATAGAAATGAGATATGAGAGAATTTGCCAACGTGGATCTTAAAAGTGTCATATTTCCCGGGAAATCTAATCCGGTTGTAATTTACATAATTGACAACTGAGTTGACGGTCTAACAGTGGGCGGAAGGACCTTTTGTTGAGTTTATTTACAGGCGTTCCCTCGTCTCCCCGCATTTTTTTCGCTCGCTTTTCTTCACGCCTTCCTTGACTATTCGCGCTTTCCCCACTATCTGAACGCCTGGAACAGGCTACGAAATTTATGCTTTGTAGAACGAGGCATAAAACAATAATTGTTTAAAATTCTCTATTTTCGAATTGCCCATAATACACTTGGTTTGCCCCCTAAATTTTTCATAAACTATTGTTCGTAAATGCTCTTGGGAGGACTGCATATTTCCCAAGAGCATTTCAAAACGATAGTTTATGCAAAATGTGGGGGGCAAACAAAGTGTATTATGAGCAATTCGAGAATAGAGAATAGGCACTTTTGTTATTCAACGAGATGCAAAAATGTTGCAGGGCATTCTGCAGTTTAGCCTCAGACTTAAAACTGGCTTAAAATCTTGTTGAGGAAAGTTCATTTAACATGTGGCTGAGGATGTGGTGATCTGATGTTGTCACATTGTTTATAAACAAATTAATAAATTAGGGGTTTAATATATTTTCAGCAAGATTATGAGTTGATGATGATGATGATGATGATGATCATGTGAGGAATCAGTTGGTGTGCCTGTGACTGCAGCAGTAGGACGCGTACGGGTAAGAGCATTCATTAATTTTCATTCATTAAGGTGTTTCCCTCCAGTTTCCGTGTAGCTGCACCGAACATTTTTGAGCGACCGTTTAACTAACTTTCCTTTATTGAATTAGTATGAAATTTACACAAAATATTGTACATAGTTTGAAGTTTATAAGAGTGTAACAATTTTTTAAATCGCATTTAAAATTGCGGAGATAAACGAGAAACATTGAAATCACTTGAGTCTAAATTCCGAGCGATTGCGATGCTATCTAGAAAAATCAAAACTACTACGATAAACTATGACATATGGCAAACAAAATGTCTAAAAACTAGAAACTTTTGTCAAGCCCATTTTGAGTAAATCAGAAAAACATTTCGAACTTGTGATTTTGCATGTGTATGTTCCTCAATTAAGCTTATAAAAGTTTAATATTTACGCCAAAATGTGTGTTTAGTGTATGAGATGAAACCATGGAAGTTTGAAAGCGTTTCTCGTTTTAGTTTTGGAGATTCGATTTTCTTTAGGAAACCACAGTTTTTTGACTGAGTCCTTGATGTTGTAGTTTTAGCGCTTTTCTACATATTTCAAAAACCGCGAGATAGATTTTTTTTAAACTTTTATGGTCGTTTCTTTATAATATGAACAACATTGTCTAGAAGTTTCGTCTTGATTGAAACATTGCAACATGGTCAAATAAAATAATAAAGTTCACCTAGAACGCGATTGAGACTTTGTGCTTTGATTGCACGGTTGAAGACGCACAAAGACGCGTTAATTAATTCAGATGAAGTGTAACGTATTTTTGCATGTTGAGAATTATGCAAATCACGTTAACTTCTTTCTTTTCCCTACAATTGAAAATGCCGAGTGTCCAGTGCACGTCAAATGCGAATAAAAAACCTGCTTTCAAATAAACGTCCTACTGAAATTCGTGATCAGAATGATAAAAATAACGTGGAACACAGCCCCAAACGTTACTACGCAAAACATGATGGTCACGTAGAAATGCGTTACGCTTCACCTGAAGTCTCAATCACGTTTTAGGTGAACTTTATTATCTTATTTGACCATGTTGCAATGTTTCAATCAAGATGGAACTTCGAGACAATGTTTTTCATATTATAAAGAAACGACCATAATAATAATAATTAAATAATACATTATAATTATAATAAAAACCTTCCCAGCACCCTTTGCACCAGAAAAATTTTCGATGCCAAATAACTCTGTCAATTTTGAGTGTATGAGGATACTACACCACATGCTATTTGCAGCTACCGTAAAATACCTATTTTATTTGACTATGTGCGATGACGTCATCAGTCACGTGACTATGCCCCCAAATGCCTTTCAACGTTTTTTAGGAACATGCTTTGATGAATGCAAATACAGCCAACGTGGTAAGGAAGGCATTCGCTTGCAACATTTCCGCATGCCCATTATTACTCTGGATTTTTAAAATTAAGGGGGCTATACACAAGAGCAAATAGGGGTCTGGGGACAAGTATCTTTGTATACATGTATCTTTGTAAGGGTGAAATGCAAAGTTAAATTATTTCGTATGTTGGTAGATATAAGTCTAAAAATAAGTTCTTTATAAACGTCATCAGTATGACGTCATGAAACACGTGACCAGAACGCACGGAAGTTGACTGATTTTTGGAACTTTTTGGAACCATCAAACTTTTTTATTAACTTAAATAAATCTCCGTTTTTCCACCCAGGTTAAAATTATGTTATTTTTGTGTATAAAAAAGGCGATTATTACTCTTCTAGTAAAAATGAAGGTGGCGAAAAAAAGTTTTACACGTTAGAAGGCCTTGAAAATCCATCCTTTCCTGATCCTGTTCAGCAACTTTTCAGTTTAGAACTATAAACAAATCTGCATAAGTGGTTTTTATCATACCTCTTACCAATGGCGTTGGCAGTTTTTCTGTGGCATTTTTCTTTCATATCGATCAGGGGTTAGATTTTTCTTTATTCCCCCACCCTCCCCTCCCCTCCCCTCCCCTTCGGTCCACTTCCCTCCCTTCCCCTGCTCGGGTTTGCAGGAGATGGTCAGCGAGAGGACTGGTTCGAGTTTTCACGACAACGGATCCGCCATTTTTGCGTGTACTGAAGCGTCATCACAGAAAATTTATTTTATTTCGTCCATTCAGAGTCCTGTTTAGTGGCAAAAAGCTGGCGAAATTGCTTTACAAACTGTCCTTTTCGTGGCTAACTTACGATATAGCGCAAAGAAGTCTGCTTAGAGTGTATATGTAGTTCCCCGGTCATGCATGTGCCGGTCGCGATGAAAGCCTGAGATTCTCAAACTTGGAAAGGACAAAAAAAGCTGGAAAAGGTAAGTGATTTGAGCTTTAAATTACATGTAGTAAGTTTAACTTTCAACCTAATGTCCAACTGGACAGGGTTCAGGGTTATTTTAGACCTTTTGGGGCGATTGATTATTAGTTTCTATTTGATATTGTGCACATCTAACTAGTTTAAAATTCGTTTATTTTGTTAAGCTTAAGCTTAATTACAAACAGATTGGCAAAAGTCTGCGACTCTGAGCGCTGAAAAAAATTAAATATCACAGGGCGTAACATGTCGATCAAAATCGATCATCGAAAACGTAGTCGATAATTATAAGTCGACAGTACTCGATATTTGTCGATAATTGTCAATCGACAGGTTTAATTTGTCGATAAAAGTCGATAATCACAAGATTTTCATGGCTACGAAATTAACCAAACTAATAATAGCTCGAACGACTTTTCTATGGAAGCATAAACCGTGTTTGATCGAAATCAAAACATTCTTCTAACAAAAAATGTTAGATAAACGTCATCTAACATGCCGGCTACACGTTCTAACATTGTTGAACCAAAAAATGTTATATAACAATGTTAGAACATGTAGCCGGGGCTTAACGGCAATAAACTTACATAAAAAAACTGAGCAACCAAGTGGTTTGTTATTCAATGTAGAATTGAATAATTACCTTAAGAAATGATTAACCAAGATAAACAGTGGTTTGTTCAGTGCTTGATGGACCCCAAAAAGCTGTTTAATTCTGTTAAAATTGATAAGCGCTGGAGTTTAATCAGGTTTTATGAGAACAGGACACAGAAGCAGCGTGACACAGTGTGACAGAAGGCGGCGATCAAGAAATAGCATGAAACTGAGATGCATAAATCACTGATAAGACTTAAAATGATTTGACACGAAAATGAATCACTTTATTGGAAGAAAAGAGTAGTTTCTCATTTCAGCTTGTGTTTATTTGAGCTTCCAATTACAGTGTAACATCGGTAAAATAAAGTCTTGACATAGGCGATCCTGCTTTGTTTATCCGCGTTCACCAACAACGATCAATTTAACAACAACAACAACAATTTATTTTCAAATAATAAAACAAAATACATATGTATATTAGCAACCCGCAAATAACTAAAGTTAATTGTGGCGGGTTGCTGCACACTTAACAATTACAGAAGCTCACCTTAAAGTAAATGACTGATAACATTAGATACGATTTTTTAGACTATCAAAATTATTGACATGTTATGCCCTGATATCAGCTCGATAGTAGCTTTCGTGGTAATTTTCGAAGTTAATACGTATGCTACATGTACACGCTAAGGTTTTAAGCTTGCTCTCAACATGTTTTGTCCACATTTGAAGTTATAAGAGCTTTTAAATATGACTTGTAGCTAGAAAGATGTTTCATTGCCTTTCTCTTCACCTGTTTCACTGTATTTCAAGTGCGAAGATGTACATGTACGTACAAATCCCCATGGTGGGGCTTCTGAAAGAGTGCAAATGCCGAGGGACAAAATCAAAATTTTATTTTAATAATTAATTATATCAATAAGTAATGGTGACAGCAATAATTGTTCACAAATAAATGGATCTTTATTGATGCTAGAAATTCTTTCATTTTTCCTCAGTATTACTTACATCCGTTCCCTCATTGATTTCGTTCAAAATATTTGTGTTTAATTTATTGTTCCCGCAAAACGTTTGACTCTGACGTGGCCCTCTTAAATTCTTGATCGAATTAGAATTTAGAAATGTTGGTAAATAAGACCTCAACATCATAACAATTTACCGTGATACATGTATTATCTTCTGTGGCACTTGAAAGGTAAGGCACTAGCCTGTGTTCAGTCTGTTGCTTGTTGCTCCGGTTCACTTGAAAAGTGTGTGGCCCACACAATGTTTATCAACCCAGTTTTTGTATTTTTGAGGGCAATCAGGAAATTTAAAATAAGAAAAACTAAGCATTGTACTAGTCAACTTTTAAAATCTGAAAGAAAAGGTTGTTTTGACAATGCCCCACCCCTAGGCTGACTTGTTTTGGTAAATACCCCACCCTTGGGAAGGAAAAGTTCTAAAATGCCTGACAAATGCCGGGGGTGGGGTGGGAGGGGAGGGGGGGTGAGTGGGCTTGGAATTGATGGAGCCATAATCTGTTCTTCAATTTATTTATTTAATAATGCCCAATCTGGCAGCATGTGTTATAATTCAGAGTTCTTTCTACCATGTTTTTAGAAGCAGCTGGTAGAAATAATTAAATTTCTAAGAGACACAATGTAATGTATGCGAGTTACATGTACATGTACATGTACAGTGCAAATGCAGTTTTGTATAGCAGAGTGTACATGTGAGCTGATGTTATATAACTTATGTTACATGTGAGTTTGTATGATTTGGTGCATATTTATGTCATGCAAAAATGTTTAAAATATTTAAAAATCTGTTTGCTCTTCAATTCTTAGACTTCAAACTTAGTATGGAAAATTATAACTAATCTGTGGATTTCAAATGGATTTGTAGCATTTTTGGGTGCTGCGAAAAAGGCCACCCAGTGATTAGTGCAAAAAGTTAAGGTTCTATTGAGGTACATGTACATTGAAACATTGGCAAACTGGATTTCTTTCTTTCTTAAAAACATGAAAACAAATAGTAAATTAAAGTAATAAACACTTGATGGATAGGACATTCTTCTTAGTGAATTGGTTATATACATGTACATGTACAGTTTGATCATTCACTGGTGAGAATTAAAATATTTGTAGTCTCTCCACTATTTATTGAGCCTCCTTTTATGCAGTCATGACAATGCATGACTGTAAGAGGAAAGTGTTAGAATAAACAGACTAGGCCGGTGCCTATTTTCTGAACACACAGCATGAATTACCCAGCATATTCCTGAGCCATTTGTTGCTATGCAATGTAGTAGCCAGCTCTGCATCAACTTTGAAATATGGCTGAAAATGATCCTTCCATTCTTAATAAAAAAAATACTCTTCAATTCTTGGACTTCTAACTTAGTATGGAAAATTATAACCAATCTTTGAATTTCAAATGGATTTGTAGCATTTAGGGAAAATGTCACTGTATTGCTGTCAGTGACAGTGACACTGCTAAATTACAAAACATCAAGAACAACTAAAATTATCCTTACACTGTTTCATATTCATGAGATGCATGGCTCTTAGAGCCCTTTCACTGGACTGTGCATTAGGGGATTCCCTCTTTCCTCCCATGTAATATGAACAGTATTAAAGCTGTGACAATGAAACTTGGATGGTATAATTGTACACAGCTTGAACTTGTGGTGTCTTTAACCCATTGCAGTATTTGATTCCCAAATGTTTTGAGTGCTTTTCTAGGTAAAGTCACACTCGGGCCACGATGGCCCACACGGCCGGAGCTTAACCCGGTTTCCGTAGCATGAAGTAACTAGGAATATTGCTACTCCCCCCTGGATGGGATGCAAGTCCATTGCAGGGTTTCCCCCAGCATTTTGTCGCCGGTACCCATTTATACACCTGGGTGGAGAGAGACAGTGTGGAGTAAAGTTTTTTGTCTAAGGAAACAACACGACGGCAGAGACCAGGATCGAACCACCGACCTTCAGGTTGAAAGTCCGACGCACTAGCCACTAGACCACCGTGCCGCCCACGAAACATCGAGAAACATAAAATTGTGTCTAAAAAGTAAGACTAGATTCAGTAGCTGACACTCGAAACCACCATCGTTAACTGAAATGCAAAGTTATATAAACACAAAACTTGCTGGAACAAAAATCCCATGTGGCAATAAGCGGTGAACACAATATCAAACAGTTCTATCCATCCATGAATGCCAAGCATTGTCTTGAAAACTTATATGCTGTTATTCTTCTTTCTGCTTCTCAAGTTAACACACATTAGGCAATGAGATCACAAGGCCTCAATTGTCAACCAATCAGATCAGTGAGACAAAAATATGCATGCATAAATTTGCATGCACAAATGAGAAAAACTTCTTCCTTGGCTACATGTATGCCATGAGTAATAAAATTTAATATATACTTTAAGATAGGTCACATGATTGTGATGGTATCAAATCAGCCAAGAGTTCATACAGATCTCCATACAGTATTAACCAAATTTGACTCAAAATCAATTAAAACCAATACAAGGATGCTACATGAAGAAAGATCTAACATTGTAACTGGTACTTTGTAATAAGAGAACCACAGTTTCAGTTATGCAAGACATGTTTCATCAGCCTTGCTCTTCTGTCATTGTCAGTTATGTGTACAATTAGGAATCTAAAGATGCTCTATTTTTCTCACCCTTGTGTTCTGCAGTAAGGAACTTGGTTACTCCACTCCTTGGAAAAAAAAATTGCTTAAAAGTAAAGTGCTTAAGTATATACTCAAACAATTAGTTCTTTGTTTACCTGTAGAAAGGCAATCAAATTGCAAACTGTTTTTACAAGCCCCAGTACCTTGCTTAAAGTGAAAGAATAATTTAATGTTACTATAACAATTACAAACAGCAAGCAGGGCTGTCACTGAGATTCAAGTGCTGGGTAAATGCAATTAGTAGGTGGGGATTCTAACAGCTGAGGAGTTCTTTTGGTTCTATTTTGCTAATCTATTTTCACATGGAAGTAGCTGGAGTCACACTTATAGTAGCCAGGGGAAATACCCGGCCTCTGGCCCTTAGTGACAGCCCCCCTCGGCTGAACTAGGTGCATGTATACCAGCAGTTAAAATTTATTAATAAATTCAAGATGCTCACTTGCTATATATATATATTATTCAAATTGTTTCTCCCAGGAAACATCACATACTCTACATGTACTGTCATGGATTTTGGACATAAAAGTCTACACCACATTGTAAACCCACTGCAAATGTGTGATCTTTGTAAGGTATGTTAATTTAAAATTGTTAATATACTAGTTTCCATGTAAATAAGAATAATTGGTTGTGGGTTTAGTGTATATTACATGCATGTTTATATTATGTTTTCATCGTAAATACTGAACATTTACATCTATATTTTGGGCCTCTTTGTGCGTCTGTACGACTGCTCCAGCACAGTATTAAGAATATTACTATTGTTTAGTTATACTGTACATGTACTATGCCTATTATATGGACTACACATGCTCAAAACATAACTTGCAAGAAATTGTCTCTTTCATTGTGACGGTAATTGCATTGCCAATTTCATTTAGCCACAGCGTCTTGATCCATGAGTTCTTAAGAAGGTGGTTCTTAATGAAGAAAAGTAAGAAAACTGAATATTTATGGCCCTTGGGAAGTGCGGGGGGGGGGGGGGGGGGGAATTGCCAAAAATTGCTACAGCTTGGTAATAAGTAACTCATGGCAGGGCCAGGGTAGTGTTTAAACTAGCCACAGTGTGTATTTATGCTAATCAGATGTCCCCGGATAAATAAATGAATTAACCCTATTCGGCCTGGGGGTGGGGGGGGGGGGGCACAAAGTGCCTGCGCTAACTTTGAACATTCATAACTTATTTAATATGTATTCAGACGCCATCAAACTTTGCGACTTTTCCTAAAATTTATCTGGCAACAATTTAATATGACAATTTTTTGATCACGTGACTTGATGTTTCCATGGCAACAAGATTTTGACAGCCATGTTTTTTTTTAAATTTGCATAAAAATTATTTATACCTTTGAATGAAGAAAAACATTGAAAAGAAAATGAATGCAAAAAAATGGAGGTGACACCAACTTTAATTTAGTAAAGTTAATGCAATGGCTACCAACCGTTGATGTGGTTAGTTTTCTTCCTCTGTGCACGGCTGAGTTGCATGATGTAGTGTGGCATTGTGACATAAACTGTACATGTATGTGCAGTAAAGATGGACATAAACAATTACTGCAAACGTTTTCTATTTCAACAGACTGTTGAAGAGGCATCCCTTGGTATATTCAGTACTGTATAAGCATAAGGTGGATTTTCTACAACTGAAACAGTAAATGGAATTTTTTACAATGACTAAAATATTTTCAATTAATAATAATACTGTCTGTTTGTGAAAAGCATTGTAGTGTAATTATGTGACCTTCCCTTTAAATCATTAAAGGGTCAGTCTCAACCAGGGTACATTGCTTTCTGAGGTTCTGTTTGTGGCCATTTTTGGGTGCTGCAAAAAAGGCCACCCAGTGATTATTGCAAAAATTTAAGGTTCTATTGAGGTACATGTACATTGAAACATTGGCAAACTGGATTTCTTTCTTTCTTAAAAACCTGAAAACAAATAATTAAAGTAATAAACACTTGATGGATAGGACATTCTTCTTAGTGAATTGGTTATATACATGTACATGTGCATGTACGGTTTGATCATCCCCAGATCATACAGAATATGACAATGTTTTTACTCTTTTCTAAAGCTTAGTCATCTTCCAAGTGAATGTACACTGGTTGATATAGAGTGTTTTCACTGTGACATGACGTCACAGCGGCCATGTTGGTGTCCCAAAACAATAAAACGGCGACCATATTGGTGTCCCAAACTAATCCTGTGGGGATTGAACTATTTTCTTATGCAAACACTTTGTTTTGTTCAAATAAATTAGCATAGCTGCAGACCACGTGAGTGAAATGCTATAGGGCGATCTTTGTTTACACTTTTTGACTCATTAGCATATGTGCATCATTTTCTAATCGAGCTACAACAAAATCAACTCTGAATATTGAAAGAACATACTACTATTAGCTTCTCTGGAAATTTGAACCCGATACACTAGATACTCTTTGTGCAATGCTGTTTTCAAAACTCTAAATTTTACAAAGAATGTATGGGCTCATTAGCGCTTTTGCCACCCAGCAATTTTGCAGTTTTGAATAGCTTATATTTTCTTAAATATTGCATGCAAAGAGCTAAAAATTGGGTAGATTACTAAATTTAACAAGCTCTTTCAACTGTTGAAGTCAATTCGTATTTAGCGCAATGTCTTCTCTACGTAAATTCGTATGCTAATGAGACAAAAGGTAAACAATGACGTCAGCAAAGATCGCCCTATAGGGAAAATAAGGAAAGTGAGAAAAGTTTTATAATAATGACCAGTACATTTTGTCAAATCAGTAGGCCATTTCCGAGTTGCCTTTAGCCTCTCTATCAAAGCGAGGCTAGGTGCGAAACCTTTCATATGAAAATGAGTTTCCATTCACATGCAAATAAGTTTTATTTGCATGTGAATGGAAGCTCATTTTCATATGAAAGGTTTCGCACCTAGCCTCGCTTTGATAGAGAGGCTAAAGGCAACTCGGAAATGGCCTATTACTGCGTCAGAAAGTCTTTTTAATGTATTATCATTGAAATTTAAATAAATATGTATTTTTTCAAATACTGCTGATTATAAATTATATGGTGTTATTTTGCAACATGCATGTAGCATTTGACATTACAAATATGCACCAAAACAAGTGCAAATATGACACGTTATTACACTCTTCTGACCGTGCACTAGGAAAAACAGCTACAAAAACTTAGCCTTCAGGAGAATATTTTTGTCACATAATAAACATTCAGTAAAAAGTTGTGGACCCCTGTAATACAGCTGGGCATTTTTACTAGTCAGTAAATACTCAGCCGTATTACACAACTTTACGCTGAATAATCTCTATTTACTATTAAGGGTAAGCACACATTACGGAATTGCGCCCATTGAAACACGTCGATCGAAGATGCAAATTTTGCTGCCAATCAAATGTTCCCCTATTATTTCTAGGCGAAAATAGATTCAACAAGGAGCCCGTTGGGTTTCGAAACTGGCTCGTTTGGTCTCATTTTCCACCTGGTTTTCATTTTAGAGTTTTATTTTAGCAATCCACAATAGACAATCTAGAGTCTATTAATATGCACAGTCCAGTCCACATTTACATTCCACAGTCCGCTTTACATTCCACACTGAGGCTACAATTTCAGGTCTATATCTTTTTCTCAGAACTTTGTATTGTTTTTTTTTTCGCTTTAAAATCCTTGAAACCACCTACTACAAGGAATCAGGATTGTTTAAACACAGGCATTCTGGAGAATCGGTGATAGGATTTCGAATAAATAAACAATATCAACATGATAGATCAAATAATCATCAACAGCCGACCATAGCGTGACAGAAATACGAGATGTGTGGAATTTGAACGTGACTCCATGACGTAATGCTTGAGAATTGTTTACTCAGCAGTGACTTGCCGGGACGTGTTTGTTCAATGATTTATTCGATCTAAACTCAACTGTTTGACAATTGATTTCGTTAGAAAAGTTCAAAGTTTTACCAGAAATAGAACACATCCTGAAATCACAGCGATTTAATGTTTAACAATTCCGCCGAAATTAGAACGGTAAATATTTCAATTGTAAATTGTTGTTTCAATGACATCACTACCGGAAGTAAACTAGGTACGGTGTTGGCCGCAGCAAAATCGATTCCCGGGGCAGGTGACCCGACAGGGAAAAAAAAAAGAGGGTATTTTAAGAACTGACTCGTCGAAGCGACGAGCCAGTTAACAAGTCTATTATTCAGCAGACAGCAGAAGAACAATAGGTCCCTCGCAAGGATAATTCGGTCAAGTTTATTGACGCACGTTGCATGACTGCATCAGAAAAGCGATTCGCACTACATTGCTGCCCCCTCAAACTCTTTATATTTAGTACGAACCCTCACAACACCACAATTAGCACCTTTGAAAAGCAGGTCATGTGGTGTACACATGTTTATTTGCAGGATTTACTTGAATGGCACAGATTTTTCTTCAACATTGTTTAACTTCTTTTCTGGACTATAGTCTGGAATATGTTGAATTAATTATAATATATTATTTCCGGTTTCACTTGTAATAATAATAATAATAATAATAATAATAATAATAATAATAATAATAATAATAATAATCAAAGCAATACTTTATTAACAAATTTCTTAAAAATCGATTAAGCCTTAACATCAATTTTATGTACACTTGCAGGAAAAAGCTATAAAAGTTCATTTATATAATAATATAATAATATATAATAATTATTAATCTACTAGAATGCTAAAAATATTCATAATTACAATCCATGAAAAATATTGTAGAAGTGTTCAAAAATGTGTTCAAATAATAATAATAATAATAATAATAATAATAATAATAATAATAACTATATTTAGAGAGGAAAGCCGCATCAGCCGTAGCTGGTTTTCATGCAGGTCCTCTTTCAAGATCGAATTGGAATTTAGAATGTTGGTTTTTGAGGAGAGGGGAAAACCGGAGTAGCTGGAGAAAAACCTCTCGGAGCAAGGAGAGAACCAACAACAAACTCAACCTACATATGACGCCGGGACCGAGGATCGAACCCAGGCCACATTGGTAGGAGGCGAGTGCTCTCACCACTACACCACCCCTGCTCCCTGCAAAAGTTACAAAAAATCTATCTTGCGGTTTTTGAAATATAATTTAGAAAGCGCTAAAACTACAATATCAAGAACTCATTAAAAAAACTATGGTTTCCTATAGAAAATCGAATTTCCAAAACTAAAATGAGATACGCTTTCAAACTTTCATAGTTTCATCACATACACTAAACACACATTTTGGCGTAAACTTGAGATTGAGAAATGAAACCTTGGAACAAGGTTGATTAAGGTTACAGTGTACCTTCGGGGGTGTCTCCAGTATAACAGCTCTAGCGTCTTAAGATTACACTTAATATACCTAAACCCAGATATCAAATTAAAGCTTACAGAGCTGGCTATCTAAATATGGAAACTATTTGGTAATAAAATGAATTGTCGAATTTTTTACGACGTCTAAATTCGAACGTCCGAATCAGCTTTAAAACGCTATAACTCAAAGCGATTATTATATTTTGCTAATTTGATTTGTTCTCGGATTTCCGGACACGAAGCGCTAAAAAAACGTGTCGGCGATTTTCCATATTCAATTGCAATGAAAAGTTACAGTATATTTTCGAAAACGGGAGAAAAAAAATTGGAATGATCGCACGGAAATGCCTCTTGACGAAAAAGTTTTCGGAATTAAGAAATTCGCCGACACGTTCTTGTTGATTATATGTTAGCCTAGCTTCTGTCCAAATTTAAGGAAAATCGAACAAATTCCCTTTGAGTTGTAGCTCTTTAAAGTGTCCCCAACAAGCGAAAAATTAACTTTGAGAAAACGGCGCTTAAAAAAACATATCGCTTAATAAACAAACTCCGCCCACAAAAGTTATACCGTCATTTCTCCGTCAATTTTCACTATTTTTCGATACTTTTTTTTTTTGGATGAAAGTTCATTCTGTAAACTTTATTTTAACGCCCAAAAAAAATTTTCAATAAATTTTCGATCTGAAGGTACACTGTAACCTTAATGGCAGCCATAAATTCTCGGAAATAAATGTTAAAAAAAATGGCTTCTGATGTTCGTAATGAAATGAAATTTGGCAAGATGAAAAAAAAAGTCTAATTGTACACGAAAATGTAAAAAAGTGGAAATCAAAAATTTGATCACAGGGGCACTTAAATCGTTTAGAGGTAAAAATCAAATAAAAAATATCTACTGTTTACAGCAAGGCAATTTACATACACTTATGAGAATGAGATCGGACATCATGTGTCCCAATGCCTTCAAAACAGGCAGATAAAGCCGAGTTTTAGTGAATGTCAATCAAAGAAAAGTGGTGAAAATTATTTTGGATTCTGACAGGATTTCAAGCAAACAGAGCTAAAAGATCGATAATTTTACCCGCTGAGAGAAGGTAAAATTAAGGTTACAGTGTACCTTCGGGGGTGTCTCCAGTATAACAGCTCTAGTGTCTTAAGATTACACTTAATATACCTAAACCCAGATATCAAATTAAAGCTTATAGAGCTGGCTATCTAAATATGGAAACCATTTGGTAATAAAATGAGTTGTCGAATTTTTTACGACGTCTAAATTCGAACGTCCGAATCAGCTTTAAAACGCTATAACTCAAAGCGATTATTGTATTTTGCTAATTTGATTTGTTCTCGGGTTTCCAGACACGAAGCGCTAAAAAAACGTGTCGGCGATTTCCCATATTCAATTGCAATGAAAAGTTACAGAATATTTTCGAAAAAGGGAGAAAAAAAATTGGAATGATCGCACGGAAATGCCTCTTGACGAAAACGTTTTCGGAAATAAGAAATTCGCCGACACGTTTTTGTTAATTATATGTTAGCCTAACTTCTGTCCAAATTTGAGGAAAATCGAACAAATTTCCTTTGAGTTGTAGCTCTTTAAAGTGTCCTCAACAAGCAAAAAATTAACTTTGAGAAAACAGCGCTTAAATAAACATATCGCCTCATAAACAAACTCCGCCCACAAAAGTTATACTGTCATTTCTCCGTCAATTTTCACTATTTTTCGATAATTTTTTTTTGAATGAAAGTTCATTCTGTAAACTTTATTTTGACGCCAAAAAAAAAATTTCGATAAATTTTCGATCTGAAGGTACACTGTAACCTTAAATCAAACTTGATTTCCAAGCCAGTTTAAACAAAAAGAAAATCTGTCGTTTGTAGAAACCATATTTTTAGAATAAAACTTTTAAATTTCACTGCACACGATAATTTGCAACTCATTGATACATGATTTATAGTAGCGGATCATAATAATAAAGCTGCAGCCGCATGCAGCGCCAGGTTTTTATTATGTTGAATGAAATCTTCTCTTTAAAACTATAATTGACTTTGAATTTGGTTGTTTTAAAATGTTTCCTATTTCTTTTTGGTAAAATTATTTGAAATCCAGTTGGAGTTTAAAAAACAATGTTAAGGGCTTTCCTTTGATTGAAATCGACCAAACTCAAGTTTGACCTTCTGGGATGAAGAGCGATGGGTCGCATGTGAATGGTAATTACTGCTGTAAAAAACAAGTAGTAGTGTTGTATCAGGTTTTAAACTCTAGGTGAAGCAGAGAGTTGTTATGCCTTATAAAAAAAATGACTGCTAGTTTTTTGAATGACGTCAAAGACATTTCATCAAAGCTTGTCCCTACAGGGATTAAACTGCGCTTTTGTGCTAAGAGAAAATTAACATACAAGAAAAACAAGTAGACTGATTAGAATACAATAAATCTGCCACACGTACCAACTGGCTTCGACAAAGTGTCCCATGGCTTGCTGTCTCCTGTTGAAAGTTTTGGAATTTTAAAGTTCTGAGTGAAAAATAATCTACTGAAAAATGCTATACCAAAGTTGACAGGTATGGTGGATAAAACATGTGAATTTTTTTCAGGGGCAAAGCAGACTCGTACCCAGTCGCTTCTTTTCATTTGCGCTGTGATTTATGGCAAGGATTTAGTGAGTTCGCGGTGCACCAAGGGAAGGACGGACAAAGAACGGGAAGCGACTGGCAGAAAACCAGAAATTTCTTGCACGATCTCGAAATATCTTGCAAGCGTCAATATTTTGTAGTTTTTTTGTACTTTTTGGATTTCTTTATCGTTATTGATTCTTTTTACAGTCATCCTTCGAGGCTCGACTTTTGATTTGAGTATTTTGGGGCTTTTTTAGAAAATTTTAAAATCCACCGGGAAATCCAAGATGGCGGACGACAAAGACGATTCCACGAACTTAATTTAGAAAGTAAGTAGGGATGTTTTAACGTTTATTTACAATCGAGTTGATTGTTGGGTGAATTATAAAGAAATAGAATTGAAGATCGGGTCTTGTATTTCAGTAGAAGGTAAGAATTCGTGAATGAATTGGCAACAACATCTGCTGGAGTCATCAATATTAATATTGAATATCTTGACTTATAACTAGCTTACAGGATTCTTTACGATTCAGGTGACACAACTGGAAATCATGTTAAGTGTATGGGAAGAAATTCATATGGCTTTAGAAGAAGTTGGTATTATAGATCAGAGAGAGAGATAGGGGAACTTAGAGTTGTGTTGAGTTATTTATAAACTGGTAAGCAAAATGCAGAACCCCAGGAAAACAAAGTAACCATATTTCTTAGAGGGGAGTAGGGGAATTTTTTTTTCTCTCTCTGGGAAAGAATAACAAGGACATTGGGGCACATTTGTGAATTCCAACCTAGTAGAACCCATGATGTGTGTTAATTGATTGTATGTGAGAAAGGGATGTTTGCTGCAGTAGTTGGGAGCTCTTCTATGAGTTTGAATTGATTAGAAAAAGTTTTCATTGATCTTTTGTATGAGGTATAATTGACTGTATAAAATTTTTAAAAGATTCAATTATTATTAGGATTTGATTCTTGTCAGGTAACTAAGTAGAAATTTAATTAGTTAGAAAATCTAAAAAGGGGGAGTTAATAATAATGCTATTTTTTCTTTGCATTAGGTTACATTATGTGACAAGACCAAAGGAGAGATTGACAAAAAAAAAGCGAGAGGTCCCCAAGAAGAATTTTTTAAAAACCTAAGTCAATTCAAACTTCATGTGTTGTGCAAATTCCACTGCAACTTTGTCTGTAGTGAAAATCAAAGGGCCCATGCAATTCGGGCCAAACACCATTATTTCGCCGGTTGCAACCAAATCAGAATAAAACTCTCATTTTGTTTTAAATTGTTTTAGAAAATAATGCTTGATTTTTTGGACAACAGGCTGGAGGGGGTAGGAAAGGAAGGGCATTAAGTAGAGGGGGAGCTGACTCCATAAACAGGCAACAACGAGGGTGCACAAGACATATTCAACATTTATCCTCAATTTGTTTTTATTTTTTTTCTTCAATAATTTTATTATTTGAATCAACTTCCTTGAGCTGCAAGTCAGCTGCACAGCTAGCTGCTTGGCCCTAAAGGCCTATGTTCACCCAATCTGCTTTGTGCACTTGTGTTTTTGTTTTGAAATGGTTCAATTGTTCAATGTAGCGTTATGATTGGCTGGCACGTCAATTTTTCGATTTTCCGTATGCAAAAATCAGCCTGGGCACGCAAGGCAGATTGGGTGAACATGGGCCTTTAATCATTTCCTTTGGTAAGGTGCGGCTCATTTTCTTGGTTCTCCTTTTGGCTGCTCCCACTGTTTTCCTGAGGTTCTCAGTTCTGTTTCTATATTTTTATTTCCTATATATATATATAGAGCAAGGATTTTCATCTTAGTGATGACATCTATCATTAAGTTTCAATAGCGCTCACTATTTCAAGATCAAACCATGTCTTTCGATAATGGCAAAATATGTATTCCCTGTCTCATCAGGAGTCCAGAGGGAAGACATGTCAGTCAGGCAGTGGGTGACTGAGGGGCGGGGGAAGAAAAACCACTGAGCAGAGTAGGGAGGGAGAATTGATGCAAATGAGCTGACATCCATTGCCAACACATTTCAATGACATTTGGTACCAATCAACCGCACATTGTTCTTAGTCTGTCTAATTTCATACATGTCCATATCAAACGCCTTTCTCACTTTGCCTTTCATTACTTTTCTCCTTACATTTTCTCTTGTGGATGAATTTGTTGTGTCAGGAACAAATGTCTGCAAAATGACATATTTAAAGCCAAAAGAAAGCCAAAAGCAAACAACATTACGAGGATGTAAGTTCAAGAAAATGGTTCTAGAGAATTCTTTTGGGTATATGAGTCCTAGTTGTCACGAGCAATGATATCAGAAGCAGAACATAATTATACAGTCTTGGTAGTGCCCACTGTGTTTCCGAACCTAAATGAGAAATGAAACACTGCAAATGTTGTTTCTAATTCTGCTTTCATTGCTCGTGATAATCCAGGGGGATAATCCAGTGCTGATAAATGTACGCCTAAAATTAAAACATTTACACAAAATGTTTTTCCCTGTTCTATGTGATAGAATTATATTGCACAGTTATTTATTTGACTTGAAGATGTTGTTGAGATGACAATGACAATGACAATGACTTCTTACTTTTATTTTTGTATTAAATTATTTGTTTGAATTATTAATAAAACTAATTTTATCAAGTGTGCTCCACATACACTCACAAGAATTTGTAGGCGATGTGCATTCTCATTCTACTTTGAGTCATTAATTTAATATCAAGTTTATTCTTGTTTATTTGAGTTAAAACTCACTGTTTATGAATTTATAATTATTGGATTAAGTCTTACAAGACTGTGTAAAACTTTCGAAATGTTAGTCTTGGAAATGTTTAATTGGATCAGAATACATCTTAAATCCCACTTAAGAGCATGATTCCCTTGGCAAAGAACTAAACTTTTAAGCATACATACCACTTTGACATAAAACACTGCATAAAAAGATTCCACAATAATAATTATTGTGTTAATTATTTCAACTTTCCCACTAGATTTCACTAGGAACCATGAAATGAATTTTGCATAAACAGACAATGAGTCCACGATAACTACTTGGGATGCAAACATCCTTTATGATATAAATATACTCCAAAGAGTTTTGCATTATCTTCTGCATTGTTGCAAATTATTGAAGGCATGCGACGAGTTGTTGTGCTGCACCTCGAACTAGTGTCATTCACCATCTAGAAAAGATAGGAAATTAATGTACTTCACAGCATTAACTTTACATTGCGAATAGACAGATAACATGAAATACCTTTGATTTATACTCACCAGAGAGCTTCTTCAGACATAAAAGAGTTTCTTCGGAATTTTTATTTCTTTTAGCAGATCTTTGGCCTTCGATTTCACTCAGTGTTATCGGCATTTGGTGATAGCACGATAATAGCGATCCATTCCATCCCGAGAATAGGTAGAGAGACTGTTTGAACAAAGCATGTGGAGATTTACAACGAAAAAAGCGCGGTGAAAGGCCTTTCTTTGTGCGACGAACTTTTGGTGGTAAAACAAGCCGCCATCTTGGATTTGTTATCTGCCAGTCGTCACTTTTTCTCCCTCCTTCCCAAGCGCCTTTTCGCGCGTCAAATGAAATAAATAAGTGACGACTGGGTACGAGTCTGGGGGCAGAGAATGAGTAGAAATAAGCAGCTTGCATCTCTGTATCCACTTGCTTACCTGCCAATTTACAAGTGGGCGGTGGTGTCATTCAAACATCGGCTTACCTGCTAAAATGTTGGTTGCATATTTTGTTGGAGAAGTTTCCAGTTAGAATGGCAAAAGGCTAGATATTGTAAAACAGTAGTGACCAAAAATATTAAAGTCACCATTTGTTGAACTGTAAGAATCCTGAAAAATTACTGCCCATATTAGTATTCTTTATGTTAAGGGTAATCCCAATCTTTGAGGGTGTCCTTCAGAAAAAAACTTTGCACATGTGCCAGTTTCAAAAGTAATATGACAAACTATATGATTGTATATATGATCATATTCAATAGAAAGCTTAATTAATGTATTTTTCGATAAAAAATATAACTTTAGCCACTTTTTCTTTTACAAACAGCCAGGAGCCAATAAACTGCCAAATTACCGAGGGTTGTTCAATTGAATTTATATGGTATGTAGATTTGCAGGGTTTTGCATGAAATTTGGCCAAAATGTTTCTGGGATAATGATGAACAAAACCGTATCAGGAAATTGTGAAAGTTAAAATGAATTATTTTTCCTGTGGTGACCATTTAAAACAGGTCTCTCATATTTTTAGCTACTCCGCCAAATTTAGATGCAGATATGTTGCTAACCAATCAGAATATCGAAAAAACCCAACACAGTTTTGTTGACTGATTCCTTCTGAATAACACTGTGTAGTTATTTCGGTCTTGCTATGGTGTTTGATACCCGATAAATTCAATTGAACAACCCTCGGTCGTTTGGCAGTTTATATAGGCTCCTGGTCTTTTGTAAAAGAAAAAGTCGCTAAAATTATATTTTATCGAAAACTACATTTATCAAGCTTTCTATTTATTATGATATATAGTTTGTTATATTACTCTTAAAACTGGCACATGTACAATTTTTATTTCCCAAGGACACCCACCCTTATGAAAGGGTTGCTTTGTGATCTCTTGGGGTTAAACATAAATTTGAGCCACATGCGTGATATTCTGGTACCTGTTAATAGATTTTCCCTTGTTTCACAGGAAAAAATACCAGGTTCCCATTTTTAGATATTTTAGGGTATTTAAAAAATACCCATATAAATCCCAAAATTATTTGGAAGAGTGAGACAAGTCCCAACCAGGGAAAGTGGTTGGGAATTCCCAGGTTGGAACTTGTCTCACTTTGCCAAATTTGGGAATTTTGTTGGTGTTCTGTAAATACCCTAAAATATCCCAAAATGGGAATCAGGTATTTTTTCCTGTGTTTGACCTGTACACAAATCCTTGAATAGTTTTGTATGGTTTGCCTTGTGTATAAATACAAGCTTGTAACTATTACTTGTAAATCTCTCTGATGACGTCCATGGTAGTCAGACAAAATGCATAGGAGAAAATAAATCAGTTTTCCAAACTTAAGTTTGTACAACTGGTGTCGCTCACTAGTTTAGCTTTACAAAATATTGCTTCCTTTTAAATTGTCAGATAATGGTTTGTGTTAATTGCTGCTGTTGTCAGGTACCAAACCATTTTACTGATGAGACCCAAGGTGGCTGTATTTAAGTTAGGTTCCTGCATTAAACCCTTTCAAGCATTAATTTGCTTTGTACTGATCATTGCAAACATTCGCTGAAATTAAACCCGTACAAATTTAATCCATAAATGCCATAAATAAGTGTGGGATTGGTTTCCATTTACCCTTCCCTACTCTTGGTCTCTGTCACCTCTTCTTTTCTTCATTTCCAACAAATTATTAAGAAGAAACAAATATTTCTGGAAGTGATAACAAGTCAGACCCTTTTGTCACCGAACGAAAACCGTCATCATGAGTGATTGCATTTTAACTGTCACATACATGTAATATGTCTTGCACATGCAATGTAACTCTATTTTGGGGGGCTGGTGGCTACGTAGTTTTCTTGATCAGTTATTACCTCTACTCAGTCTGATAGAATTTAGCCATCTTTCCTACATGTACTAATCACTGTTTAATCAAATATATGATAATTATTATTGTATGATATATGGCAGTCTTTTTTATCTCATTCATTTTCTGATCTTTTTTGTTTTTATGTTATGATATGGCAGTTTTGGTCTATTGTTATATTATTTGTTTTGTGACAAATTTATTTTGTTTTTATGTTATGATTTGGCAGTTTTAGTCTTTTGTTATGTTATTCATTTTCTGACAAATGTATCTTTTTCATTTTAGGCATTTGACCATTCTTCCCTGAAATTCACTAAAAAAAAATCTTAAACATGCTTGGGTTATGGCATCCACTTCACAGCATTCTCAAGAAAACAACCAAGCTGATGGGTCCAGGAAAGTTAAAGTCACCATTTTGGCTTCTGAATGGGGATCCAGCAAAGGAGGACTTTCTACCATAAACAGAGAGTTGGCCATTCAGTTGGCTAAATGCCCTGAAGTGGAAATCACCTTCTTTTTACCAAAATGCAGTGAAGAGGATAAGAACATAGCCCTTAGACACAAAATAGAGATTGTTGAGGCAACACGGAGGCCTGGCTATGAAGAACTGGAATGGCTTAGCTTCCCACCAGAAAATTTGCAAATTGACATAATTGTGGGTCATGGGGTAAAACTCGGTCACCAGGCACAAGTCATTAGAGACTCTAAAAAGAGCAGGTGGGTTCAAGTTGTACACACAGACCCAGAGGAACTGGGAATGTTTAAAAATTACCTTGACCCAATTTCAAAGGGAGAAGAAAAGCACAAGACTGAAGTGGAACTGTGTGAAATGGCAGATCTTGTTGTAGGAATTGGACCCAAGTTGAGTGAGGCTTTCCGTTCATATCTTCGCGGGTGTCAAAATGATGTAACTGTTCTTGACTTCACCCCTGGAGTTTTTGACGAATTTGTGAGTGTAAAACAAGTTTCTAACGAGAGCAAAAGTTGTAGTATCTTGGTGTTTGGTCGTGGAGATGCTGAGGATTTTGAAGTAAAGGGATTTGACATTGCCGGAAAAGCTGTTGCTATGTTACCCAACACTCATCTTGTGTTTGTTGGGGCACCAGATGGAAAACACGAGGAAATAGCACAACGATTTACTGGATGTGGAATTCCTGCTAGTTGCTTAAGAGTAAGAGGCTATATGAAAGGCAGAGAGCGTTTGAAACGCTTGTTCCAAGAAGTCGATCTTGTACTCATGCCTTCAAGGACAGAGGGTTTTGGACTGACAGGTCTTGAAGCCCTGTCAGCTGGTCTCCCTGTGCTTGTCAGCCATAACTCGGGTTTTGGAGAAGCCCTAAAGAAGGTACCATTTGGCTCATCATTCGTAATCGACTCAGACGATCCTAAGATATGGGCTGAAACCATCAAGAGAATCTGGGACAAAGGCAGGCAGGGGCGGCTTGAGGAGGCAGAAATTTTGCGCACTTCTTATGAGAAGAAATACACCTGGGCCAAGCAGAGCAAGGATCTTGTTGACAAGATGATAAGCATTGTTCATGGTATGAAATTTCAATTATCTTGCAAACAATTTAGTCCTTAATTGAACTTTACTGAACATCTGCTGCTGCAGTTGCTTGCATGAGTGTAGCATTTTCTTTCAGTTATTTATTTATTTATTTATTGTTTTTTTTTTTTGGGGGGGGGGGGGGGGTGGTGGGGGTGGTGGGGGGATTTGATCAGCTTTCACTCGCCCCATAGTGGCGAATTTTAATTTTTTTTGACCAGTCGAGTTGTTTTGGGGAGTGTAACTTCAAGTTTTTTTTAAAGGACAGTGTCAAAATCCCCACGCCTTGCCTGAATCATGCAAGGGCCTTGCCAATAGAGGGTATCTGCCTAATACGGTATCTGTTTAATACAGCTATGGCTGTATACATCTGGCAATACATATTAATGCGGCCATTGTTGTTTATACCTGTTGGTGAGCTTGGAAACATATCAAGATCTTTATTATACAGCTATTTCAAAGAATTGTGCTTTGACACATGCCAATACCGCAAGGCATTGTCGATCCAGCTCATCTTGCCTAAATCTGTATCACCTGACGTGTTGGTCACAACACAGCAGACTTTAAGGTTTGCTTAAACGTTGTTGACCCTAAGATCATCGCTGTGTGGAGTGTAAAAAGTATTTTGAAATTTCCTCAGCATGTGAACCTACAATGCCTTGCGGTCTTGGAATGTACCAATGCACAATTCTTCAGACAATGTTTATTGAAATACAGCTGTAGCTGTATTAACAATTACTTGACTGTTTCAACTGAAGCCTTAATTGTTGGTGGTACCTTTTTCTTCTATGCTAGGTGCCTCAGATGATAATGCCGAGTGTTTCCAAGACGAGCGTGTTATGAAGGACAGTGTTAAAGCTCTAAAGTCAGACCTAGCAGATTTGAGGCAGCGTTTAAGACAAATGGAAGCTGAGAAAAAGAGCTCTACCATCCCTCAAATCAGTCCTGGTAATAAAATGATGAAATAAGCTACCATATTTTTTCTAGTAATAGCTGTCCCTCGATTAATCCCCCCCCCCCTCGAAAAATTGCCCCCTTTTGGTGGAAATATTTGTAATAATCGCCTCCTTCGGTTTATCGCCCCCCACCCCGTCCCCTTTATTTCACACCTTTCAGTCAAGTTAAAAATTTACTTCTTGTATAGGGAACAATCGTTACAATTAGAGAAAAGTTACAAAAGCACAGGTTTCGTGTAGCTTTTCTATAGTGACATTCGTGTATTTGACACTTTCCTTTATTTCTAGGAGCTCTCTAACTAGCACATTGGCACTTTAGTAGTACCAGCAAGCAATATTTAAAGTAATTGTTCCCCCCCCCCCACCCCGATTAATCGCCTCCCCTCGAATAATGACCTCCTTTTGGAATCGCTTTAATATTTATTCAATGCAACCTTCAAGGTT
The DNA here is from genome assembly GCA_022457155.1 of Cladopsammia gracilis. NCBI lineage: Eukaryota > Metazoa > Cnidaria > Anthozoa > Scleractinia > Dendrophylliidae > Cladopsammia > Cladopsammia gracilis. The sequence continues at coordinate 291,456 of JAJGOT010000397.1, read as the reverse complement.
TATGCGTATGCCTCAAATCGTTACGCAACTTTTAAAGGCTACCGCAGCTTCCGTCAATTTTTTTATATTTCTTGCGGCCTATAGCCTACATTTTACCATTGAAAACACTAATTTTATTCTAATGTCAGTCCATCATTGTCCACGTGATTGAAAGCGGCGCCTAAAAAAAATTGGCAACTCAATTGTTATTTCACCGATTTTGGATGATCATAACCCACCGCTGTATTACAAGTCACGTTTCATCAGGGAGGATTTTCCTTTTCGACATTTCACCCCAACAAACTTTGTCTGTTGATTTGATTTGGTAGGTAAACTTGTCTTCATTTTCTATGCAGAGATTGCCAACTGTGAAGCAGACATCACCTTTTTTGCCGATCGTTACGATCCAGATACAAGACAATGGCTGTTTAAAGATTTTGACAAATGGTTCAGTGATCCTGGCGACTCTAGAGCTTATGTTCTCCTGGGTGATGCAGGAATCGGCAAAAGTGTGATGGCAGGAGCCCTGGCACAGCGTACAAGGAAAGCTGGACATTTAGGCGCTGCTTACTTCTGCCGTCATTACGATGGCACAAGAAATGATCCCAGGTTTCTTCTTGGGACAATAGCTTGTCAACTCTGTGATTGCAATAGTCAGTACAGTAATATAGTGGTAGGGGAGGGTGGTGTAAGAATAATGTTAACCAATCAGTCTAAATTAGGAGTTCATGGGCTTTTTACGAAGTTATTGGAAGAGCCACTAGTTAATTGCGACCCTTGTCAGCAGCGCAAATTAGTTATCATTGACGCTCTGGACGAGACAGAGTATGAGTCCAGGGAAGAGTTTCTTGATCTTATAAAAGAGCGTTTTCCTCGGCTTCCAAAATGGCTTGTGTTCTTTATCACCAGTCGTCCCGAAGACACAGTACAGAGCAGATTGGAGAGATACAACCCGTGTGTTAGGATTTGCGCAGGAAATAGTGAACAGCGCAGCTGTTATCAACAGCACGAGAAGGACATTCAGCGTTTTTTAGAAAAGAAAGTAGATTTCTCCCGTCTCCACTACTCGGTGGAAGAGGTCACAAGGAAGTGTAATGGACTTTTCCTGTATGCTTTCTACATTGCGAAAGTACATAAAGATTCAGTACATTCAGGTAAGATTGATCAGTTGGGTCAGCTGAGCGACTATTTTCCAGGCGATATTGAAGATTACTTTCGTTCAAATTTCCTGCGTGTGTTTAAGAAAGTGGGAGGAGATCTGCATAAGAAGTTGTTTGGCTGTATCATAACTGCACCGGCCCCTCTTCCTGTATCATTTATTTCATTCGTTCTTAACAGAGAGAACTCGAATCTTGAAGAGCAGGATGTGATAGATGCCGTTTCACTTTTTGTGGTGCTGCGAATGTCTGATCAGACGATCACCTTTATTCACAATCTGATCCCAGCGTGGTTAACAAACAAGAAAAAAGCTGGAAAGTTGTTCATTGACAAAACGATCGCAGGTGAGTACCTCGGAAACATTTTTGTCCAGATTCTCGCTGATGTTGAAGACAAAACGATGGAAACTTTGCAATGTGTAGATGCTGATTTGCAGAACTTTGTTTTACACGTTGCTGTTCGATTTTTGTGTCAAAATGGGGACAAGGGATCGCTGAGAGTTGTTTTCAGTTGCTTAACAAGTTATCGCTTATTGGAGAAAAGAATTCAAATTGGAAGAATTGAGGTCTACCACCTACTTGAAGATTTGAAGCTTGCAGCCGACTGCTTTACTGTCGAAGAGGCACAGAAACAACATATCCTTCAAGAGATCTCCTTAGCTCTTGAAACCGATGTTCATGTTCTCTTAGAATGTCCTCACCTATTGCGATCATGTATAAGAAACGCTTCAAACGTTGTCCAGCAGAGCATTTTGATTCCTCAAGTGTCAGTTCCTTGGATGGAGTGGAGCATTTGTGATATTTCTGCTGTTGAACTTCTTTCTGGATGTAACTGCTTTGCCACAGCTTCTGATAAGAAGACTGTGGCTGCAGCAAAGGGCTTTTTTCTCTTTATCGTTGATTCATCCACACTTCAAACAGTGAGCGGACCTTTTGAAATCCGCCAAGACACGATTAAAAAAATTAGTCATTTAGAGTTTTCTGCGGACGACAAGTTTGTATTTTTTGGACGACTCGACAAGTGGTTTTCCGTTGAGCGAGGATGTGTCGAGGATCTTCCTCAGTTCGTAGAAAATCCTTTTGGTTATGAATGGGGTTTGGTTACATCTGATGGACAATCTATCGTCGTTAACAGTGACGGTTTGTTTCGTGCCGGTTTGTTTCGTGCCGGTTTGTTTCGTGCCGGTTTGTCTCATTTCCTTCGAAGCTGTGAAATGCAATTATGTATAACAGAGCTACTTGCTCTGTGGGCCATGAAAGAGATTGATCAGAGCCAAGATGATCAGAAGACTTGCTCTTTTAGTTTGTCAAAGGGGATAATAGCTGGAATCAGAACCATGGGAGTTCAAATGGCACGCTTGCTCAAGTTTCTTCAAATCGACCCAACGTTGTATAAAACTTATGTGACGTTCCTACCAAATGATCCCACTTGTTATTGTTGTGGCAGATTAAAAGAACTTACAGAGTCAAACCAAGAATCCTCCTTGGCAACTGTACGTCAGCTTATCATTGAACTCTATCCCCGCATATTCCAACATCAGGTTTGGAATGTACAGACTGGGAGACCTTTGCTGCACGACATATTTTATCTGGGTGCTCAGTTTAATTCCTTCACTTATTTTTGTCACGTAACCAGTGCCTTTGAGAAGTGGGCAATGCCAATGAGGTGTTCGGGTGTAGACAAAGCGTTGTCAGTTTGCAACATCGCTGTAGTTAATGCTATGTACCTTTTTTTAAATAGACGGGGGTGGAATTGGGAGTGGGAGCGGAGGCTGAATCTGCATGTGGATCTGGAGCTCTTCTGTAATTCATTCAAGTCCGGCCTTTTTCTCAACTTTCCAAAGGGTTTTCTAGATCTTATGGGCACAGGTATTTCACTTTTCGTGTCACCAGAAAAGAAATGGGTGGCTGTACGTAACGATATTGGAAAAATTTATTTGCTGCAAACGGGAGTTCAAGAAGAGGAGGTCTGTAATGACTACTCAGAAAAGCAAGAACATAGTATTGCCCATGTATTAGACTTCACTTTTACGACTGATGATCTCTTTGTTGTTTATTTGTCTGATGAAGACTCACTGCACGCCTTATCTCTCCAGACAGGCGCCGTTTTCACGAGTGTGTCGGGACCTAACCTCTTTTACTTTAGAGAAGAAAAGGAGATTGGTTATTTGTTTCGTAACGAAACCGATGAAAGAGCCATCTTTTTGACAAATTTATACAGTCGTTTTAAGTTTTTTCCAGGGAGACTTCCCATGAAGTCAGACTTGAGGAAGTCTATAACATCGATCTTCAGTTCGAGTAATACTGTTATATCTGTAAGTTCCGATTCAATGGTTACGTTGTGGAATACAACAAATGAGAAAAGAGGCATCACCTTCAAATTCATTTCCAACTGGTTTTTGACAGATTCAGATTTGCGCGATCTCCATGCGAAGAAATGTGTTCCCTCGCCAGACGGAAAACTCATTGCCATTCAGCAAGAAGCCAAGATAGAGCTGTATAGTATTGCACAATCAGAGAGATTCCATTGTACAGTGTTTGAAGCAGACTTTGGTTTCACAGTTGTCTGTTTGACATTTTCGGCTGACGGCATCTTTCTTTTCTTTTGTATCCAGGATAACTTCAAGGAACCGCATTTCTATGTGTGGAATGTTCAAAAGAAAGCTATGTCAGTTTCATTTAAATCACCTGGACTGCCGACTGTCGAATGTTTTTGCCTTTCATCGGATAAAAGAAACCTAGTATTGTGTGGTGAGTATGAAATTGAGGTGTGGGAGTACAATAAGCTTCCCGGCCGCTTTCTGAACAGAATTGGAGTTGAGAGGATTTACAAATCTGTTAAGTTCAGCCAGTGTGCCGTTTCGTTGGACAATAGGCTGCTAGTTTGCTGCATCGCGAACGAAATCTTTGTCTACGATCTTCATGTTGCTGATTTTCATTCCTCCAAGCGACTTTTTCGTGGACATCTTGGTGAAATTGAGTTCTGCAAGTTTTTAAAAGTGAATTGTTATCTTATTTCTTATGGTGTTGATGGGATGGTATTCCTGTGGGATATTATGGAGTCAAAAGCTGCTGGATTCGCAAGAATAGCACAAGGACAGGAAAAGATTGTCAGCATGGCCGTGTCCCCAGAGGAGGACCGAGTTATTTGTTTATTATCCTCAGATCAAGTATGCGTAATGAAACTCTGCAATCTGGATTGTACTCGAGCTCTACCCTCGAAATTCTTGACGGCACCAGCGAAAGGAAAAGTAGGTACTACAGCTGAAATAAGTCGTCTGCAACCGGCGGGGCAGATGACTTCAACGTCTGAGGTCCCATGTTCATCTGTTGAGGATGAATCCTTCAGCAGTTCCGACTCGGATGAAGATATGACTTATTACTACCAAGAGTACGAAGAATTGGATGAATCCGACTAATTTAGACCTTTGCGAGTTTTTGTGGTCATTTCTTACCTGTAACTCTAATCGGGCCAGTTTTCACGGTCTATATTTTTACCTTTTTAATTATTTGTTTAAGGGAGATAAAAACCAAGGAATGCAAGACCCATCGGCTTCAGTGGTAAGTCCAGTCCTCGTGACCTGGCTCCTGTGTTATGTAGTCGATCCCATATTTATACATTGACCATGTGTTTTGATATTTTTTTTACCGGCTGTCAACCTCATTTCAAAATATTACCGCGCTTCTACGTTTGGCGCTTAAACAAGAAATTTGCTAATCCTGCACTTAGTAGGAGAAAATACAAAACTGAATGCAAGGCTGGCACTACGGCAAGGGGCAGATTTATTAAATGGCTCATATTTCGACTAATAGAACTAGTCTTCCTCAGGGCCAGGGCTATACTGAAAGAAAACATTGTAACGGCTCCTATAATTTGAAAAATGCATGGTTATAAATGATTGGCTAATACATGACATGTAGACAGCGCACTTGTAAACATAAGATAAAAATAATATATAGTGTATGATACAAAACTGAGTTCAAAACTGAGTAGGAGAAGTTTGGACAGATGGAGTAGTATGATACCAAAACGATATCTACAGTAGTGGCTATGAAGATGTATTTGGTTCCTTTTCTGGTGCCATTGCAATTGTTGAATCACAAACAGGGTGAAACACTTGTCACTGTCACTCAGCCGAACATTTCCGAGTAATTTACCCAAACACAGTGGTGCGTGACTGGCAAATACTTAGCGCGTCATCGCTACATTTGTTGCATAAATCGAAGTTTGATTTTTCTGATACATGTAGTTTGTCGCGCAATAACCATGAATATTGTATTGTTTAGAAAATCCAAGATTGTGTGTAGATGAGATCAAACTAACATTTGATTCATTGCGGAAGATGATAAAAAGAGTTATGTATCAAAAGAGAAAATGTCGTTTGTGTCAATTAATCAATCAATCAATCAATCAATCAATCAATCAATCAGTCAGTCAGTCAATCAATCAATGTGTTGGGCAACCTAGTAAACCCGACGCAAATCGTGAGCTGAATCTTCCCTGGACTTGAACTCTCATTTACCAAGTTATGTTGTAGTATTATTATTTATATTATGTATTCCTATTTCTGGTTGATTTTATAATAGTTAGTTCAGTGCAAGTGGTACCCAGGCCCAGCTTATAGCTTCCTCCATGATGCAGTTATATCATTATTGATGCCACCTTTCTGTTGTCTGAACAAAGATTCAGTCAAAATAAAGCAACCTGATAAATTATAGCCTCCCTGGTTTGGATGCCAAAATGGAATCCACTGCACATCAAGAAAATGTTCTTTAATTTATTATTTCTCAGGTTTTGATGCCGGAAAAGAAAGAAGGCATTAAGACGATCTTTTTTTGTTTATGTCAGTTTTATATTTTTTTGGTTTTTAGTGACGTGTTTGTTTTATATTGTAATGTTATTGCCTGGGGAATTTATATGCTGATACGTGGGAATTACAGTTACGGATTACATAGAATCTCTTATCATATGTAGATCAGCCATCTTGTGTGGCCAAAAAAATAATTAAATTTATAGTTACTTATAGTCATTATAGTAACGTTTAAATTTCTTACCATGTAACCATTTTATACATTTATATTTTATGCATTTTTAGAAACTGTTATAGCAATACTAATAGCAGTAATAGTAGCAATACTATAATATAGATTGTTTTTAACTAAGTTTATTCAGAGTTTATCACTTTCTCCGTAATCATTGATTTACCCTTTTATCCCAGAGCATAGTTAATAAAGCGCAATGGTTATGAAACCTGAGAAACGTCTTTGTTCGATGAGGTTTCATAACCAGCCGTCGATTAACTATGCCCAGAGTTAATGCAAGTCACGGTTTACTTGATATGGTTCTAACTTTTGGGCTGCGCATGAATTCATTCAACTCAATTCAAAAGCTATTGAAACTGAGTTCTTTATTCTGCGTTTTGTTTTTTGTCAAAAAAATAGACTTTTTTTCAAGTTTGGATTTGAACATTGGCTTTCTTGGGATTGAAAGTGTTAACAGTGTAAAATAAATAAAGTAAATTGTAAAGAGTAGGGATCAGTCATAATGTATTGGATTGGAAGTAAATTGCAGAAAACTTTCTTTCCTCTCAGATCAGTATTTCTAGGAATCAACGAAATATAAAGCAACTATAAAGTATAACTTACGTATAGTGTAAATATTATCTTTATTTTTCCTGAAGAATTAGATAATATATTTTTTGTAACCTTGCATCACAGGAAAGTTCATTAGTTGAAGAACGTAAATGCAAACTAAGCTCATAGTTTTTACCACTGATTTCACTGTTACGCGACCCTTCGAATCAAAACTACTTTGAGCAATTTCAATTTACTCTGCCGTCAATCATACCTAGTAGGAGGAGTTTGTATACTCCTGATTTGCATCGGGAATATTAAATTAGTGAGCTTCTCTGGCGTTGGATGTTTTATCGGCTTCAAAAGTTTGCATCGAAAAAAATTCGCCGACTAGAGATGGGGAAAACCTCCTTCAACTTCCATGGAATATTTCATATAGATGCTGGCAAAATCGACTCCGCTGGCGAGCCGAGAAGTTTGAGCTTTTCCTGTTGTTTACAGTTACGGTCGACCGGTCATGTATCAACGGTAATAATATGCAAATGTTAACTGACAGTATGTATGTGGAAAACGAATGTTGTAACGACGGAAAATACCGGTATTTTCCGTCGTTACTACATTCATACTGTTACTACATACATACTGTCAGTTTACATTTGCATATTATTACCGTTGATGCATGACCGGTCGACCGTAAACAACAGGAAAAGCTCAACTTCTCGGCTCGCCAGTTGAGTCGATTTTGCCAGCATCTAAATGAAATATTCCATGGAAGTTGAAGGAGGTTTTCCCCATCTCTAGTCGTCGAATTTTTTTTGATGCAAACTTTTGAAGCCGATAAAACATCCAACGCCAGAGGAGATCACTAATTAATATGTCCGATGCAAAACTCCTCCTACTAGGTATGATTGACGGCAGAGTAAATTGAAATTGCTCAAAGTAGTTTTGATTCGAAGGGTCGCGTAACAGTGAAATCAATGGTAAAGTGATATTTTAGTTAGACGAAGATGTGTATATCTTGTAGTTAATTTTTTCTCTCAGGTAACTTTTATTTTTCCATTGTTTTTGGGTATGGTAATATATGCTAATGAATTTGAAACATAGGAAAAACAAAAATTACCAGAAATAAAAAATTAACTACAACATATACATTTTTTCCATATTTTAAACGTATTATTGTTGTAGATACCGCTGAAGATTAATGCAGACGTCCCGTAGCTCTACAAATATTGTAAACTGGAATAAAAATGTAACGTGTAAAACGAAGTGCGTCGTTTTTTTTTCTTGCCTGCGCACAAAAGCTCAGTCGAATTTGATTTCCATTCGTTTTAAACAACATTGGGTTCACTCGATCTTCAGTCTCACAGCCTGAGTTTTATCACCCAAAGGCGTACTAATTGAAAACGTTTCCCAATGTTTCGCAAGACGACAATTTTTTTAAAAATGTAACTCGCAGTGAAAAATAACGAACGCTGGAGAAACGCGCCATAATCAAGGCTGTATGTTTTAGTTCTTGTGTTTTGATTGCAGTAGGTCACCACGTGATGAAAATTGCGAGGCACAATGAGTTGCAGAAGAAGTGTTACACTGAACAACGCCAAAAAAAGTTGCTGCCTTCGTTTATAATAAATATAAGCTCGATTGTTCTTTCTGCGACGGCTTCTGCAACCGTCTTGCGATGCAATTGCCAAACAAACAGGTTGACAAATGGAAGGAGATATTTCGCAGTGTAAAACGACCTTTAGTTCATTGCAAAAGCTATTTTTCATAGTTTACAGACGTGTTCCTGGAACTACAGAAACACGATAAATTTTCTATGGGTGAATGACTTTCTAAAGGAAAACGAAAAATACTTGTCCGTATTTCTGTGGAAGTTTGGGGGAACTCGAAACTGCGGTGAAGGCAGTACGCAGCTCTTACAAGGTCTTCTCTGATTTGCTGAGAAAACAATAGAACAAACAACACAACAATCGCTAACAATAGACCCTAGACCTAAAAACAATAGAGCAGCATGATATACAGGTCTAATGAAATTAGAGGTTGTAAAGAGCTGCGTGGTATCTGGCAAATACGCCTTACTGTGTTCTAGTGCTGCCAGAACTCTGCTAACCTTCAGATCAGTTGTGGTAAGAAAATGGTTTTAATAGAATGATTTTCATATCTGTAATAGCTTATTTTTAAATACTCAGTTTACTAAACACGAACGATGTGCCAGAATAGACTCAAAGCATTCACTTCGTAATCGCTTAATTTTTTATTTTTACCGGCAAGAAAAATGCATATTCCTTCAATCATAACGTAACTTTTGAGGGCCGCCACATTTTCCTTCACTCTGACGAAGGACTAGCCCTCAAAACGTCAGTTTTTTTAAGTCTTTATACAGCGACCAATTTACCTCATCAACTCAGTTGATTAAACCAAATATTCATGTTTCACTTCCCCAGACGCAGCTCCACAGTTTCTTTAGAAACAAACCCCTTTACACATTTTCTTTCATTACGCATAGTTGCAATCTCTCGTGCCATTATTTTTCTTTTTTCCCTTTCTGAACTACATCAAAGAAATCCCCGGTAGTCCAGCACTTGTCCAAACGATGTCTGTGATTCGCTAAGAAAACAATAGATTTGTCCCGCTGGGATAGGGATTAGGGATAGGGGCATTGTTCAAGTGATATATCAGTTGTATCGTTCGCCAATCGCAGACATCGTTTGGACAGCTCAGGATCGCCCAAGGAATCACGTTTCACCCAGAAAACTCTCGTTCCATCATCCTAAGTCCAGTCCAGTCCAGTCCAGTCCAGCCTTTTTTACGCGACAAAGGGGCGATTACATAATTAAAAACCTCAGTTGTTATTTTACTGATTTTTGGATGGTTAGAACCCAGGGCAATATTGCAGGTCACGCTTCACCATTAAATCCCTTTTTTATTGTACGGTTTGGTTGCTAAGTTTATTATCTTTTTTTTATGCAGAGATTGCCAACTGTGAAGCAGACATCACCTTTTTTGCCGATCGTTACGATCCAGATACAAGGCAATGGCTGTTTGAAGATTTTGACAAATGGTTCAGTGATCCTGGCGACTCTAGAGCTTATGTTCTCCTGGGTGATGCAGGAATCGGCAAAAGTGTGATGGCAGGAGCCCTGGCACAGCGTACGAGAGAAGCTGGACATTTAGGCGCTGCTTACTTTTGCCGTCATTACGATGGCACAAGAAATGATCCCAGGTATCTTCTTGGGACTGTAGCTTGTCAACTCTGTGATTGCAATGGCCAGTACAGTAATTTAGTGGGAGGGGAGGGTGGTGTAAGCATGATGTTAACCAATTCTATATTAGGAGTTCATGAGCTTTTTACGAAATTATTGGAAGAGCCACTAGGTAATTGCGACCCTTGTCAGCAGCGCAAATTAGTTATCATTGATGCTCTTGACGAGACAGAGTACGAGTCCAGGGAAGAGTTTCTTGGTCTTATAAATGAGCGTTTTCCCCGGCTTCCAAAATGGCTTTTGTTCTTTATCACCAGTCACCCCGAAGACACAGTACAGAGCAGATTGGAGAGATTCAACCCGTGCGTTAGGATTTGCGCAGGAAGTAGTCAACAGCGCAGCTTGTATCAACAGCACGAGTAGGACATTCAGCGTTTTTTAGAAAAGAAAGTAAATTTCTCCCTTCTCCCCTACTCGGTGGAAGAGGTCACAAGAAAGTGTAATGGACTTTTCCTGTATGCTTTGTACATTGCGAAAGTACGAAAGTACGAAAGTACTCTGCCGTCATTACGATGTGTCATTACGATGGCACAAGAAATGATCCCAGGTATCTTCTTGGGACTATAGCTTGTCAACTCTGTGATTGCAATAGTCAGTACAGTAATATAGTGGGAGGCGAGGGTGGTGTAAGCATGATGTTAACCAATTCTAAATAAGGAGTTCATGAGCTTTTTACGAAATTATTGGAAGAGCCACTAGGTAATTGCGACGCTTGTCAGCAGCGCAAATTAGTTATCATTGACGCTCTGGACGAGACAGAGTATGAGTCCAGGGAAGAGTTTCTTGATCTTATAAAAGAGCGTTTTCCTCGGCTTCCAAAATGGCTTGTGTTCTTTATCACCAGTCGCCCTGAAGACACCATACAGGACAGATTGGAGAGATACAACCCGTGCGTTAGAATTTGCGCGGGAAATAGTAAACAACGCAGCTGTTATCAAAAGCACGAACAGGACATTCAGCGTTTTTTACAAAAGAAAGTACATTTCTCCCGTCTCCGCTGCTCGGTGGAGGAGGTCACAAGGAAGTGTAATGGACTTTTCCTGTATGCTTTCTACATTGCAAAAGTACTTAAAGATTCAGTACATTCAGGTAAGATTTATCAGTTGAGTCAGCTGAGTGACTATTTTCCAGGCGATATTGAAAATTACTTTCGTACAAATTTCCAGCGTGTGTTTAAGAAATTGGGAGCAGATATCTGTAAGAAGTTGTTTGGCTGTATCATAACTGCACCGGCCCCACTTCCTGTATCATTTATTTCATTCGTTCTTAACAGAGAGAACTCAAATCTTGAAGAGCAGGATGTGATAGATGCCGTTTCACGTTTTGTGGTGCTGCGAATGTCTGATCAGACGATGACCTTTCTTCACAATCTGATCCCAGCGTGGTTAACAAGCAAGAAAAAAGCTGGAAAGTTGTTCATTGACAAAAAGATCGCAGGTAAGTACCTTAGGAACATTTTTGTTCAGATTCTCTCTGATGTTGTTGACAAACCGATGGAAACTTTGCAATCTGTAGGTGCTGATTTGCAGAACTTTGTTTCACACGTTGCTGTTCGATTTTTGTTTCAAAATGGGGACAAGGACTCGCTGAAAGTTGTTTTCAGTTGCTTGACAAGTTATCGCTTATTGGAGAAAAGGATTCAAATTGGAAGAATTGAGGTCTACCACCTACTTGAAGATTTAAAGCTTGCAGCCGGCTGCTTTACTGTCGAAGAGGCCCAGAAACAACATATCCTTCAAGAGATCTCCTTAACTCTTGAAACCGATGTTCATGTTCTCTTAGAATGTCCTCGCCTATTGTGGTCATGTATAAGAAATGCTTCAAACGTTGTCCAGCAGAACATTTTGGTTCCTCAAGTGTCAGTCCCTTCGATGGAGTGTACTACTTGTGATATTTCTGCTGTTGAAATTCTTTCTGGATGTAACTGCTTTGCTACAGCTTCTGATAAGAAGACTGTTGCTGTGGGAAAGGGTCTTTCTCTCTTTTTCATTGATTCATCCACACTTCAAACAGTAAGCGGACCTTTTGAATTTAGCCAAGACACGATTAAAAAAATTAGACATTTAGAATTTTCTACGGACGACAAGTTTGTATTTTTTGGACGACTTGACAAGTGGTTTTCCGTTGAGCGAGGATGTGTCGAGGATCTTTCTCAGTTCGTAGAAAATTCTTTCAATTATGATTGGGGTTTGCTTACATCTGATGGACAGTCTGTTGTCGTTAAAAGTGACGGTTTGTTTCCTTTCCCTCAGAGCTGTAAAATGCAATTGTGTATAACAGAGTTACTTGCTCTGTGGGCCATGAAAGAGATTGATCAGAGCCAAGATGATCAGAAGACTTGCTCTTTTAGTTGTTTAGAAGAGAAGATAGCTGGAATCAGATCCATGGGAGGTCAAATGGCATGCTTCCTTGAGATTCTTCAAATCTACCCAACGTTGTATAAAACTCATGTGACGTTCGTACCAAATGATCCTACTTGTTATTATTGTGGCAGATTAAAAGAACTTACAGAGTTAAACCAAGAATCCTCGTTGGCAACTGTACGTCAGCTTATCATTGAACTGTATCCTCGCATATTCCGACATCAGGTTTGGAAACTACAGACTGGGAGACCTTTGCTGTACGACATATTTTATCTGGGTGTTCAGTTTAACTCATTCACTTATTTTTGTCACGTAACCAGTGCCTTTAGCAAGTGGGCAATGTTGATTCCAAAACCAACTAAAATGAACTCAACGATTTTAATTCAGGTATAAGTCACAGAATTACAGTTCTCGCTCCTAAGTGCCGAAGCCCGAGTCAAAGTCCAAAACACTAAGTCACATGACTAGCTGACGTCAGGAGCCTATTACCCGCTGACGTGTAACGCAATGCAAAAATCTCCTCTACATTTCTTCCCCTCCCGAATTACAGCAGACTGAGGGGAGCTGAAATTTGAGTACATTAAAACTGAAAAACGACCTTAGCTTAAAGTTCATCAATTCTATCAGACAATCAGTTCTCAGAAGTGTCCTTATTACAAATTCATCTGTTTGCACTTCTGTGTCCCGAATCTCCAGTGGGGATATTCTAGTTATTGGTCGCTGTAGAGTCTTGCCATTAACCCTTACGTCCACCACTCGCACAAGGCCGTCAGGACCGGGGTACGTCTGCACGCCGGATGCGTCCTACATTCCACTGTCGCCTCAGTGTACCAGGATCAATAACGACAACAACATCTCCCACACGCAAGTTGTCGGTAGGGAAGTACCACTTCGGTCTTGATCTAATCTGCGGTAAATATTCTTTCATCCACCGGTGCCACACATGTCTTGTGAGCTCTTGGACTCTCCTCCAACGCTTTCTGGGGTTAAATGGCATGGTGTCGACTCCCTCTGGTACGAAGTCACCTCCCATTTGCCCGATCAGAAAATGATTTGGAGTCAGGACGCAGTCGTCATTTGGGTCGTCATTCACAGCTGTAAGGGGCCTCGAATTCAGCAGGCTTTCTACCCCGATGAAGATGGTCTCCAACTCCTCGTCATTGACTTCTGCGTCGCCAAGTACTGCAAAAATAGCGCGCTTTGCCGACTTAATCATAGATTCAAAAACCCCTGCAAAATGTGGCGCAGCTGGCGGATTCCATTTCCAGGTCACTCCCTTATTGGAGGTCATCCGTTGTATCTTGTCTTGATCCATAGCAGAGACGAGATCCTGCAGTTCCCTTAACGCGCTTACAAAGTTCGCTCCATTATCACTTAACATTTGCTGCGGCCATCCTCTCCGCGCAGTCATCCTGACAAAAGCGTTAAGAAATGTCCAAAGACGATGCCATCTCTAAATGGCAGCAATGGGTCTGCAAACAGAGGAACAAACACAAATAGCGCTTAGCTCTCACTCTACCAAGTCCTTGCTTGGTTAGAAAAGGTCCTCCAAAGTCAACTGCACAGTCCTCAAAAGGTCTGGAGGATTGCTGCAGTCTGATTCTCGGTAACGGCGCCATTTGCTGGTGAGCCGGCTTTGATCGAAATCGTCTCGCACACTCAAAACATTCTCTCATGACTCTTTTCACTTGTTCACGAACATGGACTTCCAAGTATTTTTCACGTAGATGATTAATCGTATAGTTGAGCCCCATCTGATGACCCTCTGATTCGTGGTAGTTCTTAACAATCAATCGTGTGACTTGATTCTTCTTAGGCAATATGATTGGACACTTGACTTCGTAAGGGAGATTGTCCGCATGTCGTAGTCTGGTGTTTGACCTCAAGACTCCATCAACTAATACTGGATTGAATGATACCAATGTACTTCCTCTTTGGATCTGCTTGTTTCTTCTCAATGCCTCCATCTCTGCCACGAATACACTAGACTGTACCTCCCGAATGATGGATTTTTCAGCGTTTTGAAGCTCCAATGGCTTCAGTTCACCCCTCTCTCTTTGTTCAGCTGGTTTTCTACAATTTGCTATAAATCGGCGCACCCACGCTGTCACTCGAACTAAAGACAACCCAAGCTCCAGTTTTCCTTTCGTTTTAACGCGGTACCACTTTGAGTATCTTGAGGGGTCCAACCGCCAAACATCCTCCGCAGTTGCATTATCATCACTACCAGTTTCTTCACCTTCCTCTGAGATCTGGTAGCTGGTAGCCTCCTTTGCTGCTATTTCTCTCGTTCCTTTCAATTCTAGATTCTCTTATGATGTTGGCTTGTCAAACTTGCACTTTGGCCAATCGTGTTTTGACTTCTTCAGAAATTTGGGCCCATTCCACCATAGGTCAGCGCGTGCTAACTCCTCTACTGTCATGCCTCTTGTTCCATGGTCTGCAGGGTTTACATTTGTAGGGACATAGCGCCACTGATCAGGAGCAGAAAACTCATGAATTTCCCCGACACGATGGGCTGTGAACAGCTTACACTCTCTACTTTGACCTTGGATCCAGTACCCCACGTTCACACTGTCCACCCAATACGTAACTCCGTGTGTAGGTATCTTGAGTGCTGAGCAAACTTGTCTTGTTAGTCGTAATCCGATGAGTGCTCCCAGGAGCTCCAATCTGGGGATGCTTACTGCTTTCAACGGTGCAAGCCTAGACTTCGACATAATCAAACGAGCAGTAACGTTGCCACCCTCATATACATGACGTACGTAGACTACTGCTGCATATGCTTTCTCTGAAGCGTCGCTGAATGTATGGATGCTTAGCTCTTCCACCTTAGGACTTGGGTCTTTCAAACACCTTGGGATTTTCACGAGTTCAAGGTCTTCCAACTCTCGAAACCACTTCTTCCATTCTCGCTGATGATGTGTCGGCAACAGCTCGTCCCAATCCACCGTAGGAAAAAAGATGGCGGTTGTTCATTTTACCACAATACCTTGTGGACCTAACAGCACATAAGGCACAAAGAAAGCCAAATTTTTGCAATATGTGTCCCAGTACTAAGGACAATGTGTAGACTAGGTTTGAAGATTTTATAACGTTTCGTTACATTTTTATGAACGTTGTTAAAGTTTTTGTGCGCTAAGAATTATGGGTAAATGTACCAGTCGCCATCTTTTTTCCTACGGTGGATCCCGTGCCTCCAACCAAGCTTTCTGTATCAACAATTTGGACCTGATTACATAAGGTGACAAGAAGCCTAATGGGTTGTAAACTGTTGCTGTTCTCTTTAAAACATTTCTCTTGGTGAATTCGAATCCGTCCAACTGCAAAGAGTGTCTAAAGAAGAATTCGTCATCCGTAGCAGCCCACAGGACACCCAGGGTCTTGGTTGTTGGCAATTCTCTCTTTTCTAAGTCTATCTCAGAAGCCCTATCTCCTTCCGCAACGTCGACAATCACGTCCGGTTCGTTCGAGATCCATTTCCGGATGTGAAACCCTACCAAGTCGCCCCATTCGGTAAGCTGCTTTCTCGTTTCTTTCGCCTCGTCAACTGTGGATGCAGACGGCATCAGGTCATCCATGTAACAGTGTTCTAAAACTGCATCGGCTACCAATTGCTGTCCACCCCAATGGACACAGTCTGGCACTGGGTTCTTTGTCGCCTCCGCGAACCTCCTTCATGGGAAACGGCAGGTTGTAATAATCTGAGCCAATGAGAACATCGATTTTACTCCTTTTTCCAAGCTCAGGAAAAGGAATGTTCCTCAAATGTTTCCACTGTTCTTTGATCCGAAGCCAGTTGGTTGGTTTCATCCCTCCACAAATACTATTTGACGTCTTCGCTACAATGACTGTGTCTACTTGACCGTCCAAACTCTCCAATCCAATCTCCATGGTAGCTGACATGAGATCAACCTTCTGACCATTTGCAACATTGATGACCACTTTCTCCTTCCGACCTTCCATCCCTAACTCCTCCACTACATCCTTGGTAACATAGGATGTATCACTGCCCTCGTCTAAGAAACAATTAACTTGCAAACGTCTGTCCCTATGTTTCTGGATGACCGGAACAATACGCAAGGCGATCCTCCTCTGTTCATGTTCTTGAACTGTTTCAAACGTACTGGACTTGTTTGCCTCCTTACTAGGCACGTCAGCCTTCCCCTCCATGAACTCAGGTGTTACTTCCTCCTCATGAAGTATCCGGTGGTGATGGTCCTTACATCCATCAATTCCGCACTCTCTGCTCCAAACACATGACTCATCCAGGTGCCCTTTCCCCAAACAACGGTAACACAGTACAAGTTTCTTTGCCTTGTCCCACTTCTTTTTATGTTCCATTCCTTTGAACACATCACATTTCCAAATTGGGTGTTTTTGGTTGCACACTTTACAGGGACGATCACGTTTTTCTTCTGCAGTCCCAAAATAAGACCTTGACCCCCTCCCTCGTGCATTTCCAACACTGGAAAAACCATGCTTAACTTCTGATGCTTGTACCTGGTACTCACAATGGCATACAAGGTTCCTCCTTCCAGATCAGAAATCTGCTTAATTTCCTTCAGAGAAACCACAGTTCTCTCCACTATATCAGCAAATGTTTCTAGCTCTCTTGGATTATCAGCGTTTATTGGCCTCATTTTTCGTAGCTCATCGATATGAGCTTGAACCTGTCGCCTGTTTCCCCCATACTTTCGATTCAACCTTGCCTTAGCCGCTTCATACGCATGCTCCGAGTAACCTAGTCCTTTAACCGTTTCTGCTGCCTCTCCTTCTAAACCACTTTCGAGCCGTAACATTTTAAACTGTGGTGACAAATCCGTTTCATCTACACAACTGGAAAACGCTGCCCATCATGACTGATATTCTCTCTTATCGCCCGAAAACTTCGGAATTCGGATCCGTTCAAGCTGTCTGTTAGCATCGACCACGTGACCATCCTTGCCATGTGCGCCCTCCGATGTGCCGCTCTTGCTCGTGCAGTTGAAATTTCCTTCGATTTCCTTGCTGTTACCTTGCGTTAAAAACAGCCGAGCTCCCTTTGTTTCGTTATCCACACGATCTACCGTAGCATCAGCTTCATCTCCTGTTGAAACTGCCAGCGATTCTTGTTTGTTTTCTCCGTACAAACTTTGAAGCGAATCCAACAATTCCAATAATTCGTCCTGTCGCTTATCGATGTCCCGTAATCTCTCCGTAATATTTTCCTTTTTCGGCGTTTTCGTCGACAATTCGCTAATTCGTTCAAATGCTTGGTAAGACTTGACTTGAGGTTTCTTTTTTCCTTCTTGAGTTGTTCTATCTTTTCCTCCATGATTTTTCCAAATCGGTAGACTAATACTCCCGCCGAAAGTTTCAAGGCTCGAACGCGTCTCTTGCAAATACCTGAATTTCGGTTCCGATTACACTCCAATTTCTCCACCGATGCGATTATCCGGCTCGAAGGACCAAATGTTGATTCCAAAACCAACTAAAATGAACTCAACGATTTTAATTCAGGTATAAGTCACAGAATTACAGTTCTCACTCCTAAGTGCCGAAGCCCGAGTCAAAGTTCAAAACACTAAGTCACATGACTAGCTGACGTCAGGAGCCTATTACCCGCTGACGTGCAACGTAATGCAAAAATCTCCTCTACAGGCAATGCCAATGAGGTGTTCTGGTGTAGACAAAGCGTTGTCAGTTTGCAACATTGCTGTAGTTAATGCTATTTGCATTCCTTTGAAAATACAAGTGTGCGAGCGGGAGCGAGAACAGGAGCAGGAGCGGGAGCGGAAGTGGGAGCGGGAGCTGGAGCGGAAGCGGAAGCGGGAGCGGATCAGGAGCGGAAGCGAGAGCGGGAGTGGGAACTGCTGAATGGGGAGGTGCAGAGGCAAGAGGGCGAGTGGGAGCGGAAGCGGGAGGAGCTGAAGTGGGACGTGCAGAAGCAGGAGAGGGAGTGGGAGCGGGAGCTGGAGTGGGAGTGGAAGTGGCTGCGGAAGCGGGAGCAGGAGCGGGAGCGGGAGCGGGAGCAGGAGCAGGAGAAGGAGCGGGAGCGGGAGCGGGAGCGGGAGCGGGAGCGGGAGCGGGAGCGGGAGCGGGAGCGGGAGCGGGAGCGGGAGCGGGAGCGGGAGCGGGAGCGGGAGCAGGAGCGGGAGCGGGAGCGGGAGCAGGAGCGGGAGCGGGAGCGGGAGCAGGAGCGGAAGCGGGAGTGGCAGCTGGAGCAGGAGCGGAAGTGGGTGTGGGAGCAGGAGCAGGAGGCGAGGTGGAAGCGGGTGCGGAAGTTGGAGCGGGAGCGAGAGCGGGAGCAGGAACGGGCGCAGGAGCGGGAGCGGGAGCGGGTGCGGTTTCGAGATTGGAAGCAAGAGTGGGTGCGGGAGCGGGAACGGGAGCTAGCGCGGGAGCGGGCGCGGGAGCGGAGGCTGGATCTGCATGTGGATCTGGAGCTCTTCTGTGATTCATTTTAGTCCGGCCTTTTTCTCAACTTTCCAAAGGGTTTTCTGGATCTTGTTGGCGCAGGTATTTCACTTTGCGTGTCACCAGAAAATAAAATGGGTGGCTGTACGTAACGATATTCAGAAAATTCATTTGCTGCAAACAGGAATTCAAGAAGAGGAGTTCTGTAATCACTACTCAGGAAAGCAAGAACATAGTATTGCTCATGTATTGGACTTCACTTTTACGACTGATGATCTCTTTGTTGTTTATTTGTCGGATGAAGACTCACTGCATGCCTTATCTATCCATACAGGTACCGTTTTCACGAGTGTGTCGGAACCTAACCTGTTTTACTTTACAGAAGAAAAGGAGATTGGTTATTTGTTTTGTAGAGAAACCGAAGAAAGAGCCATCTTTTTGACAAATTTATGCAGTCGCGTTAAGTTTTTACCAAAGAGACTTCCTATGAAATCAAACTTGGGGATGTCTACTACAACGATCTTCAGTTCGAGTAATACTATTATATCTGTAAGTTCCGCGGATTTAATGGTTACGTTGTGGAACACGGCAAATGAAAAAAGAGGCATCACCTTCAAATTTATTTCCAACTGGTCTTTGACAGGTTCAGGTTCGCGTGATCTCCATGTGAAGAAATGTGTTCCCTCGCCAGACGGAAAACGCATTGCCATTCAGCAAGAAACCAAGATAGAGCTGTATAGTATTGCACAATCAGAAAAATTCCGTTTTACAGTGTTTGAAGCAAACTTTTTTTTCATAGATGTCTGTTTGACATTTTCGGCTGACAGCGCCTTTCTTTTCTTTTGTATCCAGGATAACTTCAACGAACCTTATTTCCATGTGTGGAATGTTCAAAAGAAAGCTATGTCAGTTTCATTTAAATCACCTGGGCTGCTGTTTGTCGAATGTTTTTGCCTTTCATCGGATAAAAGGAACCTAATCGTGTGTGGTGAGTATGAAATTGAGGCCTGGGAGTATGATAAGCGTACCGGCAGCTTACTGAAAAAGAGCGGTGTCAAGAAGTCTTACAACCCTGTTAAGTTCAGTCAATGCACTGTTTCCTTGGACAATGAGCTGCTAGTTTGCTGCATCGCAAACGTAATCTTAGTCTACAATCTTCAAGTTGCTGATTTTCATTCCTCCAAGCGTGTTTTACGTGGCCATCTTGGTAAAATTGAGTTCTGCAAGTTTTTAAAAGTGAATCGTTATCTTATATCCTGCGCTGTTGATGGCATGGTATTCCTGTGTGATATTATGGAGTCAAAAGCTGCTGGATTCGTAAGAATAGCACAAGGGCAAGAAAACATCGTCAGCATGGTCGTTTCCCCAGAGGAGGATAGAATTATTTGTTTTTTATCTTCAGATCGAGTAATCGTGATAAATCTCTGCAAACTTGAGGGTGTTTTATCTTCAGAATTATTGACGGCACCGACGAAAGGAAGAGTGAATACAGCTGAAACAAGTTTGCACCTGGCAGGGCGGATAATTTCAGCGTCGAACATTCCATCCTCGTCTATTGAGGATTACACTGCCGAAGCTTTCAAAAGTCCTTATTTGGAAGAATGTTTTTTATTAACGCCTGACGATTTTCTCGATTCTGACGAATCCGACTAATATATGGTTAATATCAGAAGGAAACCTCACGTTCAAAAATTGCCGGCGATTTTCGTTGACACGGTCAGACACATACATATATTAAGGCCTCACATTTCTGCAGAGAACTGTTGAAAACCATTGAAGTAGTTGATTGCACGCGTTAAGACCCTGGTCTATTAATAGTCAATAAATGGTCAGGTCTGACAGGATAACCGACTCTCACTGCTGTGTTATGATTCATTTACAAATTGCCTCAACTCCAAATGATTTTTGTCTCATGAAGCACGTCTTACCAGATCATTACAATGTTATGAACAACTTGTTTGATGTTGCTCTGAGAAATCTGTGTTCTCACTTGAGCACTTTGAACTATTCTTATCAGACCAACTCATAAGGAAATGGGTTGTTGTCCTCCAAATTTTTCACCACTAATTTTTCGTGTAGTGACCATAATAATCTCTACCTCACGCGAATAAAGATTTGTATTTAATGCCTTTTCAGCAACTGCAATTTGTCAGAAACGTGCGCGCAGTGCCTTGTTAAACACGCTGCTAGTACATAATAAAAATCGTACGCTGGAGTGGTTATCAGATTTAATTTTTGTTTCATTTGTCGCGATTTAGTTAATTATAGTGTGTATAATCTTGGTTAGGTCCAACGTGAATCAGTTAAAAAAAACAAGATTGGATATGAAATGCCTCCAATGACCATATGCTATCATTTCGTTGTATGATGTGCAGGTCACTCACAGTCAGTCACTCAGCCGGCTGCAAGGCAGTCGGCCACGATCTTTCGCCATTGTGTAGGTCAAAACAAATTATTTCAAAAGTTCATTGACAAGCCATTTATGGTAACTCTGCAGTGATTCGAAGAAGACAGTGAGCAGCAAATCTTCCCTGGACTTGAACTATGTTTTAACCAGTTATACAGTAGAGTGGGCTTTCCTTCAATTGTTTCTGACTTTTTTGGTGAACATTTCATTTTTAAGCATAAAATGGGTGCTGTTCTTTGTGATTTGAATTTCTAGTAATTAGTTCAGTGTAATAATTTAGTGGTACCCAGCTTATAGGCTCCCTTCATAAAACAGTTATATCATTATTGAGACACCTTTTTGTTGTCTGAACAAAGGTTCAGTCAAAATAACCGAACTGGTTGAGTTTCTAATAATTAGTTCAGTGTAATAATTAAGTCGTAACAGTGTGACCCGTGTTACAGCTTCCTCCATAGTACAGTCGAGTCCTTATTGAGGCCACTTTTTTGTCGTCTTAACAAAGGTTCGGTCAAATCAGACTAACCGTATTCAGTTACATTACAGCCTCCTTGGTTGTGATGTCTGAAAAGTGAAAATCAACTGTACATCAAGAAAATATTCTTTGTTTTTCTTTACTTTTGTGACTTGTTTGCTTTATGCGGTAACATTATATGGGGAAATTTATATGTTGATTTATTGTAGGAATTGCAGTTATGAATCAGTAGAACCTGTTATCTTGTGTAGAACAACTATGTAGCGTTTATAGTTTTTTTATAGTCATTTATAGTAGCTAAAAATCTACTATGTAATGATTTTTTAGCTTTGTACTTTTTTCGTAAGGGCAGTAGTTAAGGACTTGGCGGCACCAGATCAGTTTTGCAAAACTGATCTGATACCAAGCCAAGTCTTAACTATTTCCCATCTGTTGAATTAAAAAATATAGAAAAATCAAATGAAACTATATGTTAATAAAAACAAAATGGTGCGTTTATTTCATTGCGTGACACAATTCTCGGAAACACAGGAAGGAATTATCAGTGAATGACATTCTCGGTAATATGTAATAGTTAGGGGGTTTTCCCGAGGAATGAGTCGTCAGATTGTAAACAGGAAGGAGTTATCGGTGTGTGACTTCTCAGAAAAAAACAGAAAGTTGATGAAAACAAATCAGTCATCAATTTTAAACAATTGTCTTGCGTAATTGTGACGAACATAGGAAGTTGTTGACTTTCAGGAAATGAGTCATCAGATTTTTAACCAATAAAAAATGACCCCATAAATTTACCAGATGATAAAACAGATGATAAAACAACTGATAAAATATCTGATAAAACCAGACACTGAAGTTACAATGCCTCTGTCAATGGAAGAATTAGCAAAACGTTACCAATCCACATGTGACAATATACAAGATTGTATCATAATTATTGAAAGTATGATGGGCTCAAACCAAGAATTTAGTTTTAATATCAACAGAGAGATTTATTCTTTGAACACAACGGATCTGTCTGTTGTTTCCTTTGCGTGACATGATTCTCGGAAAAACAGGAAGTCGATGATGTCATACAATAGGGGGTTCCCCCAGGAAAATGAGTCATAATATTGCGTTTCAAGGTCATGAGACAGTCGTATGATTTTTTCAACCAATCAAAAGCTTCACATTTTCACTACACAATCGTGAAACGTTTCAGTGAAAAGTTATTAATTTGTGAAACTTTTCAGTGAAAGTCATTTGTGAAGTTTAGAGAAGATGCCTTACTCTCTGAAAAGAAACAAATATCTTCTCCAAATTAATGAATACTGATATGTTAAAAGGTAAAGAAATATTATTTTAGTTGTTAATAGCATAATGTCCATTTGCGTGACTTGTCGCACCATTATCGTTAATATACCGCTTATCATCGAAGCAAGATAATGACACTTTATTAAGCTCATAGCTTCCAAGTTGATGGTTATTGCTTCGGATTGTTTTCATTGTATGATACATTTGCTTGTTATTAAACAGAACCTCTTTATAATTTTCATGTTTGATGTCATTTTTTACGACATTCTTTTTTATTCCTTTGGCAGTCTTCCCACCGTTATCATTGTCTTTTATGTAGCTATACATTTTTGATCTTAATCCAACGAATTCACATATAGGAACTCCTGCGGCTTCATCTTTGAATTTGCCGATTACTTTTTTATTTGTCTTATCAAAATACGGTGAGCTTTCAGGGTAGTCGCTGTTATCAAATTTGTCTTTATCATTCCAAAAGTTTTTATATACATCTTCAGCTTCAATTTCATAAGTCAGAGAGTCTGTATCAGTGAATAATAACTTAGCTTTGTCTCCATACTTCTTTTTGATGTAGTTATAATGAAAATCATACATTAATGTCTTACTAAGATCTAGGATACACATACCCACATATGCCGGCCTGTTTAGGGTTAGTGTTTCTTTGATCTTACGAACGGCTACAAGGTTTTCATTGAAGATCTTACTACTTACATATGTTGGTTTAGCAGCCATTTTTAATAGTTTCTTTTCATCAGTTACTAATCTGACATCTACTCTCTTTCTGATATTTTCCATTGTTTTTCCAAATACTGAATTATTCATAAGTTTGAAGAAATCTTTCTCAAAAGCATTTTTTGCATTAGTTCTTTTCTGAGTGTTGAAATCAATATATTGCTTCAACCATGCAGACTGATCAAATTCTAATACTCGATGAACTTTTGTTACTTTTAATCCAAGATCTGTATATAATTGAAGGTTTCTATGGTGTAGAACATATTTTTCTTTGTTTCTTAATGTTGGAATCAGTTTTTGTACTATACCTGTTGATATATTATATTTGGTAGCTATTTTTTTACAATACCCAGATAGCATATCTTTATTTACACAAACCCTCTCAGCAGCTAGTGGATAGTCGTTATGAAGGTCATGCAACTCTTTGGGGTATTCTAAATCAACTTCTAATATTAAACCTTTTTTGCTGTTTTCATTGTATTTAGCTAAATCTATGTTGTTAATCTGTTTATCTGTCATCCATCTAAAACCACCAGTTGGTAGGTATTGTGACATAGCCCAACCATATAAATTATTTGCGTCTAGATACATGATATACTTTGAGGGCGCCTTCTCATCGTATGTTTTCATGTATTTATTGTTAGCTTTACCGTATCGATTGGCTATATATGATATACCACCCCTCATACCTTTTTCAATAAATTGAAACATATCAATGTCAGTCATTAGTTCCAATTTGATATCAGTCATTTTTAGCATAGCATCCCATGACAAACCAGGAGATGTGAAATAATGACATGGATCAAGTTTATAGTATTCTAAGCATGTTCTCCTAAAGGATTCAAACACATCGACTAATAGAAGGATGTCAGATTTCAAATACAAGTCATGATACTCACCCATTGTTTTAAGCATGAATGTTTCCCATACAGTCTGAGCATGTTGATAATCTTTATTGCTTATATGCTCATTATTCATGATACTAAAAAAGTCTTCTTTTGTTGGTAGTTTTTCATTGAATTTATCAAAATTGTCCATATAATCATAAGGGTAGACCCCCTTTTGTGCCATTAAATCAAGCTTTTTACCTTTGAATTTTTGAGAGGTATATTTTAATGATTCTTTTGGTAGATTACTCACTAGTTTTTCCAAACTAGAGCTCATAAATTGGAAACTATCAATAAAGGTCAGATGATTACCAAGCATGAAAGCCATATATTTCTCCATGTTATTAGGAATTGCATTGATGTTCATTTGACACTTTTCACCTTTCGTATTTGTATATGTATGCTTCTTGACTATTTCACCAATCTCTTGTATTATAAAATGGCTGTCATACACACGGAGATTATGGAATATAACAGGAATTTTTATCTCTGCTGGATTTACTCTAAGTTTTAGATTACATTCTTGATGAGCTGATCCTCTATACTGACCAGTAATATGACAGTGATCTCTAACTTGAATGTCTTTTTCAGTATATTTTTTATCACAAATGTGACATTCTTTAGCTTTTTGAAATTCTTTTTCATCTTTTTTAGTCATTTTTAATGGTTTGTTAAATTCTTTTTTCATAACCTTCTTGCAATATTTGACTTCTTCTAGCATAGCTTCCATAAATTTGTATACGGCTTTTTCACCTCTGTAAATTTGTATTGGTTTGGTATTTTTATCATCATAACAACAAACGACCTTATATCCATAACTACAGTCCGTATGCTTCTGATAAGCCTCTGTGTATGATTTATCATTATTGGGTTGACAACCATGTATTTTTTCAGTAATAGCCTCAAAATCTGCATAAATAACAAATGGTACTGGTAGTTGTTTATGGAAACTATTGAATTTTAATATGTTGTCATTTTTTGCTGGCATTTTTATGGCTTGTTTTCCATTTATTATGATGCAATTTTCTTTATGATTTAATAATACTCTTTCACTACTGAAACATTGTAAACAATACATACAAAAATGCTTTCTATGTTCATGTTTTGTTTGATTGTACATAAATTTATTGAAGTCTTTTATTAATACATAATGTTTGTTTTCACCTTCTGTGATCAATAATAAATGCATTTGATCTTCAAATTTTTCTTGGGATATGTAAATAGGAAATGGTTGTTTTTCTTCATATCCAAATACATTGATATTGATATTATTCTGTTTCTCAATTTTATTATACTGTTTTTGATTGACTGGAAATTCAATTCCTGAATAATTCAACTTTTCAATAAATTCTTTATCACATTTTTTAATTCTCTGCGGGTATTTTTCTTGGGGATTCAACTGTCTGATGTGACACCACCTAAAGCATTCATTATCCTCATTTTTCATATTTATCAATCCCTTTGCACTGTTTCTGAGTTCTTGTGGTAGTTTAATGTATGAAGAGCCTCTCATTGATTGATATTTTACTATGTTAATATAATTATTATCAACCGATTTAACAGTCCAACCAGACCCTTCAGATATCCATTGAGCTATCTTATTCAAGATTTGCTGTTTTGACAATTGTAGTGATTTAGTAATTTCTAGATTATTTATGATTGTTTGAGCTAGACTGTTGAAATATGCGGTCTTATACACTATTTCTCCGTCTGACATTTTTGTAAATGTTACCTTAAGCGTTTCAACAAATTTCAGTCCTTTCATCGATGTTAATATGTTTATGAGCTGGTATTCAATACCCTTTCTAGTGTTTTGTAGTTGAACTAATGGGTCTTTATCGTTTTTAATTGTGATTTCATAGGATTTAGTATAACCTTTGAGAGCTGTGTCTGTTTGCTCTATTTTAGTTCTTGGAGCAGGAACTGGTTTTTCGGCAACTGACTTTTTAGTTCTAGGTGCTGGAACTGGTTTATCCCTGAATTCCAATGGTGGAAGAATTATATTGTTTTCATAATCTTGAACCATTTGATTTACACTCTTACGAGGTGCTGGCACTGGTTTGTAAGTTCTTGGTGTTGGAACTGGTTTGGTATCATCTACCACAATAATTTTAGGCTTCTTATTCTGTTGCTTTAAAAGCAATTTGATGAGTTCTGATTTACTAAGTTTCTCAAGATCACTCTTGTTCATTTTATATACTATAGTATAGATAATTCTTTATATGTATTCAGTTGGTGCGTTTAAGTATGGTTGAAAATTTAAGTGATCCAATCATGGATCCATTAAACTATATGTTTCTTAGTTTTCATGGTGTGTTTCAATGATCAAATTATGGATTCTCCTATTAATATTATCCATATGTTTATTTGTTTTCAAATGACAGAATTTTCCAGCAAGCGAGTAGTTGATATTGTTATTGCATACACGGCAATACCACTCTTTATTTAACATATAACGAGTTTTGGATCTTTTAATAGCTTCTTTTTGGGCTTCTTGGGTGTGGTATATAGGCGGTCGTCCTCTACCTCTTTTTATTACTTCTTTTTCCATTTCTATATAATACTATAGATATTCTTTTAAATAGTTTGCATTGATGCGTTTAAATATAGCCAGAAACATTAATATTTTTGGCTACCAATGAATAGCGAATGCAAAGATATAAATATCTCAGAAATTTCTGGGATACTTGTAAATAGTAACATCTCTTTAAAACAATTTTGTATATCCCTTTAAATCCCTGATTAGTGTTCTAATGTTACTGATTGTATTTTTTAAACCCATGTGCCCTGAATCAGATGAATATTTCTACATCTTTCCAAATCCGCGTTGCTGTTTGTTTTTGTTGTGCCAGATATACTATTTTCTTGTTTGAGATATTTAATATTATCCATTTTGGTGGTTTTTAAAACGTCATATGAATTGTCATATCGATCAAGTTCCACGTCATTTATAATGCATTTTATTAGATCTTTCAATGTGATATCATCATCCATTTCTTCTATCTTACGCGTGTATAAATCCATCAATCGTCTTTTATGAGATAACCAATTGATTCGTTTATTATGTGTTTCTATTTGCTCCTCTAAAATAGCTATCTCTTTTTCATGGTAGATTATTTTTTCTAATATTTCAGATAAATAATTTTTGAAGTTTTCCATATTTGTATATATGTTAGATATTTTTGACATCTTTTAACGGTATCCATGAATTAAATTCTTTTGGATATCCGCTCCATTTAACTAAAGCTAACTTTTTCTTATTATCTCGTTTGATGACCTTATCAATACGGAATACATCTTGTTTAGCTAATCGTAATTCTTCAGTGTAAAATGATCCTTCTATTGCTTCATTATTGAGATCTTTCAATTTGTATATTATTGGATTGGAATATTGGATTTTATCAACTGTAAATACCTCTTCAGACCGATTTGGAGTATATCCTTTATCAAATACCTTTCTTTTATATTTGCTTATCCTAACCTTATCACCTACTTTAAATTTTGGTTTAGATGATGCTGTTTGCATATCACCATATAAAGTGAAATAAACAATAACTTCATTCTTTTTTTTAGATGCTTCAAGCGGTGACATTTTTATTGAACTGTGCTTAGTGTTGTTGTATTTTTTAACCAAATCATCTAAAATATTATGCCAAACAGTATTATTTTGAACTGTGAATTGTTTATACATTCTGGTTTTCAAAGTGCGATTAAAACGTTCAATCACAACAGCTTTACCTTCATTAAAAGTGGAATACATCTCAATATTGTTTTGTTTAAACCACTCCTTGAAAGTTTTATTATAAAATTCAGATCCTTCATCAACCCAGAGATATTTCGGTTTTCTTTTATACTTTTTTATGATGTCGTTAAATGCATCAGTAATTGAAATACCTGTTTTGTTTTTTAGTGGTATAGCCCAAGCAAATTTACTGAATACATCTATTACAGTCAATATGTATTTGAATCCTTTATTCCATTTTGAGAGTTTATCCATAAAAACGAGATCTGCTGACCATATCTCATCTATTCTATTTACAATAACTCTTCTTGTTTTAAATTTCTGTTTGATTGGTTTATGTAGTTCATTTGCAAGGAGTTCAGCCCAATCATTACTCAACTTCTTTTTACGTTTTTTGACTTCCTTTTAACACCTAATCCAAGTTTTTGTTTTATATCAATCGTGTTTCTAGCCAATCAATGCCCCCATTGTCTTTCATTATACGGTACGTTGTCTAAAGATTTAACAATTTTTCGGTCTGCTCTATTCTTACATTTTCTGTCGTCTTTACAAACACTATAATCAACATCATGCTGCATGGCAATGGCATCCGTTCTTCCCGTAGGTTGGTCATATATTTCTAATATTTGGCCAGTTGTTGGGTCATATTTCACTTGACTCTCTAAATCATTATAAGGCCCAGTATATTTATGACCGGGTAATGTCCACCCTCCTTTTGGTTTCGGAAGCTTCCCAATGGCCTTATGAATATCAATCCCATTACCTTTATGCAATGGATCTAGTTTCTTACTAATATATGAAGTTAAACTATCTAAGGCTTGATCCAAATATTTATCAGCCATTCCTTTTAATTTTTGTTTAGTATAACCAGATTTGATTACTTTTGATGCTCCGATTCTGCCTAAATTATACAAACCTTTTAAAGCACTTTTAGCTGCAATTTCACCAAGACTGTGACTACCTTCTATATTTAAAAAGCCCCCATCTTGTGAGGGCTCAATTAGTTTCCCTGTTTTTGTTTTATAAATTTGGTTTTTGTTATACCACATTCAGCGCAAGTGCATTTCAACATAGTTCGACCATTTTCAGTTTTCACATATCGTTCGCTTCCTGGAACACATTCAGTGACTTTCTTCTGTCTAACACAATATTATTTTACCATTATATATATAAGTTAGATATTTCTGAAATAATGTTCGAGGAATCTATGATTCTTCATTGTGTTATATATGTCAAATACTTGCAATAAATTATAATACGAATTCCCCTTATTCATTTCGTTCAGAAAGTATAAACAGAAGTAGCCACATGTAGACGTTTTTATGTTTTGGATTTGGTTGTTTTGGTGAAGCAGTGTCATATTCCTTCTTTTCGCATGATTTACGATCTCTTGAAATGGAGGCATACCAAAACTGTCAAAATAATTTATCACGTTGTCTTTTACATAAGTTGCAACCCAATGAGATCCTGCCATATAACTAGGTTCTAGATTGTAAATAAATAATGCTTGGCTATGATTATGTGGAACTGTTTCATCCCTTGACAGCACATCATTTACTGGGATGTTTAAATATCTGCACCATTTTATTAGATCGTGATTACTTAACGGGATGTCTTTGTCGAATTTGGGGTTTAGAATATTGTCCCTATAAGTGGGATGCTGTTGAATGGGCTGTTTCTTCCGAATAGCAAGCCTTGGCCTCTTTTCCCTGTCTTTTTTTTTGGTTGTTTTTTTTTATGCCCATACCAGTTGGATTATCCCATGTAGCTATAAATGGAGGTGGTTTATATATACCTAGTCAATTCGGGGCGCACCACTACCAGTTTTACCTGTTAAAGCATTTAGAAGAAGTGGGACACCAATGCTTGCCAGTAGAGTTCCAAGGAATCCACCTGATTGTGTTTTTGTGGGTCGTACATGAACACCTGATCCTGACTGAAGAGCATTCAATATATCCTGTTTTTGTTTAGTTGTTAAAAGATGCTTATATTCTATCAGCTTATTAATTTTATCTTGGGGTATAAGAAAACCACCCGACTGTATACCTCTTCCAGATATTGCTTTAACCACTTGAGAAGCACCTTCAGAAGCCAAGCCGGCTAGAGCTGATAGACCAAGGGTTTTACCAATAGTAGGTAAAGCTGCACGTCCAAGGGTTAGAATGGTAGTTAACAAACTTCCACCGACTTGTTTTCTAATATTTGTTTTCGCAAGCTTAATGTCCATACCTTTACCCAATTTCCGATTCTTCTCCAACCTTTTTTTTTACCATTGCTGGGACATATAGAGTATCATTCCCATGAAGAGAGTCGTTTGAAAGCCTGAGAATGATCGTTTCCCTTTTATGGAAAGCATTGCTAAGATTTTTCTTTTGATTGTCAGACAATTTCACATTAATCTCATAAAGTTGAGTCATTCGTCGTATATAATATATGTTATATAATTATCCGGTTATAAAACATATATGAAATAAGGGTATCATTATTTATTCATTTATTCATTTATTCATTTATTCATTTATTCATTTATTCATTTATTCATTTATTCATTTATTCATTTATTCATTTATTCATTTATTCATTTATTCATTTATTCATTTATTCATTTATTCATTTATTCATTTATTCATTTATTCATTTATTCATTTATTCATTTATTCATTTATTCATTTATTCATTTATTCATTTATTCATTTATTCATTTATTCATTTATTCATTTATTCATTTATTCATTTATTCATTTATTCATTTATTCATTTATTCATTTATTCATTTATTCATTTATTCATTTATTCATTTATTCATTTATTCATTTATTCATTTATTCATTTATTCATTTATTCATTTATTCATTTATTCATTTATTCATTTATTCATTTATTCATTTATTCATTTATTCATTTATTCATTTATTCATTTATTCATTTATTCATTTATTCATTTATTCATTTAGATTAGTGGATAGAGACCATTGTAATTCGATAGGTTAAGCTGTGTACCGCTGTTGTAATCATTCTTTCTCATACCATAGGACATTAAATCATTGAAGATCCTTACTTTTGATTCTGAATCGTATTTAGTCTCTGGGTAGAATACTCCATTGCCGTATTCCAATCTGCATGTTGTAAGACTGCAAGCATTATCACCTGAATTTACTTTAAAAGTGTCAAACAGGTACGGATTCGCCTCTGCATTGTTTGTTTTAGCTCTTTGTAGATATACAATATAGCCTTAACATTATCAATACTGGATGAGATTTGGAAGAATCCACTACTATGTGTTGGTGCGGACACCTCATACATTTCTCTCAGATATGTCCATTTATCATCTTTCAAAAAAGAACTAACAAACTTATCATATAGACTGTCCTTAGGTGTCAATTTTGGTACCCAAAGTAGTAATCTATCAATAACAACTCGTCCGTCATCTGCTGCACCTGCCTTAAATATTAATTCATTGTCATTCTGTAACTGTATATTAAACTGAAGTTGCATTGGGACTAATATTCGACCCTCTAGCTCTTCGAAGAAACTGTAACGATTAAGAGGTATGACTACATTGACATCATGGTTACCTGTCGTTAAAAGACATCTTGACTCAAACCCTGTATTAGTATTGGCTGTAGTGTTATCTGTGTCCAAATACCATAAAGAGTTTTTAGCAACACTACGAGCAAAATCGTCACTATATTCAAGCAGGTTCTTGACATGTCACTTTATGGAGATTATCAGTATCATACACAATTTTCCCAGCGCTATTTATCATCATGTGACTAATCAAACTATGGGCTCCATTAATAACTGTCACCCTATCAGCACCATAGGCTGTACCATCAGCCAATTTTTGTACCTGGAACTGGACCTCGAAATAAGCATTGTACCAATCGTAGAAACTCGATCGATCATTGATCGTGAATTTATACCCATTTTTCGCTTGGTGTTGATCGTTAGCTGGGGTTCGGATTACATCATCAAGTTGGAATCGCACCAACTCATTTCTTTGTAGAAATTCACTTGTTCTGAAAGACATTATATTATTATGTTAGATAATTTTGTAATATATAGATGTTTTCAATCATTTTATTGATTCTATACTACTCTTACTCTACGCCTTCTTTTCACACCAGATCCAGATATCAATCTATTGAGTATCATATCAGTACTTTCATCTTGCTGTTGCTGTTTAATGGGTGAGGATGGAACATTTGCCGTTTGTCTTGTAGCTCCTTTTCTCAAATTTGCCAATCTTTTCATTATTAGGTCTCCTGACTTCTGTGATACCGCCTTACCCAGTCGCTCACCTGCATGCGATATCCCCGATTCTAATGCCTTCTTTGCTATTGGCTTAGCAAATTTCTTGAAAACAGCTGATGCCACACTCTTCAACGGTTTGAAAATATTATCAACGATAAGCCCAGACCCTTTGTGTTGATATACAAATTTACCAAGTTTTGGATGGTAAAATCTTTTGAATTCATATGGTTTCATTTATACTATTATGTTATATTATTCTAAACTTTTCAGAATTAGTGAGAAAGATGTATCTGCTCCATTCAGGTTAACTAATCTTCTTTTTCCATCGGTGATATAAATCCTTATACTAGAAATCGTATTCTTATTCACAGGATTGTAGGTGACTCTCCGGGGTTCTAAGTGTGAATGAATAACTAGGTTGGAGAACACTGGTTGAGAAGGAATAAATGATGTCCGTATCTTGACCGTCTACAAGTGAATCATTAATTAGGTCGCAATGAATATTAAGTATGTCAGTGTCTTGACTGAGATTGGGCACTTTCGGCCCTATATTCGTTCCACTTGTTAATACTATTTTATCGAAACCGATTAGGTCATTAAAATTACTTTCTGTTAAATCAAGTTGGTAATTCTGAGCTAATGTAACCGTGACCCTAAATGTTGTATTATCGAATTCAAGAGTGATCGGATACGTATCACCAGTCTTTGTTATGTCCTTGATATATGTGTTGAAGTCTGTATAATTCCATACTCCGGCTGGAAAGGTGATGTTGTTAAATGTTGAACCACTATCGGAGCTATATTTGATTAATTGATTGTTGTATCCAGCATTAACATTAAACCATGTAAAACTCATATTGATAATTCTGTTAAGACCAATATCATATTGCATATTACTATCCAAAATTATAGGTCTAGTAAATTTTGTTGTAAAATCCTCAGGTTTATTATTCCCTTGATTTTTTACACTATAAGATGATAATACTATCTCTCGTTCCATTTATATAATAAAGTTATATTAATTATATTTTGAAATATTGACTAAACAATTTATTATATTGCGGTCTATTGATTGTCGACATTTTCAATAATGTGTCCAATATAGTTACTCCCATATTTCGCATCTCAATGCTGGTATTCCCTGCCAATCTTTCACCAATAATCAATTCCAATTTTTTCAAAAGCTGCTTTACATCATTAAAAAACATAATATTTCCACCTCTCTGTTTTTTTCCCCGACTCTGGATTCCAGAACCTTTTATTGTTTCCAATTTAGTATTATAATGTTTTATGTATTCATTTAAAGTAACTCTTGCGTTGTCTATTCTTTTGTTTCGCATCTGCCTTTCACCTGATGATATCTCCCCCTTATTGTATTGTTTTGTAACATATGCTTTATAGCCACTTAATTGACTCCTTTTTATTTTAGCATCCTTTATAATCTTATTAAGATATTTCTTAGTCTTTTGGGGTGTTATTGTTGATTGATTCAATACCTTATCCACATTTTCATAATTCACAATACCAATATCATTCAAAATCTCATTACTCGTATCTTCATCATCTAATACATAATCGATCTCTTCGTCGTCATCATATTCTGGTGGTAAATCCTCAGGTTCCGGAGGCAGGTACTGAGGATCAACATAAATCTGCTTCTTTCCTTCAATAAGATCTTGTAAAGATTCTTCATATGTTGGAGGTTTTGGTACCAGTTGTTTATCTTGTTGTGGTGGTACATAATCACCAAATAGATCATCAATTTCCATTTCTTCAAAAGGATCAACTTCAGGCATATAGTCAATACCAGGCTCACCTTTCTTAGGTGGTCGCTTTTTTCTCTGAGGTATACTCGAAACTAAATTACTGTCAATAACATCATCTAATTTACTAGTCACTGGTTTAAATACCTTCGCCAATGACTCCTGACTGGTCTGCTGACCAATATCATGTTTCGTTATTATATTATGAACATAATTAATCTTATCCCCTAATTCAGATTTTCTCTTTGCGAGTTCTTTCCACTTAAGTAAACTCATTTATATTATTATGTTACATAAAATTATTGCAAAAAAATTTACAAAAAAATGAAAATCATATATAAAAAATAACGTTTAACACAGTGTTATACACCGTGTTATACACCGTGTTGTACACCGCGTTATACACCATGTTATATTGAAATAATATACCCATATAATATAAATGAAAATACCAAAGTATGACGTTGAAGACGATGTTGTCTCAAACTTTAAACAGTTATATGAATTCATGCCTGATCGATCATTTCGGATGTTGGTTTGCGGACCAAGCGGTTCGGGGAAAACTAATGCACTAATGCATATGATCATCCATCTGTTGTATTTTGATAAAGTATATCTTTATGCTAAAAACTTAGAGCAGTCTAAGTACCAGAATCTTATGGATATGTTCCAACCAATAAGTGATGAAGTTGGCTATGAAGTTATTGAAGCAAACAACGATGAGATTATTCCCGTTGAAGACATTGACTGTGACTCACAGAAATTAGTAGTATTTGACGATTTCGTATGTAATAAAAACCAAAAACCATTGGTCGACTATTTTATACGAGGGAGACACAAAAATTGCAGTGTGATTTATCTGAGTCAAAGCTACTATAAGACACCAAAAGACATAAGATTGAACTGTTCACATTTCTCTATTTACGAATTCCCAAGTGCTAATGAGAAGAGTCTAATTTGCCGTGAAAACAATATTCCAAAAGAATTATATGAGAAAGCAACTAAAGAACCATATTCCTTCGTATATATTGATAAGCCACGGAAATTCACAACTAAGAATTTCAATGGAAAAATATAATATAACTCAATTATATATGAGTTACTCAAATGGAATTTTACCATCGTCAACATCAACGGCGACACCGCAACGTGGGTTGCCTGGAGTAGGGTTCAAATTAACAGAGGACGGTGATTACGACATGCAAGGTAAACAATTAGTAAATATAGGACAAGTTACTGGCTTGGATAATGTGATAAATTTTAATTTTGCTAGAAATACATTTGTTAGTAAGCATTTGCCATTAGTTACAGCAAATCTTGATATGAAAAACAATAATATAAGAAATTTAAAAACACCAATTTCAGAAAAAGATGCTGTTAATAAAGAGTATGGAGACACGCGTTATTTAAAGTTAGATGGAACAACTCATATGACTGCAGATTTGGATCTGCGAGGAAATAAATTAATTCTACCTGGAGAAATTGATATGGATCGAAAACTGATCACAAATATGGATACGGATGAAAACAATGATTTCAGTGCTGTGAATATGGTAACTTTGAAAAAATATCACCCTGATGCCCCAGCACATACACATGAAGTGACCAAAGATATTGATTTAAAGGAGATGTACAATATTGTCCAGTCAAAACAACAAACATGGCATGATTTGGGAGCACATAACAATCTAGTTTCTTACAATGATGTCAAAAATATATTCTTATCCCGTAAAGAGATGCTTCCTATGGAGAATTCAATTGATATGAACAACCACGTAATATATAATGTTCAAACCCCAACTGTAAGCGATATGGCTACGAATAAAGGTTATGTTGATACACATTTAAACGAAAAATTAGACAAAACGATTTCCAGCGATCTTGATATGCAAAGTTATAAAATTACTAATTTAGCAACACCTAAACCAAATGAGAATGGCGCTGCCGTAAATGTTTCATTCTTCAACGCCGAACTCAATGATTCTAATACAAACATGTATACACGAATAACAGACGATTATAAGAGTTATGTGAACAAGTCACACATAACTTCCTCTACTGCAGAAAAAGACGTTTTCAGATACCTGATGGAAGATGTGAACGAGAGCTCGTCGGAGAGTAATATTGTTGTTAATGGAATTATCAATTTTGTATCAAGCCCACACAAAATCAATAAGAAAGCCCATGATATGACTCTTACGACAGACAATAACGATGAGTTCAGGTCAAGGATAGGTTTTAATGCATACAAACTTCCTCAAGGTGAGTACACTATGGTGATTGAGTTTTTCGTTCCAGATAAAGTTCACATTGGTTCGACATCTGTCAATGTTGTCTCAACAGTTCTTAATATTGGACAGCAAACTACAAAGATATTCAACACTGAAGGATATACAAAAAGCATTGTTCATTTACATAAGAATCAGGTATCTCCACCTGAATATATTATGATAGATCTTCATGGCAGTATATCGAAAGGGAATACAAAGAAAGCACATCTAATCGTTTATGGCGTTCAAGGTCATGTCTCGAGTGTCGATCCAGATGTATTCGATACTGTTTATGTAATTGAGGGCGGAAAAATGGTTATGGAGACCGATATTGATATGAATGGTAGAAACCTAATTGGTTTACCAAAACCCAAACAGTTACAAAAATTCATATTTTTAGGCAATTATATGAAAAATAAGAACAGTTATGATATCATATTCAACGGTTCATTATCTTTTATTGCATTAGTCAATTTGAAACTTATAAAATTATGGCTGATGATATTGGACGATAAACCGCCTGAAGGATATGAAAAAATGTTTATATTAATTCATAACACTTCGTTCGCTCCGCAGAATTGGGAAAAAACATCAAATAAAATTTTATACACTTTCAATATATCAACATCAGTTATCAATTTCAGGGAAGATGCAGACATACAAATCAAATTGATATCATTTGATCATGATATTACATTTGCACCTTATAATTGTCATATCAGTGCACTTTTTGAAGAGTTTTAATATAAAATAATCCATACTATATATATGGACAAGAGAAATATATTTAACTGGAACCATATTTCAGACAAACTTTCAAAAGAAGAAATTCATGAATTAAAAGCCTATTATCGCACATACCATAGGAAATGTTGGGCTTTTAAGCAGGCTTTAAAATCTTATAAAAAATGGAAACTATTAGGTAATTCTTTATCTATTATTTTCGCATCCGGTGGTATAGCTTCTTCTATAGCAACTGGTGGTGTGAGTCTAGTCGCTATCAGTACATCAGCACTGTTAATTCAAGGATGGATGCAGCATAAGAACCTCGATCTTAAAATTCAAAATTGTACATATGCTTACCAGAGTTATCAACATATTACAATAGCCATTAAAGATATGCTTAGAAGTGGAGTTTTCAATCCTACCGCTTTACATACAGAATTCAACTATGTAGATAATTTTGTCATAGACATCAGTCCAATCATTGATAAGTACCTAAAAAAATATGATAAACTGTTTATTGATTAATAATAGACTCCATTTTGTCTCCAATAAATGTTCTAACATCTTTCCAATATTGATCATAGAATCTTAATGTTTTCTTTGATTTCGAAAGTGGAATAAATTCATACTGTAATCGCAAAATTTTGAATATTTGTCTCAATATAAATTTTATACTTATCACACGTTTACGGCCATTGTTAACCTGTGATAATACTTCATCAATTAAAGCGAATATTCTCAGGATTTTCTCTCTATTATTATTACTGATTTGTATTTTGTTCTTTTGTTCTAGTTCATTGATGACGTTTAAAATATGATATTTTCTTATATATATGCTCTTCGTCCTTATTCTATACATATTCTCATGAATATCAATATACGGACTAACTAAATCATAACCATGAACGGAGCCACAACTTTGACAAACATTCATTCCATTGTCATTAAACATATCTTTATTTTCACAACACGAATCAACAACTTCCGTATTTCTAGCAACATCTGCTAATCGTTGGTCACAAAAGGGACAGGTCAACTCTCCCATATTCTCAAATTCGTCATGAATTTCCAAATTACAATTCATTCTATACTATTATTACGAGATAATGTTTTTAAAAAATACCGCAGTTGTGAGATAGCGTTGGTCCAATTGCTTCAGAGAGTAAGGCATCTTCTCTAAACTTCACAAATGACTTTCACTGATAAGTTTCACAAATTAATAACTTTTCACTGAAACGTTTCACGATTGTGTAGTGAAAATGTGAAGCTTTTGATTGGTTGAAAAAATCATACGACCGTCTCGTGATCTGAAACAATAGGCTATACGTGATGACTCATTTCCTGTTCACAAGCGGAAAATTCTTAGACAATGAGATCATCGACTTCCTGTTTTTCCGAGAATCATGTCACGCAAAGAAAACAACAGACAGATCCGTTGTGTTCAAAGAATAAATCTCTCTGTTGATATTAAAACTAAATTCTTGGTTTGAGCCCATCATACTTTCAATAATTATGATACAATCTTGTATATTGTCACATGTGGATTGGTAACGTTTTGCTAATTCTTCCATTGACAGAGGCATTGTAACTTCAGTGTCTGGTTTTATCAGATATTTTATCAGTTGTTTTATCATCTGTTTTATCATCTGGTAAATTTATGGGGTCATTTTTTATTGGTTAAAAATCTGATGACTCATTTCCTGAAAGTCAACAACTTCCTATGTTCGTCACAATTACGCAAGACAATTGTTTAAAATTGATGACTGATTTGTTTTCATCAACTTTCTGTTTTTTTCTGAGAAGTCACACACCGATAACTCCTTCCTGTTTACAATCTGACGACTCATTCCTCGGGAAAACCCCCTAACTATTACATATTACCGAGAATGTCATTCACTGATAATTCCTTCCTGTGTTTCCGAGAATTGTGTCACGCAATGGAATAAACGCACCATTTTGTTTTTATTAACATATAGTTTCATTTGATTTTTCTATATTTTTTAATCCAACAGATGGGAAGTAGTTAAGACTTGGCTTGGTATCAGATCAGTTTTGCAAAACTGATCTGGTACCGCCAAGTCCTTAACTACTATGGTTTGGTTTCACTTTTTATTATCGGGTGTCCTGATCTGCCTGTCCTTCGTATTCAAGAAGCACGTATTCTCTCTGTACAAACAACGATTCACGAGCAGAACAGGCTCAGAATCCACAACAAACACAGCATGCACACAGGAATAATAAACATTAAGGATTTGCCAATATCGCTCTTTTTAGCCTGTTCCAGGCGTTCAGATAGTGGGAAAAGCGCGAATAGTTGGGGAAGGCGCGAAGAATCTCCCCGAATTTTTTTCGCTCGCTTTTGTTCGCGCCTTCCCACTTTTTTAAATATCGACATCGATGTTATGACGTCATTGCTCGAGACAAATATTGTGACGTCACAACTGAAGATGGAACCCAGGCTAAAACGAGCATGAACCAGAAAACAGAATAAATTTAAGTCAAAGCGTTAAGTTCTTGCACACAGCATAGATTATGTAAACCTCAACAAGTTTCTCCTTTTGGTGAAGATGGCGCAGACCGAAAAAAAAAAGCAGTCTCTGTAAATATTTGCCTTGGTCACCTGTGCAATCGAAAGGTATCGAACAGTGCAATACAATAGTATCGATATTTTTCCACCATACACGCTCAGCGATGATATCAAATACTTGATTCCGATATCGGCCCGACCCGTAGTGACCATATGTGCCATGTGTCGTGTGTCACGCTATGACTAATTAATCTTCAGGGGAAATTTCCGGTCAAAAATTTCTTTTCTACCTACGAAGGGAATATTTTATAGTAAGAGTTCGTGATAAAAAGTTCTAGTGGATTAGCCATGCACAATGTTTCGAATTCACACATCGAGATGATAGATTTTCGGGGTTTCAAATGTGGGTTGGGTAGCATGTCCTGCCCGGTTTTTAAATTTTCTTAGTTGAAGTTATCATTTTAACTACATTTAATTTCGTTCATTAGATAGAGCCGCTCTATCTAATGAACGAAATAAAATGTAGTTAAAATGATAACTTCAACTAAGAAAATTTATGTTGTTACTTTCAAAATCACGGTAAAATTAGACCTTGTTGGTGAACAATCAACATAATGCCAACATATAGTGACTACATTGCCAACAAAAATTGTCGGAATGCTTGTTAATGTATTTTTTGATAGCGTCTAAGGCGTTAAAATAAATTGGCCGCGGTGCGCCCACAAAACTACATTTTAGTACCCGGCAGTAATTTTTGTTCAAATTTCCGATAAGCACTGGTCCCCGTCACTTTTATAGAAGAGTATACCCCAAGGAGTGCACAGAAATAAGGAAGAGCTAAAAAATGTAACACATGCATTCGATGATACTTTCCCAAAAACATATCATGTGATGGGTTTAAAGCAATTAAAGGAACATTGTTTCGCCGGAAAAACAAAGTTTTGCTTACCTTATCTTCATGTTATATAGCCAAATATCACCAAAGTGTACAACTTAATTGGATAAAAATATTCCATAGAGCAAAACAGAAGCAGTATAGTTTGGAGGTAAAAAGCAGGATTGCAAGGATGGAAGTGGTGCAGTTCATTAATTAGACTGCTAGCAGTCCCTCTCTGGATAGTCGAGCGGGCGAGCAAATACGCGATCGGTGATCATCCGAGTGGCGAGCGAGCGAAGGTAATGCGAACCGAGGAGGCTCTAGGGAAGAGGCGGGCAGGGAAAGAGGGACTGCAGTCTCTTCTGTAACAAACGCGTTCAGATAACTCCGCCCACCAAGTGTGAGAACCCATTAAAAATAAACTAATCTTGTTAACTTAATAAAAGACAACTCCGCCTCTATTTGTCTCTCTGCTAAACCGGTATGTGGGCTAAAATAGAACAGTGCTTTGTACTATACCGATTGTAGATTTAATATTTACAAAGCGGACTCCATTCGCGTCGTTTATTCAAGGACAGAAAATGTAATTTCTGCTGTTCGTGAGTTTGTTTTGATCACCTTGATGAGCGAAAAAACGCCTATACGAAACCGGTACGGAGACGAAGTAGAGGAAGGAAGCCGAAGGAGAGACAGAGGCCTCTGATTTTTATCGTATGTGCATATCATCTAAAAACCTTTTCACTACTTCGAAGGATGGCGCTCCGCTTAACTCCGCTAAACTCAGCACCCAATTTATCTGCTCGTGTTTGCAAGAAATGTGCGCTGAAAATCAGAAATATGGAGGATTTTGAACGTTCAAAATATCGCTTGCAACGGACAAGACGACAAGTCGTCTGTTGTGGTTTCCCGTGGTGTCTGCTCTTGTAGAATTTGACTTGTTTTAGTGTCCTTGTTAACCTGGCGGTCGCTTTGTTACTTTTGCATTGGCATATTGGTTTTTGTGTAGGAAAGGTTTAAACTCATTCTTTAGCTTTTCTTTCTGAGATAACACGATCTGAAATGCTTTTTTTTTGGTCACGGAATGTATTTCCTGTTATTTTGTCACGCTGGGCTCACCCGATCAGCTATTTTAGTTTTCATCATTGCAGGGTATTAATTTTGCAGATCCATTAAGCAGGCTTAGCAGAGAGAGTTGAAGCTTAAAAAGAAAGCAATTCAACTTGTAGAAACTTGAAGTTTGCCTTAATCAAGGCTGTGATTTTAGCATCCATTCGCTTCCCGTTATAGCCGCGTGGAGCTGCGATGTTTATAATTCCTCCGTTGTCAATTTTGACAGTGTAACGACTGTTTTGTTTATGCCACTATCATACAAGGACAGAGCTTTGATAAATTATTGATTTTCTGAAGCCAGTTGGTAGCACAGTCATGACATCTTTCCCCAATAGATGCGCTTCCACCGCTAATCTCTGTTCTTCTTTTAAAACTAAACAGCCGACTGAGGCAACCAGACAAATCGTCTAAAACATTTTCATTCCCACATGTCATCGTCTCAACTCTGATGTGAAACTGGAGATATCGATTCACACTAGATGTGTCAAGATTGTTAATACTCGTCAAACTTCCCTGACAGCTTTCTATTGTCTATGAACCAATCGGAGTTTTCCGTCCCTGGTGCGGCGGGGAATTCGAACGCGAAAGTTACGGAAAAGACTGCAGTCCCTTTTCCTTCCGCCTCTCCCCCAGTTTCCCCTCGGCTCGTTCGCTCGCTTT
This sequence comes from Cladopsammia gracilis, assembly GCA_022457155.1. Lineage (NCBI taxonomy): Eukaryota > Metazoa > Cnidaria > Anthozoa > Scleractinia > Dendrophylliidae > Cladopsammia > Cladopsammia gracilis. The sequence goes on along the minus strand of JAJGOT010000397.1, from coordinate 249,007 downwards.
AGTCTCGCCGAGCTTGTTTTTGTGATTTACTCACCCGCTCGATTAACTGAAAAGGGACAGCTAGCAGTCTATTCATTAATTTGATTTCGTGATAAGCGATCAAGAAATCAAAGTTGCCATTCTTGTGGAATTTTAACTTGTTTAGCGGTTATTTTGTCTTTTTAGTTACTACTCCTTTGCTTTCATCACTTTTGGCCATTTTTTCTTCCTATTTCAAGATAATAAAATAAGTCTAAAGCAAGCTCCTGGCCACAATCATGAAAACACGATACATCAGCCGGGACAGTGTCTCTTGGAGTCTGTTGATATCTTATACTCTCTTTTCTTTCTTGTCATTTGCCCTTTCTCGTTCAAACTCATTTCCCTAAGGAGTCAGGACTACCAGTGCCCGGTACTTTTAGATACTAGGAGTGATTCCCCCCCCCCCCTTCCTCCTTCCCCTAGCATGGGACAGAAATAGAAAATATCAAACGCCGGTTCTAAACTTACGTTTTAATCAAGCATTTGCCATTTGTATGTCTTCCTTCAGACTTTTGTCAGTAATAATATACATTGAGGCAAACTCCTTTTTTTAACTTTATCTTGAATTAAAGTTCTTTGTTTACAAACTAACAGAGCAATTCTGTTTGTGTAAATATAATTATACTGTGTAAATAAAATCATACTGTTCAAATTGCAGAAAAGTTTTGATTAAAAAAAATTATTTTTAAAAATTAGAATGAATTTTAAAAAGGGATAAGTAAAATAAAAAATTTCATTATACTCCAGCTAGACTTGCCACAAGTCGCTTGCTTCCCTGTCACAAATGCCTGACTGTACTACTCATGGAAATGTTTAAAAACGGAATTTCGGAAAATCGGAGACTACAGCAAAATGTGATAATCCAATCAATAGTAATCCGCGTTAATTACGTTGAAAACGATCTACTGAACTGCTAGTTTTTACTGGATTTTACTAATCTTTTATAAACTTCATACCTTTGTTTCTCTCAAACGCTTCCAAATACAAAACGTAATCAACAATAAAGGTTATTTGGGATAACTAGGAATGAAAGCAGACTGACAAATATTGCCCTAAAACTATTGCTTCGAAGATGGAATTTACCAGATCACCACTCACTAAACACTGAGCTCTAGAAAACTTGCAAAACGGAGAATTATTGGATTTTCCTCAGCAACACAATGAGTTGCGCTGTTAAAGGGACTCTGTTCCGCTGAAATTTCCTATTACATCGTCAAATGCCACCAAATATACAACTAAACTGGATGAAAATATTCTACAAAGCAAAACAGAAGCAGTAGTTTGCCGAAAACGTCCAGGATTACAAGGATGGAAGTGGATTACAGTTCATCAGATTTGATTTCGTGACAGGCGGTCATGAAATCAAAGTTGCTATTCTGGTGGAATTTTAGAGTTGTTTAGTCGTTATTTTGTCATTTTAGTATTTTTTTTGTCTGCGTCAATTTTGGCGATTTTTTCTTCCTATTACAAGATAATAAAGCAAGCTCCTGATCATAATCATGAAAACACGATATTTGAGCCTGGACAGTGTCCCTTTGAGTACATAGAGCGTCAATTAGCTGTATAGCTTAACATAATAACCGCTGCTGTGCTGGCTGCTGTGGTTCCGTACATCACAACACTTTCAGACGCGGAAGTACTGGCGCATTTAATGACGGCATGATTGTGAACGTCATCTTTTGTAAGCTCTTTCGCTTATAACTCCCGGCAATGCTTCTACTTAAGATCCAGAAGATAGACTATGCTGTAGTATATAAACTACCTGTGAAACAGGCCATGGAAACAAGCGTTCTTAAGCATGCGATTGTCATAGTGATTTGTGAATACAAACAGGTTTTATAGTCAAGCCATCAGAATAAAACATGTTACAGAGTAGAAGGGAAAGAAGGGTTCTGGCACACTCTCCGGCCGCTCCTTTTTAGCACAAAAACCTATTTCTTATTGTTTTACCCTACTTTTAGCCTTACTCACTCATTTACATGCGTTTGCATGTAAATTGCATCAAATTTACATATCCCGACACATAGAAAATCGTTTCATCCATCTGCATAATTTCAAGCGTTTACTAATTGTTTTCGCAGAAAATTATCGTAAATTATAGCAAAATCAAAAATAAAAACTCGCGTTCACCAAAAATCCCCACAAAATTCATCAGAAAAACTTATTTATTTGAAAAACAGCGTCCTCCGAGTTGCGCCAGAACCCTTCTTTCCCTTCTACTGAGGGTGGATAGATAAAGATGAAAAAAAAATCAACTTTATAAACCAAAATCAATTGGGAGAATAGATTTTGAAAACTAAAATCTATCCCCTAAATCAATTGGGAGAATAGATTTTGAAAATGAAAATGAAATCCAAAACAAAACTTTTTTAGATTTCATTTTGAAAATCAATTTTGAAATTCTATTCTAAAAAAGTTTTGTTTTGGATTTCATTTTGAAAATCAAAATCTATTCTCCCCTAAATCAATTGGGGGGATAGATTTTGATTTAAAAAAAAAATGAAATCAAAAAAAACTTTTTTCAGAATGAAATCCAAAATCATTTTTCAAAATGAAATCTAAAAAAGTTTTGTTTTGGATTTCATTTTGAAAATCAAAATCTATCCCCCTAAATCAATTGGGGGGATAGATTTTGATTTTCAAAATGAAATCCAAAAAAACTTTTTTCAGAATGAAATCCAAAATCATTTTTCAAAATGAAATCTAAAAAAGTTTTTTTGGATTTCATTTTGAAAATCAAAATCTATCCCCCTAAATCAATTGGGGGGATAGATTTTAGTTTTCAAAATCTATCCCCTAAATCAATTGGGGGGATAGATAGATTTGGTTTTCTTAATTTATCCCCCAAATCAATTGGGAGAATAAATAGGTTTCCATAATTGAAAATCAAAAGAAATCCTATTTTAGGATGAAATATAAATTCAATTCCCATAATTGAATTTTAAAATAGGATTTCTTTTGATTTTCAATTATGGAAACCTATTTATCTATCCTCCCCAAATTAATCCACATGAAAACTGAATTTATTTCCGCAGGTTCGAAAACGAAAAAGAATTTGAATTTCAACCCACATGAAAACTGAATTTATTTCCGCAGGTTCGAAAACGAAAAAGAATTTGAATTTCAAATTTCTTTCTCAGGGGAGAAATATATTTGAATTTTCCTCCAGCTTTTTTAGGGAGAGGAAAATTCCACCCAAAATTCTCACAGATTTCCTCATGCTCTTCCGTCTTGATCAAAGCCTCGGGGGAATTGAAAGAAAGCGGTGTTTTGAAATCATGAATATGAATGACAAACTGATGCGCCCAGCTGTCAGATTATTGACATATGGCGGCCAATCAAAAAATCAGCATTGTGTCTAACGCGTTAGACAGTTTTTCGGAGGAATAAATTGAATCAATTTTGTGTCTAACGCGTTAGACAGCTTTAGGGGAAGAAATTGGAATTTTGTCTAACGCGTTAGACACCAAGTTTTTCCACATCACTCAGTGGAACCCAAGAATTAAATTTGTCAGAATAACCTTTCCATTTTACAAGCGCGAGTTTTCGCTTATTATCACGGCGAATAACCTTTTCAATGCGGAAAATATTTTGCGTTGTTCTTTGAAGTTCCGCCTCGTAAAATGATCCGGTGATTTTTTCTCCCAACAGATCAACTAATCGGTACGTTACAGGATTTGTGTTCAAAACCTCGTCGATAATAAATATCTCCTCTGTCCAGTTCGGGGTGAAACCCTTGTCAAATATCTTTCGCTTGTATTTTGATATTCTAACCCTGTCGCCAACCTTGAATTTTGCTGGGTTGTGTTTTGCATAAATCATATCTACGAAAAGATTAGCGAAAACCTTTTTCTCATTTTCCTGTTTGCTCGCCTCTGCGGGACTCATCCGAATGCTCGAATGAAAACGGTGGTTATATTCATCCGCTAATTTGTCAAGTTTGTCAAAGAAAATTGTATTGTTGTTAGCCGAAAACATTTTAAAGAGTTTTTCCTTGAAAGACCTGTTCCAGCGCTCAACAACAGACGATTTCTCTTCATTTTCCGTTGTATACAATTTTACCCCATTCTCGCTCAGGAGGGCCTTCATTGTTCCATTGAAAAATTCAGACCCTTTGTCAGTCCAAAGCATCTTCGGTTTTCGCTTCGTTTTAAATATATCTTTGAAAGCATCGGCAACTGTTTGACCTCGCTTGTCTTTCAGGGGACGAATCCAACCGAATTTTGAGAAAACATCGATCACCATCAGCAGGTATCTGATCCCTTTATTCCACCTCGAAAATTTTCCCATCTCAACCAGATCAGCCGCCCAAATGTTGTCAACACCATATGCAATAACTCTTCTCTTTGGAAATCTTCTCCTGATTGGCTGGTGAAGTTCATTTGCCAGATTTTGAGCCCAGCCTTCACTCAAAATCTTTTCCCGTTTTTTGAAACGCCAAGTCCAAGTTTTTGTTTCGCATCAATCACGTTTCGCGCCAAAGTATGACCCCATTGCCTTTCTTTCCAGGGAATGGAATCCAAAGCGGCAACCATTTTCCTGTCCGCTTTATTTTTACATTGACGTGGGTTTAATTGTTTTGCGCAGACTGAATAATCAACATCGTGTTGCATAGCAACTGCGTCTGTTTTACCTGTGGGTTGCTGCCAGATTTCGAGAATCTTTCCATTTTCATCGAATCGGACTTGCTTATTCAATGGGTTATAAGGGCCTGTATAATTATGCCCTGGAAGGGTGAAACCTTTCTTTGGTCTTGGTAGCTTTCCAATCAGGGAATGAACATCTAAAGCACCCCCATCTAAATCTGCTCGATCTGTCTTATATTTTCTGTTTGGCCTTATCGCCGCGCTCAGCTCATTCAGCATACCGGAAGAGGTTTTGGCAAGAAATGGTTTCATCTTGTCCAGGGCAAAATCCAATGCTTTTTTCTGAGCTTTTTTGTTTCTCAACAATTCACTGGCTCCATAACGGCGCATTTCAACTGTTTTTTTTCCCGAGCCAGGGAAGAGCATGCGCGACACCAGTCAATGCTAATTCACCAAAGCCAGCTCCGCTGGTTGACCGCAGGTCGCCCCCACCTTGTGAGGGCAGACTCAGTTTCCCGAACTTTTCACAAATCTTGTTTTTTTGATTCCACAGGAAGCGCAATGGCAAAACCACATCTTTCTTCCATTTTTTGCGGTCATGGTTCCAGATGGCCCAACACATTCAGTTTGTTTTTTCTCTTTCACGAAATATGACTTCATTTTCAATCGAAATATTCTTTTATGAATCTTTCATTAAACCTGGTATCAGTCAAACTGAGAGGTTTGAGAATATCATAGAAATCTTTCCCCTGCGACCATTGATGTAGGAAAAACAAGCAATAATACCCGCAAAGGACACTGTTAATGTTTTGATACTGACTGCTGTTCCAAATCACCGGTTTGGAACTTTTGAATTCTTTGGAAAATCCCATTCCAAAAGAGTCGAAATACCACGTGAATTTCCCAGAGGGAGCGAAGCGACCAGGAGCACAACAAACCCAATGAGTTCCGGCATTTTCAAGCGAATCAAGATTGATGATGCAGGGGCTGTGTTCTCGAAGCCTCGCTTCATCCCTGGCGAAAATCCCTTTGAAATTGGGAATTTTCAGAAAATCAATCCACTGGAGAAGATCAAGGTTGCTCAGAGGTTTATTCATAAACTTCGGCTTCAAAGAATCGCCCCGAGAATTGGGATGTTGTTGAATGGACTGTTGTCCCCCAGCAGAAATCCTTTGCCCTTTTTTGATTTTTTTTTACCCATCCCTTTTCCCCAGCTTCCAACGAATGGGGGAGGTGGATTCAACGCGTGATATGGGTAAGGAGTCCCCAATCTTGGAGCTCCTTTTCCTTTTGGACGCCCAACTCTAGGAGCTCCTTCTCCTTTCAGTCGAGGTCGCTGCGCTCCCTTCCCAAACAAATTCTTTACCATATCAAGTGCTAATGGGATTCCAATGGAAGCCAGCATAGTTCCCAACAATCCACCAGATTGTTTTGCTGATGGTTTTATCACCAACTGTCCTCCTGATTTCAGGGCAGTTAAAATATCCAGTTTCTGTTTATTTGTCAACAAATGTTTATTGTCAATCAGTTTCTGAATTTTATTTTGGGGAATGAGAAATCCGCCCACCTGACCCGCTCCCTTTCCACTGATTGCTTTTACAACTTGACTCGCTCCTTCACTCGCTAAACCAGCCAGTGCTGACAACCCAAGTGTTTTACCCCGGGTGGGTATCAGTGTTTTAGCTAAAGGAACAATAGCAGAAAATAGACTTCCACCTTGTTTCATTACTTTTCTAATTTGTGTTTTTGTTATCTTTATCTCAACTCCTTTTCCCAGAGATTTTGCTTTTGCGATTCTTTTAATTTGATTGGCTGTTAGCATCAGCTCATCACTTCCGCTTGTTTGATTGTCACCCAATCTCAGGGTGATAGGGCTGTTTGTTCTGAATGCTCTTCCAAGCTTGCTTTTTTGTCCTTCAGATAAATTTACTTTATATGGGTGATATGTTGTCATTTTAAATGATAACATATGTTTTCACAATCGCAGATCACACAATGACTAATTCATTTCCAATTTTATCAATTTTCACCATTTCTTCATAGAGAACTATCGCATGTACATTGAAGTTTGCAGCTGCATCTGCGTTCAATCGATATCTGAATATCAACTGCTTGGGATCTCTTGTCGGTTTTTCAGTTTGGAAGGTCAGATTGAAATAGATCAACGGGAAAAGAGAATTGAAATTGGCCAGATTCAGCTGTGTTCCAGTGTTAAAATCATTTTTCCTCATTGCATAAGCCATGACATCCTGGAAAATCCTTACTTTGCTTTCACTGTCATACTCTGTGTCCGGGTAGAAAACCCCATTGCCATACTCTAGCCTGCAGGTCGACAAGGATGAGTTTGCATCTGCTGCATTCAGCTTGAAAGTGTCCATCAGATAGGGATTGCCTTCTGCAGGGACATTATGGGGTGGGGCAGTTCTTTTCAGCCAGACAAAAATATGCCTCACATTGTCAATGCTCGCTGAGATCTGGAAGAATCCTGATGATGTTGCGGGAGCTGATTGCTGATACATTTCCCTCAGATATTTCCATTGCGTTTCTTTCAGGAATGAGCTGACAAATTTGTCATACAGAGAATCTTTGGGAGTCAATCTTGGCACCCAAAGCAAAAACCGGTTCACAACAACTCTTCCAGCATCAGCAGCAGCAGCCTTATGAATGAGTTCCCCATCATCTTGAAGTGTTATCTCGAATTGAAGCTGCATAGGCACAAGCATCTTATCTTCCAACTCTTCGAAAAAGGAAAAGCGATTCAGGGGAATGATCGTGTTAATGTTCTTTGCACCACCGTTTCCATCGTCTGCCACTGCTTGAGTTTGCACCCGCCGAGCTTCAAATCCTGCATTCGTATTAGCTGTTGTTGCATCAGTATCCAAATACCAGAAACTGTTCTTGGCGACTGATCTGCTGAAGTCGTCGGAGTATTCCAGCAAATTCTTTGCGAAACAGACCTTGTGCAGATTATCAGTGTCATAAATAATCTTTCCCGCAGATCGGATTGTCAGGTGTTTAATCAGGGAATGAGCGCCATTGATCACTGTGATCCTGTCAGCTGCCGCATATCCGGCACCATCCGCCAGTTTTTGGAGTTGAAATTGCACCTCGAAATAAGCCAATCGTAGAATGCGGATCGGATCATTAATCGTGAATTTATAACCATTTTTTTGTTGAGGTTGATTATTAGCTGGAGCTCAGATTGTGTCATCCAGCTGGAAGCGCACTAATTCATTTCTTTGAAGATATTCATTCGATCCAAAAGCCATTTTATATCATTTTTTTTCTTTTTCGAATTCCTTGCCCCGATATAAGTCTGTTCAATATAGCATCAGAACTTTCTCCCTGCGGTCGCTTTCCGGAGGTTGACGCAGGGGGTGATTGTGGTCGAGCTGGTGGCTTTGTTTTGCTAGGTGGTTTCCCCTTTCTCATATTTCCCAGTTTTTTCATGATTAAATCGCCAGATTTTTCAACTGCTTTTTTGCCGAGTTTATCCCCAGCGTGAGAAATTCCTGATTCCAATGCTTTTTTCGCAATGGGTTTTGCGAATTTATTGAAAACTGCGGATGCGACCTTCCTCATTGGTTTGAAAATATTGTCCACAATCAAACCTGTTCCTTTGTGCCGGAAGACAAATCGCCCCAGTTGGGGGTGGAAAAAACGAGAGAATTCATAAGGTTTCATTTTATTTGCTTTTTCAAGATAAGCGAGAACGCTGTATCAGCCCCATTCAAATCAACAACCCTTCTGCGGCCATCAGTGATATAAATCCGAATGGAACTTATTGTGTTTTTATTCACAGGGCTGAATGTGATTCTCATGGGTTCCAAAGTGAAACTATAGGAGGCCTGCAGAACAGATGTGGAAAAGGAGAAGATGATATCACTCTCTTCCCCATCCACAAGCGAATCATTTGTAAGATCGCAATGAACGTTCAACATATCAGTATCTTGACTGAGGTTTGGAACTCTGGGGCCAACATTAACTTTGTCTTTCAGAATCTTTTTCTCAAAACCAACGAGATCGTTGAAATTGGATTGAGTGAAATCCAGTTGCCAGTTTTCTTCCAGTGTGATTGTTACTCTGAAAGTTGTGAGAGAGAAAGCAAGATTGATTGGGAATTTTTCATTCTTTCCTGGGGTGGAGCCTGCGAGTGGGCCTGTTGCTTTTCGAATTGCCGCATTTATTGTGGAATAATCCCAAACTCCAGCAGGAAAGGTGATATCGGAAAATGTTTTCCCACCATCAGAGCTGAATCTGATCAGCTGATTTTTCAATGCCGCATTGATGTTATACCACGTAGAACTCATATTGATAATTCTGTTCAACCCAACAACATATTGAGAATTTGGATCCAAAGCAATGGGCCGATTGAATTTTGTTGTGAAATTTTCTGGTTTGTTTCCCCCAGTCTTGACGGAAAAGGAGGATAAAACGATTTCTCTTTCCATTTTATGGTTTGAAATAGTTTTTAAAGATCTTCTCATGCTGAGATTTGTTGATGACTCCCTCTTTCAGGAGAAGATCGAGAATTGCAACTCCAGTGTTTCTGATGCCTTGATTCGTATTCCCAGCAAGAATGGAGCCAACGATGACCTCAAGTTTCTGGAGAAGATCTTTATGGTTGGAGAAAAAACGGATGGTTCCACCTTTTTTCTCCTGATTCCCGAACCTGACAATGTTTTTTGTTTCGCTTGATAATGCTTTATGTATTCATTCAGAGCTTTGAATGAACGATCTATCCTTTGATGTTGCCAATTCTTTTGCTCTTCCGTTATTTCCCCTTTCTTGAATTTTTTGGTCCAAGATGATTTGTAGCCCTTCAACTGATTTCTTCTGTAGTTTGCAGTGTCCACAAGATTGGTGAGATATTTGATTTTCTTCGTTGATAAGACATTTTCCCTGAGATTTTTCTCCGCAGTATCATAAGTCGTGATGTCCAAGTCTTTCAATATCTGATTGGTTTCATCCCCTGCTTCATCTTCCACTTCATCACCCGGTTCCAAAGTATAATCTGGCAAATCGTCTTCTTCATATTCAGGTGGATCTTCCCCTACCTCTTGCACAACTTCTTCATATGTTGGAGGAGCTGCTGGAATTTGCTTCTTTGTTTGGGATGGAACGGCCTCATCAAACAAACCTTCGACATCCATCTCTTCAAATGGATCGACTTCGGGGAGATAATCAATTTCTGCTGGTTTGGCTTTCCCAACTTTCTTTTTCCGGATTTTTGGCAGTGGCCCCAAATTCGACGCAATCACCTCATCCAGTTTCGATGTGATGGGTTTGAATGTTTTTTCAAACCCGATTTGACTTGTTTCTTCACCCAACTTTTTTTGGGTGATAGCATTGTGAACAAAGTTGATTTTTTTTCCCCAAAGCAGATTTGCTTTTGGCAAGTTGTTGCCATTTCAATAAACTCATTTTATATCCCAGAAACATGAATTTGGGATGTAGAACAAGATGTTGAACATAATGTTCATCAATAAAATGAAGATTCCAAATTATGATTGCCAGGACCCAATCACCAATTTCCAACAACTTCACCCTTTCATGCCGGATCAAGCTTTCAGAATGTTGATCTGTGGCCCTTCGGGATCGGGGAAAACAAATGTTCTTCTGGATATGATTTTCCGCCTGCTCTTCTACGATAAAATTTATCTCTATGCGAAAAATCTTGACCAAACCAAATATCAACATCTGCTGAAAACGTTTCGCCCAATCAGCAAAGAAGCTGGGTATGACGTCGTGGAAGCATCCCCGGATGAAATCATCCCAGTTTCGGCATTGACAGGGGAGAATCAAAAACTGGTTGTCTTTGATGATTTTGTTTGCGAGAAGAATCAAAAGCCCTTGATTGATTATTTTATCCGGGGTAGACACCGGAATTGCTCTGTCGTGTATCTTTCGCAAAGTTATTTCAGAACACCAAAAGATATTCGTTTAAATTGCTCGCATTTTTGCATCTTTGAATTCCCCAGCAACAATGAAATTTCTATGCTCTGCAGAGAGAATAACATCACCAAAGAAGATTATGTGAAGGCAACGCATGACCCATTCTCTTTCCTCTATATTGATAAGCCGAGGAAATTCATTTCCCGAAATTTTGATGAGGTCATTTAAAATGATGAGTTATTCTAATGGAATGTTACGGGATCAAACAAGTCAATCACAAAGACAGACGGGAAAAGATGGGTTGCCAGGCGTTGGTTTCAAGCTGACGCCTGCAGGGGATTATGATATCCAAAGGAAAAAATTGACCAATGTCGCTGAAGGAACAGCGAGGGGTGATGCAATCACAAAGCATCAAGTTGATGTTCTTGAAACAAACCTCGAAAACAAATTAACGCAGTTGCGGGCAGATTCTCTCCAGGTGGATGGGTCTTCCCATATGACTGGGGATCTTGATCTCAGGGGACAAAAACTTATCAACCCCGGGGAAATAAAAATGAATCGCAAATTGATCGTCAATCTGGACACGGATGAAAACCAGGATTTGTCAGCGGTGAATATGATCACTCTGAAAAAATTCCACCCCAATGCTCCGGCTCACACTCATGAAGTCACGAAAGATTTGGATTTGAAAGGACTTTTCAACGTGAAAAACTCAAAACAACAAACATGGCATGATTTGGGAGCGCATTATAACAACCTTGTTTCTTATAATGATGTCAAGAATATCTTCTTATCCCGCAAAGAGACGTTTCCAATGGAGACGGCTTTGGATATGGGAAATCACACCATTTTTAACGTGAAAGATCCCGAAGTTGCCGACCAAGGCGCAAATATGCGATATGTGGATGCCCAATCCGCGAAAAAGCTTTCGTTGGAAGGTGGAACAATGACCGGAAACCTGGATATGAACTCGCAACAAATCAACAATATTGCAGCGCCAACTCTGAAGCATCAACCCACGCCAAAATCTTATGTGGATAATGCGATAGGAGGTGTGGTAGTCCAGACGATAGAATTAGAAGAGAAGCTCAAAAAGTACGTAAATGAATCACATATCACGTCAACCTCTCACCCGAAGGACGCATTCCGCTATCTGATGTGATAGATGTGTGAGATGTGGATGAATCCAGCTCTGAACATGATATGACAGTAACTGGGATAACTGATTTTTCAAATTCGCCGCATCTTTTCAACAAGAAGGCTTATGACTTACAAATCACAAAAGATCTTTTAAATGAATACTCTGGGAGACTTGGATTCAATATGTTCAAACTCCCAGAAGGAGAATACACGATTTGCATTGAATTCTTCCCCGCGTCAATGGATGGTGTGAGTGTTAATGTCGTGAGCACAAGTCTGAATATCAATCAGCAATCAACTAAGAAGTTTTCGGGGTATTCCAGATCCATCATCCACATGCATAAATGGAGGATTTCCCCACCTGAATTCATTTTCCTGGATTTGAAATGGCGAGGAACTGCCGAGTCAGCTGTCAGAGGATCCGCAAAGTTGATAATATATGGCGTTGCTGGTTCTCAACCTGATGTTGAAAGCAGCGTCTTCGATTCCCCTTTTGTTTTCCAAGCGGGGAAGATGGTCATGGAGACTGACTTGGATATGAATGGACACAACTTGTCTGGGAGTAGAATTGTGGAAACCGGCGTCTTTCGATAAAATGATGATAGCAATAAATTTTTATTCATCGGCAGCACCTCGAGGTTTCTTTTCTTCCCAATAAAAACAAAACTGGTGGAAGTGGGGTTATTTCATGCCTCAATAACGAATGTCCCAAAGATTGATTTGACTTTCTCCATGTCAGTGAATAACCGTAAATTTGAAAGAACCTGGACTGGAAATAGAAGCAGAAGACAGAAATACAATATTAGAGGTGGAATTGAAATCCCAAGCATGACTAATTTTTCTTTTTCCCCTCAAGATGACCTGGTGATCGGGTCGCATGAGGCAGTTTATCTTTCGCTGATTTTTGAAATATGATTCCACTCCAAATGGAGTTGAATCATTCTACATTATCAAGAGGTTCTGAGATCATTTCAACAATTTCTTCTGCTGAGAAGTCTTTAAAATCATTTCCGTCAAAATCTTTTTCCGTGAGATCCCTAAGAAAATCTTCTGGGTGATAATCTATTTTTTCAAGTTCATTTCTAATTTTTATTGCTAGATCATCACTAAAATCGAGATTTATCATTTCTTCAATAAATTCAATCCAGTCTTCTTCTCCAATTTCTTCAATCAAGACTTCTTCTTCTTCTTCATCTTCGTCTTGAATAAATTGAAATTGAATCCAGTTTTGTGATTCAACTCTATCTTCAATTAGTTCTTCATTCCAATCTGCTTCTACCATTTTTTTTTTAATTTTTTTTTCTCCAAATAAAATGGAATTGGGAGAATTGGAGACCGAAGAAATCAAAACCGAAGAACCGAAATTGAAAACAACAATGCACCCATTTGTTGAAATTCCTCTCCGGATCAATGAGAAGCCAATCACGGTTCAAATCATGAAATGCATTTTCAAAATCTTCAGGAATGAAAACGGATTTTCATTGGCAATCAATCTCAATCAATCTCCTCCTGAACTCAAGGAAAAGTTTCAGGAAATTGAAAAACAAATCAGAAAGTTAGCGATGGAAAACAAAAAAGCAGTTTTGAAACTGAACTCAAAATTTGGGAAATTCACATCCACCGATTTTAACCTGATCTAAACGGACCGAAGTGAAATGGAAAAAGTCTGGGGGAAGCTGTGGACTGACAGAAAAGGAAACATCTCTGTCCCATTCTCGAAATTTGGTGAAGGAGAAGTTGGACAAAGAAAATCCATTCGTTTCGATCCCCATGACCACATTGGAGAAAAACTGACAGGACATGTCATCCTCCGCATTTCACGCATCTTTTGTGGAAATTGCCAATCAATCACATGCTCAATCAATTCAGCTTTTGTGTCCAAATTCCATGGAAACGTTTCAGCGTTTGATGACTTTGAAGATGAAGAAGAAGAGGAGGAATAGAGAGTTTTTTCATTTCTTTGAAATGAAAAATCAAACTTTTTCCATGAGGTTCACCAAGTCTTTGTGATTTACCCAAACTGAAGTGTGATTTCTGGTTGATATTGGCCTTGATTTCTTTTTGTTCTTTTGAATGATTTTTTCATCCCTTTGATTTTCCCTCAATTTATCAATGAAAAATTCAAATTGGGGGGATTTCCATGTGATAAAGTGAGTGATTTCCTCCGAATCAAGGAAATGGTTTTTCTTCTTGAGGATTTGGTTGAGGAAAACTGTGCTTGAAATTCCAAACTTTTTTAGTTCATCATAATCAAAAATATCTTCTCCATCAACTTGGAGAAAAGGTTCATCTGTTATTTCTTCCTGAATGAAGAAAACTTTTTTATCTGATCTTCTGGTGAACTTTTTGTTTTCTGAATTGTTTTTGATGAACCTCCAAATGGTGGAATTCGGAATGCCAGTTTTTATTGATGCTTCTTTGAATGTGAAAAAAATCTGCTTTTCTTTTCCTTCTTTCTGGATTGAAAACTTCATTTTAAATGAAAAAAAATTTTTTTCTTTTTTATTAAAAAATGCCAACTTTAAAAGAGTTAAGAGATCGTGCACGTTCGGAAGGAATGGTGGGATTCTCCCGGATGAAAAAAGCTGATCTGGAAAAAGAGCTGCAAAACCCACAGAGAAAAATCATCAAGAAGACATCTTTTCCTGTGGTGAAATCAGCTGTTCAAAAAGTTCTTCCAGAAAGAATCTCGACAGTTGTTGAGTCATCCATTGATTCAATGAATTCCTGGTTTGGAAAGGTAAAGAAAAGAGTTGATTGGAATCTGAAGGAAAGAACCCGGGAAAAACTTTTGAAGTTGAATGCGAAGATTGGAGAAATGTTGAAGAGAGTTGAATTTGATATTGAAGAAAAACCGGGGTTGGGTGGATCGACTTTTGTTGTCAAGGGAAAAGAAGGATATTCCGCAGAAGGATTCTTGAAGAATGTGAAAGGAAATGTGGTTGAAATTCTGAAGAAACATTTTGGGTTCAAAGTGAAAATGGTTTTGGTTTGCAGAATGATTTCTCATGATTTGGCCCAGGAAACAGCCATTGAAAATGATGCCTTCTTTTCTTCCCTGGTTGAAGAAGTTTTTGAGGGAACTGACTTGGAAAAATTGCTGACAGAAATGAATGAAAGAATGTTGGAAAACATGCGGAATTACCAAAAGGGAAGAAGCAACTGGAGATTCTTGCGAGTTGAAAGATTGGAAATTCATCTGGATGAAATGACTGTTGGAAAATTCATTCCACTTCCTGATTGGCTTGCTGCAAAAAAAGCTTTGACAAACATGAAAAATGAAAATGATGATGAGTGCTTCAAGTGGTGCATTGGAAGATTGAAAAATCCAGTGGAGAAAAATCCACAAAGAATAACTCCTTTGTTGAGAAAACAATGCGAGGAATTTAATTGGGAAGGAATTTCATTCCCCATTTCATGGCGAGATATTGACAGATTTGAAAGACAAAATAATATTTCTGTGAATGTCTTGGGGATTGTTGAAGGGAAACAAATCATAACTTTGAGAAAAGCAAGGGAAAAGAAAGAGAATCATGTGATTCTTTTAAAACTGAAAAGCGGAGAAAATGAACATTTTGCTTTGGTGAAGAATTTGAATCGATTATGGTTTGGAGAAGATTCCAAAAATAAAAACCAAAGGCATGTTTGTGATGGTTGTCTCAATTCATTCAACTCCAAAGAAACATTAGATGTTCATCAAGAATTTTGCGCGAATGATGGAGTGAAAGCTTTTCTCCCTCCAGAAAAATCAATTATGAAATTCAAGAAAGTTCAATGCGCAACAACCGTTCCCTTTGTCATCTACGCTGATTTTGAGTCGATTTTGGAGAAAATAGAAAAGAAAATTGGGGAAAAAACAGAGCAAATTCAACACCATATTCCCTGCAGCTTTTGTTTTCTTCCTGTGAGTCGAGTTGGGTTTGATTTCTCCCCTGTTTTCTTTCGCGGAGAAGATGTTGGGAGAGAGTTTCTGGTGAAATTAGTTGATCAGGTGAAATGGATTTTGAATGATGTGAGAAAACCCATGCTGAGAAAAAATTGGAAGAGAATTCTTTGGAAGAAAGGAGAAAAAGAAGCATTTGAGAAAACTGATATTTGTTGGCTTTGTAGAAAAAAGATTGAGGGGAAAAAAGTTGCTGATCATTGTCATCTGACTGGGGAATTTCGCGGAGCCGCTCATGATTATTGTAATTTACAAGCGAAAGTGCCAGATTTCACTCCAGTCTTCATTCACAATTTGGATGGATATGATTCCCATCTTTTCATTAAAAACATGGGAAATGAATTTGGGGAGATTGATGCAATCCCAAACAATGATGAAAAATATGTTTCTTTTTCCCTGAAAATTGTTTGGGGAACATTTGAAGATGAAGAGGGAAAAAAACATGATTTGAAACATGAAATTCGTTTTGTTGACTCCCTGAAATTTATGAATTCTTCTTTAGCAAATCTTGTTGGAAATTTAGGGAAAGATGAGTTGCATTGCTTGAAAAGATTTTCCCAGATGATGTTGATTTGCTTTCCAGAAAAGGAGTTTTTCCATATGAATTCATGGATTCATTTGAGAAATTTAATTGTAAACTTCCTGGGAAAGATGCTTTTTTCTCCCAGTTGTCTGGAGAAGGAATTTCAGATGAAGATTTTGCTCACGCTGAAAATGTCTGGAGAAAATTTGGGATGTCAAATTTGGGAGAATATCATGATCTCTATTTGAAGACTGATGTTTTTCTCCTGGCAGATGTTGTGGAAAATTTTAGGAAAGTTTTGTTGGAAAACTATCTGTTAGATCCCGCATGGTTTTTGACTGCCCCCTCTTTCTTTTGGGATGCTATGTTGAAGATGACAGGAGTTGAGTTAGAATTGATTTGTGAAGGAGATGTGGAAATGTTTCGGTTTTTTGAAAGGCAAATTCGTGGAGGAGTTTCCACAGTCTTTCGCCGATTTTCTCAGGCAAATAACAAATTCATGGAAGATTTTGATCCTTCCCAACCATCAAAATTCATCGTTTATCTCGATGCAAATTCCCTTTATCCAACTGCGATGGTTCAACCACTTCCTGTTGGAGGATTTGAATGGCTGAGTGAAAAGGCTTTGAAAGAATGGGAGAAGATTGCTGGATGTGTTCTGGAAGTTGATTTGGAATATCCAGATGAATTGCATGATTTCCACAATGATTTTCCTTTAGCACCGGAATTGCTGGAAGTAAATGGGATGAACAGGCCTGTTATATCTTTATTTTGATCTGATGGGAAAAATCTCTCAGACACGTACTTGGGGTAGACTTATTCTAAAGCTGGGCTAAAATGCTTTTAGCGACGAGCAGGATTTGTGCTAGGCCTGTCACCTTTTATAATAACTTATGTGATTTTTTTGACAGAGCTCCTTCCTGCTGCGTTGCGCAAGATGGTAACGCATGTAGCACTGTACTACACAGCAATTACAAGCTTGTACAACAGATAAACAAATTATTTCTCATCCATTGAGATATATCTACAACGCCACCGTACAACTATAAAAGAGCCATTTCTTAGTTGTGTCAGAAAATATCTTACATGCTTAAGAAATCAGCTAAAAAGCCTACAAAGAAACACAACTTTCATCGGATCGAACATACACCATTACTTTTGGCTTAACTAAACAAGCCAATGAAAAGACAGAACATTTGATCCTCCCCAAGCGCTTATAAGTCGCTAACACTCTACAACGTCAAATCATTCTACGAGACCTTTCTACATGGGAGCAACTGATGAGGTTCACCAAAGAACCGAAACTCGAGTCTTGCTTAAAGAATATCTAAAAGAAACCACTTGCATCGGTAAGAATTACTAAACAGCTATCATGCTGGAGATTCACATATTTCAAACCGGATGCGATGACGCGATGCTTCTGACAATGGAGATACTTCCTAGCTCCAAGAAATACATCAGAATAAACTCCAAGGAGCTAAAAACAATTGCAAGATGCCACCATTCCAATATAGACCATTACTATCGCATAAGACTTCGATCTTAGAATTTTCTAGTCGTGATGAAGAAACACTACATCGCAAGTTATGCTAACCGCAGACTTGCGCTCACATTAAATCACGTACTGAGAAATGAACTGATCCTAAGCGGCGAATAATTCCTATCAAGCGGCTACTACTGATCTTGCAAACCTTTCAAATTGAGCCAAAGAAACTCTATTGTTACGCTAAGAGCTAGCAAACACTGAAATGACGGCGTAACTAAATATTCTAAACGGCTCTGGAAAACGCAAATTCCTCCTGTCAGTATCACAGCGAGAGCTTTTTTCCTAAGATCAAAAAGAAGGACAACATTTAGAACAGGCCTGTTATATCTTTATTTTGATCTGATGGGAAAAATCTCTCAGACACGTACTTGGGGTAGACTTATTCTAAAGCTGGGCTAAAATGCTTTTAGCGACGAGCAGGATTTGTGCTAGGCCTGTCACCTTTTATAATAACTTATGTGATTTTTTTGACAGAGCTCCTTCCTGCTGCGTTGCGCAAGATGGTAACGCATGTAGCACTGTACTACACAGCAATTACAAGCTTGTACAACAGATAAACAAATTATTTCTCATCCATTGAGATATATCTACAACGCCACCGTACAACTATAAAAGAGCCATTTCTTAGTTGTGTCAGAAAATATCTTACATGCTTAAGAAATCAGCTAAAAAGCCTACAAAGAAACACAACTTTCATCGGATCGAACATACACCATTACTTTTGGCTTAACTAAACAAGCCAATGAAAAGACAGAACATTTGATCCTCCCCAAGCGCTTATAAGTCGCTAACACTCTACAACGTCAAATCATTCTACGAGACCTTTCTACATGGGAGCAACTGATGAGGTTCACCAAAGAACCGAAACTCGAGTCTTGCTTAAAGAATATCTAAAAGAAACCACTTGCATCGGTAAGAATTACTAAACAGCTATCATGCTGGAGATTCACATATTTCAAACCGGATGCGATGACGCGATGCTTCTGACAATGGAGATACTTCCTAGCTCCAAGAAATACATCAGAATAAACTCCAAGGAGCTAAAAACAATTGCAAGATGCCACCATTCCAATATAGACCATTACTATCGCATAAGACTTCGATCTTAGAATTTTCTAGTCGTGATGAAGAAACACTACATCGCAAGTTATGCTAACCGCAGACTTGCGCTCACATTAAATCACGTACTGAGAAATGAACTGATCCTAAGCGGCGAATAATTCCTATCAAGCGGCTACTACTGATCTTGCAAACCTTTCAAATTGAGCCAAAGAAACTCTATTGTTACGCTAAGAGCTAGCAAACACTGAAATGACGGCGTAACTAAATATTCTAAACGGCTCTGGAAAACGCAAATTCCTCCTGTCAGTATCACAGCGAGAGCTTTTTTCCTAAGATCAAAAAGAAGGACAACATTTAGAACAGGCCTGTTATATCTTTATTTTGATCTGATGGGAAAAATCTCTCAGACACGTACTTGGGGTAGACTTATTCTAAAGCTGGGCTAAAATGCTTTTAGCGACGAGCAGGATTTGTGCTAGGCCTGTCACCTTTTATAATAACTTATGTGATTTTTTTGACAGAGCTCCTTCCTGCTGCGTTGCGCAAGATGGTAACGCATGTAGCACTGTACTACACAGCAATTACAAGCTTGTACAACAGATAAACAAATTATTTCTCATCCATTGAGATATATCTACAACGCCACCGTACAACTATAAAAGAGCCATTTCTTAGTTGTGTCAGAAAATATCTTACATGCTTAAGAAATCAGCTAAAAAGCCTACAAAGAAACACAACTTTCATCGGATCGAACATACACCATTACTTTTGGCTTAACTAAACAAGCCAATGAAAAGACAGAACATTTGATCCTCCCCAAGCGCTTATAAGTCGCTAACACTCTACAACGTCAAATCATTCTACGAGACCTTTCTACATGGGAGCAACTGATGAGGTTCACCAAAGAACCGAAACTCGAGTCTTGCTTAAAGAATATCTAAAAGAAACCACTTGCATCGGTAAGAATTACTAAACAGCTATCATGCTGGAGATTCACATATTTCAAACCGGATGCGATGACGCGATGCTTCTGACAATGGAGATACTTCCTAGCTCCAAGAAATACATCAGAATAAACTCCAAGGAGCTAAAAACAATTGCAAGATGCCACCATTCCAATATAGACCATTACTATCGCATAAGACTTCGATCTTAGAATTTTCTAGTCGTGATGAAGAAACACTACATCGCAAGTTATGCTAACCGCAGACTTGCGCTCACATTAAATCACGTACTGAGAAATGAACTGATCCTAAGCGGCGAATAATTCCTATCAAGCGGCTACTACTGATCTTGCAAACCTTTCAAATTGAGCCAAAGAAACTCTATTGTTACGCTAAGAGCTAGCAAACACTGAAATGACGGCGTAACTAAATATTCTAAACGGCTCTGGAAAACGCAAATTCCTCCTGTCAGTACCACAGCGAGAGCTTTTTTCCTAAGATCAAAAAGAAGGACAACATTTAGAACAGGCCTGTTATATCTTTATTTTGATCTGATGGGAAAAATCTCTCAGACACGTACTTGGGGTAGACTTATTCTAAAGCTGGGCTAAAATGCTTTTAGCGACGAGCAGGATTTGTGCTAGGCCTGTCACCTTTTATAATAAAAAGGAGCGGCCGGAGAGTGTGCCAGAACCCTTCTTTCCCTTCTACTTTACAGGTTTTTAAAACTAGTTATAAGATAATATTTTATTTTATAAGACTGTCAACATACCTATCAAGTTGCTTTGCCTTAAAGAGCAATTTTGATTCCACTGATAAGCAAAACTCGACCGAATTTGCAGTTATCAACAGATGCTAATAGCACTGAAGTGTTAAGCTGTCTTTTGACGTCACTAAAAGTGTCAGTTTGTAATGTTTTCTGGGAATCTATGTCTAGCTTTGTGACGTCAGAGGTATTATCGACTCACCCCTGTCCTCTAAACATACAGTTAAATCCCATAGAAAAAGCATCCGAATTAAATAAGCTTAAAACTTTGAGCAATCGTTAACACTGGCCCTGCAGGTCTACGGGTACATTGCCAGCGGCTGATCCAGCGCTATTTTAATCTCTAAGGTGCAACACATGCCAAAACATTCCACGCAACTAGTAGCGAGGTGACAACACGATACAACTTTTTAAGGAATACTGGATGCAGCTACGATGTTGTCCACGTAACGTACGTAACAGTTGCAATAAAGGTAGTCAAACTGTGCAATATTGTAACGTAACATTGCAATGCATAAATCCATTGCAGTGGAGGTGATCACACACAGTACAACGTTTCCAGTAACATTGCATGCTATGTAGTTGCTATAATAGAGTTGGTCAGACGGTACAGAGTTCAATTTTTGTTACATCGTATGTCCACACCATGCCTACAGTAGCTCCCTGCTTCTCAGGGCACCCCAGCTCCCTGCTCGTTAACAATATGACATCATCTTCATACACACGCGTCCAAAACTTTTATTGCGTACAGGTTTAATACCGGAGGGAGGGGAGAGTGGGTTAGTGTGGAGTGTGGAGCTGGGGCATGGGGTGTGAATTGTCGAAACACATTTGTAGACAACCTTTTTTGATATTCAGTATTTCTTGGTGTTTTGGAAACTGTTGTTGTTTGGCTATTGTGTCGTGGTGTGGGTATTGTTTAATAATAACAATAATCTTTTAATGTCTTTGTTTTTGTGTTGTGTCAGGGCTCCATTTAAACTAGCTCTGCTAAATTGGATGCCCCTGGATAAATAAATAAATAAATAAATAAAATAAATAAATAAAATAATAACAATTTATTCAAAAACCTTGTTAAAATATAAATACAAATACGTTCTTGAACAGAAAATCCAGAGGTTAACCCTGTGTTCAGTTAGGAAAAAAACAATGTGATTATAATAACAATAGGACTAAATATAAATGCGTGGATTTATGTATGGTGTATGATTTAGCTATTGTGTCCTGGTATGGATAAGGTGTGAGTATAATTGTTTGTTAGCTATTATGTTGTGGTGTGGGTATTGTTCATTAGCTATTGTGTTGTGGTGTGGGTATTGTTAGTTAGCTATTGTGTTGTGGTGTGGGTATTGTTCATTAGCTATTGTGTTGTGGTGTGAGTATTGTTGGTTAGCTATTGTGTTGTGGTGTGGGTATTGTTCATTAGCTATTGTGTTGTGGTGTGAGTATTGTTGGTTAGCTATTGTGTTGTGGTGTAGGTATTGTTGGTTTGCTATTGTGTCGTGGTGTGGGTATTGTTGGTTGGCTATTGTGTTGTGGTGTGGGTATTGTTGGTTAGCTATTGTGTTGTGGTGTGAGTATTGTTGGTTAGCTATTGTGTTGTGTTGTGGGTATTGTTGGTTTGCTATTGTGTCGTGGTGTGGGTATTGTTGGTTTGCTATTGTGTCGTGGTGTGGGTATTGTTGGTTAGCTATTGTGTTGTGGTGTGAGTATTGTTGGTTAGCTATTGTGTTGTGTTGTGGGTATTGTTGGTTGGCTATTGTGTTGTGGTGTGGGTATTGTTGGTTAGCTATTGTGTTGTGGTGTGGGTATTGTTGGTTAGCTATTGTGTTGTGGTGTAGGTATTGTTTGTTAGCTATTGTGTTGTGGTGTGAGTATTGTTGGTTAGCTATTGTGTTATGGTGTGGGTATTGTTGGTTAGCTATTGTGTTGTGGTGTGGGTATTGTTCATTAGCTATTGTGTTGTGTTGTGGGTATTGTCTATCAGCTATGGTGTTGTGGTGTGAGTATTGTTGGTTAGCTATTGTGTCGTGGTGTGAGTATTGTTTGTTAGCTATTGTGTCGTGGTGTGAGTATTGTTGGTTAGCTATTCTGTTGTGGTGTGAGTATTGTTTGTTAGCTATTGTGTTGTGATGTAGGTATTGTTCATTAGCTATTGTGTTGTGGTGTGGGTATTGTCCATTAGCTATTGTGTTGTGGTGTGGGTATTGTCCATTAGCTATTGTGTTGTGGTGTGAGTATTGTTCAGTGTCTTTTGTGTTACGTCATTTAGTGATTGCAACTTCCGCAACACCAAGAAACTACCAGCTTTTATTAAAAAACAAATTCGCGCAAAACACTGCAATTTTTTTTTCTTTCAGCACGTATATCCCATTATGTGTATCGATTGGTCGCATTTACGAAGTAAATTTATAAAGAAAATAGTCCTGGTCGTTGGTTGCACTATTCGTAAAAGTGGATATTCCTCATTTCTAAATGATATTATAAGTATCATTCTTGCCCTCAGAGCTCTCGGTCCTTTTTGTTTGGCCGCGCGACCTCGGTCATGCGCAAAACAGAAGAGCCCTGGGATCAAGAATGTAATGTATCAAAAACAACAAAATTAAAAGCGGCGCGAAACTGTAAAAGAATTAAGGCACATGTGGGTGATGGACTCTACAGAGGGTTTTAGTTTAGTCGTGAATAGTAGAAAGAGCTCTTTCCATGGTTCAGGGCAGTATAATATAGAAGCAAAGACCGATACAACGTAGGTAGAATTTTAGAAGGTGTACTATGAAATTTACATTGGTTTGCTTTATAAGTAACATCAAGTTTACGTAACAACAGAAATACGTAGGGCTCCACCTAGAAAAATAACAATGATAACGAAAAATATACAGAAAACAATAAAAGGAATCTAAATAATACGAAACTGAATAATAAGTATGTTTCTTCGCGAATGTTGAGGCCCTGAGGTACAAGTGTTCTGCCTTTTGAAATAAAAAAGACTTCTTTGGCCTTACGCATTGAGTCTCGATCGAAGAAAAATTTTTTAATGGGGATTACAGTCAAACCTCTATTAAGCGGCCCTCTATTAAGCGGTCACCCTCTGTTAAGTGGTCACTTATCAAATATAACCGACAAACTGCAAGGCTGAACTGACTACGTAAAACAGTAGATTTTGCGAGACACCAATATATATATTGGTTTCAGTCGTATTGGTGTCTCGCAAAATCTACTGTTTTACGTAGTCAGATCAGCCTTGCAGTTTGTCGGTTATATTTGTTCATTTTTTGGCTGATTAGGTATTTCGTAGATCCTACGTATAGGTTACAGCATTATCGTTTGCGGTCTTTTGCAGTTTTTAGTTCTTTTTTCACTTTTTTCACCATATTTACTGTAAATTTGACCTCTTTTAAGCGGTCACCTCTATTTAGCGGACGCGGTCACCGTTTAGACTTCCCAATTGGCTAATTTTATTGTTTTTCCACAGGTAGCCCAAGCTATATGTGTCACAGTAGCTGATACGAGCGAAATTATAAGGATTTGTATGAGAAAAAACGGTCCATTCTAGGAGCTAAAAAATACGAACAAGATTTCAATAAAAATTGCCTACCTTACTTCGCTTGTGTGTTGCCTTATCTCCTGTACGTGTGATTTTTGGAAACCCTCTAAATCTCCCCAAAAATCACACAGGAGACAAGGAAACACACAAGCGAAGTAAGGTAGGCAATTCTTATTGAAATCTTGTTCGTATTTTTTAGCTCCTAGAATAGACCGTTTTTTCTCTGTTTTCTCATACAAATCCTTATAATTTCGCTCGTAACAGTGACTGTGACACATATAGCTTGGGCTACCTGTGGTTTTTCACCTCTATTAAACGGTCACCTAATTATTTTACAATGTAGCCTGTGAACAGAATTGGGTTAGGTTAAAATCGGCGAACGAAGCGAGGACTGGGTAGAGGGAACATTCCCCCTTATCCAGTCCACGCTCGGCTAACCTAACCCAATTCCCCAAAAAGAAGCCTGTTCACAGGCTATTTACAATGCAATATTTTTGACAAGACGGTACTAGCATGTCCAGTTTCTTTTAACAACTCATTAAACACAACATGATTGGTGTATTTAGCGTGAGAATGCATACTGTTATTACGTTTGGACTAATAGGCTTGTGTGGGTCCACTGCAGTGCACATCAAATTCCTCTTTTACCAGCTTCTGTTACAGCCAACCACATGAAACATTGTCACTTTCAAATTGATACCCGCAAGGAACCTCGAGACCAAAGCCACCACCTCTGTTAACTCGTTTTCCCTTTGATTATGACTTTTCTGCAGTTCGTAGGCCTGTTGAGAAACTTGCTTGACCATGTGGCCATAAGTTTTGGGACATGACCAATAACTTGCAGTGTTTCCTCTTGATCAGATTTGATTTGCTACACAGCATTAAGCTGCGCGGCCCTAAAGCACAGTCAGCCATTACTGATTTTTTCGCTCAATGATGAGGTTCAGTTGCAACAAAGACACTTGCATTGCGAACAATATTGTACTATACAGGCAATTACTTAATTTTTATTTACTCATATTTTGCGTTACAGTTGTTGTTAACAATAAAATGTACATCATGTGACCATCATTTCGCATTCTAGTTCAATTTTTGCCAATTATTTTGCTAAATTTAGAACACCTCTATTAAGCGGTTGGCTATTCACCGAGGGTGACCGTTTAATAGAGGTTTGACTGTAGTTGCATGTCATTAGCAGTGAAACAAAATTAACGGCAAACGGATCCTTACGGCAAAAAAAAAAAAAAAAAAAAACAAAACAGAAGCAGAAGCAGAAGAAAATAAAATAAAATAAAATAAAAGTGGAATATAATAGTGCCCTGTTATATTCCACTTTTATTTTATTTATTTTCTTCTGCTTCTGCTTCTGTTTTTTTTTTTTTTTTTTTTTTTGCCGTAAGGATCAGTTTGCCGTTTCTTTTGTTTCACTTCAAGTATAATGATCTAGGTCTGGGAACCCAGATCCGGCCACTCTCAACGGTTTGTCGCAGTGATCGTACATTCTATGTTTCTTTTTATGTCATTAGCAGTGTTAGACTGGGACAACTTTTAAGAAAAGGCTGCTTTTAAAGCTTCTAGCGGCAAACTCGAGGAAAAGTTGGTAAACAGACTTTTCTAAGTGAAAATTATGCGCTGAACACGAAAATCTTGTTTACCAAACTTGATTTTGAGTATTATTCTCAATATCTGGCTTTAAATATACGGAACCAAATACCGGGCATGGAAACGAGGCCAAACTGTTTTGACGTTTCAAAAACTAGTTTCGAAACTTTTTTTTTTTTCAATACGGTTTATTATAATTTTGTCAGTCTTTAAAATATAATTTTATAGTGGCTGCTCAATTTAGACACGGCAGATTGAAAATTGTCGTCTGTAGGCCTCATATGTTTCATTAAACACGTCCGACATGGCTACCGTAACTTAAATTAAGAAAATACTTCTTTCTTTAAAATTTGACCTTTAACATTTAACTCTAAAGTTCCTTTTTAACTTGTACCTTCTGATTTGATGAAAAAAGAGTTTTTAAAAAATTGCGTTGTTTTATTTTACTTATTTATTCGGCCACGCGTAAAGCAAAACCCATTCAAATGCTTTATGGTCTGATGCGTGGTGGAACGCGCTGTACTAGCAAAATTGAATAAACGGATCGGAATCGAAAAACAAACACAGCCGCCAATTTTAAGACTTCTAAAGTAGAAAAATCAATAAGTTCTGATTTTTTGCTTAAGAGTAAGACTCTTTCATTCATTAATAGCTTAGTTTCATTCAAAAGGTGTAAGTTACATCTCCCGCGTTACTGTCTCGGTCGGCCAAAGCAAAGTTGCCTGGCTG
The DNA here is from genome assembly GCA_022457155.1 of Cladopsammia gracilis. Classification (NCBI taxonomy): domain Eukaryota; kingdom Metazoa; phylum Cnidaria; class Anthozoa; order Scleractinia; family Dendrophylliidae; genus Cladopsammia; species Cladopsammia gracilis. The sequence continues at coordinate 222,706 of JAJGOT010000397.1, read as the reverse complement.
CTAATTCGAACTAGTTGACTGCGAGAACTCCATGGTAGATGGCGTTAACAGAAAGGTAGCATGTAAATCATGGAAGAACGGGCTAGTTTAAAAAGATCCGCGCCTATTCCTTCTCTAAGTGAATGTATTATATGCCAGTGTCAAAAAAGGATATCCTTTTCAGTGCAACAGAGCAAGGTTTGCGTTCACTGAAGGAATCATCTGACGAGCGAAGAAAATTGAGAGACACTGCCAACACAGAAACAATCGACATAATCTTAAATGCGACTCACGCGAACCAAGCAGAAGAATTACACTGGCACAAGAGCTGCTATGCACAGTATACTGATAAGGGTAAGATAAGAAGATTAAGAAAATCACTAGATTCTTCAAATAAGCTTCCCTCGATTTTCCTCGAACGACAAAATGAAAATCCCACGTCTGGCTGGACAAGCTTCAATGAAACACATTCTGAGATAAACCCTGAAGTAAGTACAGTTGGGTATATGCCAATTGTATTGGCTCCAGCGCATGATGTTGACACTTTAAACACAATCGTACAACGAATCATAGAAGTTGCTGAATCGTTCAATCAGAAGCACGTTGTTTTGACGGCTGATAAAGCTCTTTTTCCAATACTCATGGAACTGAAATGGGTCGTACCAAAGTACAACGAAGTTCTCATTCCTCGGCTTGGAGGACTTCACACATCCATGATTTTTTTAAAGGTACTAGGCCAGCACATCCAAGACTCGGGACTTCCGACCATCTGGATAGAAAGCGGTATCTTGGGTCCACGAACCGTAGAGCGCGCACTCGCAGGCAAAGACTACAACAAGGCTACTCGAGTTCACAAGATCACTCTTCAAGCAATGTGGCAACTGCTTTTGCCGCAAGTTTTAGTCTACATAGAAGAGAACGACAACGAACTGATCCAAAGTCTTCAGAACTCTATCCAGTCCAATGAGAAGGGAGTGAACCTGCTTGACCTGCTGGCATCTGATAGATACCGCAACCTACTTTCAACATTCATCGCCGTGAAGAAGGGGAAGAATCCTAATTTCAACTTCTGGTTGCACTACATGGATATGGTCCGCATCCTATTCCTGTTCATCACAGCTCAAAAAGAGGGGAATTGGGGCTTACACCTTTACGCCTTTGGCAAGATGCTGCCATTCTTTCATCGGTACGATCACACCAATTACGCACGATGGGGTCCTGTATACCTTGCGCAAATGATGCAGCTTCCAGAGGAGGTCCAAAAAGAGTTTGACAAAGGAAATTGGGTCGTGAAAAGTTCACCTCGACAATTTAATCAAGTTGATCCCGATCAAAGTCGAGTGGCTTAATGGTACGGGAAAGAGGGGCGGAGGAATAGTTGGGGTTACAAGGACGTCGTTGGCACTGTTGCTGCCTTAACAAGGAAGATGTACCATGTCAACGATGATGACGAGATAACATACAATGAGTCTAACCCGTCAAGGAAACTGCGGGATAATTCTGATGAGAGAAAAGTGCTCGAGTTACTACATCAAGTAAACATTTTCAATGTAAACGAACAGCCAACGGTACCTGAAAGGTTGCAGAACATGGTCACCAAAGACATGACAACAACGCAGATAGAAGATTCTCTACTTCAAGCTAACAGCTTTGGGCAGAAGGAGCTGGCGACCTTTGTGAAGGAAAGGCTTATTGCACCGGAAGAAGATGGAAATCATAATAAGCTCAGGGATCCTTTGCCCAAAAATAGAGCGCTCACATTTTCTTCTCTTTATGAAGCCGAAAAGAAAGAGAATGAAAAGTCTGCCGCCATCAAAGCCGACAGAAGTATTCTTCAACGCATCATTACAGCGTATGATGCTGGCAGGAAAGTAGATTTACCGCAAATCCTTAGCCATGAATTAACTACAGTTCCCCTCGCTATCGCAGATACAAACAGCCAGCTGCGCACTGGAAATAAGTCAGTAATGATAGACCTACTGTCAAGAGGATTGGAACGTCCTCGGGTCACACCAGTCGCAGAACGATCGACATTGATAGTAGATGGTCAGGCATTAGTCATGGCTCTTGGAAGACCTTCAGAGTGCAATACATTTGACGATTTCGCCGAAAAATTTGTGAAAGCTGTTCTTTTCTGTGGAAAGGATTTTAATCGAATAGACGTAACATTTGACAGATACAGAGAAACGTCAATCAAGTGCGCAACCAGAAAGAAGCGTTCCAGAGGTCATGCACCAATTAGAAGAGTAATTGAAGATGGCACTGTTTCTTTGCCTAAGCACTGGCCTAACTTTCTCGCACTTGACGAGAATAAAGCAGATTTAGCACGCTTCCTTTCAGAAAAGCTTCTTGCAGGAGCCCCAGTTGACAAACTCATCATTGTTGGCGGCGGATTCAAGGAAGAAGATACAGTCAAGTGTTCTCGCCCAAACATCGACACTAGCGCTCTTAAAGGTTTCCATGAAGAGGCCGATACTCGAATGATTCCCCACTGTGTACACTCAAATGCAGAGTGCATTGTCGTCGCAAGGCAAGACACGGACGTATTTATCCTTCTAGTTTCGCACCTAGACAGAATGAGATGCAAGCAGTTGTGGATGAGAGCTGGAACGTCTAAGAAGCCAAAGTATCTGCCAATCCATACAATTCGAGAGAATCTAAAGCAAACATACCTGAGGTGGAAAGCATTCTCTCCTTTCACGCAATAACGGGCTGTGATACCGTCTCCTACTATGCTGGCCATAGCAAGAAAACGTCATGGAAGACGTTCACAGAACACCACATGCTGCTGAGAAACCTAGGAAGTGGCGATCTGGACAGTTCCACAGTGACGTCCGTTGAAAAGTTCGTTTGCCGAATTTACAGTGTAACTGAGGTGGAGAGTTGTAATGAAGCGCGCGCAACGTTGTTTTCTAGATGCCGGTCACCAGAAGCTCTTCCTCCGACGAGCGATGCAGTGCGATGGCATATTCAAAGGGCGCACTACCAGGCAATGATCTGGAAACAAGCCCATGTTCCACATCCCACACTTCCCCTTCCAGAGAGCTCGGGTTAGACTAGACTGAATGGAAAGCTAGTGCCAAAGCTGATGTCTCTTGCCCCCGTACCTCAAAGCTGCGATGAGATGGTTAACGGTGGCTGCAAATCAGGATGTAATTCAAGGAAGTGTAGCTGCCGGCGTGTTGGACTGCCATGCACAGGAGCATGCAAATGCAGACGTACATGTACATGCCAAAATAATGCCAATACTATCGGAAACCAACAGCAGTAAATGGTACGGTACAGTAAAATGGTTTAGCATCTTTGAGCAATTTTTTATTTATTTTTTAATATCTGATGAAAAATACCATTTCTCTCTTTCTGTAGGACGGGGCAGATATCAAATATCAAGAATAATACTGACGCAGCAGATTTCTGAGGATACTTACATCAAGACATGCTGAACGTGCCAGCGACCTGTGGGAGTCTGATATCATCCAGGATTTTAGTCAATGACTTCAATTCCTATTCAATTTGTACAACCAGTATCGACATGCGTTTCAGGATGGCCAGTCAAGAGGACAATCTAAGTAGAAGTCACGTGACCAAAGCCAATCGTAGATGTTACGATAACTTAAAATTCATTCACTTGCTCTGTTTTCATATTCTTAAACTAAATAATTACAGTTTTTAACTCTTTTCGAGGACTTGTATAAAATTACCTTCAAGAAATTAAGCTAAACTCTAGCCTCGTTTTCAAGAGTCACGTGATCAGAGGATCACGTGGCCAACATGTAGTAAACACAAAATGCTTTTTAAAAACATACTTTATGTAACATCTGCTGATTTACATTAGATTTAAACCATGTAAGAGTGTTTTGTAAGAAGATAGGGCATTTAGCCTCGCTTTTATGTCTTGAACTGTGTAAGCCAATAAAATTGACTGATTTGGAGGCTTAAATGGCCGAATCAAGCTTGGTAAACAAGATTTTCGTGTTCAGCGCATAATTTCCACTTAGAAAAGTCTGTTTACCAACTTTTCCTCGAATTTGCCGCTAGAAGTTTACTTTTGCGAAAATCGTCCCAGTCTATGTGGGAGAGAAGAGAAAATGTTCGGCGGCTGAAGCCGGTGATCACAGAGAGAAACTGGGAACAAGGAACAATCCCGGAAGCAGGCAAGCCCCAAATTCCTGAGAAGAAATGTCTCGACAATTTTGCAAATGGTAAAGAAATGCGTTAAAATTCTTTAAAAGCAAACTCAACTTCAAGAGCCGTTACTGAATAGTCCCTTTTTCCCGCTGGAGGTTTTCACAAACTAAATGATCAACTAAACGAAGGTAAGTGAGCTGGATAATGGTTCGTCTCCAGACGATAACTAAGCTTAAGCTTAAAGACTTATATAAGCTTAAAGCTGAGCATAATGTTCTGGCAACTTGGCAGATCATTCGTAAAGGACCTTAATTAACCATGGAAAGGTGTGAAGTACGTTTATGACGAGATGAGTTTCATATTTGAGGTAAATTTCTGCTTCTTCTTGAGCCTATTTAAGACTTAATTTCAATTGTGCAAGTGAAATTTCCGGGGCCTCAAAATGGCGGCCGGCCGAGCTACTTGAATTTCGCTGTGTTTGTGGAATATCGAAAGCAGATTGCGTATTTAACATTTAGTCTCCTTAGGAACAGGAATTCCATGCATAGGCAATTTTTATTCTGGGAGTAAAGTAACGAAGAATTAGATTACGTTTGCAATGTTGCAATAGACTCAAGATCAATGAGGCAAATTAAGTTTAATTAAAGGTTTTTATGGTGTAAATTTTAAGAGAAATATAGATCAATTAAAATAAATTTGTTTAACTTAGAATAATTTTTTATTCTAAGTTGTAAACATGTGCAAATTGCTTCCATATTCATAATCCCTGATGGTCATGCACAGGGGATAGTTTAATTAGCAGATAATTAAGTTGTTGTATAGTTATTGTGTATGATGTGGTCTATTTTAAAAATTGTTATAATACATTTTCAGGCAAATTATTCCATATGAATTGATGCTGATGATGTAAGGAGTCAATGGCTGCCACGGCAGCAGGAGGGTAAGCATAAGTGTTATTCATGTTCTAATATTCATTGCTAGTTTAATAAATATATAATGATCAATAACCTCTACTTTGCTTATGGACTCATGAGTTCATTTTAAATTGTAAAAGTTTTGCTTTATTTTTGTTGTTGTTTATAAAAGGTTCTTTGTTCTTTTTAATGAGAAAACTCATGTAATCAAGAAAAACTTCAAATATTCATAATTTAGCTTCAAATTATTTCCAATTATGAACAGTAGGCATTTCCTACTCTCCAAGATTTGCGGGGAGGTGCCCCCAAGAAATGTGCGGCGTGGGTAATTTTTCATCCATGAAAATCTAAAATAACGTTAGAAAGTGTTCTTCTGTTGTTGAATACAATTACACAACATGTAATCTTGTAATATTATAATCTTCTTATGCATCATAGAATTCTAATTAATGTTCACACATTTTCACAATCACATAGATGCAACTTGTTTACTAAACATTTCAGACACCCTTTCACTCCCACAGTCAAATCTTTGGTTGTGCAATGCTGTTCTCACTTTTACAGAGTCTGCATACAAATGAATAAGATCCTAAAGTGTGACCATTTAAATAAAAGATTAATAAATTGATAATTATTTGTCATTTCCTTGAATTTTGATGTTGGCTGCTTTTAGTGCAATTTAGGGTTGATATATATTCTTGGTAGCAATTGCATTGTCATCTACACAATTGTCTCCATTCTGGGTAGGATGGTGTCATTTTTAGAATTTTTGTTGTAGGCGTGGCACACATAGCACTAAACCCTTACTATATGGTAATGACTAAGCTCTTCTTATGACCATTCTCATAAGTAACCAGGCTCCCCTTGATGAATATCCTCGGAAATGCTGTTTACTGAATTTCTTGTTAAACTCTACAATTAAAAGTTCTAGTAAGTGAGTCCAGTTCTTAGTGAGTTATGACCATGTTTTTCAAATCCCAAGCCTTTGAGAGCTTTGTCTATGCTGTATAAATTATTTTTATAGAACCAAATTATTCAATGGAATAATAATAATGGTTAATTATTGTAATCACCATTGTTGACCATCAAGTAATGGAACTTTTTCCTTTATTAAGGTCCACACTGCATGGTGTTAGTGATAATGAGAAGCGATGGGTGGTATTTGGAATTGTTCTGAACAAGGTCCTTATCAGAAAGATACGGCTCTTTGTTGAACAACATGTTCAAATCGAATATGGAAAACTGAAAAACAGTCATGGTATTGATACTCAGAGTGCAACTGGACGACTCCAACACTGGCCAAACCTGGGGCCTGCGAGGCAAACTTGGTTAAAGTATGAGAACATCAATGGTAATGATAGCTTGCCCAAAGTGCGTGGGAAGTACAATTACTCTGTATTTGACTGCCGTGTGACATCGCATGTTAACTTTGCCAAGCTGTATGTGGAGAACTTCATGGCCAAGTTCAATGCTTTTGATGAACACTGTGATGCATCTGCAGTACTTAACCTGCTCAGTAAAGTCCCAGTGTTCTCAGCTGCTGTACAGAGTGCTGCAAGTGATGTTCGACAAGAAAGAAATGTCTGGGCTCACTGTGCATTCAGAGATTGGGATCCTGTGAAGTTTCAACAGTGCTTTACTGAGATGGAGCAGTTAGTGAAAGCATTGGCCCTGCCAGCTGCTGATGAGAAAGACCTTTTGACAGATCTCAAAGACTGGGAGACAAAAGGTATGTGTGGGCAATCTATCTCTTAACCTTGGGTAGCTAACTCATGATTAAAGATCTCAAATTTCGTACTTAACAGTGGTTTCCTTTAAAGCACTATTTTGGATAAGAGTTTAATTAAGATCTAAAGTAATTTGCCTCTTAAATGCTCTTTAAGCTCTTGATTTAATTAGTTATAGTTCTGTAATTGGACTGAGTGGAGTACAATTCAGGAAGTAATCCATGGGCGGGTAATTTCAAATTGCACGAGGACAATTTGAAATTACAAGCATGATTACTTCCTGGATTGAACAACACGAATATCAATTACTTAGTAATCACATCAATAACAAATTTGAGATTAAAAAGTCCAGGCCTGTACTCTAGCAGCACCCGTGGGCCTCAGGCCACTAAAGTTTGCCTTCAGGTGAATAGAAAAACTTACTCTTTGCATAAAACGTAAGTGCTGGGCACCCCAGATTTTATAGTTGGAGCCTTTGGGCACCCTGTGATTCTTCTAAAAGCACAACTTTGAAGTCTGTGGACGTTTTCGTTCTCAAAACGTCAGGGATATTTTCTATCAGTTTGAAGATAAACAGCAAATAAGAACCATTTTAGTGCACCTGATTAAGTAGGTGTCCAATTAGTATTACAGCTATCCAATAATAAAAAGTTGTAATTGGACACCCACGTGACCAAGCGCCACAGTACGTAAGAAATAGGCGTGGGGATGACCAATCATAATCGAAAGTTGGTAAGTGATACGATGAAGCTTTTTTTAATTAATCAAGACCTATGAATAGCTGACACCGTATTACTTGTATCATATCTTGCCAAATCTAATTGACACCCTGAAATGAACATTAAAAAGAAAATTCGGTATTGATTATATTTCATCGCGCATTTTTGTCGGCAGTTGTATGCCAATAGGCTTAAACCTGCATAACAGGTGCTTCTGCTGTGTGTGAGCGCCAAGGGTTAAAGGCGAGCGAGCATGGAATGCAAGTCACGCAAGGGCCCCTTGCCAGGTCACGTGACTCGCTCTCCGCGTTCGCTCTTTCTCTACACGCAACAAAAGTACCCGTTATGTAGGCTAATAGATGCATGGAAAGTTGGTCATGTCACGTTAGTAAATCATTAGTCCGCCTTTTTGTTTTTTTGCTTTATCAGGTACTAGTCTGTGCATGAATGCGACTGTGGACCCTGATCTGTTGAAGCTGGTTCACTGTCATGTGAATTCACTGACAAAAGATGTAGAAATGTTGGCATTTGAAGTGAAAGAGGACAGGGATAAAGTATTGAAGGCGCTGACAGGCATCTCAACAAAGCTGGAGGAACTGGAAAAAAGACTCGCTAGCGTGGAGTGTGAGCAGGAGATTATGAAACAAGAACAAAGGTCTATGTCGAATAAAGTGGAGACCTTGCACGCCAATTTGGAAACCACTCAAGAGAACCTGAAGTGTTTGGAGCTAAAACAAGAGGATGTACATCAGAGAGTAGCACATGTAGAAGACCAACTGAGTTCAGCTATTCTCATGCGAGAGAATCAAGGCAAGTATAGACATCTTGTATCCACAATTAAATATTTTTTCTTCAAATGAGAGTTTTACTTGAAATATCCTGATACAATAAACACGTTAAACGCCTAAAGGTTGAGTTAATGTATTTGGTGCCGATATTTGTACTTTGTAGCCAAGCCAGGATTCGTATTGACTTACTTTTTAAGAACATTTTCTTGCTGTAAGAATGTTGAGGCTGAGACTGCGCAAAATTTTAAACAAGTGCCAAGAAGACCAACAACATACCTAGGCTGCGATTTAGTTAGAACGTCTTTGTTTTGTCCACTTGTTTTTGCACGTAATTAAATATAAAGATTAAAAAAGTGCAATTTGATCGAGAAAAGTACATCCCAATTCTATTAAAAACGCTAGAATACATGCAGTACGTAACATGTATGGCATGGTTTTCTTATTGCAAACCAGAACCTAATTGTTTTCGACGATAGGAGAACGCTTCCTAATATTGTGAAGTCAGGCTTTTTTGTAATTTTGGTCAACGCCCATATTAGCCGTCCCGCACATTTTTCAGGGGCACCTCTTGGCTGGAAACTGGTTCCCACTCCAGGCCTCGCTATCGTGCTCGTGCTCAGACTCCCCCCGGCATCGAACACACTGTTTTAGTCTGTGTATATTACTAGTTATATATTAATAATTACTTTACCTTTTCAACTGACTTAGTCACGTTAAAAGCGTTTTTAAATTGTTGGTGGAATTCTTTTTCTATCGCACTAGGTCCCTCAGATGTTACGGCCGATTATCTCCAAGACGAGCGTGGTATGGAAGGGAGTGTTAAATATCAGCGTTTACCACAAGTGGAAGCTGAGAAACAGAACTCTGCTATCCCTCAGATCAGTTGTGGTAAGAAAATGGTTTTAATAGAATGATTTTCATATCTGTAATAGCTTATTTTTTAATACTCAATTGACTCAACACGAACGATGCGCCAGAATAGACTCAAAGCATTCACTTCGTTATCGCTTATTTTTTTTATCCTAGCGTTACCGGCAAGAAATATGCATATGCCTTCAACCATAACGTAACTTTTGAGCGCCACCACATTTTCTTTCACTCTGACGAAGGACTAGCGCTCAAAACGTCAGCTTTTTTAAATCATTATACAGCAACCAGGTTTCCTCATCAATTCAGTTGATTAAACCAAACTTCCATGTTGCAATCCCCCACCAATGCAGCTCCACAGTTTCTTTAGAAACAAACCCCTTTACACATTTTCTTTCATTACGCATAGTTGCAATCTCTCGTACCATTATTTTTCTTCTTTCCCTTTCTGAACTACATTAAAGGAATCACGTTTCACCCAGAAAACTCTCGTTCCATCATTCTAAGTCCAGTCCAGTCCAGCCTTTTTTACGTGACAAAGGGGCGCTTACATAATTAAAAACCTCAGTTGTTATTTTACTGATTTCTGGATGGTTAGAACCCAGGGCTATATTGCAGGTCATGTTTCACCATCAAGTCCCTTTTTTTTGTACGGTTTGGTTGCTAAATTTATTATCTTTTTTTATGCAGAGATTGCCAACTGTGAAGCAGACATCACCTTTTTTGCCAATCGTTACGATCCAGATACAAGACAATGGCTGTTTAAAGATTTTGACAAATGGTTCAGTGATCCTGGTGACTCCAGAGCTTATGTTCTCCTGGGTGATGCAGGAATCGGCAAAAGTGTGATGGCAGGAGCCCTGGCACAGCGGACGAGGAAAGCTGGACATTTAGGCGCTGCTTACTTTTGCCGTCATTACGATGGCACAAGAAATGATCCCAGGTATCTTCTTGGGACTATAGCTTGTCAACTCTGTGATTGCAATAGTCAGTACAGTAATTTAGTGGGAGGGGAGGGTGGTGTAAGAATGATGTTAGCCAATTCTAAATTAAAAGTTCAGGAATTATTTACTAAATTACTTGAAGAACCACTAAGTAGGTGCAGCCCTTGTCAGCAGCGCAAATTAGTTATCATTGACGCTCTGGACGAGACAGAGTATGAGTCCAGGGAAGAGTTTCTTGTTCTTATAAAAGAGCGTTTTCCCCGGCTTCCAAAATGGCTTGTGTTCTTTATCACCAGTCGTCCCGAAGACACAGTACAAAGCAGATTGGAGAGATACAACCCGTGCGTTAGGATTTGCGCAGGAAATAGTGAACATCGCAGCTGTTATCAACAGCACGAGCAGGACATTCAGCGTTTTTTAGAAAAGAAAGTAGATTTCTCCCGTCTCCACTACTCGGTGGAAGAGGTCACAAGGAAGTGTAATGGACTTTTCCTGTATGCTTTCTACATTGCGAACGTACTTAAAGATTCAGTACATTCAGGTAAGATTGATCAGTTGGGTCAACTGATTGACTTTTTTCCAGGCGATATTGAAGATTACTTTCGTGCAAATTTCCAGCGTGTGTTTGGTAAAGTGGGAGCAGTTATCTATAAGAAGTTGTTTGGCTGTATCATAACTGCACCGGCCCCTCTTCCTGTATCATTTATTTCATTCGTTCTTAACAGAGAGAACTCAAATCTTGAAGTGCAGGATGTGATAGATGCCGTTTCACTTTTTGTGGTGCTGCGAATGTCTGATCAGACGATGACCTTTATTCACAATCTGATCCCGGCGTGGTTAACAAACAAGAAAAACGCTGGAAAGTTGTTCATTGACAAAACGATCACAGGTGAGTACCTCAGGAACATTTTTATCCAGATTCTCTCTGATGTTGTCGACAAACCAATGGAAACGTTGCAATGTGTAGATGCTGATTTGCAGAACTTTGTTTTACACGTTGCTGTTCGATTTTTGTGTCAAAATGGGGACAAGGATTCGCTGAAGGTTGTTTTCAGTTGCTTAACAAGTTACCGCTTCTTAGAAAAAAGGATTCAAAGTGGAAGAATTGAGATCTACTACCTACTTGAAGATTTAAAGCTTGCAGCCGGCTGCTTTGTTGTCGAAGAAGCACGGAAGCAACATATTCTTCAAGCAATCTCCTTAGCTCTTCAAACCGATGTTCATGTTCTCTTAGAATGTCCTCACCTATTGTGGTCATGTATAAGAAACGCTTCAAACGTTGTCCAGCAGAACATTTTGATTCCTCAAGTGTCAGTTCCTTGGATGGAGTGTACTACTTGTGATATTTCTGCTGTTGAATTTCTTTCTGGATGTAACTGCCTTGCCACAGCTTCTGATAAGAAGACTGTGGTTGTGGCAAAGGGTCTCTCTCTCTTTTTCGTTGATTCGTCCACACTTCAAACAGTGAGCGGACCTTTTGAAATCCGCCAAGACACGATTAAAACAATTAGACATTTAGAGTTTTCTCCGGACGACAAGTTTGTATTTTTTGGACGACTCGACAAGTGGTTTTCCGTTGAGCGAGGATGTGTCGAGGATCTTCCTCAGTTCGTAGAAATTTCCTTTGATTATGAATGGAGTTTACTTACATCTGATGGACAATCTATCGTCGTTAAAAGTGACGTTTTGTTTGATTTCCCTCAGAGCTGCGAAATGCAATTCTGTATAACAGAGTTACTTGCTCTGTGGGCCATGAAAGAGATTGATCAGAGCCAAGATGATCAGAAGACTTGCTCTTTTAGTTGTTTAGAAGGGATAATAGCTGGAATCAGTACAATAGGAGGTCAAATGGCATGCTTGCTCGACTTTCTTCAAATCGACCCAATGTTGTATGAACCTCGTGAGACGTTCGTACCAGATAATCCTGCTTGTTATTATTGTGGGAGATTAAAAGAACTTACAGAGTCAAACCAAGAATCCTCCTTGGCAACTGTACGTCAGCTTATCATTGAACTCTATCCTCGCATATTCCGACATCAGGTTTGGAATCTACAGACTGGGAGACCTTTGCTGTACGACATATTTTATTTGGGTGCTCAGTTTAACTCATTCACTTATTTTTGTCACATAACCAGTGCCTTTGTCAAGTGGCGCATGCTAATGAGGTGTTCGGGTGTAGACAAAGCGTTGTCAGTTTGCAACGTCGCTGTAGTTAATGCCATTTACCTTTTTTTGACAAGGAATTCGGAGCGGGAGTGGGAGCGGGAGCGGGAGCGGGAGCGGGAGTTGGAGCGGCAGCGGGAGTGGGAGTGGGAGCGGGAGCTGGCGCTGGGGCTGGGGCTGGAGCGGGAGCTGGAGCGGGAGCTGGAGCGGGAACGGGAGCGGGAGCGGAGGCTGAATCTGCATGTGGATCTGGAGCTCTTCTGTAAGTCATTCAAGTCCGGCCTTTTTCTCAACTTTCCAAAGGGTTTTCTAGATCTTGTTGGCACAGGTATTTCACTTTGCGTGTCACCAGAAAAGAAATGGGTGGCTGTATGTAACGATATTGGAAAAATTCATTTGCTGCAAACAGGAGTTCAAGAAGAGGAGTTCTGTAATGACACAAAAAAAAGCTCAAAAAAAGAAATGCTCAAAAAATTGCTCAAAAAAAAAAAAAGCTCAAAAAGGCAAGAACATAGTATTGCCCGTGTAGTGGACTTCACTTTTACGACTGATGATCTCTTTGTTGTTTATTTGTCTCATGAAGACTCATTGCACGCCTTATCTCTCCAGACAGGCACCGTTTTCACGAGTGTGTCGGGACCTAACCTCTTTTACTTTACAGAAGAAAACGAGATTGGTTATTTGTTTCGTAGAGAAACCGAAGAAAGCGCCATCTTTTTGACAAATTTATGCAGTCCTTTTAAGTTTTTTCCAGTGAGACTTCCTATGGAATCAAACTTGAGGCAGTCTATTACAGCGATGTTCAGTTCGAGTAATACTGTTATATCTGTAAGTTCCGATTTAATGGTTACGTTCTGGTATACAACAAATGATAAAAGAGGCATCACCTTCCAATTCATTTCCAACTGGTCTTTGACAGGTTCAGGTTCGCGCACTCTCCATGCGAAGAAATGTGTTCCCTCGCCAGCCGGAAAACTCATTGCCATTCAGCAAGAAACCAAGATAGAGCTGTATAGTATTGCACAATCAGAGAGATTCCATTGTACAGTGTTAAAAGAAGTTTTTGGTTTCACAGATGTCTGTTTGACATTTTCGGCTGACGGCACCTTTCTTTTCCTTTGTGTCCAGGATGACTTTAACGACCCGCATTTCTATGTGTGGGATGTTCAAAAGAAAGCTATTTCAGATTCATTTAAATCACCTGGACTGCTGACTGTCGATTGTTTTTGCCTTTCATCGGATAAAAGAAACCTAGTATTGTGTGGTGAGTATGAAATTGAGGTCTGGGAGTACGATAAGCTTCCCGGCCGCTTACTGAACAGAATTGGAGTTGAGAGGACTTACAACTCTGTTAAGTTCAGCCAGTGTGCTGTTTCCTTGGATAATGAGCTGCTAGTTTGCTGCATCGCGAACTTGATTTTTCTCTACAATCTTCATGTTGCTGATGTTCATTCTTCCAAGCGAGTTCTTCGTGGTCATCTTGGCAAAATTGAGTTCTGCAAGTTTTTAAAAGTGAATCGTTATCTGATATCCTACGCTGTTGATGGCATGGTTTTCCTGTGGGATATTATCGAGTCAAAAGCTGCTGGATTCGTAAGAGTAGCACAAGGGCGAGAAAACATCGTCAGCATGGCCGTGTCCCCAGAGGAAGATAGAGTTATTTGCTTTTTATCTTCAAATCGAGTAATTGTGATAAATCTCTGCAATCTTGAGTGTGCTTTATCTTCAGAATTTTTGACGGTACCGACGAAAGGCAAGGTGAATACAGCAGAAGAAAGTTTGCAAAGCGCTTCTGTTGAGGATCACACTTCTGAAGCTTTCAGAGGTCCTGATTTGGAAGAGAGTTTTTTATTGACGCCTGACGACTTGCTCGATTCTGACGAGTCCGACCATGCTTGGTCCGACTAATATAGAAACTCTCAGGAAAGCTCACGTTCAAAAATTGCTGATCCTTTTCGCCCACAAGGTCGCATTCTATTATGAAGGCCTCAAATGTCTGCATAAAACTGTTGAAAACCATTGTAGTTGATTGCACGCGTTAAGACCCTGGCTATTAATAGTCAATAAATGGTCAGGTCTGACAGGATAACCGACTCTCACTGCTGTGTTATGATTCATTTTTAAGTTGCCGCACTTCAGGTTGTTGTACTCACTAATTTTTCGTGTAGTGACCATAACTATCTCTACCTCACGCCAATAAAGATTCGTATTTAATTCTTTATCACCAACTGCAATTCAGCAAAGACAAATCAACGGAAAACAGAACTTATATAAAAAACATGCACGTAGCACAGCAGTGCCTTATTAAACGCGCTACTAATAAATGCAAAACTCGCGCGTTAGTGTGGTTATCAAATTTTGATGTATTGTTTCGTTTGTTACGTTTTAGTCAATAATAAACACTCAATGACTGATCTCTAGGGAAACAGTGAATTTTGTTTCCCACATCGAGATTCGAGGGGAAAAAAATTCACTGTTTCCCGAGGGATCAGTCATTAAGTGATTTGTTATATAGCAACACAAAAATACAACACAACACAGTTTGAAAAAAGCGCCAAACACTCGAGGTAAACATCAATGGCATTATAATCATATCACCTTTTGTCACGGTCTGATCACGTTCGCTAGCGGGTAACAGTGAAAATATGGAATTTCTGGCGTTTGAGTGGCTACCAATTAGCCTGAAATGTAATATTTCTGCGGCACGAGAGCAACAGAGCCTGGGTCCTGTTAGATGATGGTGCATCATGGGTAGTACTGTGGAATATATAAGCTTTGTATAGCACGTGGTGGATCATTCTAGGCCGACACCGCTTCTCACTCACTTTATCAATTATTTTGTTATTAAATGAAAGAAAGAATACGAACTGCAACTTAGAGCATTAATTAAGAGCCTCGTAGGATGGACCGTTTGGAGCTTGGGCCTTGGTTCCTACTCAGATTTCCTGTCATTTTTTTCCAAAGGGGTTTTTTAAGGCAGGTTTTTTCTGGCCTCCGTCTAACCACAGTGGTTTTGTGCGTGGTTGCTCAGCTCCGTTAGGTGTTTCACTGTGATGGCGATTATTGGATAATGTAGTTATAGATATTGTATACTGTATATTGTGTACTAAGGCTCAGTGTAGCACTATTTGCTGTAATAGTCCCGGTGCTCGACCGAAACCTGAAAAATAAACCTATTGGTATATAATTACAGTCTGTTGTGTAGTGAAGCAGAAATGTTGCCCGCTTTCGCAAATGTTGTCCACTCATGGACGTTTGGTGGAAAACAGTTTCTTTGTTCAGTAGATGTCATGTGACCATGAATCAACCAATCAACGCGGGCGTTGTATTGTAAAAACCTCCAGCTATATAACAATAGTGTATATAGTCTTGGTAGGCCCAACGTGAATCAGTTAAAATAACATTGGCTCTGAAATACCGTTAATGACCATATTTTATTATTTGTTCCATGGTGTGTAGTTCAAAACAAGTTATTTAAAAAATTCGTCGACAAGCCATTTATGGTAACTCAGCAGTGATTCGAAGAAGATCGTGAACAGTAAATCTTCCCTGGACTTGAACTCTGTTTTAAGTAGTAGATAAAATATGAGGGGGAGATCTGTATGAAAAGTTAATGAATACTAATTAGCTGAGGAGACGTTTGTATCAAAAGTTAATTCTACTGTTTAAGGCTGGTTCTCATATAATCGTCCTGGTCGCTCCGGTCGTCCGAGTCGTTTCAAAAGTTTTTTGCAAACGACTCAGACGATCGCGACGACTCAAGCTATTTGGGTTCTCATGTGATCGTCCCGGTCGTCTCGAACGTCAATAGCGCGGTCGTAAACTGGGTCCGACAACATGTTTTGGACATAATACTGCATTCTGGAGTAGATTTGGGTCGCTTCGATCGCCCCAGTCGTCCCGGTCGCCTGAGAGTGATCGATCGTCCCAGTCGTCCGGATAGAACACAGTTCTATCCAAGCGACCGCGATCGTCCCAGTCGTCCGGGTCGTCTCAGAAGTGTTCTCATATAATCGTCCCGATCGTCCGTGCACTTTTTGAAACGACTCGGACGACTGGGACGACCGGGACGATTATATGAGAGCCATACTTTAATAATTCATCAACTCAGTTGATTTGTATTGGGGTTTACAAAGGTATACATGTGACTCAAATACTGCCTGTTTGTTGGTCATAACTGTTATGAATTATTAATGAAGTTTACAACCAGTTATACAGTAGAGTAGGCTTTCTTTCAATTGTAATAAGTTAATTGTCATAAGTTATGTCTTTTTTTGGTGAACGTTTCATTTTTAGACAAAAAATTAAATGGGTGTTGTTCTTTCTGATTTTAATTTCTAAAAATTAGTCCAGTGTAATAATTCAGTGCTAACAGTGGTACCCAGCTTATAGCTCCCCATAATACAGTCACATTATTATTGAGCTGGCACCTTTTTGTTGTCTGAACAATGGTTCAGTCAAAATATAAAACGTATTGGTCGAGTTTCTAATAATTAGTTCAGTGTAATAATTCAGTGGTACAGCGGTACCCAGCTTATAGCTTCTCCATAATACAGTTAATATCATTATTGACGCCACCTTTTCGTTGCCCAAACAAAGGTTCCGTCACATCAGACCAACCGTATTCAGTTATATTACAGCCTTCCTGGTTGTGATGCTGGAAAAGTGTTAATCACTTGTTTTTGTGACTTGTCTGCTTTGTGCGGTAACATTATATGGGGAAATTTATATGTTGATTTATTGTAGGAATTACAGTTATGGATTAGTAGAATCTGTTATCTTATGTAGAACAACTATGTTGTATGGTTAAATTAATGTAGCATTTATATTTTTTTATAGTCATTTATAGTAGTTAAAAATCTTACTATGTAATGATTTTTTAGCTTTATACTTTTTTCGTAAGGGCATCTATTCAATGGTAGTACTATAACATAGATTGATTTTAACTGACTAAACACGTGAAGGAGTTTGTATATAAACAGTTTTCTGTTAATTGCTCATTAATCCTTTCTCTCCCAGAGTCAGTACAAACCACGGTTCATTTAATATGTTTCTAACTTTTGGGTTTGTGAACGAAATCTTTCAACTCAAAAGTTAGTGCTTTATTCTACGTATATAAGTATTTTGCGAAAGAAGCTTTTTCTTTCAGGTTTTGAACTGAGCTTTTGCTTTCTTGAGATTGAAAATGTTAACCCTATTCGGCCTGGGGGGGGGGGGGGGGGGGGCACAAAGTGCCCGCGCTAACTTTGAACATTCATAACTTCTTTGATATGTATTCTAACGCCATCAAACTTTGTGACTTTTCCTAAAATTTATCTGGCAACAATTTTACATGATAATTTTTTTATCACGTGACTTGACGTTTCCATGGCAACAAGATTTTGACAGCCATGTTTTTGTAAATTTGCATATTTATACCTTTGAATGAAGAAAAACAATGTTTATTGGTATAACTTTTGTATTTTTACGTCATTTAGCGTTTATTTATTGATTTTGATTAATTTTGCGTCAATTTGGAGGGTTTTAAAGAGGTTTTTAAAAAATTCAGAAATCCAAGATGGCGGATCCAAGATGGAAGCCGTATAACTAATTACCTAATAACTACGTCATATGACGTCATCGCTTCAATGTGCGGACCGCAAAGGAGACAGTTTTGGACGTACTATTTACCCTCTAGGTTTCATTGTCAGCCTTAATGTTCTTGAAGTTACAAAGGGGGGGCACAATGTGCCCCCCCCCCCCCCAGGCTCAGGAACTCAAAAAAAGCCCAGGCCGAATAGGGTTAACAGCGTTAAGTAAAATAAACTGTAAAGAGTAGCAATTTCAGAATATACTAAATTAGAAGTCTATGATAATTTGCGAAGAATTTTGTATTCCTATCAAAACCGTACTCTTCCTTTAAAATTTTATTGTAAATTTACCGTACAGAGACAAATTCATTCATATAATACGAGGAATTCCCACGCTTTTCGTCTACCTTTCTGTCGGACTAATATCAAACAATTTTCCGTTTTTTACCAAGGACCCAAATTTTACAACTCCTTATCTAATGAGATCGTGAACTCGTCCTCCCCTGCCACCTTTAAAAAAGCAATTAAGACGTTTATTTGTAATAAATATTAGTAATCTTATATAAATGTGTCAAAAAGTATCCGTCGTCATGTTCTTATTTTGTTAATGTTATCTTACAAAACTAAAGCTGAGGAGGCCTAATTAACATAAGCTTCATAGTTTCTTTTAGGCCTCCTCGCCATTGTTACCTCTATTCTTCTTATATTAATGTGTTATTGTAATATGGCCAATAAAAAATTTAAAAAAATATATAGCAACTATAAAGTGTAATTTCCATGTAGTGCAAATGATGCAAGTAAACTTTTTCCGTAAAGAATTAAATATATATTTTTGCAGCATTGTATTTTTAATAGGAACTTAAAAAAAGTGCATTAGGTACAGAACGTAGTTATATACCAAGCTTCTAGTTTATACGATATGTCCTGTAATTATAGATGTCTGTATTTTTTTTACATATTTTCAATGTATTTAGATAGTTATAGGTAACTTAACAGAGGCGGATCCAGGATTTTTCTTAGGAGGGGTGCACCTCTAAGGAATGACGTAACCACGTTTTTCTTTTCTTTGCAGAATACCAGTTATATTAGAAAAATGCAGGTCATCTCAGGGGGGAGGGGTGTGCACCTCCTGCACCCCCCCCTAGATCCGCCCCTGCTAAGAATCGTTCCTCCTTGTGGTTGTATCAGTGAGGAATATTAAAATAAAAATAAAAGTATAACGTGAAAAACTAAGTGAGTTATTTTTGGTTCAGGCATAAAACTTTCCCTAAACGTTGGTTACTATACGCACTTTTCAAGTTAACATTGGGTTGAAGCTTGATTTCCAAACGAGCGATGAAATCGAAAGCGAAATTGGAAACTCGAGCGCACGTTTTACTCTCAAAGCTCGCATATTTCGTTGTTATATTTTCTCCCCTTTTGTTTTTCTCTTCCACTGACCTTCTATGGCACTCGATTTCATTTTCCATAACCTTCATTAGCATTAGGCTGAAGCATTGAAATATCAATGTATCTATCCATGCTTTTGAGTCAAAATACCAGTGTAATCCAAGCACAAGCAAAACGGAAAGAGTTTCCCCTCACGAGTCTACTGTTGCATCCTTGCGGTTTACGTGTTGATGTCGAACCTTTCTCTGTGCGGTTGAGAGCCTGGGAGGGTCTTGTGATTGAACCAATTCTGATCTCGTGCTTGGGTCTAAGTGTCTATAACAGTAAACCGTAAAAATGCCCATGTTTTACTCAGTTTATTGCGATCTTTTTATAATTCCATGAAATGATGATTAAAGAAATACTTAAGACTACCCAGTAGTCCCTCATTTCCTTTGTGGATAGTAAAGCAGGCAATTTCGCCCTTTGCAGTCCCCAGCCAACAGCTACCACATGGTTGGTGTGATGTTGGTGCTTAAGAGATGCTTTGGACTCTAAACTTGCCCCCAAAACACGGCTTTTGGGTCGTACACGGGTTCGATGTCTGTACCGATGCTCATGACAACAAGGAAGAAACAGCTGTTCTAATTAAATTCAAGACTTTAAATACGGCAAGACCACCGTTTGTCAAACCGAGATATCGGGCAATTATATATCTCTTTTTGACCGTCGTTTTTGTTTCTTATCGTTTTCTTCTTGCCGTTAGGATCAGTCTTGCCGTCCATATTGTGTTCTGATTATATGTGCGCATATGCAAGGTCAGAAGGCAATCGTCTCCTGCAAGGTACATGTACTGGCTGTACCGCGGAGCGGAACTATATTCTCCTCCCGCGGATCGCGGCTCAGGGGACGAGAATGGCGATATGGTTTAGGTGAGTGGGGAAAAGCAAATGTTGACTTGTTGTAGATGGGCTCCTGCTTGTTGTAGATTCACAAAGGTGAAGATTCTCCATGAGACCATTACTTGAGTTTAATAAATAATTTTTTGATAGTCAAACTAAAGTTTCTCCCTTTTTCCTCGAAAAAAATATCCCTGGTTTTTATTTTCATTTTTCTGCTGACACAATGAAGAAAAAAAAATGAATTTCCCTTGGAGACATAAGTTAATATTTAAATGAAACCGCACCTTTAAGAGGCCTACTACAAGAAAATATTAACAATCTTAAGTTTTTCAAGCATTGAAGATTAATTCTGCAAAGAATTTAGTGTCCATCCGTGGTAGTTTCTTCTTTTAAACTTCATTTAAAATGTCCCTTAATAGCGTGGACGGGTTTTGTAATACAGAAACAGCTTTCTCGTGGGATACCTGTCCCGGTTTTTAACATATTGTGCCATCCGTATTTTAAAGGCTTAAACGCGAAATTTCGCATGTGAACCACTAGGGATTTGGGTATCCTGGGATGGTACCGGAGGATACACAAAACACGGCAGCCATATTGGAAACACTATCACTGTGTTAGAAAATGGTCACACCCACTCAGCCAATCAGTGCCCAGTATTTGTGTGCTCTATATCCCATAAACTGTCTTAAATTATGTAAACAGGCGGGGGCTTTGAAGCCCAGGGAAATTGTGGGGTAAAATAACGACTCATTAGTAATCTTTATATAGAACATACTAATGAATTCTTTTGTTTTCCTTTGTCTTAAAGCCTAATTAGTATGCTCTATATAGAGCATACTAATGAGAAAATAGAGCATACTAATGAGTATATAGAGCATACTAATGAATTACAGGCTGCTAATTTAAACAAAAACAACAATGACAATTTTATTGAAGTTTTCGCTTTACATAACTTAAGCAAGAGATTAATCGCCAAAATAACAAAACGAAATTCGACTTAACAATTTTTAGGAAAAATTAAACGAAAGACTGGGTCTTTCTGCGTGTACCGGTACTCATTGTCTTCTATTGTTTGTGTGGTATTGTATTTTTGGTCTTGTTTTGCATTTGTATTATTGTCGTTCTTTGCATTGTTCCTTTTGTGTTACGTCATCTGTCCTCCGGTAAACACCGAAACAACCAAAAGACTGGTCTCACCGTGCTTTGGAATTCTGTCTCTTTCTGTTTGCTCAATTTCGTTCACTGTCATCGGCTTTTGGAAACGTGCACTTTTGTGGAATTCATATCATCCCCCAAGCACTCGGATATGTCTACGCTCTCAAAAGCAAGTAACTCTTGAGTGGCAAGGACGGCCTCAAGTTCCTCGAGCTCTGTATACTGGCTCATAGCCGGAGCAAATGAGCCATCAAAACAGCAAAGAATAAACAAAGCTCCAAAGAAAGAAAAGCATTGTTATTCGTAAAATTCTACCAACATTACGGCGACATCCAAAACAAAATAACAACGTGATTCCCAAGTGTGAATGACACAATTAAAATACGCTCATAAATACAATCTGCATAACGTATGTTTTCTTCGCGGATATGACCATTTTCTAAGACGGTTAGACAATGAACGCTCGTGTCCTATGGGATATAGCGCCTCTCGCATTAGATAGAAGTGCCACTCGGGCTACGCCCTCGTGGCCTTCTATCTATGCTCGAGGCACTATATCCCATAGAACACTCGCGTTCATTGTCTGATGTAGTGGACGATGGCAAACTCTGTTACTAACAGAGAAACTGGGAACGAGGAACCATCCCGGAAGTGGGGAAGCCCCAAGCCTATAATTCCAGAGGGTTTGAATGTTCCTTTCGTTGTTTGGTCAAAATTTCGTGATACTTGTAGCTGATGAAACTTGTATGTACTGCAAGGAAATGCGACAAAATCGTTAAGTTAATTAACCTTAAACAGTTATTGAACACCTTGTTTTTCTCTGCTGAAGGTTTGCACATACCAAAGGTAAGCAAACTGTACAATTGTGAAATCTTGTTGCTAGCGAACCCACGCGCATAATTTTAGCTCCTTCGCAGAACTTTCGTGAGCAAAAATATAGGAATATAGAGGTTCATTATCGAAGGTGAAACGGTATAAATTACATTGATGACTTGTCGAGTTTCATATATGAAGTGAATTTCTGCTGCTTTGAGAACGGAGCTCATTGTTATGAAATATTTCAAGTTTGTGAGTCTTTATGGCGACCGCAGTAATTCAGTCGGTTTAGTAAGACTTAAGTATAAAATGCAGACTGCAGACTGGGTATAAAATGCAGATTGCAGACTGCAGAATAGTTATACAATGCAGCGCAAACTCCCGACAACTTCATTTACATGTGTCGAAATTTATGCTTTGTAAAACAATCGCTGTGTCTATAGAGCGTATGCACATGACGTCACGGCGGCCATATTGGTGTACCAAAACAATAGAACGGCGGCCATGTTGGTGTACCAAAACAATCCTGTGGGATTTGAACGCTTTTCTTATGTTAGGGGCGGACCATTAGAAATCTTGGGAGGGGGGGTGACAATTACCAAAAAAAAAATCCTGCAAAGGAAAATTGTCTCAAAAAAAATTCCTGCAAGCAGTTGACCATAAAAAAATAAAATCCTGCAAGCTAACGGGCTATATATACATATATTTATTTATTCAGTATTTATTTATTTTAAACTGGAACATATGAGAGTATGACATGCTCTCTGTTAGTAAAATTCATCAAAAAGCAACTTCAGGTTGAGTCAAATGCTATCAAAAATTACCTGCCTCAAAGGTCTATCTGCAGGGGCGGATTCCAGGATTTTTCTTTGGAGGGGGTGCATTTCTTAGGAGGGGGTGCACCTCTAAGGAATGACGTAACTGAAGGGTGACGTAAACAAATTTTAAAAGCGAACAACGCATAGGTCATCTCAGTGGGGGAGGGGGGGGGTGTGCGTACCCCCTGCACCCCTCCCCTAGATCCGCCCCTGATCTGGTACATGTACCAATATCTTAATATAACCAAAACCTTGTTTATGTAAATATCATAAAATATGTAACCTGCTCTACTACACGCAAGTATTTTTTTTAAAAACATTAGTTTACAGATTGTCTAACCGTCCCGATTTCGTCGAGATTACCCCGATCTTGCTTGAAAATCCCGAATCCCGACCAATGTGATCGGCATAGGAAAAATCCAGATTTTGACATCCGGTTCTGTCATTTTCGTCAAATTCTCATAATACTTACTACACAAAAAGACGAAATTGCGTATACTTAACTCTGATATCCAGATAAACTAAAGGAAACAGCAAGAAATATAAAATGAAATCGAGTACTTGTATGTGGAGCCACACAAAGAGACGCAAAGCGACGCGAAGCCACATCAATTTGCCAAACATTTTTGACACAAATTGTTGTCTCAGAACACTAGAAATGGAGTTTCAGAGCATCAAGTTTTCAAAATTTTCTGGTGGGGCATGCCCCCAGACCCCCCTAGCGGCTCGCGCCTTCGGCGCTCGACCACTCCATCTCAATTCTTATTTCTCTCCATTTTTTATGCAAAGGTTCGACAGTCTGACTTAAATCGACTGTCCAGCGTTTAATAACAAAAATGGATTGGGCCAAGTATAAAAAAAATTGCAGCTTGCACGCATTTATAAAGAAGATCTCAGAAAAAAAAAAACCTGCAGGCTTGCACCTACCAGAAAAAAAAATCCTGCAGGAAACTCAGGCAGAAAAAAAAATTCATACACTGACAAATTTTTGACCCCCCTCCCAGGATTTCTAATGGTCCACCCCTTAACACTTTCTTTTGTTCCAATAAATTTGCATAGCTGCTTGCCACGTGAGTGCATACGCTCTATAGACGCCTCTATAGCTGTGGTCACACTACAGACTTTTGCCCTAGGGAAACTTGACTTGTTGACATTTTCCCTAGGGAAACTGAATTTTTCAAGTGTGACCGATTTTTTTCCCTAGGTAATTTACCTGGGGGAAATTTTGGCTTGTGTTTCGTGTACCGGGATCACCACACAAGCAATGACTTACAGTCAAACCGGATGTTCTTTTGATGGCAACTTTGCAAACTTCCGCCGCAACATTGGTATTTTGATTGACAGTTTGCTTCGAGCAAGTTGGAAGTTGTGCGAGCAAGTTGCAACTTTCGCGAGCAAGTTCCTATTTCAATCTTGCTGTCAGTTGCCGGATTTCTGAACTGAAAGTACTTGGTTTGGTTACCTTGCAGTATTCCACAAACTCTACGATGTCAGGAGTAGAAACTGTTCATTCCTACCAGCCAGGTTTACCGGGAAAATACGTCTCGTGTTGTCAAAATCTGTTTACAATATTGGATACAGTTTGCCTTGATAATCCAACAATGCGTGCGATTTGTTCTTGTTCTACACCAGACGACCATTATTCTCTCTTTCCTCAACCGAGGTGGTATTATTGCGATGTACGTGAGCTATAACTGAACTTGAGAAGGACGTGTTTTCACAAAATTGACAACAAGTTTGAAATAGCAACTTGCTCGCGTAACTTCCAAGCTGTCAATCAAAATACCAATGTTGCGGCGGAAGTTTGCAAAGTTGCCATCAAAAGAACATCCGGTTTGACTGTAATATTCGGGGAAATATTCGACTGCCTGACACGGAGTATTTACGATTTCGTGTCCGGAAGCTCGTGGAAACATTGCCATTCGCGGCAAAAATAAAACACTGGCATTTCGGTGGAAATGGTACACTTAAGCCATGTAAACAAGAACAGCATCACCTAGGATGGTATAGATCGAATATATTGAGTGGAATGACTTAATTTTTGGGAAAGTATTCGACTGCCGGACACAGAGTATTTTCAATTTCCTGTCTGGAAGCTCGCGGCGAGCTTCAAAGTTATAAATACCAGTTTACCAGGTGCCGAGCTCACAAAAACTCACACTACGGTGGAAATAGTGAAGGTTTCAGCCATATAAACAAGGATTTGATATTAATAACTGAAATATTTTTAAAAAAATTTGACTACCGGACACTAAGTATTTTGAAAAACCTGTCCGGCTGCCGGACATATAGACACAGCATAAAACAATAATTGTTAATAGGCACTTTGTTATTCAACGAGATGCAAATATGTTGCACGGTATTCTGCAGTTTAGCCTTTGACTAATGTTACCAATGTATTTTTCATTAAATTAAATTAGGTAATTTATAGGCACGGCTCTCAGGAAGAGCATTTTATGTATGAAGGAGAAACCTGGTTAAATAAAGATTATGTATCTATGTATGTACCAGACTTTGGGTCTTTCTGCGTGTACTGGTACTCATTGTCTTCTATTGTCTTGTTTTGCATTTGTATTATTGTCGTTCTTTGTTCCTTTTGTTTTACATCATCTGTGCTCCGGTACACAGAGAAAGAACCCAGAGTTTTAACTGGCTGAAAATCTTGTTGGGGAAAGTTCATTTAATATGTTTATTATTGTTATTATCATTATTATTATGGTGTGCCTGTGACTGCAGCAGTAGGATGGGTAAGAGCAGTCATTAATTTTTCATTAATTATTTAGAGGTCAAAATAAAATTAAAAATATTTACTGATTACAACAGTTACCAATAAAAAGAAAAAAGAATTAGACTTTTATAGTGCACATGTCCCAAGGCAATTTACATACACGAGCAGATAAAGCTGAGTTTTAGTGGATGTCAATCAAAGAAAAGTGGTTAAAATTATTTTAGATCCTGACAGGATTTCAAGCAAACAGAGCTATAAAAGATCGACAATTTTTCCCGCTGAGAGATGGTAAAACTTGATCAAACTTGATTTCCAAACCAGAGGAAACCAGGGAGGCAGCGTGGTCGAGTGGTTAGGGCGTCGGACTTGTAATCCGGAGGTCCCGGGTTCAAGTCCCGCTCTGACCACTTGCTGGAGTTGTTTCACGGCAGACCCGAGTTCAACTCCTCGACCACGCTTGTAAAATAGCCAACTGGTTTGCCTCCTGCCAGTTGGGATTTTTAAAATGTTATGTTCTATTTGAATATTTGTTTCTTTATTTAGTGTCCCCAATTAGTGCTTGCGCGCTAAATACATTGACACTTAAATAAAGTGATTATTATTATTATTGTTAAAGAAAAGCTGCTGCTTGTTGAAACCATATTTATGTTGAAACCATTTTATAGAATAAAACTTTTAATTTTACTGCACACGATAATTTGCAACTCAGTGATGCATGATGAATAGTAGCGGATCATAATCATAAAGCTGCAGCTGCATGCAGCGCCAGTTTTTTTATCACGTTAAATGAAATCTTCTCTTTAAAACTTTAATTGACTTTCAATTTGGTTGTTTTAAAATGTTTACTATTTCTTTTTGGTAAAATTGTTTGAAATCCAGTCGGAATTTAAAAAACAATGTTAACGGCTTTCCTTTGATTGAAATCCACCAAACTCAAGTTTGACCTTAATCTGGGATGAAGAGTGGGGTCACATGTGAATGTTAACTGCTGTAAAAAAAAACGGAGGCAAAGCGGAATTTTGAAAGTTAAATATTTTTCCTGTGGTGACCATTAATTTAATTTTTTTTTTATGTAACAGGTCTCTCATATTTTTAGCTACTCCGCCAAATTTGGATGCAGGGATCTTGCTAACCAATCAGAATATCAAAAAAAGTCCACCACAGTTTTGTTGACTGATTCCTTAATAGATAATTACTGAGGCTCGCAGCATTATTAGGTATATTGCAGGCAGCTGAGGGCGCAGCCCGAAGCTGCCTGCAATATACCTAATAATGCTGTGAGCCGAAGTAATTATCTATTATAATTACTGTTTCTCATCAAAACCCATTGGTTTCTTTCTGCATTGTATCTTCGATTTTAGCCACCCCTTTGGCTGTTGTTTTCATTTTGAATACAGTTATAACAATTAAATTAGCACTTATTGTTGCTACGTATACAGTGTGGTGGCCATTACGTAACCCCCAAATCCTCTGTTGTTGTGAAGATTATTTAGCTAATGACAATTTATCCTCACAAAATCGTATTGTTCTCCCTATACATTGTATCCTCGATTTTAGCCGCCCTTTGGCTGTTACATTGATTTTGAATACAGCTATAACTATGAAATTAGCACTTCTTGTGACTACGTACACTATACAGTGCGGTGGCGATTACATAACCCTCAATTCCTCAGTTGTTGTGAGGATTATGTAACTACGATCATGTGTGAACATTAGTATTGAATTTATTTGTTGTTGACGAGAATGTTCACAAAAATTTGCATACTTTAAAACCCAGAGTACTCAGTCATTTTATTCAGTACCTAGCTCACTTGTTGGAAGCATGGAGGATTCATCGGAAGACGAATCAGCGATTTTTATCACGCAGAGTTCGCATCGGGGAGTGAATTTTTGCAGTACACCGAGGATATAAGTAAGACTAATAATGGGGGATTGGGCCATTTGCGTATCAAAAGGAAAGTTGTTCGGACATATAAGAATTTGACTAATGTAGATCGTTGCCCGGTTGAACTGTATAAGAAATATATGTCTCATGTCCCAATGGAAGTCAGCGATAACGTGTTTTATTTGCGAGCTTTGCATAAGCCAAAAGGGGACATCTGGTATTACAAAAAAGGAACGGGGAGAGAAACTTTGGGGAATGTGGTAAAGAAAATTATGAAAAAAGGGGGGTTCGATGGACACTATACTAATCATTCCCTTCGGCGTAGTTGTGCTAAGCGATTGTATGATGGCGGTGAACGTGTACCAAGGGGGGGAAAGGGCGTATAAATGTACGTCATCGACACTTAACAGGAAAGCAAGTGAAATCTTGCAGGGAACGACTTCAAAACATGTTGGAATTAATGTCGAGGTAAATGAAGAAAAATGTATTAAGGAAGATGATGAACATAAGTGCAGTGAGCAAAAAAAAGAAAAGGGGTTAAAGGAAAAATCCATTGAGCCAGAAACAAGTGAAGTTTGTAATCAGTCCTTGTATGAGGTGTAAACAAGTTACGATTTATAATAAATTGAATATCTTTGTGTTCACATATCTCCTGGAATAGTTTTCTTGTGTACTGTTTATTTTAGAAAGTTATATCTTCAGTTGTACATTACATAGTGGGATTCCAATTTAAACAAATGTTAGCGGCAAAAATAATAGGGGTAAGACCCAAACGGTCTTTTAATAACGAAATCATCAGGGCGGGATACTTAAACCTGGTAAAAACGGGCTAACTGCAATATTTTTAATATTGCAGTGTGCACACTGCAATATTAAAAATATTGCAGTTAGTCTGTTTTAGCACGTTTAGTATTACCCCTGATAATTTCCCTTGCTAACAAAAAGGACCGCCCCCGTTTTCCTCAGACACTTGGAATCAAAACTCCTAATCACGCTGCAATCGTTGATATAATGCAGAGAGAGAACAATAGGATTTGATGAGGATCAGTAATTATTTCTGAATAACACTGTGTAGCTATTTCAGTATTTCATATCTGATGAATTCTATTGATTAACCCTCGGTTGTTTGGCAGTTTATAGGCTCCCGGCCTTTTGTAAAAGAAAATAAGTCGCTAAAATTATATTTTTATCGAAAACTACTTTTATTAAGTTTTCCATTGATTATGATATATAGTTTGTCATATTACTCCTAAAACTGGTGCGTGCACAAAGGACAAGCACAAGGACACCCGTGACTTACCAATTCTAAATTTAGATTTATTGCTTAAATGCGTTTCAGTCGGGTTTACCTATTCCCCAGAATGTTCTCAAAATTACATCAACTGCGAGAACTGTTTGATATCAAAAGCTCATGAAAATATTCAGTCGTTGTTGGATCAGTCAACCGCAAGAACTGTTCTCAAAATGACACTTGATATCACCTGCGAGAACTGTTTGATCAAAAGCTTGCGAAAATATTCAAAAGTTGTTGGATCGGTCAACCCCGAGAACTGTTCTCAAAATGACACTTGATATCAACTGCAAGAATTGTTTGATCTAAAGCTTTTTCTCTCTCAAATTTCCAACAAGCACCTTGCTAAAATTGTAATTCCCCTTTAAGGGGGAGTAGGGGGAGTGGATTATGCTCTGTAGACCATTTAATACAGTTTATACTGAGTGCATTTTATCCAGCTAGATATGTAATGTCATAAATATGTCACACAATATATGCTACACCTTAGTTATGGCTTGTGAACACATTTAGCTTGTTTGACCTTTTCACAAATCCATGAATAGTTTTGTATGGTTTGCCTTGTGTATAAATACAAGCTTGTAACTATTACTTGTAAATCTCTTTGATGATGTCTGTGGTAGTCAGACAAAATGCATAAAAGAAAATAAATGAGTTTTCCAAACTTACATTTGTACAACTGGTGCTGCTCACTAGTTTAGCTTTACAAAATATTGCTTCCTTTTAAACTGTCAGGTAATGGTTTGTGTTAATTGCTGCTGTTGTCAGGTACCAAAACCGTTTTACTGATGAGACCCGAGGCGCAAGCTTTTAGCCAGCAGGGTGTCCAGGTGTCCTGTGGATGCCCACTTTTTGAAGAAATTCATGAAAATTGCACCTAATCCTTTAAAAAATTGTGATGGAAAATATCTTCTGGACAGCCACTTTTCAATTTCTGGCTAAAAGCCTGCCAAGGCGGCTGTATTTAAGTTAGTTTCCTGCATTAAACACATTCAAGAATTAATTAACTTTCTACTGATCATTGCAAATGTTCGCTGAAATTAAATCCGTGACAATTTAATCCACAGAAATTAAATCTTAAAGTGCCACTAACTTACCATAAATAAATGTGGGGCAGTTGCCATTTACCCTTCCTTACTCTTGGTCTCTCCTGTCACCTCTTCTTTTCTTCATTTTCAACAAATTAAATAAGAAGGAACAAATATTTCTGGAAGTGATGACAAGTCAGACCCTTTTGTTACTGACTGAAATGAGTGGTCACATAATATTTTTTGCACATGCATGTACAATGCACATGCAATGTAACTCTATTTTGGGGGGCTGGTAGCTAAGTACTTTTCTTGATTTTTAACTCTATTGATAAAATTTAGCCATTTGTCCTACTAACTGCCATGTAATCATTATATAATAATTATCATTGTATGATATGACAGTTTTAAACATGCATTATCTTATTTTGTGACAAATCTTTTTTGTTTTTATGTTATGATATGGCAGTTTTAGTCTTTCATTGTTGTATTCATTTTATGACAAATGTATCTTTTTTCTTTTAGGCATTTGGCCATTCTTCCCTGAAATTTACTAAAAAGAAATCTTAAACATGCTTGGGCTATGGCGTCCACTTCACAGCAATCTCAAGTAAACAACCAAGCTGATGGGTCCAGGAAAGTTAAAGTCACTATTTTGGCTTCTGAATGGGGATCAAGCAAAGGAGGACTTTCTACCATAAACAGAGAGTTGGCCATTCAGTTGGCTAAATGCCCTGAAGTGGAAATCACCTTCTTTTTACCAAAATGCAGTGAAGAGGATAAGAACATAGCCCTTAGGCACAAAATAGAGATTGTTGAGGCAACACGGCGGCCTGGCTTTGAAGAACTGGAATGGCTTAGCTTCCCACCAGAAAATTTGCAAATTGACGTAATCGTCGGTCATGGGGTAAAACTCGGTCACCAGGCACAAGTCATTAGAGACTCCAAAAAGAGCCGGTGGGTTCAAGTTGTTCACACAGACCCAGAGGAACTGGGAATGTTTAAGAATTTCCTTGATCCAATTTCAAAGGGAGAAGAAAAGCACAAGACTGAAGTAGAACTTTGTGAAATGGCAGATCTCGTTGTAGGAGTTGGACCTAAGTTGAGTGAGGCTTTCCATTCATATCTTCGTGGATGTCAAAATAATCTAACTGTTCTTGACTTCACCCCTGGAGTTTTTGATGAATTTGTGAGTGTAAAACATGTTCCTAACGAGAGCAAAAGTTGCAGCATCTTGGTGTTTGGCCGTGGAGATGCTGAGGATTTTGAAGTAAAGGGATTTGACATCGCAGGAGAAGCTGTTGCTACATTACCCAACACTCGTCTTGTGTTTGTTGGGGCACCAGATGGAAAACATGAGGAAATAAAACAACGGTTCACTGGATGTGGAATTATTGCCAGATGCTTAAAAGTAAGAGGCTACATGAAAAGCAGAGAGCATTTGAAACGCTTGTTCCAAGAAGTGGACCTTGTACTGATGCCTTCAAGAACAGAGGGCTTTGGGTTGACAGGTCTTGAAGCCCTGTCAGCTGGTCTCCCTGTGCTCATCAGTCAGAACTCGGGTTTTGGAGAAGCCCTAAGAAAGGTACCATTTGGCTCATCATTCGTAGTTGACTCAGAGGATCCCAAGGTATGGGCTGAAGCCATCAAGAGAATCTGGGACAAAGGCAGGCAGGAGCGGCTTGAGGAGGCGGAAACTTTGCGCACTTCTTATGAGAAGAAATACAGCTGGGCCAAGCAGAGCAAGGATCTTGTTGACAAGATGATTAGCATTGTTCATGGTATGAGTCTTCAATTGCCTTGCATACATATTGGTCCTCGATTGAAGTAACATTAAGCCTGTTAACGTAAAAGCCACCAGAAAGTTTAAAAAATAATTATAAAAGTTGGCAAACTATAGTGATACGTAGTTCTGCTCAAAAGAAAGTTACTTCCCTCTTGTGAGATGTGAATCACTTCATTCACTACACAAATCGGGTTGCATGCTATATGCAAATTGTAGCAAACAAAGCCCCAGAACTGTATCGTGACGTAAAATTCTCCTGCGACCTTATGGTGGCTCGCAGCATTTCTAGTAATTTTCTGTACTTACACTTTGGTGAATCAATACCACCACTTTTTATCAGCTAGTGCTACAATTAGTTGTCAAACAAATGCCCAGCCACTGGTGAACAAGTTATGGTCTTTTTTATGATGTGACAGGTAACCATAACAGTATAACCTGTCTTCCTTAATTTTAGCTTTAAGGGCTAATTACTAAAAAAACGAGCTCGGCGACCCCTATTTTTTATTACTGAATTGAAAGTAGCATGTTAAGATACAAGGGGTTCAGAGCCACCTTAACTTTTCAAAACGTTAAGGTGGCTCTGAACCCCTTACCAACAATGTTTTTAAACCTTGCAAAAAGTTGTGTCTTGGCATGCTAATTGCAATTCGATAAATCTTGCCCTTCTCCATTTTTTTTTAATATCTTGTTATTAACTTCAAAAAACGTATGTAATAATAAAAAAATGGAGTAAATTAAAAAAAAATTGATAATAAGAAATGAGGGCCACCAAGTTCATTTTTGAGTTATAAGCCCTTAAAGGTAAAATTAAGGGTGTCTTTAACAGGGTACACTGTTACTATGGTAACTTTTTACATCATTGAAGAGACCATAACTTCTTCACCAATAACTGGGCATCTGTTTAATATAATTATTGTAGCATCGACTGATAAACAATTGTAGTGGTAATCCGTCAAAGTGCAGTTGTTGAAAAATGCTGAGAACTATTCTGAGTCACCTTTAGCTATTGTAAAGCTTAACAATAGGACGTGGACAAATTTGACATTAGGCTCGATTACCAGCCGCTGTTCGGGAAACGAGCCCGCGCTCCTCCCCCGAAGGCTCAGAGACCGGACGCGAGATTGCGGCGGAAATCGAGCCTAATTTGACATCATTTCGAGCAAAATTGTGAAGAACTGTTTTGTGAATTCCTAGCAGTACTGTAATTAATTATAACACATTCTGTCAAATGCAACTTCAAGGAACCGGCGTTTATTATGGCTCTATTAAAAAACACCAACTCTTGTAAATCTAAAGTAATTAAGTTCACTCTTGATATAAAAAGATATTATTGTGGCAGGAATAAACGTCTGGTTGCCGGTTTAAAGCAAAAAACATCCAAACGTTGGGCGCAAACGTAGCAAACTTTGTAGCAAAAAAAAAAAGATGTTTAATACATTGGTGGCAATTTTGTTTTTCACAGGTTCATGCCGATCTACAGGAACGAGTTTCAGGCATAAAACGTAGTGCCCAGTATCTTCAAGAAGAGGAGAGTATTATGGAGGAAAGCGTTAAATCTTTGAAGTCAGACCTACCAGATGTGCGACAGCGTTTAACACAAGTGGAAGCTGAGAAACGAGGCTCTGTTATCCCTCAGATTAGTTGTGGTGAGAAAATGATTTAATAAGCTATTACATTTATAAAAATATCCAGTTGACTCAACACGAACAACGTGCCAGAATAATGTAAAAGCATTCACTTCGTAATTGCTTGAATTTCTTTGCTTGAATTTCCTTCAATCAAGGTCATTGCGCATGCCTCCAGTTATTACGTAACTTTTGAATGCTGTCACGCGTTTCGTCAATACGCATCGTTGTAATCTCTCTCCATTATTTTTCTGTTTTTCTTTGGCCTTGTAGATTATATTTTACCTTGAAAACGCTTATTTCATCCTAATTTCAGCGAATCATTTTTCACGTGATTATAAGCGGCGCCTACAAAATTAGAAACTCAATGCCATTTCACCGATTTTGGATGATCAGAACCCATTGTGCTGTATTACAAGTCACGGTTCATCAGGGAGGATTTTTCTTTTTGACATTTCAACCCGACAAAATGTCTTTTGACGTAATTTGGTAGGTAAATGTTTCCTCATTATCTATTTAGAGATTGCCAACTGTGAAGCAGACATCACCTATTTTGCCGATCGTTACGATCCAGATACAAGACAATGGCTGTTTGAAGATTTTGACAAATGGTTCAGTGATCCTGGCGAATCCAGAGCTTATGTTCTCCTGGGTGATGCAGGAATCGGCAAAAGAGTGATGGCAGGAGCCCTGGCACAGCGTACAAGGAAAGCTAGACATTTAGGCGCTGCTTACTTTTGCCGTCATTACGATGGCACAAGAAATGATCCCAGGTATCTTCTTGGGACTATAGCTTGTCAACTCTGTGATTGCAATAGTCAGTACAGTAATTTAGTGGGAGGGGAGGGTGGTGTAAGAATAATGTTAACCAATCAGTCTAAATTAGGAGTTCATGAGCTTTTTACAAAATTATTGGAAGAGCCACTAGGTAATTGCGACCCTTGTCAGCAGCGCAAATTAGTTGTCATTGACGCTCTGGACGAGACAGAGTATGAGTCCAGGGAAGAGTTTCTTGTTCTTATAAAAGAGCGTTTTCCCCGGCTTCCAAAATGGCTTGTGTTCTTTATCACCAGTCGTCCCGAAGACACAGTACAGAGCAGATTGGAGAGATACAACCCGTGCGTTAGGATTTGTGCAGGAAATAGTGAACAGCCCAGCTGTTATCAACAGCACGAGCAGGACATTCAGCATTTTTTAGAAAAGAATGTAGATTTCTCCCGTCTCCGCTACTCGGTGGAAGAGGTCACGATGAAGTGTAATGGACTTTTCCTTTATGCTTTCTACATTGCGAAAGTACTTAAAGATTCAGTACATTCAGGTAAGATTGATCAGTTGAGTCAGCTGAGCGACTTTTTTCCGGGCAATATTGAAGATTACTTTCGTGCAAATTTCCAGCGTGTGTTTAGGAAAGTGGGAGCAGATCTCTATAAGAAGTTGTTTGGCTGTATCATAACTGCACCGGCCCCACTTCCTGTATCATTTTTTTCATTCGTTCTTAACAGAGAGAACTCAAATCTTGAAGAGCAGGATGTGATAGATGCCGTTTCACTTTTTGTGGTACTTCGAACGTCTGATCAGACGATGACCTTTATTCACAATCTGATCCCGGCGTGGTTAACAAACAAGAAAAAAGCTGGAAAGTTGTTCATTGACAAAAAGATCGCAGGTAAGTACCTCAGAAACATATTTGTCCAGATTCTCTCTGATGTTGTCGACAAACCGATGGAAACTTTGCAATGTGTAGATGCTGATTTGCAGAACTTTGTTTTACACATTGCTGTTCGATTTTTGTGTCAAAATGGGGACAAGGATTTGCTGAAATTTGTGTTTAGTTGCTTGACAAGTTATCGCTTATTGGAGAAAAGGATTCAAATTGGAAGAATTGAGGTCTACCACCTACTTGAAGATTTGAAGCTTGCAGCCGGCTGCTGTACTGTCGATGAGGCGCAGAAACAACATATCCTTCAAGAGATCTCCTTAACTCTTGAAACCGATGTTCATGTTCTTTTAGAATGTCCTCACCTATTGCGGTCATGCATACAAAACGCTTCAAACGTTGTCCAGCAGAGCATTTCGGTTCCTCGTGTGTCAGTTACTTGGATGGAGTGGAATATTTGTGATATTTCTGCTGTTGAATTTCTTTCTGGATGTAACTGCTTTGCTACAGCTTCTGATAGAAAGACTGTGGCTGTGGCAAAGGGCCTCTCTCTCCTTTTCGTTGATTCATCCACACTTCAAACAGTGAGCGGAAGTAGTAATAAGAGGTACCGTAGCTCACTTTACATCATCCATAAAAGTATTGAGTTTTGCCCGTTAGGTTTCCTCGTTAAATTTTTCAAGATTTTTTCAAAAAATCCTCGTTAAATTTCCAAAATTGTCGTTAATTTAGTGTATTTTGGAAATTTTCCTCGGTAAAAACCCAGTGGGTAACCATCTTACCCGTACTTCAGCATTTTTGAAAAAATTCTGGCTCACTTCCCAAAAAACACACATCCCTCATGAGCTCACTTTCCAAAAAAACATCCTCATGAGCCATTTTCCAGATATAGTGTTTTATAATTAGCGGCACTCTGAATCACTTTCCAGATCTATAAAACGCAATAATTTAGTATAACCATATGGAAGTGTATCTAATCCGGTTTCAACTTTATTCAAACATCTTTTATCATAAACAAACCGAAAGTCTTTCTCTTGATATTGATTAAAAACTTCTTTTGTTTTTGGATCTCTTGTGATTTTCTGCTCATTGACAAGAGTGATTCTTTCTTTCTGCCGGTTGATGATTTCCTTCATTCCTTTCATATTCAGATATTGACTGTTTTCGTGATTTAGTGTGAAACCTTTTACTTTACAAGTAATTTTTCCTTTTGCAGTCACATAGCTATAAGATTTTGGACCAGAACCGCACCACTCAACAATTTTATCACCTCCAAGCTCATCCGTTAGCTCACCAAGCATATCACCGGTTTCAATTGTTTTACCTCCCGGTCTTTGTACATACCAACAACTGTCGGTATCAAATCCGAGCACCTGTTCTCCGAGAGTATCCAAAACATCGTACAACTTTAGATGCGCATGACTTGTTGTGAATGCGGCAATAAAAATATTTGTGGTGTTAGAATTATCCACAAACTGATCTTTCAAATCATACGTCATCTGCACCATGTCTTCAGTGAGGAACTGAATGAAAAGATTTTCAATGTTATCATCGAGCAAAATTTTGTAAAACTCTTTTGGTTCAGTTACATATTTGTGTTGTTTCATGTTGTTACGCTGTCCGAACTTTCCCCAAAGACTATTCAGACATATTTTCGCAATTGCCCTCCTTCCAGGATTAAATTCTATTTTCCCTAACTCAATTCCCAAACGTTCTTTGACAACCTGTCTAAAATGCTCTTCTGACTCATATTTGCATCCAGGACCGGTTTTAAGTTCAGAGCTTTCCAATTTGATCTTCATGAACTTTTTAACATATTCTTTGAAAAGATCGCTAGATGTCTCTTTGAAATGCCAAACCTCATAAATCTTTTCAATCTTATATCCCTTTTCAAGCGCTTTTTTCATCTCATTTGTACACCATGTTCCGATAAATGATCTTTCAGAGTTCAAATGTAAACATTCTTGTTGTTTTGTTTCTGCACACGTTCGACAAAGAGGAAACAGCAACTTTTCAGCCTTATCGCATCTTATTTTTACCGGTAAAACAGGATGATAAAGCCCTCGAGGTGGAACCACTTTACATTTTATGAACCCGAACCAATTTTTATCAAACCTTTTGGGATTGAAAATCTTTTCAGGATGACCGATCGGATATTCCTCGTGGAATTGAACTGTTGGATACAGGCTGACAAAATCAACATACGCACCCGATTCATTCTCTTTGAAATCATGGGTTAGCTTTGTAATATTTGTTCGACCACCAAAGAAGGCATCTCTGGGGTTAAGCGGCTCCACAAAATCACGTTTCCAATCCTTTTTCATGAAAGATTTGAATTTGGTATTTCGCAGGAGTTCGCACTCATAGATTGTAACAAGATTATAACCGTTATCGATAATCTTATTATTTTTTTCCATCGTACGACGATGAAGAGTTTTCATATCCAACTGATTTTTGGAATTTATCGTATCTGAATCGAAGCATTTCTTGCAACGGTGCCAAAAACATCCCTGAAATTCATAGACAGTATTTGTTGCTTCGCAAAATCCATCGACACATGGTGCACCTTTGAGGCACTCAAGTTTTTTCTCACCACCGTTGAGAGCGTGTTGAATCTTAATACCGTATTTTTCAGATAGATAATCCAACCATGCGATGCTTATTTTCGAATAATTTTCCTGTCGTGTGGTATCTTTTACGACAGCGATTGTTTCTGGTTCCAAATATTTAGCTCTGAAAATTGTCATGCACACACTTGCGATTGTGATATATTGAAACGGATCGATATTTCCGAGATCGATAAACTCTTCACGAAACATCATCATCGATCTTCGAAGAATATCAACGTCAGACCTACAATATTCAATAAGCTCTTTTTGGAAATCAAAAACATAGTTTTCTTTGACACGAGCATCGTGCCATTTGTGAAAAGCTTTTCTTTCATCTTTCTTCATCTGATCATAACCATAGTGTTTCTTGCTCGGAATCGGACCTACATAGTTTTTGTGACACTTTTTGTTGAAATAATGAGGGAAATAACCTTTTTTCAGCTCTTTCAATCCAAACGTTTTTGGGAACGCTGCTAGTCTGTTCTGAACAAAATTCAAACTATCTATGAATCTTATTTTGAATGACTTGATCTCCATCGACATTATTTTTGTACCTGAATATATAACTTCGGGTTTTACGCTATTTTCTACGCACCATTTCAAGATAAACTGAGCATCATAACCTTTTGAATTATGTGCAATGAAGGTATATCCTTTATGCTTCTGCTCCATCTTCTTCTTCCCCTTCTCATCCTCCACCTCATACTCCTCAAACACAAACTTGCAGAATTCTTCAATTGTGTGAAAGACCCACTCATTTCCTTTAAAATCGTGTACCACGGCTAAATTTACTTCGTGAATACCTGTCTCTTGAACGCATTCAAAGTCGAAAAACATATAGTTTTCCGTGTATG
Organism: Cladopsammia gracilis; assembly: GCA_022457155.1. Taxonomy (NCBI): domain Eukaryota; kingdom Metazoa; phylum Cnidaria; class Anthozoa; order Scleractinia; family Dendrophylliidae; genus Cladopsammia; species Cladopsammia gracilis. Next base: position 184,385 of record JAJGOT010000397.1, on the reverse strand, counting down.
TTTGGCAAGAAAAACATATGTAATCTTCAAGACAGCCTGTACATCTTCCTCCTTTGCAATGTGTATTTTTCATAAAACATTTATGCGTTGTTACATCGCAGTAAACTTTGCAGTTGGAACATTTTGAATGTCCGCATTTGTGGGTCTTTAGGTTATGAATCGTTCCATCTCTATCTTCTGAAGTTACGATTATTCTCTCGCATTTCAAACATTTTCCTACATTTTCACACACAATGTCGGGTTTTCCGTATTTTGATCTGTCACGTCTATGCTCATCAAAACATGCTAATCCGAAAAAAGATCTATTACATTTATCGCATGTTATCGGTGGTAAAGAACACTTTTTTCCGTCAGGAAAAGATTTGAAACAAGCGATACATTTTGTCGGACATCTATGCTTATCTCTATGTTCATAGGGTTTCTTGCATGTATGGCAATAATAATCTTTACAAAGAAAGCCTGGCATACTTGTAATGACATCGTAATGATTTTGATTTTTCAAAAGATAGATCTTACTCGCATTTTCAAAAGGAGCGACTATGAAAATTATCTCATTAAACTGGTCAGCATCAACGATATTAATCTCTACTTTCATATGAAATGAAAATCTTTTCACATCTTCAAGAGTAGACCCGAATAGCGATATCGGAACATTAGCTTCTTCGTGAAGTTTCTTTGCCTCCTCTTCCTGCAGTTTTCTCGAAGCGTTGAACCCGTTTTTCAATTGCGAACTTGTCCATCTATCTTTGTTAATATTTGCCACCGCTGTTACAATTGCTCTGGCAAGACAGATGGAATCACTGTTTTTAATCGTTATGACTGACCTTTTTCTTGAAACATTGTCTTTGGTTACACGCAATCGGCCCATCCCCCGGGGAACCTTTACCGACTGAATCTCTATCTTGACCTCGGAGAGCGGTACATCCTTGTATTCAATGAATCTAACTATCTGTTCAACCAGATCCGTCCCAAGGTTATCTGTGATCGTGATCAGTTTTGTACTGACCGGTTTTAGCCAGCTCGGATGGCTTAGTATCCAACGGATCTTGTCACCGTTTTGTAACCCTCTCTCTCTTATTACTTTCGATCCGATCTCTAACAATAATATTGCAATATCGATATCGATTATTGCACGTGGGTTTATTATCTTTACTTTGAATGTGTCGAAAAACGATGGGAACCTTCTATTTTCCTTTGAATAGATCTTAACGATCTCATACGAAACTTTATGTTCAACCCCTTTCAAGTTGTCAAGCTCGTTGTTGAGTAGCTCTCTTTTTGAAAACAGCTGTTTTCTCTGCTTTTTGTTATTTTTCAACTTTTTATTAACCTTTTGGAGTTTTTTCTTGAGCCGCTTGATCTGTTTTTCTTTTCTTTTATTATCCACCAATTCAACATGTGAGGGTGCTTCAAAGTTTTTCTCTTCTCTTTTCTGCCTGCGGGTTTGTTTGGATTTTATCTGATAAGGTTTTGGTTCTGCTTTTCGTGGAGGTGGTGTTTGTTCTCTTTCCCTAGGTGGTGATTCTTCTTCATCTATAAAATTAACGATACCGCGTGGAGGGGAAGTATTTAATCTACTTTCGATGAATTCGATCAGCGCCGCTTTCCTCCTATAACGTGAATAACCTTTCATGCGATGCTCACGTGCAAATGTCTTAAGCTGTTCAACAGTTTTTGACTCCATCTTATATCAATATATTTTATTTTTTAATACCATTTTAAATTTTCATTTCACGTTCATGAAATGAAAAGAATTCTATTCACCGCAGATCTTTCAGTTCTTTCAAATCTACCCAAGAGTTGAATTTATCGCTATACCCGCTCCACTTCACTAACGCTTTACCTTTTCGAGCATCTCGTCGAATCACTTTCTCAATACGGTAAACGTCTTGAACAGCCTTCTGCAGCTCTTCCTTATAAAAAGAACCCGTTATCTCCTCACCCAACTCATCTTTCAGTTTATAAGTTATAGGGTTAGTGTATCGAATCTTATCGACAGTAAAAATCTCTTCAGTCCAATTCGGTGTGTAACCTTTATCGAAAACAGGACGTTTATATTTTGATATTCGAACTTTATCACCAACTTTAAATTTCGGTTTAGTATTCATCCGTTTCATATTACCGTACAAATTTAAGTAAACAGCACTTTCGTTCTTTTTCTTTGACGCTTCCACAGGTGTCATACCGATGCTTCGGTGTTTTGAATTATTGTATTCTGCCACCAGTCTCGGCAACATATCATAATACACGGTATTGTTTTGAACGGTAAACTGTTTATACATTTTCTCTTTTATCGTACGGTTCCATCTTTCACAAACACTAGATTTTTCTTCATTCTCTGTCGAATACATCACTATCTTATTTTTATCCAACAGTTCTTTCATATTCTTGTTGTAATACTCTTTTCCCTTATCCACCCACAGCATTTTCGGTTTTCTTCCTTTCTTGAATAACGAATTGAACGCCTCCCTAACGGTCTCTCCCTTTTTATTCTTCAACGGTACAATCCAACCGTATTTACTGAAAACATCTAACACCATGAGAAGATATCGATATCCCTTATTCCACTTACTTAATTTCTGCATTTCAACAAGGTCAGAACACCATATCTCATCGATTCCGTTTACAATAACACGCCGCCGAGTAAACTTTCGCCTTATGGGTTTATGTAACTCGTCTGCAAGCTTTTCTTGCCACGTCTCTACGTTTCTACTCGGCGGCCTTATCCGTTTCCCAACCCAAGTTTTTGTTTTACGTCGATAGTATTTCTAGCTAACCAATGACCCCATTGTCGATCGTTATAGGGCACGCTATCCAAAGCTTTCACCATTTTTCTATCCGCATCGTTTTTACATTTACGCGGTTCCGGTTTATTTGCACACACAGAATAATCGACGTCATGCTGCATCGCTATGGCATCCGTTTCACCCGTCGGTTTATCGTAGATCTCCAGTATTTTACCTGTTTCCGGATCATACGTCAGTTGTGTATCCAAGTCATTGTATGGTCCTGTGTATTTATGTCCGGGTAATGTCCATCCTCCTTTTGGTTTCGGAAGCTTACCGATCATTTTATGAATGTCGACACCGCTACCGTGGTGAAGCGGATCGAGTCTTTTCGATAAGTCTCCCGTGAAACTGTCCAAAGCCTGATCAATATACTTATTAGCGGTTGATTTAATCTTTTTCTTTACAAAGTCTGATTTGATGGTTTTTGACGCACCTATTCGTCCTAAATTGTAAAGACCTTTCATACCGGCTTTCATAGCTATCTCTCCAAGACTATGACTACCTTCCACATCAAAAAAGCCCCCACCTTGTGGGGGCCCAACTAGTTTCCCGAACTCTTAACGAAACGGGTTTTCTTGATTCCGCAATTAGCGCAAGTGCACCAAAAATAAGTCCTACCGTTGGCGGCTATCTTATAACCGGATGGTTCAGTACAACCGGTTTTTATTTTTTCCTTGACGCAAAATGTTTTTTGTGTTAGCGGTTCCATTTTATTATACGATCTGTATAATAAAAAATTAATTTTAAATACGCTTACATAAAATATTTTTATATGAACTTTTCATTGAACAATGTATCTGTTAAGCTAAACGGTTGCAAGATATCATAAAAATCTTTCTTGAGTGACCATTGATGAAGGAAATAAAGACAATAATAACCGCAAAGGACGCTTTTTATGTTTTGATACTGACTTGAATTATAGATTATCTGTTTTCCGCCACTTGTAAATTCTTCGGGATAGCCCATGCCAAAACTATCGAAATACCACACGAATTTATTATCGTGAGATGGAGCGCAACAAACCCAATGAGTTCCGGCATTTTCAAGCGAATCGAGATTAATAATGCATGGACTATGATTTTTAGGCATAACTTCATCCCTTGAATATATCCCTTTGAAATTAGGAATTCTAAGGTATGAAATCCACTTCATCAGATCAGCATTACTTAGCGGTTTGTTTATGAATTTGGGCTTTACACTCCTTACACTCCTTACAGGAGTGCCCCTACTAACGGTATGCTGTTGAACGGGCTGTTCGGTCCTAAAAGTAACCCTTTTCCCTTTTTTTTAGTTCCCATACCAACAGTATTTTTCCCCCATTGGCCATAAAATGGAGGAGGTTGATAAGGGTACCTACCCACGCTTAGACGCGGTACTCCTTTTCCATCTTTAGGTCTACCCATTCTGGGTGCACCTGAACCGGTCAATTTTTTAAACGCTTCAACAGCCAGCGGAATACCGATACTTGCTAATATCGTTCCCAATAACCCTCCAGATTGTGTTTTTGTCGGCTTTATAAGTACTCGTCCTCCCGATTGAAGAGCGCTCAGAATTTCTTGTTTCTGTTTATTTGTCAGCAAATGTTTATAATCGATCAGTTGTTGAATCTTATCTGGAGGGATGAGGAAACCGCCGGTTTGACCTTTACCGCTTATCTTTTTAACAATTTGACTTGCTCCTTCACTCGCTAAACCGGCAATCGCCGATAAACCGAGTGTTTTAGCTAAAGTCGGTGCTAACGTTTTCGCTAACGGAATAATTGCGCTCCATAGACTTCCACCTTCTCTCAATACTTTTCTAATCTGTGTTTTTGATATTTTTATCTCGACACCGCTTCCAAGCGATTTCGCTTTACTGATTCTATTGATCTGTGTAGACGTTAGCAGTAGCTCATCGTTACCGCTTGTCTGTGACTTCGCTAATCTAATTGTGATGGGGCTGCTTGTTTTATATGCTCTTGCAAGTTTTTCTTTCTGCCCTTCTGATAAACTTACTTTGTAAGGATGGTATCTTGTCATTTTGTATTTAGTATTGTAAAATACAAAATTGTTTTTAAAATGAATTTACGCTTACGCGATGACCAACTCATTCCCAACCTTATCTATTTTTATCAGCTGATCATACAAAACTATCGCATGTACGTTAAAGTTTGCAGTTGCATCTGCTGTCAATGTATATCTGAATAATAACTGTTTAGGATCTCTTGTTATCTTTTCATCTTGACAAGTCAGATCGAAATAGATCAGACCGTAGAGAGAGCTGTAATTGGCGAAATTCAGCTGTGTCCCGCTGTTTACATCAGTTTTCCTCATTGCGTAAGACGCTACATCGTTTAATATTCTTATCTTACTTTCAGCATTATATTGTGTATCCGGGAAATAAAGCCCATTTCCATACTCTAATTTGCAAGTTGCCAGCGATGAGTTATTATCCGCAGCATTTAATTTGAACGTGTCCATAAGATAAGGGTTATCTTCTGCATTATCATTATTCGGTGGAGCGGCTCTTTTCAGATAAACGAAAACATGTTTAACATTATCAATACCAGCGCTTATCTGAAAAAATCCTGATGTTAGTGTAGGAGGTGATTTTGCATACTTCTCCCTTAAATAGTTCCATTGTTTTTCTTTCAAAAAAGAGTTGACAAAATTTGTCGAAATCGAAAGTTTGGGTGTTATTCTAGGAACCCAAAGCAAAAACCTATTCACAACAACTCTTCCCTCATCAACACCGTTAGCCATATGAATCAGCTCGCTATCGTTTTGAAGCTCAATCTCGAATTGTAGCTGCATAGGTACAAGCATCTTATCTTCCAACTCTTCGAAAAAGGAAAAACGATACAGAGGTATAATCGTATTAATGTTTTTAGCGCCACCGTTACCATTGTTTTGAACCGCTTGTGTTTGTACCCGCCTCGCTTCAAATCCTGCATTCGTATTAGCGGTTGTTGCATCCGTATCCAGATACCAGAAACTGTTTTTTGCTGTCGATCTGTTGAAGTCATCAGAGTATTCCAACAAATTTTTAACAAAAGTAACTTTATGCAGATTATCAGTATCATAAATTATCTTATTCGAAGATCTAATCGTCATATGCTTAATTAATGAATGAGCACCGTTAAGAACTGTTATTCTATCAGCTGCCGCATAACCGGCACCGTCTGCTAATTTTTGTAACTGAAATTGTACTTCAAAATAAGCATTATACCAGTCATAATACGACGACCTGTCATTAATTGTGAATATATAACCACCTTTATCTTGTTGTTCTCCAATGGCTGGAGCTCTAATCAAACTATCCAGTTGAAATCTTACCAATTGATTTTTTCGTAAATTTTCACTCGCTCGGAAAGCCATTTGTTTTTATTATAGATTTTATTTTTTTATTTTTATACCGCTACCAGATATCAATCTGTTTAATATCACATTAGTATCTTCTTGTTGTTTTTGTAACGGCCTACTACCAGTACTAGAACTACTAGTACTAGTCGCACTAGTAGTTGCTTTAGGAGATTTTTCTCATTTTACCTAGTTTTTTCATTAACAGATCACCAGATTTTTCAACTGCTTTTTTACCTAGTTTTTCGCCAGCATGAGAAATTCCGGCTTCCAACGCTTTTTTCGCAATAGGTTTCGCGAATTTTTTGAAAACTGCTGATGCCACGGTTTTCATCGGTTTAAAAATATTATCGATAATGACACCTGTTCCTTTGTGCTTGTAAACATGTCTACCCATCTTCGGGTTATAATAACGAGTAAATTCATAAGTTTTCATTTTATTACATTACTATATTATATTCTTTTTAAAATTAATGAGAAAGCTGTATCGGCTCCATTTAGGTTGACCTTTCTTCTTTTTCCGTCCGTGATACGGATTCGGATACTGTCTATTGTGTTTTTATTCACAGGGTTATACGTTACTCTCTTTGGTTCAAGAGTAAAACTATAAGATGGTCGCAGAACAGATGTTGAAAAGGAATAAATGATATCGGTAGCTTCGCCATCAACAAGCGATCTGTTTGTCAGATCACAATGAACGTTCAAAATATCCGTATCTTGAGACAGATTTGGAACTCGGGGGCCGATATTTATCTGTTCCTTCAGAACTTTTTTATCAAAACCGATCAGTTCGTTAAAGTTACTTTGTGTTAGATCGAGTTGATAATTTTCTTTCAGCGTTATTGTTACTCTAAAAGTTGTGGTATTAAAAACCAGGCTGATCGGAAACTCATCGTCTTTTCTAGGTTGTTTTATGACAGTTTCTTTTTGAATATGTAGATTAATATCTTCATAATCCCAAACACCGCCTGGAAAAGAAATATCAGAAAAAGTTTTTCCACCATCAGAGCTGTATCTGATCAACTGATTAGCGTATTTAGCATTAATATTGAACCATGTAAAGCTCATATTGATAATTCTGTTAAGACCGATAACATATTGCTCATTCGGGTCCAAAACAATTGCTTCAGTAAAATTTGTTGTGAAATCTTCAGGTTTGTTGTTGGCTTGTGTTTTGACAGAATATGATGATAACACAATTTCTCTATCCATACTATTTTATAGTGGTGATATTATTTTAATATTTAAAATATTTCTTATAAATCTGTTCAGCCTGCCTTTTATCGATTAGCGATGATTTCAAAAGTTCGTCTAAAATTGTAACTCCGGTATTACGCATCTCGATATTTGTATTACCGGCTATAATTTCACCTATTATCAGTTCAAGTTTTTTGACAAGTTCTTTAGGATTGCTGAAAAATATTAGGTTTCTTCCAAGTCCTTTACCGGTCTTTTTTAATTTATCTCTTCTCACAGTAATTACGGAACTTTCTCGTTGCAGTCGCTCTCTTTGTTCTTTGAGATTTTCCTTTTCTGTAGAATCTTCTAATTTATTGATTAAAGTCGTTAATTTTCGTTTTTCTTTTCCTAACTCTTTTACCGCGCTATCATATGCTTCAAGCGTCTCTTCTGGTGATTCTTCGGTAGTTTCGATAATAGGCAAACCGTATTTTTCAAATACTTCTTTTTCTTCCAGAGCTCTTTGTTGTCTTATTTTCATATATTGACCCGGTGAATATAACGGTGGTGGTGAATCTGCATATGGCAGCGGTGGTTGTTTCTCTTGTTCTGGTAAAACCTCTTCACCAAAATCGATTAAACCTTCTACATCCATCTCTTCATACGGATCTACTTCTGGATAATAATCAATATCTTTAGCACTTTGCTTTTTCTTCTTTGGTCTTGTTGATGTTGGTGTTGATACCGGTACATCTAATTTTGATGTTATCGGCTTAAATATTTTTTCATAAGCCAATTGACTTGTCTCTTCGCCTAATTTTTTCTTTGTTAGCGTTTCATGAACAAAATTAATCTTATTCCCCAACTTAGTTTGTTGTTTTGCAAGTTCTTTCCACTTAATTAAACTCATTTTATTACTATTATTCGATTTTAAATTTTATAATTGTTATTTCAGTAAGATGAAGTTTATAAACTATGATGTGGATGATATGGTTACGAGCTACAAGCAGCGACAACCTTTCATGCCAGAACAGAATTTCAGAATGTTGATTTGTGGCCCTTCAGGTTCTGGAAAAACAAATCTTTTGCTAGATATGATTATTCGTTTATTGTTTTTTGACAAGGCTTATCTGTATGCGAAAAATTTAGATCAATCTAAATATCAGTTCTTATTACGAGAATTTAAACCGATTAGTGAAGAAGCAGGTTTTGATGTTATAGAAGCAAGTAACGATTATATTATACCGGTTTCTGAATTAACGGACGAGAACCAAAAAATAGTTATATTCGATGATTTTGTTTGTGAAAAGAACCAAGATCCGTTGATTGATTATTTTATCAATGGCAGACATAAAAATTGTAGCGTTATCTATCTTTCACAAAGTTATTATAAAACACCAAAAGATATACGTCTAAACTGTTCACATTTTTGTATTTTTGAATTTCCAAGCAATAACGAAGTTTCTATGTTTTGTCGTGAAAATAATGTTGATAAAAATCAATATGAAATGGCTACTAGAGACCCATATTCTTTTCTATATATTGACAAACCAAAGAAAAGAATATTAAAAAATTTTAATGAAAATATAATCTAAAATGAGCTATTCAAATGGGTTATTATCAGACAACATAACTAGTTGCATAGCAACTAAAACGGAAGGAAAACAAGGGCCGCAAGGATTACCAGGTGTCGGTTTTAAATTAACGTCTTCGGGTGATTACGATATTCAAAACAAAAGATTGGTGAATGTCGCCGATCCGGTAAATTTAAAGGATGTAACGAACTGGGGTACCGCTAAAACACACTTTCTGAACTTGGATGGATCGACTCATATGACCGGTGATTTAGATCTTCGAGGAAATAAAATCATTCTTCCCGGAGAGATCGATATGAACAGAAAACTTATCACCAATATGGATACGGACGAAGATAACGATTTATGCGCTGTCAATATGGTGACTCTGAAAAAATTTCATCCTAACGCTCCTGAACCAACGCATGAGGTCGTGAAAAATATCGATCTGAAAGAACGTTTCAATGTTGTTCAATCGAAACAACAGACTTATCACGATTTAGGAGCAAATTATAACAATCTTGTCTCTTACAACGATGTTAGGAATATTTTCTTATCCCGCAAAGAGACGTTTCCGATGGAAAGCGGGCTGGATATGGGGAACAATACGGTTTATAATATGAAGGACCCAACGGTCGCCGACCAAGGAGCAAATAAAAGATACGTGGATCATATAATTTCGGGTAAATTGAGTAATCCGTCCGGTGAAGATTTCGATATGTCAAACCATAAGATTATAAATTTAGAAGATCCGCAAAATAGTTCCGACGCATGCAATAAATCTTATGTTGACGGTGCTGATAAAAATCTTGATCTCAAGATAGGGGGTGTGGTAGTTCATACGATAGAAATAGAAGAGAGGCTTAAAAAATATGTTGACGAATCGCATATTACCACTTCGGAAGATATGAAAGATGAGTTCCGATACATAATGGAAAATGTTGACGAAAGCTCATCCGAGCATGGTATAACCGTTACCGGTATAGTCGATTTGGTAGAGTCGCCGCATACGTTAAACAAAAAAGTTTACAGTCTTTTATTACACAAACATCCACTAAATAGCTACGCATCAAGAATCGGTTTTAATATGTATAAATTACCGGATGGAGAATATACCGTTTGTATCGAATTTATCCCTCCAACAATGAGCGGCGTCAGCGTTGATGTTCAATCGGCTTCTATAAATATCGGTAAACAACCGACAAAAAACTTTACTAATTACAGTCGAAGCATTATCCATCTACATAAGTGGAAAATTTCACCACCGGAGTATATTAGGGTCGATTTAAAATGTAGCGGCTCGCCAACATCAGCTTCGCAAGCTCAAGCCTATCTTGTAATTTACGGAATAAAAGGAAACCATTCAGATGTACCGGCCAGTGTTTATGATTCTCCTTATATTTTGGAGAGTAGGAAAATGGTTATGCAAACCGATCTGGATATGAACAGCTACTCAATTATCAATTCACCAAGTCCCAGCGGTGGTGCGTTTGTAATTCACGGTCTTTACGAGAGAACTGCGAATCAGTTGTTTACTCTATTTTCAGGAGATGAATATGCTATGGTTCCGGTTAAGTGTAAAATTGTAAAATGTTGCGTTAACATTCTCGATACGCTCGAAACATACCCTCATATCGCCGTGTTGATAAACAATGTAATAGGAAGAGGAGGGGGTGGTAAGAAACAGGTCTGTCACTTGACTAACGATGTAGTTATGGAAGAATGTGATTTATTTCGTGTGAGAATACAAAGTTTACAAGGAACTACCATCAATAAATGTTTGGTAAGTCTGTGGCTTGAGACGATGTAATTTTTTACGCGAATTAAAATTTATTATACGCTACGTATAATAAATTAGATGATCTTTCAGATCTTAGCGTGTTCAAGCGCTTCTACGACCTCTCTGGCGATCTCTCGAGTTTCTCTTAACCATTGAGGACTATGAACATGGTCATTTATAAAAGAGACAAGAATGAAAATGAATGCGATCATTTTTAAAATTATATTATTATTCTTTATAAAATGAGATACGATCTTTTTGCATTCAATCACATCGATACATCGATCGACGAGACAAAATTAACGGTGATCAAATCCCTTTACAGTTTTTATCACAAGAAATGGTGGTGTTATAAAAAAACTTTTAGACATCTCAAACGGATGAATCTCTTGTGTAAATTGAGTTCATCCTCTCTTATCGCCGGTGGTACAATTGCCGGTGGAATTACGTTGAACCCTATTATTTTAGGTGTCATTTCCGGTGCAGGGTTGTTGGTCAAAACATTTACCGATTATAAAAATTATAACCGACGGATTGAGATGAGTAAATTTGCATTTACAACATACCAGAAAGTTTTGGTTGACTTACGTTCTTGTCTGCGAGGAAAACAGTTCGAACATGAATCGTTTGTTAACGATATGAGGTTGATCGATGAGATAATCATCGATCTATGTCCAGCAATAAATAGTCGAATCGAAGATCGATATGATAAAAAATTCAAATGAACATAAAGATTTGGTATTAAATAAATAAAATGGATGATGGATGGGAAAGACCGTTGATTAATCGAACAGATTATACCTTCAAAGAATTACGCCATTTAGCAAAAGAGAAGAAAATTAAAGGTTGGTATCTAATGAGGAAAGCTAAACTCATCGATGTTTTGACTGAATTAGATATATATGAACCTCTAGTAAAAGTTCGTAAAGATGATCAACAATAAATAACCGTGTTGAAAAAAGATACGATGAAAAGTTTTCATAAAAAAGTGCAAAACCCTGGTCGGGGGGTGCTCGGTTGGCTGTTTCTGTGCCTCACCGAAGTGAGGACTTTTGCCTCACCGAAGTGAGGACTTTTCCCGCTGACAAAGCGGGTGTCATCCCATTTTATACCTCTGGGTGAGGTTAAGTTCTCCGAAGAGATCTTTGAGCACCCCCCTGTTATCAGTTGGGCCGGGGCTGGTTCACCAGAGCGTAGTCAACTGACTCAACTACACTGCTACCCCGTAGGTCTGACATCGTATGAACCGTAAGCAGGGTTCTGACAGTGGCCAACCGTCTCCCCCTGAGTTCTATCGAATTACAGACTTATTAATATATATAGTTTCATCGAACTATTTATATAGGTAGAGGTTATCGCGCTCACACATGTGGTACGTGTCAAGTGTCACGCGCGCGTTTCACGCGTGACTGCGCATGCACTTTAGAAGGTTTCACACATCGATGAACACGTACGCAATTCTCGGAAAAGATGAATAAATTAAGATCGATTTCTCGGAAAAACGTCGCGATAAACAAGCGCTTGTTAATCAAAAAAATGGTATTAAAAATATAAAGTACCTTATAAAACAAATGGAAAAGTCTGTGAAAGAGTTGAAAGCTGAAGCAAAAGAGCAGAAAATTAAAGGATGGTATCTAATGCGGAAAGCCGAACTCATCGATGCTTTACAAGCTGTAGAATTGAAAGAACCTGTGAAATCACCAGAACGTAAAGAAAAACTTTGCCCACACGGGAAAAATAAATACAATTGTAAGGAGTGTTCGGGATCAAGGATTTGTGAACACGGTAGACGACGGTATTTTTGTAAAGATTGTGGTGGAAGCGGAATCTGCATTCATGGAAATAACAAGTACTATTGCAAGGAGTGTAGTGGAAATCAGTTTTGTGAACACAATCGAGTGAAATATTATTGCAAAGAATGCGGTGGAAACGGTATCTGTATTCATAAGAAAGATAAACGCTGTTGCAAGGATTGCAGGTAGGAATGAAGCTTGAATATTTTTCATTTCTTTTACTAGAAATGAAAAATGGTCTTAAGGAAATAAATATGTAATTATAACAACATGCAACTGTCAATTCTTTCAGATGTTCGCAATGAAGATATTATTTTCAGCAAACCGATAAAAAATGACCTTTACAATTATCAAAGGATTAAAATACAAATCGATTACGGTGATAATAAAAAAGGTCCTTTAGTCATTGAAACACCGTTTCTTTTCAGTTTTGGTGTAACCGAAAGAAGAAGTAAAGAAGACGGAACTCGTGAGCTACTTGGATATTCTATTCCGGTTTGTTTATGGTCCAAAGACAATCAACCGACACCGGACGAAGAAGAGTTTTATTTTTCTTTGGAAAATTTTGAAGAACTTTGCCGTAAGCACTTGGAAGAGACTTTTGATCCAGAAATTGCTGGCGAATTAAATAATATTTTGTATTGCAAGAGCAGTGATATAGGAAATAATCCACCGATATTGTATGCCAAACTCAATTATTCGGAAAAGTCGAATAAATTCTTAACGCTATTCAAAGCGAAAGGAAACAAAAATGTTGATCCGCTCGACTATCTTAATTCATATTGTCATGTCAAAATGGCTCTGTTAATTGATAGTATTTATATCGGTGAAAAAGCTGTTTCGATTCAGGTAAAGGTTCATGAGGTATATTTCAGACCGTTACCTCAACGAGAATCGCTATTATCGATACCTGAAGAAAGCGAAGATGATGAAGAAGATTGAATATCTGTTTATTTTTCATTTCTTTTACTAGAAATGAAAAAAATCGTCTTAAAAAATAAATATGGTAATATAACAACATGCAACTGTTAAGTCCTTCAAAAGTTTTAGAATATTCATCAAATATTATTTTCCATAAACCGGTAAAAAACAGCAAAACCGGTTTTGAAATAATCAAAATTGACACCTATAAAGGTCCGCTAGTAATCGATTCACCATTTCTTCGAATTTATGGTGTAAAAGAGACATATAGTCAAAATGAAAGTAGTAAACTACTTGGTTACACCATTCCTGTTCGCTTATACGGTGAAGAAGGATGCAGTCGAATGTCAACGAAAGAAGAAGAAAAGTTTATTGATTGTATGGTTTTTATTAGAGACATCTGTAGGCGACATTTAAAAGGTGTTTATGGTGAAAAAATAGCTAATAAAATAAAAGGTATTTTTTATGGTTTTCAGTTTGAAGGTATGGGTACAAGAATTACTGGGGGATCGATTCGATCTGAAATGTTTAATGTTAAACTTCTCAAACATTCAAAACAAAAGGATAAGATCTTAACAAGAATCGCAAAGAGAAAGCTAGAAAAAGTCAAATTGGCTCTGTTAATCGATAGTATTTATATCAGCAAAGAAGAAGTTTCATTTCAAGTTACGGTACATGATATATATGTTAACCCACAAGATTCACCACTTACAATACCTGAAGAAAGCGAAGAGGATGAAGTTTTTTCTTCAAACTGTCCTGTGTTAACAATGAGTATCGATTAAAACACTATATCTGGAAAATGGCTCATGAGGATGTTTTTTTGGAAAGTGAGCTCATGAGGGATGTGTGTTTTTTGGGAAGTGAGCCAGAATTTTTTCAAAAATGCTGAAGTACGGGTAAGATGGTTACCCACTGGGTTTTACCGAGGAAAATTTCCAAAATACACTAAATTAACGACAATTTTGGAAATTTAACGAGGATTTTTTGAAAAAATCTTGAAAAATTTAACGAGGAAACCTAACGGGCAAAACTCAATACTTTTATGGATGATGTAAAGTGAGCTACGGTACCTCTTATTACTACTAGCGGACCTTTTGAAATTCGCGAAGACACGATTAAACAAGTTAGCCATTTAGAGTTTTCTGCGGACGACAAGTTTGTGTTTTTTGGACGACTCGACAAGTGGTTTTCCGTTGAGCGAGGATGTGTCGAGGATCTTCCTCAGTTCGTAGAAAATTCGTTTGATTATGAATGGGGTTTGCTTACATCTGATGGACAGTGTATTGTCGTTAAAAAAGACTGTTTGTTTGATTTTCCTCAGAGCTGTAGAATGCAATTTTGTATAACAGAGTTACTTGCTCTGTGGGCCATGAATGAGATCAAGCAGAGCCAAGATGATCAGAAGACTTGCTCTTTTAGTTGTTTAGAAGGGATAATAGCTGGAATCAGAACCATAGGAGATCAAATGGCACGCTTGCTCGAGTTTCTTCAAATCGACCAAACGTTGTATGAAACTCATGTGACGTTCCTACCAAATGATCCTGCTTGTTATTATTGTGGCAGATTAAAAGAACTTACAAAGTCAAACCAAGAACCCTCCTTGGCAACTGTACGTCAGCTTATCATTGAACTCTATCCTCGCATATTCCAACATCAGGTTTGGAATCTACAGAGTGGGAGACCTTTGCTGCACGACATGTTTTATCTGGGTGCTCAGTTAAATCCATTCACTTATTTTTGTCACGTAACCAGTGCCTTTAACAAGTGGGCAATGTCAATGGGGTGTTGTGGCGTAGACAAAGCTTTGTCAGTTTGCAACATCGCTGTAGTTAATGCCATTTACTTTTTTTAAATAGATGGAGGTGGGCGGGGGAGCGGGAGCAGGTGCGAATGTGGGTGTGGGAGAGGGAGAGGGAGCTGTTGCTGAAGTGGGAGCGGGAGCTGTGGGGGGAGCGGGAGCAGGAGCGGGTGCTGGAGCGGGTGCTGGAGCGGGAGCGGGTGCTGGAGCGGGAGCGGAAGCGGGAGTGGGATCTGGAGCTGGAGCTGGAGCAGGAGCTGGAGATGGAGCGGGAGCGGGAGCGGGAGCGGGAGCGGGAGCGGGAGCGGGAGCGGGAGCGGGAGCGGGAGCGGGAGCGGGAGCGGGAGCGGGAGCGGGAGCGGGAGCGGGAGCGGGAGCGGGAGCGGGAGCGGAGGCTGTATCTGCATGTAGATCTGGAGCTCTTCTGTAAGTCATTCAAGTCTGGTCTTTTTATTAACTTTCCAAAGGGTTGTCTAGATCTTGTTGACACGGGTATTTCACTTTGCGTGTCACCAGAAAAGAAATGGGTGGCTGTACGTAACGATATTGGAAAAATTCATTTTCTGCAAACAGGAGTTCAAGAAGAGGAGTTATGTAATGACTACTCAGAAAAGCAAGAACATAGTATTGCCCGTGTGGTGGACTTCACTTTTACGACTGATGATCTCATTGTTGTTTATTTGTCTGATGAAGACTCACTGCACGCCTTATCTCTCCAGACAGGCGCCGTTTTCA
Source organism: Cladopsammia gracilis (assembly GCA_022457155.1). NCBI lineage: Eukaryota > Metazoa > Cnidaria > Anthozoa > Scleractinia > Dendrophylliidae > Cladopsammia > Cladopsammia gracilis. The sequence continues at coordinate 168,475 of JAJGOT010000397.1, read as the reverse complement.
CGAGTGTGTCGGGACCTAACCTCTTTTACTTTACAGAAGAAAAGGAGATTGGTTATTTGTTTCGTAACGAAACCGATGAAAGAGCCATCTTTTTTACAAATTTATACAGTTGTTTTAAGTTTTTTCCAGGGAGACTTCCCATGAAGTCAGACTTGAGGAAGTGTATAACATCGATCTTCAGTTCGAGTAATACTGTTATATCTGTAAATTCCGATTCAATGGTTACGTTGTGGAATACAACAAATGAAAAAAGAGGCATCACCTTCAAATTTATTTCCAACTGGTCTTTGACAGGTTCAGGTTCGCGCGATCTCCATACGAAGAAATGTGTTCCCTCGCCAGACGGAAAACTCATTGCCATCCAGCAAGAAACCAAGATAGAGCTGTATAGTATTGCACAATCAGAGAGATTCCATTGTACAGTGTTTGAAGCAGACTTTGGTTTCACAGTTGTCTGTTTGACATTTTCGGCTGACGGCAGCTTTCTTTTCTTTTGTATCCAGGATAACTTCAACGAAACGCATTTCTATGTGTGGGATGTTGAAAAGAAAGCTATGTCGGTTTCATTTAAATCACCTGGACTGCTGGTTGTCGAATGTTTTTGCCTTTCATCGGATAAAAGAAACCTAGTATTGTGTGGTGAGTATGAAATTGAGGTCTGAGAGTACGATACGCGTCCCCGCAGCTTACTGAAAAATAGCGGTGTCAAGAAGTCTTACAACAATGTTAAGTTCAGTCAGTGCACTGTTTCCTTGGACAATGAGCTGCTAGTTTGCTGCATCGCGAATATTATTTTTGTCTATAATCTTCATGTTGCTGATTTTCATTCCTCCAAGCGAGTTTTACGTGGACATCTTGGTAAAATTGAGTTCTGCAAGTTTTTAAAAGTGAATCGTTATCTTATATCCTACGCTATTGATGGCATGGTTTTTCTGTGGGATATTATGGAGGCAAAAGCTGCTGGATTCTTAAGAGTAGCACATGGGCTAGACAACATCGTCAGCATGGCCGTGTCCCCAGAGGACGATAGAGTTATTTGTTTTCTATCTTCAGATCGAGTAATTGCGATAAATCTCTGCAAACTTGAGTGTGCTTTATCTTCAGAATTATTGACGGCACCGACGAAAGGCAGAGTGAATACAGCTGAAACAAGTTTGCAACTAACAGGGCGGATAACTTCGGCATGGAACATTCCAACCTCGTCAGTTGAGGATTACACTGCCGAAGCTTTCAAAAGTCCTGACGATTTTCTCGATTCTGACGAATCCGACTAATATATGGTTAATATCAGAAGGAAACCTCACGTTCAAAAATTGCCGGCGATTTTCGTTGACACGGTCAGACACATACACACTTCTGCAGAAAACTGTTGAAAACCTTTGAAGTAGTTGATTGCACGCGTTAAGACCCTGGTCTATTAATAGTCAATAAATGGTCAGGTCTGACAGGATAACTGACTCTCACTGTTGTGCTATGATTCATTTACAAGTTGTCTTAACCCCAAATGATTTTTGTCTCATGAAGCACGTCTTACCAGATCATTACAATGAACAACTTGTTTGATGTTGCTCTGAGAAATCTGTGTTCTCACTTGAGCACTTTGAACTATTCTTATCAGACCAACTCATAAGGAAATAGGTTGTTGTCCTCCAAATTTTTCACCACTAATTTTTCGTGTAGTGACCATGATAATCTCTACCTCGCGCGAATAAAGATTTGTATTTAACGCTTTGTCAGCAACTGCAATTTGTCAGAAACATGGGCGCAGTGCCTTGTTAAACACGCTACTAGTAAATGCTAAAATCGCACGCTGAGTGGTTATCAGATTTAATATTTTTCATTTGTCGCGTTTTAGTCAATTATAGTGTGTATAATCTTGGTTGGGTCCAACGTGAATCAGTTAAAAAAAAAACAAGATTGGATACGAAATGCCTCCAGTGACCATATGTTATCATTTCGTTGTATGATGTGTAGGTCACTCACAGTCACTTACTCAGCCGGCTGCAAGGTAGTCGGCCACGATCTTTCGCCATTGTGTAGGTCAAAACAAATTATTTCAAAAGTTCATTTGGTTGTTTTGGCCTTGTCAAAATGCTTAATTAGAGACACCCCCCTCGCGTCACATTGTTCTTGCGCTAGCATCAAGTTTCTCCTTGGTCATATCAAGTTTAGCGTCATCTCAAAGGTCATTCGCGGTCTCTCCTCGCTAGTTTTAGCTTTGCTCTTACTCCACCGCATCATTCTGTTCGCCATGGGTACCCGCTCAACCCGTTCTTCAAGCAAAAAATCATCCTCTTTTCTCCTCCCTTCGGAAATGGATGCCCTGGCCGCAGCTCTTGGGGAAGATCCTGATCCGATCTACAATCCGGATCCTCAAAACACGGGAGCCATTCCAAAAAAGAAATCATCGAAGAAATCCAAATCCTCAAGCTCCGAAGATCCCTCTGCGTCTGTGGAGAATCTCATACGCTTAGAAGTTTTGCGTAAGGAAAATCTCACCACTCAACTTCAGATCTCTGAAACGCAACTCAAGTTGGCCCAGCTAAACGCAAATGTTTCGTCGCAAGCTTCTGGCGCCACACCCCTATCTTCCCCATCGAAGCTACGTTCGGTCATTGCGCCTAATGCTTCGTCTTCGCCTGTTTTGCCGGCAGATTTCGAAGAGATCCCGTCTCTCAACCAGCTGCGTTCGAAGAAAAAGGCCGGCGCGTCATTGCCAAACAACTTCCTTTTCTCTTCTAAAGGTACGGTTGAGTACGATAAATTAGAATTAGCGGAGTTTGTGTGTGGCTACTTAGAGTTTTGCAAGGAGCAGCCAGAGTCCTCTAAAGCTTCCCTGCTAAAGCATTTACATTTGTTAATGGAGCGCGCTATCACCTACTCTTGGTCCAGCGTTCGAAATTTCCACCTCTCCGTCAACAATGCTGTAGATCAAGGCCGTCTGTCGTGGCAGAGCTTCGAAAGTATTCGCGAGCGTGCTCAGACGTTTTTCACACATCAAGATCTTCGATCTAACACCACTAGTCCCTCGTGTAACTATTCTACACCAGCCCGCAGCAAAGGCAAAGACCAGTTCTGTAAAGATTGGAATTACACTGGCAAATGCAGTTGTGCGATTACCGACCCAAGCTACAAAGCAGTCCATCGCTGTCGGGTTTGCGACTCAGCTGACCACGCCATGCTAACTTGCGCCAAGCGCAAATATCCTATTCCTTCATCGCAGTCAAACGCCTCGTCAACTTCATTTTCTTCTGGCGCGGATCATTCCTCTTGACTACGCTCTCTCGTAAGCTTATGTAACGAGAACATTATCAAGATCGCGCCATCATTGATTTTCTTTGGTATGGCTGGCCTATTAATTATCAGTCTGACATTCTGGCTGCTTCATCTTTTCGCAATCATCCTTCTGCCGTTCAGAACTCGACATATTTGTCCACTTACATTGCCAAGGAACTATCCTATCAATCAGTGTTTGGTCCATTTCGTTCTAATCCCTTCAACACGGACTGCGTTATTTCACCTCTTCTTTGTGTACCCAAGCGTGACTCGGACGAGCTACGTGTCGTTCATGATCTGTCATTTCCATCAAACTGTGGGCCTCCAAGCTTCAAGGCCTTGGCGTAGAACTTCTTTCCGATAACACTACTTGCGTTTCAGTGATTAACTCGCAGCACTCGTCGAATGTTTTCATGCAGCGCTGCTTACGAGAACTCTGGTTGCTTCTCGCTTTGCACAACATAAAGCTTGTTGTTAGTCCAGTTCGCGGGTGCGACAATTGGTTAGCTGATTCGCTCAGCAGATTTCACACTGGCCAGTATTGTCACCGTTTCAAGTCTCTCACTGGAGCACTTTCCCTTACAGAGTGTCCCGTGCCTGACAGTGTATTTACCTTCGTGCTTGAGTAGCCGGATCTATTCGCGAGCTCATCATTACTTTTGTTTTCCAGAGAACGCTGCTCATTTGTTGGATTACGCAAACAACATTCAGTCTTTTGCGTTTCAAGAATCTACCAAAAGGAACATGAGAACACAACTGAACGCTTATCTATTATTTTGTGATCATTGCTTCTTTCACCCATTCCCTGTTTCAAAGCAGGCGTATTTAGCTTATTTAGTTTTCCTTTCTAAATCTTTATCTTGTTACCGTTCATTAGTTAATTATGTCAATATTCTCAAGCATATCAACAAGTCACTTGGAGTAGATTTCTCTTTCATGCATGATTACGATGCTTTTCTCACGCAGCGGGCACTTCGTCGTATTATGGGTGATTCGGTTCGTGTCACTCAACCGGTGACTGTTGATATTCTTTTGAATGTTTTTCACCATTTTGATTGGTCTAATCAATTGCATATTTGCATGCATGCCCTTTTTCTAGTTGCGTTTTTTTCTTTTCTTCGCATCTCAAATTTAGTGCCATACACCGTAGCCGCTTCTCACTCTGTTAACGCTTATTTTCTTAAGCGCCAAGATGTTTCTTTCACCACCTCAGGAGCGGTTCTTAGGGTGTACAGGACCAAAACAATCCAGTTCAAACAGCGCGTGTTAGAAATTCCATTACCTTTTATTCCTAATTCAGTTATGTGTCCTGTTACAGCTCTCAAGAGGTATTTAAGCACAGTGCCTAATTCTGCTAGCTCGCCTTTGTTTATGGTCAATCACAGCGGGTTGTTTCAACCCATTCTCGCCGCACATTTTAATCGGTTTTTCAAATCATGCATTACCACAGTAGGCCTCGAGCCAGGTAATTTTTCATCCAGAAGTTTTCGCCAGGGTGGCGCTACTTTTGCTTTTAATTGCGGCGCTCCTACCGAATTCATCAAGGCGCAAGGGGATTGGCAAAGCGATGCATATTTAATTTACTTAAAATTATCGACCAAGAAGAAACTTGATATTTTGCAGGCAATTTCGGGTAGTCTCTCCGGTGTCACCATTTAATTTTCTTTTCTCCCTTTTTCTTTCTCTTCCCTTTTTCCCTCCACTTTGGGTTTGGGGTTTCATCTTATCGCTTGTGTTTTCAATAAATTCATTTTTGCCCCAACGTCTGCGTTTCTTGGTGTTCACTAATTTGGTTGTTTTGGCCTTGTCAAAATGCTTAATTAGAGACACCCCCCTCGCGTCACATTGTTCTTGCGCTAGCATCAAGTTTCTCCTTGGTCATATCAAGTTTAGCGTCATCTCAAAGGTCATTCGCGGTCTCTCCTCGCTAGTTTTACCCTCCCTACCCTCCCGGGGTTTCATCTTATCGCTTGTGTTTTCAATAAATTCATTTTTGCCCCAACGTCTGCGTTTCTTGGTGTTCACTAATTGACAAGCCATTTATGGTAACTCTGCAGTGATTCGAACAAGACAGTGAGCAGCAAATCTTCCTTGGACTCGAACTCTGTTTTAACCAGTTATACAGTAAAGTCGGATTTCCTTCAATTGTTTATGACTGTTTTGGTGAACATTTCATTTTTAAGCATAAAATGGGTGCTGTTCTTTGTGATTTGAATTTCTAGTAATTAGTTCAGTGTAATAATTTAGTGGTACCCAGCTTATAGCTCTCTCCGTAATACAGTTATATCATTATTGAGCCACCTTTTTGTTGTCTGAACAAAGGTTCAGTCAAAATAACCGTACTGGTTGAGTTTCTAATAATTATTTCAGTGTAATAATTAAGTGGTAACAGTGTGACCCGTGTTACAGCTTCCTCCATAGTACAGTCGTGTCCTTATTGAGGTCACTTTTTTGTCGTCTTAACAAAGGTTCGGTCAAATCAGACCAACTGTATTCAGTTACATTACAGCCTCCTTGGTTGTGATGTGTGAAAAGTGAAAATCAACTGTACATCAAGAAAATATTCTTTGTTTTTCTTTACTTTTGTGACTTGTTTGCTTTATGCGGTAACATTATGGGGAAATTTATATGTTGATTTATTGTAGGAATTGCAGTTATGAATTAGTAGAACCTGTTATCTTGTGTAGAACAACTATGTAGCATTTATAGTTTTTTTATAGTCATTTACAGTAGCTAAAAATCTACTATGTAATGATTTTTTAGCTTTGTACTTTTTTCGTAAGGGCATCTTTTCAATGGTACATGTAGTACTATAACATAGATTGATTTTAACGGACTAAACACATGAAGAAGTTTGTATATAAACAGTTTTCTGTTAATCGTTCATTAATCCTTTCACTCCCAGAGTCAGTACAAACCACGGTTCATTTAATATGTTAATAATATACATGAAAAAATTACTCGATTCTGATTGGCTAAGAGCAGTGCAGTTCAAGTGTAACACCAGTGCAAAAAGTGTAACACCAGTGCAAATTACAAATCGAAAAAAAAATTTTTTGGCAAAAAAAATCCAAAAAAAAGATTTGTGAAAAAAAAAAATTCCAAACAAAAATAGATGCAAATTGTTTCATGTATAATTATTAATAATTAATCATAGGGTTTTCTCGTTCAATAGGCCATTTGCACGATGACGTCAATTGACTACTACTACCAGAATTCATTTCGTTTTTCCTTTCTTATTTAAATTTTGTAATCCCAGTGCGGTTTAAATAACAATAGCCCTAATTTGCACTACAAAACAAAAATCTGAAGGATTCTGGTAGTAGTAGTCAAATGACGTCATCGTGCAAATGGCCTATTTGGGATTAATTTGCACTTGTGAGTTTTTCAAAAAGCTCACTCGTGCAAATTAATCCCAAATTGAACTCGAAACCGTATGATTACCTATACTTATAACTTTTGGGTCTGTGAACGAAATCTTTCAACTCAAAAGCTAGTGCTTTATTCTACGTTAAGTATTTTGCAAAAGAAGCTTTTTCTTTCAGGTTTTGAACTGAACTTTTGCCTTCTTGTGATTGAAGGGGTTAACAGCGTTACGTAAAGTAAATTGTAGAGAGTAGGAATTTCAGAATGTACTGAATTAATATTATAAGTCGGATAATTTGCGAAGAATTTTCACTGAATTTTATATCCACTATCCACAGCATTTCTAGGCGCCGACGAAATATATAGCAACTATAAAGTTTAATTTCCATTTAATACAAATGATTCAAGTAAACGTTTTCCGTAAAGAATTAAATTCAAATTTTTGCAACATTGCATTTTTAATTAGAAACTTAAAAAAATGCATTTGGTACAGAACGTAGTTATATACTAAGCTTCTAGTTTACACATGATATATACGGTAATTATAGATGTCTATGTATTTTATTTACATATTTTTAATGTATTTAGATAGTTATAGGTAACTTAAAAATCGTTCCTCCTTGTGGCTGTATCAGTAAGGAATATTAAAATAAAAATAAAAGTTTAACGTGAAAACTGAGTGAGTTATTTTTTGGTTCAGGCATAAAACTTTACCTAAGCGTTGGTTACTATACGCACTTTTCAAGTTGACATCGGGTTGAAACTTGATTTCCATAACTAGCGATGAAATCGAAAGCGAAATTGGAAGCCGATGCGTACCTTTTACTCTCAAAGCTCACATATTTCGTTGTTATATTTTCTCCCCTTTTGTTTTTCTTTTCAACTGACCTTCTGTGGCACTTGATTCCATTTTCCATAACTTAGTACATAAACATAAGCCTGAGGCATTGAAATATAAATTTACCTTTCCATTCTTTTGAGTCAAAATACCAGTATAACCCAAGTATAACCCAGTATAATCCAGTATAACCCAGAATAACCAAAGCACAAGAAAAACGGAAAGAGTTTCTCCTCACGAGTCTGCTGTTGCGTCTTTGCAGTTTACATGTTCATGTCGAACTTTTCTCAGTGCGGTTGTGAGAGCTTGAGAGGGTCTTGTGATTGAACCAATTCTGATCTCGTGCTTGGGTCTAAGTGTACGGTATGGGTTGTAGTGGTAGAAAACTAATTTAAAATCTCGGCAGTAATTTCTGTTCCCCCCCCCCCCCTCCCCCATCTCTCCTCTCCTGTTTTCCCACTCTATAACAGTAAAACACGGAGCATGAACATTAGTAGAAAAAAAACAGTTCAGAGCACTTAAAAGAAATTGCCATGTTTTATTCATTTTATTGCGTTTCTTTTATAATTCCATGGAGTGATTATTAAAGAAATACTTACACTACACAGTAGTCCCTCATTTCTTTCAGGGATAGTAAAGCGGGCGATTTCGCCCTTTGCAGTCCACAGCCAACAGTAACCACATGGCTAGTGTGATGTTAGTGCATAAAGAGGTGCTTTGCATGCACTCTAAACGGGCCCTAAAACACGGCTTTTGGGTCGTACAAGGGTTCGACGTCTGTACCATGCTCATGACAACAAGGTTATATGTGCGCATGTGCAAGGTCAGGAGCAAGTCGGCTCCTGCAAGGTACATGTACTGGCTATACCGCGGAGAGGAACTGTATTCTTGTCCCGGCGCGAATCGCAGCTCAAGGGACGAGACTGGCGATCTGGTTTGGGTGAGTGAGGAAAAGCAAATGTTGACTTGTTGTAGATGGACTCCTGCTTGTTGTAGATTCACAAAGGTGAAGATTCTCCAAGCTTCTCCACGAGACCATAACTTTTTTTTATTTACTCCATTTATTATTATTACAAACGTTTTTTGAAGTTAACAAGATAAGAAAAAAAATGGAGAAGGGCAAGATATAGGTAAACTAATTATTGCCCTATAACTAAATTACATTTTTTTTTAAGAAAAAGAGAACACACTACTAAGAAAGGAATAGAAATATACAGGGTGTAACGAAAGTCTTTGACCAAAAGTTAAAGGTCACAAAATTTTAAAATCATGCATGATTCTCATTAAACTTTCACTCAATATCTCAAACGTCCTCCCCTTTTATTTAGTACTGCGTTTATCCTCCTAGGCATCGAATGTACCAAGCTTTTAAGAGTTTCTTGAGTAACTTTGTTCCATAATAGATATGAACTGTGTAGCGCCAATCGTATCAAATGAATAGGTTTGAAAAAAGTTATAAAAGCGCTTTTGAAACTAAATGTTCAGACGTTTCGGGACTTCTGTCCCTTCCTCAGTGAATTGTTCCAGGCGTTCTGCAATTTGCGCTTTAAAGCCCTCATCGTAGTAGGTTGTTGACCTTTGTAGACCTGTACTTTGAGAATTGACCACAGATTCTCGATGGGATTCAGGTCTGCTGAATTGCCCAGCCACTCCTCTTTCCTTATGAAATTTGGCAAGTTGTCACTGCACCATTCTTGGGCCAGCTTTGACGCGTGGGCTGGGGCGCCATCTTGTTGGAAGGTGAGGCTGCCAACATTCTCCACCATTGTGTTTTCGGTGACACTGCCTGTAGTTCGGCGACGCTTTAGGCAATGTTTGAGGTTTTCTTCAAGCATAGTGTTCACGTAATAATTGGCTGTGACAGTTTTTCCAGCCGAGACAAAGTGAGCCTTGTGAGAGCTGTCGTTGACATGCCTCCCCGACCATGACGTAAGCGTTGTTCTTTACTTGAGGTGCGTCTGGCACTTGGCTGGGGTTGGGACTCTTGAGAACCCCACACTACATCATTTTCAGGATTTGGACGATTAAAAAGGGGAAATGGTGCCTCATCTGAAAAAGTAACGTTCTCCCAGTCCTTTTCTGTCAGATTTTTGTGATCTTAACTGTTTGGCAAACTGGAGGTGCTTTTGTCTTTGTCGTTTGGTGAGCAGTAGTTGCCTCTTCCTTGTAGCTCGATGGCTTCCATCCCGTTGCCTTTAGAGATCTGGCCACTTCTTGGTAGATAACAACATGTATTCCACTCTCGGAAAGCTTTCTAGCTATTGTACGTGTTGAATTCCCTCGCTTTTATTTTGCTTTCTGCAGCAATTTCGTCGCTTTGGCAGACCTGATCTGAGCTTGCTAGGCTGTCAACTCCTTGGCAGGTCTGTAAGTACTTTCTCTCTCTCTCACTTCGGGAAATCCAATATTTCACCCATCCTTGGCTGCGTTTAAACCTTTCCTCAAGTGCAGGTGTTCGCCAGCCTTCTTTATATAGCGAAACTAAGTCTGTTCTCTCTTGAATTTTAAGACTTTTGGCACAATTTTCACGACTTGTACGAGTGGCGGCCGCCATCTTGGAAACGGTATGTACTTGGTGTATCCCTTATTATTTTGTATTTAAACACTTAGTTTTTAATTCAGTAGAAAAAGAAGATAAAAACAGCAGAATGAGGAATCGAACCCGGGCCGTATGATCTACTCCATGCACACTATCCACTACAACACGGAGGACTAGCTGCCGAAAATTGCAATTTTTAACGGATATAAGATAATATGCTGCTAGCCCAAACCATATATTAGAACTAACCCTTTCGATACATTGGAAATACTGGAATCAGTGCTTAACCCTAAATACTAAAATCAGTGCTTCAACCCTAGATACTGTAATCCGACCCTAAATTACACTGCAATATATCTAAATACATTACAATAAGGGATACATGAAGTACCATATATTATGATCAGGGCAGGGGATCAGGGATACACCAAGTTACCTAGGTTGGAAACCAAGAATACCGCTGATCAAGCTTTTCGGCTCAAGAAAAAGGATATATCGAAAATTGAATCAACCAGACAATTTTTGATGAGTTCAATTTCTTTAATTCTAAATTAACATGAAATTGACCGATTATAATCGAATTTATAGTAAATTCAAAATGGTCAAAGACTTTTCTTACACCCTGTAGAAGTAATATAGCTGTTACAAGATTGGCGAGATAGTGATTAATACTGAGCAAAATAATATTGGTAAAGTGCTCTTTTAAATTTAACAATTTTACGTATGGACATTAGGATATCATTCCAGTAATAACATCCAATAATTGTTGGACAAAATTTTAAGTTTAATAAACAATTTTTTAATAGTCAAACTAATGTTCCCCCTTTCTTTCTCGACAAAATATCTTGACAATCAAAAAGTTTTATAAACATTGAGGATTGATTCTGCAAAGATTTTAGTGTCCATCTGTGGTAGTTTCTTCTTTTAAACTTCATCTAAAATGTCCCTTAATAGCCTGGACGGGTTTTGTAATACAGAAACATTATTCTCGTGGGACGATGGCTGGCCTGTTATAACAGAGAAACTGGGTACAAGGAACCATCCCGGAAGTGCGGAAACCCCAAGCCCATAATTCCAGAGGGTTTCAATGGTTCCTTTCGTTGTAGCTGCTGACACTTGTAGATACTGCAAGGAAATGCGACAAAATCGTTAAGTTAATTAACCTTAAACAGATATTGCTGAGGGTTTGCACACACCAAAGGTAAGCAAACTGCACATTTGTGAAATCTTGTTGCTGGTGACCAGATCATGCCGAGCCCACGCGCATAATTTTAGCTCCTAATTCGCAAAACTTTCGTGAGCAAAAATATAGGAATATAAGCTTATAAAGAGGTTCATTAACGGTATATATTACATTTATGACGTGTCGAGTTTCATATTTGAAGTGAATTTCTGCTGCTTTGAGAACGGAGCTCATTGTTATAAAATATTTCAAGTTTGTGAGTCTTTATCAGTCAGTATAAAATGCAGACTGTAGACTGAGCATAAAATGCAGATTGCAGACTGCATGATAGTTATAGAGTGTTTTCACTCACGTGGTCTGCAACTATGCTAATTTATTTGAACAAAACAAAGTGTTTGCATTAGAAAAGAGTTCAATCCCCACAGGATTAGCTTGGGACACCAATATGGCCGCCGTTTTATTGTTTTGGGGCACCAACATGGCTGCCGTGATGTCATGTGAAAACACTCCATAGAATCACATACATCAAAGAAAACTCGAATTCTGATTGGCTAACGAAGCGAGGGTATTTAGCGTGGAATTGCATAAGCGTAAAGTGATATTGCATGGCAACTTTGAAGAGGACAATGTTTGTGTACTTTCTTCATTTAGTATGTATACTTTCTTTTAAAAATATAGTGAGCTTTGATTGAAGCGAAAAATACAGACGTACTATTCACAAATGATAAATTTATCTAGAGTGGATTCCTGTTCTCAATTTTAAAACCAAAATGTGAACTTTGTAGAGAGTGAAGAAGCCATTCACACTGCAGTCATCCAAGAGGAGAGCGAGCTACTGGCAAAAACCGATATTTCATGCTTAGAAAAAAACGTCTTCAATCAAACAAAGAATTTTATGAAAACAAGCATTTTGTACTGAGCTAATAAAAAGTAATTTCTATTATACACCGAAACGTAACGGCCGTCTGGTTGTTTTAAAAATTATAAACAAGATGCTGCCCGAAGAAGAGTTTTCCGCGAACAGTATTTCAAAACCAAAACTTGTATCCCAACTCCTGTCAGTCTTGTACAATATCAAAAAAGTCCGGTGTTTAAAAGTATAAGAGGTACAAAGGCAATAATGATAGTAATAATATTAGTAGTCTGCTTTTCTTAGAAATGAGTCGCGAAAATAAAGTGAGAATAAAAATATTCCTGTTTGAGCGGAGATGCGCCTCCGGATCCTTTCCTCGGCAACTTATGAATTGAAGTGATCGACCGCAATAAGATAAGCATAATTATTTTCACGGAATGTTTAATAACTAATCCATCAGTACTCACAATTTCGCCTTCTTTGTTGTCGAAAGATTTTTCCCCATTTAGCGTGCTATTTACTTGTTGCTGTGATGAAATTCTTATTTGCTGGTCGGCGATAACAATCTTCTGATTGTTAAAGCCAAATTTCCACCACAACTTTTGCAGTTCGGCTCCACAGTCCACATTATGTACTTTAGTGTACAAACAGCATCAATTTCAGTCATAAAATATCATTTACAGACTAAAATAAAACTAAAATTTGTCGCTACCACAAAGTTTTCTCCTGACCGCGCGTCACATTCTCCGTGATTTTGAATCAGTCTTGATTTCTATTCGCTTAGCTCTTGACAGTTGGCTGTGAAATGGCTTTCCCACTGGAAAGGTTGTTTTTCTTTGACATATGCGATTCAAGAAAAATTCATTGCCAGACTCCTGAATTCCACGTTAAATTTCACTTGAAAAACTGATATCGCGTGAAATTTAACGTAGAATTCACTCGTCAGGCAATGAATTTTTTTATAGAATGCAGTGCAAACTCCCGACAACTTCATTTACATGTGTCAAAATTTATGCTTTATAGAACGAGGCATAAAACAATAATTGTTAATTGGCACTTTCGTTATTCAACGAGATGCAATTATGTTGCAGGGTATTCTGCAGTTTAGCCCCAGACTTTAAACTGGCTGAAAATCTTGTTGGGGAAAGTTCATTTGACACGTGGCTGAGGATGTGGTGATCTAATGTTGCCACATTGTTTATAAACAAATTAATAAATTAGGTGTGTAATATATTTTCAGCAAGATTATGATTCGATGATGATGATGATGTGAGGAATCAGTTGGTGTGCCTGTGACTGCAGCAGTAGGATGGGTAAGAGCAGTCATTTTTTTTTTGTTAATTAATTATTTAGAGGTAAAAATCAAATAAAAATATCTACAGTTTACAGCAGTTACCAATAAAACGAAAAATGAAGAGACTTTTATAGCACACATATCACATGTCCCAAGGCAATTTACGTACCCTTCATGTGTCCCACATCATGTGTCCCACTGCCTTCAAAACAGGCAGATAAAGCTGAGTTTTAGTGAATGTCAATCAAAGAAAAGTGGTTAAAATTATTTTGGATTCTGACAGAATTTCAAGCAAACAGAGCTAAAAGATCAACAATTTTACCCTCTGAGAGAAGGTAAAATTTAATCAAACTTTATTTCCAAGCCAGCTTAAACAAAAAGAAAATCTGTGGTTTGTAGAAACCATATTTTTAGAATGTGCAGTTCCAAAAAAAATCCATACTCCCCCCATGGAAGGTTTTTTGTTTAGCACCCCCCCCCCATCCCCCCAGGAAATTCCAATTTAGCTTCATACTTTGCCTCTAAAATGTTGGCTTTTAAGACCCCCCTCCCCCTAGGAATTTCCAATGACCTTCCATGGGGTGGGCATGGATTTTTTCTGGAACTACACAATAAAACTTTTAAATTTCACTGCACACGAAAATTTGCAACTCAGTGATAGATGATGAATAGTAGCAGATCATAATCTATAAAGCCGCAGCTGCATGAAAGGCAAGTTTTTTATCCGGTTGAATGACATCTTCTCTTTTAAAATCTGTAATTCACTTTGAATTTGGTTGTTTTAAAATGTTTACTACACCTTTTGCTGTTCATTACGAGAAAATACGCATTCATTTGCTTGAAATGGCGACCAACAGCGCTAAGATATATTCTTTAGAGCCAAAAAACGAACATTTGCGCGTAACTCATATTCAATAACGATTTTTGCATTTTAATCAACATTCAATAACATTTTTGGGCATTCTTTTGCGTCATTCGGCATACAAAAGAGAAAAATATACTTTCATTTGCGCTAACATTCCAGTCGTTAACACCATCTTGAAAGTCAATTGAGACAATCGACAAACATTGAAGTGCAAAAAACATTTATTAACATTTTTATCACACTGTTTGAAATTCAATAGCATTCCTGGACCGCGTTAGTGCGGATGAAACAAATATTAATGCGCTTGTACAAACAATTGAGCGTTCTTTACATTCAATATACAAAAATATATTTTCAATTGTACAATACAATTTAAAGAATTATTTTGTTCTGAATTTCAGTTTACCCTCAATCATCTCTCTATTCAAACATCTATTCAAAAATCATCTTTATTTACTATTTATTTTATTCAAACATCCTGGCAGATAGGCTTGCATGAAGCGGTACCACTACGCGCCGGCCCACCGAAACCCGGCCATTCCCGCCCCAAACACAGAGCTTGTATAGTCCTATATATCCCTCCTATAGTCCTTTCCTAAACATCGTGAAGCAGGCAATAAGCTGTCTGAAAGCAGCAATCAAGGCCGACAACTCGCGTCCAGAAATTCAAAGACGTATGGGTAACAGAGAAGTGAGGCCAGAGCACGAGGAACTACACTGGGTGAGTTTCGAACACAACTGCTTGAAACTCTGCACAGAAATATCGACACTGTGACCGCAGTAAAGAGCGCGCAATGGTACCGCTTTATGCAGACCTGTCTGCCAAGATGTTTGAATAGAGAGTTTATTGAAGGGTAAACTGAAATTCAGAACAAAATAATTCTTTAAATTGTACTGTTTAATTGAAAATATATTTTTATATATTGAATGTAAAGAACGCTCAATTGTTTGTACAAGCGCATTAATATTTGTTTCATCCGCACTAACGCGGTTCAGGAATGCTATTGAATTTCAAACAGTGTGATAAAAATGTTAATAAATGTTTTTTGCACTTCAATGTTTGTCGATTGTCTCAATTGACTTTCAAGATGGTGTTAACGACTTGAATGTTCGTGCAAATGAAAGTATATTTTTCTCTTTTGTATGCCGAATGACGCAAAAGAATGCCCAAATATGTAATTGAATGTTGATTAAAATGCAAAAATCGTTATTGAATCTGAGTTACGTGCAAATGTTCGTTTTTTGGCGCTAATGAATGTATCTTAGTGCTATTGGTCGCCATTTCACGCAAATGAATGCGTATTTTCTCGTAATGAACAGCAAAAGGTGTATTTCTTTTTGGTAAAATTATTTGAAATCCAGTTGGAGTTTAAAAAACAATGTTAATGGCTTTCCTTTGATTGAAATCGACCAAACTCAAGTTTGACCTTCTGGGATGGTCGAACAGCGATGGGTTGCATGTGAATGGAAACTGCTGTAAAAAACAAGCGGTAGTGTTGTATCAGGTTTTAAACTCTAGGTGAAGTGGAGAAGTGTAAGTTATGCCTTATAAAAAAAATTGCTGCTAGTTTTTTGGATGATGTCAAAGACATTTCATCAAAGCTTGTCCCTAAGAGAAAATTAACATACAAGAAAAACAAGTAGACTGATTAGCATACAACAAATCTGCCACATGTACAAACTGGCTTGGACAAAGTGTCCCATGGCTTGCTGTCTCCTGTTGAAAGTTTTGGAATTTTAAAGTTCTGAGTGAAAAATAATCTACTGAAAAATGCTATACCAAAGTTGACAGGTACATGCATACATAGTGGATAAAACATCTGAATTTTTTTCAGGGGCAGAGTCAACAAATAGAAATAAGCAGCTTGCATCTCCGTATCCACTTGCTTACCTACCAATTTACAAGTCATTAATGTTGGTTGCATATTTTGTTGGAGAAGTTTCCAGTTAGAATGGCAAAAGGCTAGATATTGTAAAACAGTAGTGACCAAAAATATTAAAGTCACCATTTGTTGAACTGTAAGAATCCTGAAATATTACTGCCCATATTAGTATTCTTTATGTTAAGGGTAATCCCAACCTTTGATGGTGTCCTTCAGAAAAAAACTTTGCACATGTGCCAGTTTCAAAAGTAATATGACAAACTACATGATTGTATATATGATCATATTCAATAGAAAGCTTAATTAATGTATTTTTCGATAAAAAATATAACTTTGGCCACTTTTTCTTTTACAAACAGCCAGGAGCCAATAAACTGCCAAATTACCGAGGGTTGTTCAATTGAATTTATAGGGTATGTAGATTTGCAGGGTTTTGCATGAAATTTGGCCAAAATGTTTCTGGGATAATGATGAACAAAACCATATCAGGAAATTTTGAAAGTTAAAATAAATCATTTTTCCTGTGGTGACCATTTAAAACAGGTTTCTCATATTTTTAGCTACTCCGCCAAATTTAGATGCAGATATGTTGCTAACCAATCAGAATATCGAAAAAACCCAACACAGTTTTGTTGACTGATTCCTTCTGAATAACACTGTGTAGTTATTTCGGTCTTGCTATGGTGTTTGATACCCGATAAATTCAATTGAACAACCCTCGGTCGTTTGGCAGTTTATATAGGCTCCTGGTCTTTTGTAAAAGAAAAAGTTGCTAAAATTATATTTTATCGAAAAGTACATTTATCAAGCTTTCTATTTATTATGATATATAGTTTGTCATATTACTCTTAAAACTGGCGCATGTACAATTTTTATTTCCCAAGGACACCCACCCTTAAGAAAGGGTTGCTTTGTGATCTCTTGGGGTTAAACATAAATTTGAGCCACATGCGTGATATTCTGGTACCTGTTAATAGATTTTCCCTTGTTTCACAGGAAAAAATACCAGGTTCCCATTTTTGGACATTTTAAGGTATTTAAAAAATACCCATATAAATCCCAAAATTATTTGGAAGAATGAGACAAGTCCCAACGAGGGAAAGTGGTTGGGAATTCCCAGGTTGGGACTTGTCTCACTTTGCCAAATTTGGGAATTTTGTTGGTGTTCTGTAAATACCCTAAAAAATCCCAAAATGGGAATCAGGTATTTTTTCCTGTGTTTGACCTGTACACAAATCCGTGAATAGTTTTGTATGGTTTGCCTTGTGTATAAATACAAGCCTGTAACTATTACTTGTAAATCTCTCTGATGACGTCCGTGGTAGTCAGACAAAATGCATAGGAGAAAATAAATGAGTTTTCCAAACTTACGTTTGTACAACTGGCGCTGCTCACTAGTTTAGCTTTACAAAATATTGCTTCCTTTTAAACTGTCAGATATGGTTTGTGTTAATTGCTGTAAGTTGTTGTCAGGTACCAAACCATTTTACTGATGAGACCCAAGGCGGCTGTATTTAAGTTAGGTTCCTGCGTTAAACCCTTTCAAGCATTAATTTGCTTTGTGCTGATCATTGGAAACATTCCCTGAAATTAAACCCGTAAAAATTTAATCCATAAATGCCATAAATAAGTGTGGGATTGGTTTCCATTTACCCTTCCCTACTCTCGGTCTCTGTCACCTCTTCTTTTCTTCATTTCCAACAAATTATTAAGAAGAAACAAATATTACTGGAAGTGATAACAAGTCAGACCCTTTTGTCACCGAACGAAAACTGTCATCATGAGTGATTGCATATAATATTTCTTGCACATGCAATGTAACTCTAGCTAGTTTGGGGGGCTGGTGGCTTCGTAGTTTTCTTGATCAGTTATTACCTCTACTCAGTCTGATTGAATTTAGCCATCTTTCCTACATGTACTAATCACTGTGTAATCAAATGTATGATAATTATTATTGTATGATAAATGGCAGTCTTTTTTATCTCATTCATTTTCTGATCGTTTTTGTTTTTATGTTATGATATGGCAGTTTTGGTCTTTTGTTATGTTATTTGTTTTGTGACAAATTTATTTTGTTTTTATATTATGATTTGGCAGTTTTAGTCTTTTGTTATGTTATTCATTTTCTGACAAAATATGTATCTTTTTCATTTTAGGCATTTGACCATTCTTCCCTGAAATTCACTAAAAAAAAATCTTAAACATGCTTGGGTTATGGCGTCCACTTCACAGCATTCTCAAGAAAACAACCAAGCTGATGGGTCCAGGAAAGTTAAAGTCACTATTTTGGCTTCTGAATGGGGATCCAGCAAAGGAGGACTTTCTACCATAAACAGAGAGTTGGCCATTCAGTTGGCTGAATGCCCTGAAGTGGAAATCACCTTCTTTTTACCAAAATGCAGTGAAGAGGATAAGAACATAGCCCTTACACACAAAATAGAGATTGTTGAGGCAACAAGGCGGCCTGGCTTTGAAGAACTGGAATGGCTTAGCTTCCCACCAGAAAATTTGCAAATTGACATAATCGTCGGTCATGGGGTAAAACTCGGTCACCAGGCACAAGTCATTAGAGACTCTAAAAAGAGCAGGTGGGTTCAAGTTGTACACACAGACCCAGAGGAACTGGGAATGTTTAAGAATTACCTTGACCCAATTTCAAAGGGAGAAGAAAAGCACAAGACTGAAGTAGAACTTTGTGAAATGGCAGATCTTGTTGTAGGAATTGGACCCAAGTTGAGTGAGGCTTTCCGTTCATATCTTCGCGGGTGTCAAAATGATCTTACTGTTATTGACTTCACCCCTGGAGTTTTTTATGAATTTGTGAGTGTAAAACAAGTTCCTAACGAGAGCAAAAGTTGCAGTATCTTGGTGTTTGGTCGTGGAGATGCTGAGGATTTTGAAGTAAAGGGATTTGACATTGCTGGAAAAGCTGTTGGTATGTTACCCAACACTCATCTTGTGTTTGTTGGGGCACCAGATGGAAAACACGAGGAAATAGCACAACAGTTTACTGGATGTGGAATTCCTGCTAGTTGCTTAAGAGTAAGAGGCTATATGAAAAGCAGAGAGCGTTTGAAACGCTTGTTCCAAGAAGTCGATCTTGTACTCATGCCTTCAAGGACAGAGGGTTTTGGATTGACAGGTCTTGAAGCCCTGTCAGCTGGTCTCCCTGTGCTTGTCAGCCATAACTCGGGTTTTGGAGAAGCCCTAAAGAAGGTACCATTTGGCTCATCATTCGTAGTTGACTCAGACGATCCTAAGATATGGGCTGAAGCCATCAAGAGAATCTGGGACAAAGGCAGGCAGGGGCGGCTTGAGGAGGCAGAAATTTTGCGCACTTCTTATGAGAAGAAATACAACTGGGCCAAGCAGAGCAAGGATCTTGTTGACAAGATGATAAGCATTGTTCATGGTATGAAATTTCAATTATCTTGCAAACAATTTAGTCCTTAATTGAACTTTACTGAACATCTGCTGCTGCAGTTGCTTGCATATATGAGTGTAGCATTTTCTGTCAGTTATTTATTTATTTATTAATTTTTTTTTTGGGGGGGGGGTGGTGGGGGGACTTGATCACCTTTCACTCGCCCCATAGTGGTGAATTTTAAATTTTTTTGACCAGTCGAGTTGTTCTGGGGAGTGTAACTTCAAGTTTTTTTTAAAGGACAGTGTCAAAATCCCCACGCCTTGCCTGAATCATGCAAGGGCCTTGCCAATAGAGGGTATCTGCCTAATACGGTATCTGTTTAATACAGCTATGGCTGTATACATCTGGCAACACATATTAATGCGGCCATTGTTGTTTATACCTGTTGGTGAGCTTGGAAACATATCAAGATCTTTATTATACAGCTATTTCAAAGAATTGTGCTTTGACACATGCCAATACCGCAAGGCATTGTCGATCCAGCTCATCTTGCCTAAATCTGTATCACCTGACGTGTTGGTCACAACACAGCAGACCATGTTTAAGGTTTGCTTAAACGTTGTTGACCCTAAGATCATCGCTGTGTGGAGTGTAAAAAGTATTTTGAAATTTCCTCAGCATGTGAACCTACAATGCCTTGCGGTCTTGGAATGTACCAATGCACAATTCTTCAGACAATGTTTATTGAAATGCAGCTGTAGCTGTATTAACAATTACTTGACTGTTTCAACTGAAGCCTTAATTGTTGGTGGCACCTTTTTCTTCTACGCTAGGTGCCTCAGATGATAATGCCGAGTGTTTCCAAGACGAGCGTGTTATGAAGGACAGTGTTAAAGCTCTAAAGTCAGACCTAGCAGATTTGAGGCAGCGTTTAAGACAAATGGAAGCTGAGAAACAGAGCTCTACCATCCCTCAAATCAGTCCTGGTAATAAAATGATGAAATAAGCTACCATATTTTTTCTAGTAATAGCCGTCCCTCGATTAATCCCCACCCCCCTCGAAAAATCGCCCCTTTTTGGTGGAAATATTTGTAATAATCGCCTCCTTCGGTTTATCGCCCCCCACCCCGTCCCCTTTATTTCACACCTTTCAGTCAAGTTAAAAATTTACTTCTTGTATAGGGAACAATCGTTACAATTAGAGAAAAAGCACAGGTTTCATGTAGTTTTTCTATAGTGACATTCGTGTATTTGACACTTTCCTTTATTTCTAGGAGCTCTCTAACTAGCACATTGGCACTTTAGTAGTACCAGCGAGCAATATTTAAAGTAATTGTTCCCCCCCCCCCCAACCCCGATTAATCGCCTCCCCTCGAATAATGACCTCCTTTTGGAATCGCTTTAATATTTATTCAATGCAACCTTCAAGGTTTATGCGTATTCCTGAAATCATGACACAACTTTTAAAGGCTACCGCAGCTTCCGTCAATTTTTTTATATTTCTTGCGGCCTATAGCCTACATTTTACCATTGAAAACACTAATTTTATTCTAATATCAGTCCATCATTGTCCACGTGATTGAAAGCGGCGCCTAAAAAAAAATTGGAAACTCAATTGTTATTTCACCGATTTTGGATGATCATAACCCACCGCTGTATTACAAGTCACGTTTCATCAGGGAGGATTTTCCTTTTCGACGTTTTACCCCAACAAAATTTGTCTTTTGATTTGATTTGGTAAGTAAACTTGTCTTCATTTTCTATGCAGAGATTGCCAACTGTGAAGCAGACATCACCTTTTTTGCCGATCGTTACGATCCAGATACAAGACAATGGCTGTTTAAAGATTTTGATAATTGGTTCAGTGATCCTGGCGACTCTAGAGCTTATGTTCTCCTGGGTGATGCAGGAATCGGCAAAAGTGTGATGGCAGGAGCCCTGGCACAGCGGACGAGGAAAGCTGGACATTTAGGCGCTGCTTACTTTTGCCGTCATTACGATGGCACAAGAAATGATCCAAGGTATCTTCTTGGGACTATAGCTTGTCAACTCTGTGATTGCAATAGTCAGTACAGTAATTTAGTGGGAGGGGAGGGTGGTGTAAGCATGATGTTAACCAATTCTAAATTAGGAGTTCATGAGCTTTTTACGAAATTATTGGAAGAGCCACTAGGTAATTGCGACCCTTGTCAGCAGCGCAAATTAGTTATCATTGACGCTCTGGACGAGACAGAGTATGAGTCCAGGGAAGAGTTTCTTGATCTTATAAAAGAGCGTTTTCCTCGGCTTCCGAAATGGCTTGTGTTCTTTATCACCAGTCGTCCCGAAGACACAGTACAGAGCAGATTGGAGAGATACAACCCGTGCGTTAGGATTTGCGCAGGAAATAGTGAACAGCGCAGCTGTTATCATCAGCACGAGCAGGACATTCAGCGTTTTTTAGAAAAGAAAGTAGATTTCTCCCGTCTCCGCTACTCGGTGGAAGAGGTCACAAGAAAGTGTAATGGACTTTTCCTGTATGCTTTCTACATTGCGAAAGTACATAAAGATTCAGTACATTCAGGTAAGATTGATCAGTTGAGTCAGCTGAGCGACTTTTTTCCAGGCGATATTGAAGATTACTTTCGTTCAAATTTCCAGCGTGTGTTTAAGAAAGTGGGAGCAGATCTGCATAAGAAGTTGTTTGGCTGTATCATAACTGCACCGGCCCCTCTTCCTGTATCATTTATTTCATTCGTTCTTAACAGAGAGAACTCAAATCTTGAAGAGCAGGATGTGATAGATGCCGTTTCACTTTTTGTGGTGCTGCGAATGTCTGATCAGACGATGACCTTTATTCACAATCTGATCCCAGCGTGGTTAACAAACAAGAAAAAAGCTGGAAAGTTGTTCATTGACAAAACGATCGCAGGTGAGTACCTCGGAAACATTTTTGTCCAGATTCTCGCTGATGTTGTAGACAAACCGATGGAAACTTTGCAATGTGTAGATGCTGATTTGCAGAACTTTGTTTTACACGTTGCTGTTCGATTTTTGTGTCAAAATGGGGACAAGGGATCGCTGAGAGTTGTTTTCAGTTGCCTAACAAGTTATCGCTTATTGGAGAAAAGGATTCAAATTGGAAGAATTGAGGTCTACCACGTACTTGAAGATTTGAAGCTTGCAGCCGACTGCTTTACTGTCGAAGAGGCCCAGAAACAACATATCCTTCAAGAGATCTCCTTAGCTCTTGAAACCGATGTTCATGTTCTCTTAGAATGTCCTCACCTATTGCGATCATGTATAAGAAACGCTTCAAACGTTGTCCAGCAGAGCATTTTGATTCCTCAAGTGTCAGTTCCTTGGATGGAGTGGAGTATTTGTGATATTTCTGCTGTTGAACTTCTTTCTGGATGTAACTGCTTTGCCACAGCTTCTGGTAAGAAGACTGTGGCTGCAGCAAAGGGCCTCTCTCTCTTTATCGTTGATTCATCCACTCTTCAAACAGTGAGCGGACCTTTTGAAATCCGCCAAGACACGATTAAAAAAATTAGTCATTTAGAGTTTTCTGCGGACGACAAGTTTGTATTTTTTGGACGACTCGACAAGTGGTTTTCCGTTGAGCGAGGATTTGTCGAGGATCTTCCTCAGTTCGTAGAAAATTCTTTTGGTTATGAATGGGGTTTGGTTACATCTGATGGACAATCTATCGTCGTTAAAAGTGACGGTTTGTTTCGTGCCGGTTTGTTTCATTTCCCTCAGAGCTGTGAAATGCAATTATGTATAACAGAGTTACTTGCTCTGTGGGCCATGAAAGAGATTGATCAGAGCCAAGATGATCAGAAGACTTGCTCTTTTAGTTGTTTAGAAGAGATAATAGCTGGAATCAGAACCATGGGAGGTCAAATGGCACGCTTACTTAAGTTTCTTCAAATCGACCCAACGTTATATATAACTTATGTGACGTTCCTACCAAATGATCCCACTTGTTATTGTTGTGGCAGATTAAAAGAACTTACAGAGTCAAACCAAGAATCCTCCTTGGCAACTGTACGTCAGCTTATCATTGAACTCTATCCTCTCATATTCCGACGTCAGGTTTGGAATCTACAGACTGGGAGACCTTTGCTGCACGACATATTCTATTTGGGTGCTCAGTTTAATTCATTCACTTATTTTTGTCATGTAACCAGTGCCTTTGACAAGTGGGAAATGCCAATGAGGTGTTCGGGTGTAGACAAAGCGTTGTCAGTTTGCAACATCGCTGTAGTTAATGCTATTTACCTTTTTTTAAATAGACGGTGGTGGAAGTGGGAGTGGGAGCATTTTCTGGTGCGGGAGCGGGAGCAGGTGCGGGAGCTGGAGCTGGAGCGGGAGCGGAAGCGGAAGCGGAAGCGGAAGCGGAAGCGGAAGCGGAGGCTGAATCTGCATGTGGATCTGGAGCTCTTCTGTAATTCATTCAAGTCCGGCCTTTTTCTCAACTTTCCAAAGGGTTTTCTAGATATTGTGGGCACAGGTATTTCACTTTTCGTGTCACCAGAAAAGAAATGGGTGGCTGTACGTAACGATATTGGAAAAATTCATTTGCTGCACAGAGGAGTTCAAGAAGAGGAGGTCTGTAATGACTACTCAGAAAAGCAAGAACATAGTATTGCCCATGTATTAGACTTCACTTTTACGACTGATGATCTCTTTGTTGTTTATTTGTCTGATGAAGACTTACTGCACGCCTTATCTCTCCAGACAGGCGCCGTTTTCACGAGTGTGTCGGGACCTAACCTCTTTTACTTTACAGAAGAAAAGGAGATTGGTTATTTGTTTCGTAACGAAACCGATGAAAGAGCCATCTTTTTGACAAATTTATACAGTCGTTTTAAGTTTTTTCCAGGGAGACTTCCCATGAAGTCAGACTTGAGGAAGTCTATAACATCGATCTTCAGTTCGAGTAATACTGTTATATCTGTAAGTTCCGATTCAATGGTTACGTTGTGGAATACAACTAATGAAAAAAGAGGCATCACCTTCAAATTCATTTCCAGCTGGTCTTTGACAGATTCAGATTCGCGCGATCTCCATGCGAAGAAACGTGTTCCCTCACCAGACGGAAAACTCATTGCCATTCAGCAAGAAGCCAAGATAGAGCTGTATAGTATTGTACAATCAGAGAGATTCCATTGTACAGTGTTTGAAGCAGACTTTGGTTTCACAGTTGTCTGTTTGACATTTTCGGCTGACGGCAGCTTTCTTTTCTTTTGTATCCAGGATAACTTCAACGAACCGCATTTCTATGTGTGGAATGTTCAAAAGAAAGCTATGTCAGTTTCATTTAAATCACCTGGACTGCTGACTGTCGATTGTTTTTGCCTTTCATCGGATAAAAGAAACCTAGTATTGTGTGGTGAGTATGAAATTGAGGTCTGGGAGTACGATAAGCTTCCCGACCGCTCACTGAAAGTCAGAATTGTAGTTGAGAGGACTTACAAATCTGTTAAGTTCAGCCAATGTGCCGTTTCGTTGGACAATGAGCTGCTAGTTTGCTGCATGGCGAACTTGATTTTTCTTTACAATCTTCATGTTGCTGATGTTCGTTCCTCCAAGCGAGTTCTTCGTGGTCATCTTGGTAAAATTGAGTTCTGCAAGTTTTTAAAAGTGAATCGTTATCTTATATCCTACGCTGTTGATGGCATGGTATTCCTGTGGGATATTATCGAGTCAAAAGCTGCTGGATTCGCAAGAATAGCACAAGGACAGGAAAAGATCGTCAGCATGGCCGTGTCCCCAGAGGAGGACAGAGTTATTTGTTTTTTATCCTCAGATCGAGTATGCGTAATAGATCTCTGCAATCTGGAGTGTGCTTTGTCCTGGAAATTCTTGACGGCACCAGCGAAAGGTAAAGTAGATACTACAGCTGACACAAGTCGTCTGCAACCGGCGGGGCAGATAGCTTCCACGTCTGAGGTCCCATTATCATCAGTTGAGAA
This sequence comes from Cladopsammia gracilis, assembly GCA_022457155.1. Lineage (NCBI taxonomy): Eukaryota > Metazoa > Cnidaria > Anthozoa > Scleractinia > Dendrophylliidae > Cladopsammia > Cladopsammia gracilis. The sequence continues at coordinate 143,051 of JAJGOT010000397.1, read as the reverse complement.
TGAATCCTTCAGCAGTTCCGACTCGGATGAAGATATGACTTATTACTACCAAGAGCATGAAGAATTGGACGAATTCGACTAATTTATAGACCTTCTGCGACTTTTTGTGGTCATTTCATACCTGTAACTCTAATCGGGCCAGATTTCACGGTTTATATTTTTGCCTCTTCAATAAAATGTTTAAGGGAGATAAAAACCAAGGAATGCAAGACCCATCGGCTTCAGTGGTAAGTCCAGTCCTCGTGACCTGGCTCCTGTGTTATGTAGTCGATCCCATTTTTGCAAAAAAACAGATGCATTGACCATGTGTTTTTAGATTTTTTTTTACCGGCTGTCAACCTCATTTCTGCGTTTGGCACTTAAACAAGAAATTTGCTAATCCTGCACTGAGTAGGAGAAAATACAAAACTGAATGCAAGGCTGGCACTACGGCAAAGGGCAGATTTATTAATGGCCAATATTTCGACTATAATTGTACTAGTCTTCCTCAGGGCCAGGGCTATACTGAAAGAAAACATTGTAACGGCTCCTAAAATTTGAAAAATGCATGGTTATAAATGATTGGCTAATACATGACATGTACACAGCGCACTTGTAAACATAAGATAAAAATAATATATAGTGTATGATACAAAACTGAGTTCAAAACTGAGTAGGAGAAGTTTGGACAGATGGAGTAGTATGATACCAAAACGATATCTACAGTAGTAGCTATGAAGATATATTTGGTTCCTTTCCTGGTGCCATCGCAATTGTTGAATCACAAACAGGGTGAAACACTTGTCACTTTCACTCAGCCGAACATTTCCGAGTAATTTACCCAAACACAGTGGTGCGTGACTGGCAAACACTTAGCGCGTCATCGCTACATTTGTTGCATAAATCGAAGTTTGATTTTTCTGATACATGTAGTTTGTCGCGCATAACCATGAATATTGTATTGTTTAGAAAATCCAAGATTGTGTGTAGATGAGATCAAACTAACATTTGATTCATTGCGGAAGATGATAAAAAGAGTTATATTTCAAAGGAGAAAATGTCGTTTGTGTCAATTAATCAATCAATCAATCAATCAATCAATCAATCAATCAATCAATCAATCAATCAGTCAATCAATGTGTATAAGGCAACCTAGTGAACCCGACGCAAATCGTGAGCTGAGTCTTCCCTGGACTTGAACTCTCTTTTACCAAGTTATGTTGCAGTATTATATTATGTATTCCTATTTCTGGTTGATTTTATAATAATTAGTTCAGTGCAAGTTGTACCCAGCTTATAGCTTCCTCCATAATGCAGTTATATCATTATTGATGCCACCTTTTTGTTGTCTGAACAAAGGTTCAGTCAAAATAAAGCAACCTGATAAGTTAGCCTCCCTGTTGTGGATACCAGAATGGAATCCACTGCACATCAAGAAAATGTTCTTTAGTTTATTATTTCTCAGTTTTTCATGCCGGAAAAGAAAGAAGGCATCAAGACGATCTTTTTTTGTTTATGTCAGTTTTATATTTTTTTGTGTTTTTAGTGACGTGTTTGTTTTATATTGTAATGTTATTGCCTGGGGAATTTATATGCTGACACGTGGGAATTACAGTTACGGATTACGTAGAATCTCTTATCATATGTAGATCAGTCATCTTGTGTGGCCAAAAAAATAATTAAATTTATAGTTATTTATAGTCATTATAGTAACGTTTAAATTTCTTACCATGTAACCATTTTATACATTTATATTTTATGCATTTTTAGAAACTGTTATAGCAATACTAATAGCAGTAATAGTAGCAATACTATAATATAGATTGTTTTTAACTAAGTTTATTCAGAGTTTATCACTTTCTCCGTAATCATTGATTTACCCTTTTATCCCAAAGCATAATAAAGCGCAATGGTTATGAAACCTGAGAAACGTCTTTGTTCGATGAGGTTTCATAACCAGCCGTCGATTAACTATGCCCAGAGTTAATGCAAGTCACGGTTTACTTGATATGGTTCTAACTTTTGGGCTGCGCATGAATTCATTCAACTCAATTCAAAAGCTATTGAAACTGAGTTCTTTATTCTGCGTTTTGTTTTTTGGCAAAAAAATAGACTTTTTTTCAAGTTTGGATTTGAACATTGGCTTTCTTGGGATTGAAAGTGTTAACAGTGTAAAATAAATAAAGTAAATTGTAAAGAGTAGGGATCCGTCATAATGTATTGGATTGGAAGTAAATTGCAGAAAACTTTCTTTCCTCTCAGATCAGTATTTCTAGGAATCAACGAAATATAAAGCAACTATAAAGTATAACTTACGTATAGTGTAAATATTATCTTTATTTTTCCTGAAGAATTAGATAATATATTTTTTGTAACCTTGCATCACAGGAAAGTTCATTAGTTGAAGAACGTAAATGCAAACTAAGCTCATAGTTTTTACCACTGATTTCACTGTTACGCGACCCTTCGAATCAAAACTACTTTGAGCAATTTCAATTTACTCTGCCGTCAATCATACCTAGTAGGAGGAGTTTGTATACTCCTGATTTGCATCGGGAATATTAAATTAGTGAGCTTCTCTGGCGTTGGATGTTTTATCGGCTTCAAAAGTTTGCATCGAAAAAAATTCGCCGACTAGAGATGGGGAAAACCTCCTTCAACTTCCATGGAATATTTCATTTAGATGCTGGCAAAATCGACTCCGCTGGCGAGCCGAGAAGTTTGAGCTTTTCCTGTTGTTTACAGTTACGGTCGACCGGTCATCCATCAACGGTAATAATATGCAAATGTTAACTGACAGTATGTATGTGGAAAACGAATGTTGTAACGACGGAAAATACCGGTATTTTCCGTCGTTACTACATTCATACTGTTACTACATACATACTGTCAGTTTACATTTGCATATTATTACCGTTGATGCATGACCGGTCGACCGTAAAACAACAGGAAAAGCTCAACTTCTCGGCTCGCCAGTTGAGTCGATTTTGCCAGCATCTAAATGAAATATTCCATGGAAGTTGAAGGAGGTTTTCCCCATCTCTAGTCGTCGAATTTTTTTTGATGCAAACTTTTGAAGCCGATAAAACATCCAATGCCAGAGGAGATCACTAATTAATATGCCCGATGCAAAACTCCTCCTACTAGGTATGATTGACGGCAGAGTAAATTGAAATTGCTCAAAGTAGTTTTGATTCGAAGGGTCGCGTAACAGTGAAATCAATGGTAAAGTGATATTTTAGTTAGACGAAGATGTGTATATCTTGTAGTTAATTTTTTCTCTCAGGTAACTTTTATTTTTCCATTGTTTTTGGGTATGGTAATATATGCTAATGAATTTGAAACATAGGAAAAACAAAAATTACCTGAAATAAAAAATTAACTACAACATATACATTTTTTCCATATTTTAAACGTATTATTGTTGTAGATACCGCTGAAGATTAATGCAGACGTCCCGTAGCTCTACAAATATTGTAAAATGGAATAAAAATGTAACGTGTAAAACGAAGTGCGTCGTTTTTTTTCTTGCCTGCGCACAAAAGCTCAGTCGAATTTGATTTCCATTCGTTTTAAACAACATTGGGTTCACTCGATCTTCAGTCTCACAGCCTGAGTTTTATCACCCAAAGGCGATAAATTTTTAAAAAAATGTAACTCGCAGTGAAAAATAACGAACGCTGGAGAAACGCGCCATAATCAAGGCTGTATGTTTTTGTTCTTGTGTTTTGATTGCAGTAGGTCACCACGTGAAAAAAATTGCGAGGCACAATGAGTTGCAGAAGAAGTGTTACACTGAACAACGCCAAAAAAAGTTGCTGCCTTCGTTTATAATAAATATAAGTTCGATTGTTCTTTCTGCGACGGCTTCTGCAACCGTCTTGCGATGCAATTGCCAAACAAACAGGTTGACAAATGGAAGGAAATATTTCACAGTGTAAAACGACCTTTAGTTCATTGCAAAAGCTATTTTTCATAGTTTACAGACGTGTTCCTGGAACTACAGAAACACGATAAATTTTCCATGGGTGAATGACTTTCTAAAGGAAAACGAAAAATACTTGTCCGTATTTCTGTGGAAGTTTGGGGGAACTCGAAACTACGGTGAGAGCTGCAAATACGCCTTACTGTGTTCTAGTGCTGCCATAAGGGGCTGGAAAAAATAGTTCTTTTTAAAAGTGGTGCTCGTACAATCACTGCCATCTTGTTTTGCTATGTTAATTGAGGCTCGTTAAATAACGACTTACTCAGATACCATATACCATTCTGGCCCAGCTTATCACGTGACAAGCTTCTGGCCTGGCGTGCCTATTCTCTACTTTGTTTGTCCACCAAATTTTGCATAAACTATTGTTTGTAAATGCTCTTGGGAGGACTGCATATCCCCAAGAGCATTTCAAAACAATAGTTTATGCAAAATTTGGCCAAAGTGTATTATGGGCATTTCGAAAATAGAGACTAGGTTTGGAAAGGGAAGTCAGGGAAATGGGCTCCTGGCAAGTCATACCCCACCCCACCACCCTCCAGGATCTCGAGATGAGTTTTCGATCGATTATTGGAACGGATTCACGCTAACTTTTGTCAGGAGTAGGCCTTCTTTGTTTTTTTTTTCGGGTTGTGAAAATCCTCGCTTGCGCGCACTCGTTTCTTATTTCCTTTAAACAAATTGACCAATTTCGATATATTAAAATTCAGCAACGCTGAACCTCAATGTGATTTCTTTTATTTTATTACCCCAAGCCTCGGAGCCAGGTCCCGTGATCTGACAATCTCGTCCCCAGGGTCTTCTCCGCTTTCCAAATGGCGGGGCGATTTTCTGGGAATGAGGTTTCCAAATTTGGTCATGATTCAGCCCCACTCTCCCGTCAAAATAGCACTGGACGCGTGAACGAAGAAAAAGTACGTTGTCAATTTATTTTGAGCTGCCACAAAGCGAAGTCTCTGGCAAAGTATGTCTTCAAGTAATGATCCTAATGAGCTTCTTATCTGCCCTTATGACCCTGTTCATCGAGTGGCGGCAAAGAGATTTCCATACCATTTGATAAAGTGCCGAAAGGTAGGTGAAGAAAACATGGCGGTCAGAAAAAGAATAATGGAAGCTTCGAAAATGATACTCGTCTTGCAACTTCATGTGCTTGTGTCACAGCTTTCCCCAAACTTCATAAAAAGCAAACTGTGCTGCTAGTCGTATCTTTTAGAGGTTAAAATGCGGTTTTAGTACTTTTTAGGATGCAGTTAACTGCCCTAATTTTTCCATGCTGGTAAATATGAATATGTTTTAGCACCTCTTAACCTACAATCCCTGTCATATTTAGTTGGGACACATCACACTTAATACATATTTATCCTAACATTCGCCATCCTTGCCCCCAATGTTGAATTTTGCAGCTTTGTGCTCATTAAATGGCAAACCAACATTGAGGAGGGAGAGAGAAGGCAGGGAGACGTGATGTGTCCCAACAAATGTGACGAGGATTGTAGGTGCCACACCATAATTTGCAAGGGTCTCGTAAGCATCCCTGTCAATTTGTATGGGAATTCTCCGAAGAGGTTTAATATACCGACAAACCGGTTCTTTCTGAAGGTACTGGAGCACAGATGACGTAAAACAAAAGGAACAAAGAACGACAATAATACAAATGCAAAACAAGACCAAAAATACAATACCTTACAAACAATAGAAGACAATGAGTACCGGTACACGCAGAAAGACCCAACGAACCCTATAGACAACTCATTTAGTTATGGACGGTTTCCTTTCTCCCGATGGAATTAAAGCCCATATATTTTCTCTAACATTCCTGCTTAATACAGACTCCCTGTTAATACTGATACCAGAATCCTGAGGGTGCGGCTAGATTAACAGTATTCCACTGTATTGTCTTTTTGCCAATGAGTCCCTTTGTCGTGTAGGCATTAGCTTACATGATAAAGGGACTTTTCTTTTTAAGATTTAAACCTATTGATGACTTAGCCATGCAAGGAGTATGCACTGTATATTCCATCACATGGAAAGAGGAAACCAGGAAGGCAACCCTGTTTCTCAGATACATTTAACACCTTTTGGGTGACACAGACAACTTGATTGGCCCGGACAAGCTGTCTGAATTGGCACAGGATCGTTGTGGTTGGAGGAAGCTTGTAGTCGCCTGCTCTGCAGCCGACAGATGATGATGATGATGATGATGATGATGATGACTTAGCAATTCTCAAAAACAGTATTACACAACCTTTGTGCAGTAGATAAGAGTGCAAAAAAGCTCAGAAAAACAACTTTTTCTCAGTGTAGAAAAACTAGTATGACTAATTTTCAAAATAAAATACACCAGTTGCCTATTAAAAAATTGCCTGAGAAACTGATTTAAAAATCAAAATTGAAGGGGTGTCTGGAAAAAGGCCCAAGCGACTTCTGATAAACTGCTAGATTGTCATTCCAAATTCCCTTGTATTCCCTTGTGAAACAAAGGGAGAATTTGATGTTTCATCAAAAGTCACTTTGGGTCTTATTCCGCGCACCCCATTGTAAAAATTACACAGACATCTTTGCTTGTTTTGTTTACATAAAATCACTTTTTAACCTACAGTATGTTATGAATGAAAAAACAAAAAAAGGACAACAAATTATTGTACCTTTAGTGCATCGAGGAACTGTCCTTGCAACCAAAATTGGCTAAGCACGTGGCAAAATTGAAGATGCCAATCCCACTGAATTTGGGCACGTTTTATAAACATTCCTCGAAAACACAAAGTAAAAATTCCCATTAATAAATGTTATTACCGTAATGTCCCTCAGCTGACTTCCAAAGGAAGAAAAATCACCCTGCATTGATATTAACATAGAAAGTTTCTCAAAGCAAGATTTCATCACTTGAAGCAATTCTTTTTCCACCATAGTGGCAACATAATATTCTTCAAACCTTTTTCTTTCCATTTTGAAACTACAGTTTTGAAAACCAAGCACATGGCAGCCATTTTGTGTAAAATTTAATATTGTACGAGTGAGTCTCTTCAAGCACCTCCCAAAACTACCAAATATATATGCCAATTGGTTTATCCTCTCTAAAGCCTTTAACTGTATAACAATAGGGGACCAAAAAACCTTCTAGGTGTGGCAGGTGAGACGTTGCATTCATGCACAAAATCATGGCTCATTTTGGCTGCATGGGCATTAATGGGTTAAGCTTTTAGGATTGGGGTTAATGTTTAAGGGGGCTGGAGAACAACCTTCAAGTGCCACACTGTTGTTTTGGAAGGTTTTTAATGGACAGAAATCCATGGAACCCTTTATTTGTAAAGTGCCCAGTTTTCAATTCCTGGCTAAAAGCCTGAGGATAATAAGTGTCCACTTAGATTTCTTTTAGGTATTAGCTTCACAAGTGTAAGACTGTCATGTAAAATGAAACCAATTTGTCATTTTTCTCTTCAGCAATATTCCAGTAGAGGATGGACCAATTGTCCTTTCAATGCCCGCCATGAGGTGCCAGTTGAGGAGTTGGATTATCACATCTCCATTTGTGAATACAAGGTACAACATAGAAAGAAAATACAACTTCTAGAACCTTTGTGATACTGACGTCAATGGGACATAACTTACTGTCAGCAGAGTTCTTAGGTGTCCATGTTACACTGTATGTAGTTGTACTATAAGAAAAGCTTGTTGGGATATAGACCAAAGTGTTGATGATTCATTTCTGGCCAATATCCTTTTGCAGTGGTTTTAGAAAAGAAACTTGATTCTTCAAAACACAATATAAAGGTGGTTTTCTCCACTCATGGTCAGCACAGGCTGTGACACTTCAATGAAATTAACATTGTAACATGTAAGTAAGGTACTCTAAAAGCCAATTATTTATTTCAGCTGTGAAATTTCTTAGTTCTGGATCTTGGAATTATTTTTGTACACTAAAAAAATGTCTGGAATTCCTTCATAGCTCAGTGGTACAAACACTGATACATTAACTTATTATTCTTATGAATTGTCACAGATTTCTTTACTTTTGAATAATTATTGAATAATTATTAATATACTGTAGTGATTACAAGTAATGTATTCTGCAAAATTTACACAAAACAAATGTTAAAAGTAATGTTTGGGCCATTTGAAAGGGCATTGGACCCTTTTAAATGATGTCACTTATCCATGACATCTATAATACAGACACTTGGCTCCGTCTCTTTGGTGTTCGTAAATACAGCAGCTCAACTACAAACATGTATGATATTTGTAGCAGAACTGAAAGTTTGGTCATGGATATTTAGAATTTTAAATATTCATACAGTTCTGCTGCAAATATTTTATGACTTATAAAGGAACAATAGCGATGAAGCTTATTAGCATTCCTATTAGTATTCTGACTTAATGTAGCTGTTCTGTATCAGGATTTACAATTACCTAGTTCATTAAATTCCTTTTTGTACTTTCCTTATGAATTATTAATTCATGAATTAAAATGATAGAAAACCTGTTAAACAATTTTTTTGGTTTTCTGTAGGATGCTATCAGACAAGACTATGAAGAAAGTAAGTTTACACATGTAGTAGAAAGAATGCATTGTTTTATACAGGTGAATCTTCCTTGGATGATTATCATGGACTTTTTTTGCAGCCCTGTTGTTTTAAGAGGGTGGCAAAGGGGGGATACCGATCACGCATCACACGGAATTTTTAAGTGAAATCACGCATCACAGAGAAAATTTTTAACCGATCACGTAAATAAGGAGTAATCCGGTATTAAAATGGTAACAAATCAATGAAGGCCTACCCGATTGGATGCATAAATATTGTATTCAACGTTTTTTTTTTTTTTTTTTTGAAGGATTGCATGTTAATTGATGAATCTTAATTCTCGAGTGTATATAGTCTGGAATACCACGCGGTCGAAACAAAATGGCACTGAAGACAGTCCTGTTATATATTAATTACAATAAGTAGTACATGTATGAACGTCTATGAATCTAATGATCCGGATTTCAGTTTTGGACCAACCACGAAGAGAAAAGGTCAAGAAAAGACAGAAAAGACAAGACAGATGTTGAATTAGACAATTTACGTTGAATCCTTTGAGTGATGGCTTTCTTGTTTTTCAAAAAATGTCGAAAGCATTCACGTATATCACAAAAATCTAATAGTTAAATCACGTGTCACATGCTTCTAAAATAGCAAATCACGCAATATGCTACGCTATCTGATCACGCATCACGCCGTTAATTTGGGCACAATGACACATCACACGGCTAATTTTGGGGGAATCACACGTCACGTAAAACCCCTTTGCCACCCTCTTTTAAATGTCCATGAGGTAAACACTTGGAAGGTTTAGGAGGTATTTGGTTAAAATGGTGAAAAAATACCAGGAAAACAGAGATTCTTTTTTATTGAGCTTGTGTGCCTGACTACATGTACAAGAGTTGTCTCTTTCTACAATAATATTGCATTTGATGCAGTCATAAGTTTCTTACATCCAATCCACATTACTTACATTTAATTCACATTCCTTTCCGACATTTTGCATTCTCAGACTACAACATTAAAAACCAAAAATAAACAGAGAAATGAACCAAAAAGGTTTCTTATTCTAATTGAACATTATAAGGTTGATGTTAATGAATGTGAAGTTCTGTATGCAGTTTTTATGCAGATCTGAATGTACTGTAAGTTCTTATAAGTTACATATCCTTCGTTTTAATTCTCAGTCATTAGTCGGGATGTTGTGGAGGCAAAGCGAATGTGTCAACCGCAACCAACGCCAACAGTTGAAGTGGATAACACTGAGGATTGGGAGTCAGGTATTTGCCGCTCATTACACCCTCTTTAGTAATACACATACATGTAATAATATTTATTTGGAAGATGCATCTTTTTGTTTCCATTTATCAGAAGCTGTCAATCAACCCTTTTCAATAGTCAGTTCTGAGCTGATTGATGAAAAACCAGATTCTTATGATATTATACAAGCCATGCAGGAGGTCCAGATCCAAGCACATGCTGCGTCATTCAATCCAGTGAATACATCAGGGTGAGTAGACAGGTTATAGTCAATCCTCTCTTAAGATGAACACATGCTGCATCATCCAATCCAGTAAATACATCAGGGTGAGTAGACAGGTTATAGTCAATCCTCTCTTAAGATGAACACATGCTGCATCATTCAATCCAGTGAATACATCAGGGTGAGTAGACAGGTTATAGTCAATCCTCTCTTAAGATGAACACATGCTGCATCATTCAATCCAGTGAATACATCAGGGTGAGTAGACAGGTTATAGTCAATCCTCTCTTAAGATGAACACATGCTGCATCATTCAATCCAGTGAATACATCAGGGTGAGTAGACAGGTTATAGTCAATCCTCTCTTAAGATGAACACATGCTGCATCATTCAATCCAGTGAATACATCAGGGTGAGTAGACAGGTTATAGTCAACCCTCTCTTAAGATGAACACATGCTGTGTCATTCAATCCAGTGAATACATCAGGGTGAGTAGACAGGTTATAGTCAACCCTCTCTTAAGATGAACACATGCTGTGTCATCCAATCCAGTAAATACATCAGGGTGAGTAGACAGGTTATAGTCAACTCTTAATTAAGATGAACACATGCTGCATCATCCAATCCAGTGAATACATCAGGGTGAGTAGACAGGTTATAGTCAACCCTCTCTTAAGATGAACATGCTGTGTCATTCAATCCAGTGAATACATCAGGGTGAGTAGACAGGTTACAGTCAATCCTCTCTTAAGATGAACACATGCTGCATCATCCAATCCAGTAAATACATCAGGGTGAGCAGACAGGTTATAGTCAATCCTCCCTTAAGATGAACACATGCTGTGTCATTCAATCCAGTAAATACATCAGGGTGAGTAGACAGGTTATAGTCAATCCTCTCTTAAGATGAACACATGCTGTGTCATTCAGTGAATACATCAGGGTGAGTAGACAGGTTATAGTCAACCCTCTCTTAAGATGAACACATGCTGCATCATTCAATCCAGTAAATACATCAGGGTGAGTAGACAGGTTATAGTCAATCCTCTCTTAAGATGAACACATGGTGCATCATTCAATCCAGTGAATACATTAGGGTGAGTAGACAGGTTATAGTCAACCCTCTCTTAAGATGAACGCATGCTGCATCATTCAATCCAGTGAATACATCAGGGTGAGTAGACAGGGTATAGTCAACCCTCTCTTAAGATGAACATGCTGTATCATTCAATCCAGTAAATACATCAGGGTGAGTAGACAGGTTATAGTCAATCCTCTCTTAAGATGAACACATGCTGCATCATCCAATCCAGTGAATACATCAGGGTGAGTAGACAGTTTATAGTCAATCCTCTCTTAAGATGAACACATGCTGTGTCATCCAATCCATTCAATACATCAGGGTGAGTAGACAGGTTATAGTCAACCCTCTCTTAAGATGAACAGTGTTAGGAACAGAACCAGCTATCCATCTTTGTGCAGAGTTCAGTTACAGTAAAATGAGTTTTCTAAAGTGTGGTAGTCTGAGACTAAGGCATCGTCCACACGTATCTGGAAATTTGTGAAAACGCTCTCCAGAGTGGAAATTTTTTTATCCGATACAAATACGTGTATGTGTGGACGGTCGTATCCGAAAATTTTCAAATACGCTTTCGTCATTCTCTTGGATCCAGTCTTCACAGCGAGCGTTATAAACAAACATGGGGTACGGCAAGGTTGTAGCTTCTTTTTTAGTTGCGATTTGCTTCGTTTTGTATTATTTTGTGACCGTCGTCAGTAGTTCAACTTCATCAACGGTCCATTTATATGTATCAGCATACTTTTTCTTGACTTTTTCAGTAGATTTAGACATTTTTTCGAGTGATAAACTACAAGTTTCGACTGTTTACACCTCGCAGTAGCTATGGCGCAAAAGAAATGGCGCCTAAATCTTATGCTCATGCTCATTTCAGGATTCTCTCCGGCAATAGAACTGGGCACTAGAGCAAATCAGAAAATTTTCAGATACAATCGGATACGTGTGGACGGCTGAAAACAATTTGAATACGCTACGTGTGGACGTGAAAATGTTCACATCCGCAACATATACTTATTGAGTATCAAGTGAGAAGTACTCCTACAAAGAGTTGTTGCAAAATTTAAACCACAACATATACTTATTGAATATCAAGTGAGAAGTATGTATTCCAACCTACAGTTGTTGCAAATACAATTATGACTGAAAAAAATAACTACAGTGTACGATTTCTGCAATAGATCATATTCGTATTCTGGTATTGAATTGGAACTAGCTTGCAATGGAGGCTTATGCGAGGGAATATCATTACAAATATTTGCTAGCGAAAAGATTGCCTGACATGAGCCATGATGTAAGCTAGTTGCAATTCGATACCAAGAATACAAATATGGTTTATTAACAGTATGAGCATGTTGAACCATTCAAGCTAGCAATAAATACTATTTTTGGTTGGACTAATGCTATTTCATTTGTGCATGATTACCCTTAAAACCAGTAGTAATCAGATTAAAAGAGTGCGTTCAACAAGTTTGTTAACAGTTGAAAGTAGTATTGATGTCGATTTATGCCCTAAATGTTTTCATTCACCCTTAGGCACCAATTGAGAGGGCAATCAACTCGCAAACATTTTGCTTTATTGTTATTGTTGTGATTCAGAAGAAACAGCGTGACAGCTGTGTTACTTTTTTGTAGAGACATAATTCTGGTTTGCATTTACTCAGCTATGTGCAAATATATATATGAAAAATTCAACTAAAGTCATAAGCGAATAACATTGAATAATTATTTGACATACACTGTACAGGACAAGCAGCAGCACAGATGTAATGAAGATGATGTGATTCAAACATAAGCTTCATACTCGATCTTCGATAAATCTGAACAAAATCAAAAACAAATTTAATTTTTTTTTATGTGATTCAAACATAAACTTACTTGATCTTCGATAAATCTGAGCAAAATCATAAACAAATTGAATTTTATTTTGTAAAATAACACATAAACTTACACAGTTGTGAGATCCTAGCAGTGATATTAAAAACAAACAAAGGACTGTCTATATTTTAATGGCTGAAAACAGCAACAACAGCAAGCAAAAATTGGATCCAAACAGAGAAGAAATCACAGCCAACCATTACTCTACTTGCTGTAAAACAGAGACTGGCTAATTGTCTACCTTTCCGTACCTTTGAAAAGCATAAAGTTTCTCTTATGCGCCACATATCAGCTGGCATAACGAACCGAGATTCTGTTTATAGATCAACAGTGTTCGTATTAAAAAACAACTTTGTCGCCCTGAAATGTTCGTGGTCGATTTTGTCGTCAAACCTCTGCCAGTCATTTCACTTGCCATGATGAAAAATGGTCAATACTAAACTTTTAAAAATCGTGTAAAATCGTTTTTAAATGCGCTGCATAAAGTGAACACTTAGTGACATTGCAGCCACGAGTAGGTACCAGTCTTTGACCAAAGTGCACGATATAGGTGCGTGTTACTACATATGATGTAATTCAAGATGATCACCACTTGGTAAATGTATCACAGGATGCCCAAGATTAGGATGCGTTCTCCTAACGTCGAACACAATTAATGTAGTGTAGGATTGGGGGAGGGGAGTAAGAATGCTGTGCACAGCAGTGGCGGCACTCATGTCACCAATATAATGTGTCTTGGGTTTGATTTCCAGACTAAGCATCATAATTATGCGGGTTGAGTTTGTTGTTGCTTGTCATCTTGTTCTGAGGCGTTTTTTTCCTTTATGGTTTTCAAGTATCCCTTATAAAACACTTTATGCGAAATAACATTAAACATTAAACCAACTATGTAGTTACTAGTGAATTATTTTTATTTTAGTTTGACAGCAACGCAGAAGAAGAACTTAAAGAGATCGCAAAAAAGACAAGAGAAAAAGGCAGCTGAAGCGTGAGTTGAACAATTTTAAATAGCTGTATTGTGCTATAAAAGGTATAATACAATGTACATCCTTCATTTCAAACCTCATGGGGTGTGTTTTGCAAATTTGGACTTCTAAAATCTCATGAAGCCAAAACTACAACATAACACAGCTAAAAAAAATTCCATCTTTAGTACACAACTTTTCATTTATAATAATAATGTAATGTATAATAATTATTGTCCACATTTGCCTAAAAGAAATTGTTTACAAGACAGAAAAATATGAAACTTAAAACTTTTATTTTACACTCTTGTGCTATGCAAGGTGAACTTTTGCTTTTTGAAAATGCTGTTTTTTCGAGAGTTGATTTAAAGATAGCAAGAGTCCAACTGGCATACTAAATAAAATAATATTCATTCAAATTAATTTAAATATAATTTTGAGAATAATGTGGTTTTCAGTGGGGTTTGTGGAGAACCTGTAATGACAGACGAGGAAAGATTAACAGCTATTGCCAATCAGTATGCTGTGCTGAAAAATGGAGCATCAGGTATGAATCCAGGCAAATATTATTTGATTTAAAGTTACCATTTATTTCAATAGACATTTAAATAAAAGCCCTCTCAAAGGTACTGAATTGATAACAAATTCTCTATGTTAATTCTCAAGTGAAAAAAAGTTGGTTTGTAAACAACCCTATTTTTCTGTTTTATTTTTGTGTTGATTTTGACAATATTTGTTTGTTTACTTTTTTTTCCAGCTAGCTTTGTTGACTTTGTTAGCATCTTGAACCAGTACTGCCAGAAAAGTAGAATAAATGTACCCAAGTACAGTGAAGCAGCAGGTGTTCTGGGAGGGTATGGTGCACAGGTCTTTGTGAAAGGAGAGATATTCACTAACATGAAATATTGTGGAACCAAGAAAGAAGCAAGGCACGATGCTGCTAAGGTGGCTTTGCTCGGTCTCAACATTCCTGTAGGTTAGTGTGATCAATATCTTACTTCTCTGTTCAACGTCACTGCATGACCTACATGTAACATGGTAAAGTAAAGGTAAAGTCACACACAAGTCACAGATGGCCCACTCGGCCAGAGCTTAACCCAGTTTCTGTAGCATGAAGCAACTAGGAGTATTGTTACTCCCCCCTGGATGGGATGCTAGTCCATCGTAGGGTGACCTGGTTTATATACTATGAAGTGACTAGGAGAATTGCTACTCCCCCCTGGACGGGATGCTAGTCCATCGTAGGGTGACCTGGTTTATATACTATGAAGTGACTAGGAGTATTACTACTCCCCCCTGGATGGGATGCTAGTCCATCGTAGGGTTACCCCCAGCATTTCGTCGCTGGTACCCATTTATAGACCTGGGTGAAGAGAGACAACGTGGAGTAAAGTTTCTTGTTTAAGGAAACAACACGAGGGCAGAGACCAGGCTTGAACCACCGACCTTCAGATCTGAAGTCCAATGCACTAACCACTACACAACCACACCTCCACATTACCTTGCATGACAACAACAACAACACACTTTATTAAAACAAATATTGAGACCTATTACTCATTACCCTGCATGATCTAACATGCAGGTGATGAAAATATTACAGCGGTTACCATAACACGCGACCCATCCCACTTTATTCTAGACGGTCAAACTTGAGTTTGGTGGACGTCAATCAAAGGAAAGCCGTTAACATTGTTTTTTAAATTGTGACTGGATTTCAAACAATTTTATCCAAAGAAAAGGAAAAAGTTTTAGAACAACCAAATTTGAATTCAATTGCAGTTTTAAAGAGAAGATTCATTTAATATGATAAAAACTGGCGTTGCATGCAGCGGCGGCTTTGCGATTGTGATGGCCATTCATCATGCATCACTGAATTGCAAATTATCACGTGCAGTGAAATTTAAAAGTTTATTTTAAAATACAGTTTTTGCAAACAGTAGCTTTTCTTTTTGTTTAAACTGGTTTAAGTTTTACCTTCCCTTAGCTGGTAAAATTGTCAATCTTTTAGCTCTGTTTGCTTGAAATCCTGTCGGAGTCCAAAATAATTTGAATGGCTTTTCTTTGATTGACGTCCACTAAAACTCAACTTTATCCGCGTCTTTTGAAGGCAGTAGGTCGCGTGTTACTGGTAACCCCTGTAAAAGCCATCATCACAGGAATGGTAAAGTTTGAATATTTTCTGAAACACATGCCTGGGATGCTTCTCTCAAATCTTGTAGTTTTGCCTTCTTGATAAACTGGCATGAAGATTGGATGGTTTATTGTTATTGGTGGTAACAAGGGATAAATTCAGCCTCCAATAAACTTTGTCTAAGTTCCTTTAATTGGAGAGGGGTTGGTAGTTGTATCAGCTTTCATGGCACTAAAGGGGAGAATTAAAATTAATGATGAAGATGATGAAAATATTTAATATTAGGGTAGCACTTAAACAACAAAATAAAAATATGATACAATGACAACTGTAATCCATGTCGGAAAAATTTCCTTCAATAACCTACTTGTTACAATAATTTTTTTCATTGCTTATAAATGCTATTTTTTTGTTTTGTTTTGTTTTTTTTTTTCAACCAGTTGACCCAACACCCAATAAACCAATGGCCGCCAGAACTGCCACTGACCATCAGCGGCTAAGAGAAACACATGAGCTACATCTTCTGAACCAAGCCGGGCAGCCGCAGCCTAGGGGGAGGGGGCAGGGGCAGCCAGTAGTGAAACCTCCAAGCTCTTCCAGCACATCTGCCACTGGTCCACCTATGTCTCAACAACCATCCCAGAATGCGGGCGGAGGGACTGATTACAACTTTCCAGAGGTAATTTTATCCATGGTATGATTTACAATGTAAGTAATGATCCGCATAAGAAGGAAAGTGCTGAATGGCAGTGCACGATGGAATGCCAACTTTTTTCATTGTTGCAACAAGTGATCTCATTGGTCTAGACTCAAAAACTGCTAAAAAGTTAAGGTTCAAGGTGCATTTTGTCTAATGTTTTTAAGGTTTCAAGTAATTTGAGACCCAATCGCACAACATGCGCTACTATCGGATGGGCAGTTCCTTTTTTTTAGTGGGGGAGGGGGGGGGGGTGTTACTATTGGATGGGCAGTTCCTGCTTTTTTGGGGGGGAAGTGTTACTATCGGGTGGGCAGTTCCTTTCGGGGGCCACTACTGGTAAAATACAAGAATTACAAATGTCACCCAAAAGTCACTTAGGACTTTCTCCTGAAGCCCTTCAAATATAGCTGACTGTTTTGATTTGTTTTGAATTTATTGAGAATTTAACTTATTTCAAACTGATAATTTCTAGACGACCAATGGAGAGACTGGAGAAGGTGATGAGTGGACAACTGTGGGCAGGAAAGGTAAAAAAAAAAAAAATTGCAAACTATTATTATGAACCCTTTATTTGTTCGCGCAAAGTATAATGGGACTTATAGTGCCTTATGTGATCACATGCAATCACAAAACGGTCATGTTAACAGGACTAGTAATAATAGATAAACACAAATTGTTATATAGTTATTGATGAAATACTAGAATTTCTCTTTTTTCTATTGTGATCTCTTCACTGCTTACAGTGAAGATACTGTTATCTTTCACATGTGAAGATATTGATGCACAAGCAAAATGTGCTTTTGCTAATTGAAGTATTTAAATGCACATGCAAAATTGTTGTTTTATGCTAATTAAACTCCTTAAGTGACTGACTCCGGCGAACAATGCTATTCCACATGTGTATTCCGTATATTTCTCCGTAAAAAATTGCACTGTTATAAATTATTAATCCAATTTGAAATGTTTAGTCAAAAATTGACTATTTTCGAGATTTGAAGGTTTAAAGGAGGAGAAATGCCAGCTTTTAGATCAGTGCATTAACTATAAACTGTGATTAAAATACATGCACTGCAATTTATTGGATTGGAGCGGTGAAAGATGCCTTCTCTCTTGACATTACATTGATATCTATTTAATAAACAGAATATTACATCTGTGGATACACATTTTATCTTCTCGTGATGATAATATCTCACTGGTTGGCTTTGCTCACTCATGAGAGATATTAGCAACAATTATTGAAGATAAAATTTGTATCCATGCCTGGGCATGTAATATCCTTCCTGTATGTCTCTTCAGACTTTTATATTTATTGCACATCTTGCAAAATTGGTTGGACATCTGTTTTCTTGGACCTTTAACTTGCAACACAATACAACTACAGCTGTTAATTCATGTTGGATTCTAAGAAAAGGTTTGCAATGCATTATAGTACAATTTCAAATCACAAGGCCTTTTTCAATTTTACTCAAATCAGGGGTGGGGGGGGGGGGGGGGGCATTTGCAGCAAAATAAAATGATGTAAATGTACACTTGGTCAGACCTCAAATCTAGCATGTCTGCTTCCATTTTGCTACAGATGTACGAAGTACAAAATTTCTTTGTTTTTATTTTATCCTAATACAACAAAATTAAACAGGTGGTTTACACAAAATTAACAAAGAACCCACCCTTCTCATGTAACCCATGACACCTGCGAGAGATGTCGGTAATTTTACAGCTGTGCAGCCAGTGTTTCAATACAAAGATTAACAAGGCCTTTTGGCTGTAATTATCCATGTATACAGGAATGAAACAGTTGCCGAACAGGGTATTACAGAGTTTAGAAGAATCTCATGATTATTGATGTTTGATTGCAGGAGTTAAGAACCCAGTTTATCAACACTCTCTGAAGATGGCAGGTCGTGGCCGGGGAATGATCAGGAAATAAAACCTCTGATACCTGTAGCAACACAATTCCCATGATACAATAGCCATGGGCCATTAAAAGTCAAGCAAAGATTTATCATGCCTGTCACGGATCTGCAAAACCAAGATCAACAAGCAAGGAAGTATTATAATTGTTCAAGTTCCAATTTTGAATTGACTGTTACCGCATTACTTGGAAAGCCTAGGTATGCAACAATAACAACAGCTTCCAAATTTGTTTTGCAAAACTGCTGTCGAGTCTCTTCAAGTGCCAAAGTTTTAAGTTCAATACTCCACAACCATGCTTCTATAATTTCACATCAGAAAGTTATTTCTGTAGATATTTTAACTTTTATAAATTTCTTTTATTTATAATAATGTTTTTGGGGATGAGTAGTCTTATTTGACTTCTGTAGGTAGGCTTGATTTCAGCCTTTGAGGTAGTCCGGTTTTCAGATCCTCCTCCCAATGACGCAAAGGAACGTAGTTGCACAAAATGGCTGGAAATCGAGCCTATTCTGTAAGGGGCCTGTAGTCTCTGTGCCAGAGAAAATGTTTTGTTTACTACCATGTACTTTGATATAGAACTATTAAATGATTATAAATGACGTGTATGTAAAGAAAATTGTTAATATATTTTTTTAAAATATCCCTTCCTGATTCACAGTCTATCTGTTAGTTAATCAGATAGTTTTATGATTATCTTCTCTGACAGACCTTTCATCTTGTTTTGCCTTGTGCTATGTTGTAAATGTTATTGTTTGTTTTTTTATTAATACCAAGTAGTTCATTGTAAATGATGAATAAAGAGTAGTCCAGTGATTCTTAATAAAATGCCAGGATATTGATATATTTCTATTTCTCTCTCTCTGCCATTATTTTGTTCTTGTGCACTTGGGATCTGTGTATGCTTCCCTTAAGCCTGGGCTAAATCGTTAAACCAAACATTAATCAAATAATTTATTATATTAAATGAACCTTCGCTTCCAAAAGTTGCAACAGGGAAAATCCAAAATTGCATTTTTGTAAAATACTGAAAAACAAACAGTGAAATAGGGAAAAACTACTACTGTGGAGCTTGAGTACATTAAGAAATGGTCACACTTTTGGATGCCATGTACAGACATTGGTTCGAACGCATGCAGCCCAATTTGTTTCCTTTTTTTTTGGATGAATGGGGGGGGGGGGGGGAGTTGGAAAAAAGGCTTAATATATCAAATGCAAAGAGTTTTTCATCAGGATGCAGGCAAGTTTTTTAAAGTGACTTCTAATGCTAATTAAGATCGGTTTTTGACTCTTGAATATAGCAGATTTATAGCAAATTATCACTCCTTCCATCACTCAGCTGTAAACTTTTCTTGGTCATTCTGCAGAGCAATACGTAAGGCTTGTGCATATATTCACCTGAGGGAGGGGAGGAGGGTGCGGTTGGGTTTTCCTGTTGACAAGTAGGCTCAAAGGAGCTTTTTATTTTCTCAGTAACCATTATCTATTGTTTCAATATTCATGCATTTATCCCCACACATCCCTTGGAATTTGGGTGCTAATTTTATGTGCTAGAAACTATTAGACAAAGATTTGTCAACAAGGATTAGTCAGGGATTATTCAAAGATTAGTTGAGGATTATAGAAGGATTCAGTTCATTGGTCTTAGAAAGAGTGCGTGTGGTCATTCTGTGTATCTTTCAAGAAATGGAGATGGAAATAGAAA
This sequence comes from Cladopsammia gracilis, assembly GCA_022457155.1. Taxonomy (NCBI): domain Eukaryota; kingdom Metazoa; phylum Cnidaria; class Anthozoa; order Scleractinia; family Dendrophylliidae; genus Cladopsammia; species Cladopsammia gracilis. Next base: position 122,712 of record JAJGOT010000397.1, on the reverse strand, counting down.
TGGAGCAAATCCTCTCTGAATATTGAAACAATAGAAATTGGTTTATGAGTAAAAAATGAGCCATACCTTCAGTGGAGCAAAACGTGGAGGGGAGGGTCCAAGGAGCCTTTGATCTTTGTTCAAACTTGATGAATTATTAATGAGTGAGAATGTCGGGGGAATTTTTATCTTGAACAACATGTCATCTTTTGGGTACACAGACTTTGAGCTGTTCTTTACTCTGAGAGAGACTGGCATAGGTTAACACCAAATAAATGAAATTTGGTGCATTTATCCACAAAAAATGAGGCTGCATTCCTTTAAAATTAATGAATTGAGGTGATACAGAATCTTAGTGTCATTGGTTTCTGTCCAGTCTCTTTCTGTTATGAGAAAAGAGAAAATGTTCCTGCTTTTCTCACACAGAGCCACTGTTTTCCGTCACTTGATGGAAAGTGCCATGTATCCCCAGTAGTTTGAACAGCACTGTCATACGGCTTCTTGATCTGAAAACATGAACATGACAACAGGTAAATGAAGCGTTACTTTAGAGTGGTTTTATTTAACCTGTGGCAGCAGCGTGCGTTGTTTTCCCCAGTTACGTTGAACCCTCGGTAGCATTAATGTGTTCTTATTTCGAGTGTTAACTATGAATCTCGCAACGTCTAACAATATCTAAAGAATGTTCCGTGAGACCATTAATGCACTTGTAAATATAAGTGCAGCGATGGTAAGCCCTGCGACTTTCTAAATTGAGCCATTTCAGGGCTGACAGCGCGTCGTCTCATACAGTAAATCACTAAGCTATATAATTCCATCTGCAGAGACGTTAGACTTCAGCTTCACTGTGGTCAAAAGTCGGAGGCGTTTTTCGTTTCATTTAGTGGGATTTTATTTATTATCATATGACCCGTACGGCCCTGCGAACCTTTTCTTTGCAAAACCATTGATGAAAGTCCCGTATGAGGGCCGTACGCATTTGCGCGCGCGGGCCGGAAAAAGGCGTACGGCCCTACTACAAAAGCGGACGGCCTCGTGCGTTAAAATTTCAAGTAATTTTGTCTCCAATTTGGTCATATGATAAAATGCTTATTGACTAAGTTAGGTCGGGCCGGATGGGAAAATATTTGGCTCTCGGTCATGGCGCACGGACCTCGCTGCGCTCGGTCCGTACGCCATGACCTCGAGCCAAATATTTTCCCATCCGGCCCTCCCACTTAGTCAATAAGTACATAATATTAAATGGAAATATGGGCAAAGATGTATTTAAAAAATAGTTGACGTTACTTTCTTTTAATTTTTCTCAAAATGATGAGCTTTTTTCCGTTGAAAACTGACCAAAACTCTTTGCGCCTGATCAAAATTATGTTGGCAAATGGCGCCGACAATTCTGCAGTTCACAGTTAAGGTTACAGTGTACCTTCAGATCGAAAATTTATTGAAATTTTTTTTTTGGCGTCAAAATAAAGTTTACAGAATGAACTTTCATTAAAAAAAAATTATCGAAAAATAGTGAAAATTGACGGTATAACTTTTGTGGGCGGAGTTTGTTTATGAAGCGATATGTTTTTTTAAGCGCTGTTTTCTCAAAGTTAATTTTTCGCTTGTTGGGGACTCTTTAAAGAGCCACAACTCAAAGGGAATTTGTTCGATTTTCCTCAAATTTGGACAGAAGCTAGGCTAACATATAATCAACAAAAACGTGTCGGCGAATTTCTTAATTCCGAAAACTTTTTCGTCAAGAGCCATTTCCATGCGATCATTCCAATTTTTTTTCTCCCTTTTTCGAAAATATTCTGTAACTTTTCACTGCAATTGAATATGGGAAATCGCCGACACTTTTTTTTAGCGCTTCGTGTCCGGAAATCCGAAAACAAATCAAATTAGCAAAATACAATAATCGCTTAGAGTTATAGCGTTTTAAAGCTGATTCGGACGTTCGAATTTAGACGTCGTAAAAAATTCGACAATTCATTTTATTACCAAATGGTTTCCATATTTAGATAGCCAGCTCTATAAGCTTTAATTTGATATCTGGGTTTAGGTATATTAAGTGTAATCTTAAGACGCTAGAGCTGTTATACTGGAGACACCCCCGAAGGTACACTGTAACCTTAAACGCTAAGAACTTTTTGGTAAACTTTTAAAACGTTTGGTAAATTGACAGTGCCGTTACTTTCGGGAATAACTAGAAAGGTACGGAAATTAATGTCACTTTCGGGTAGCCATTTCTTTCAGAACTCTGCGGTAACTGTTATCAATGGGAGCCCTGTATAATATTAAAAAACACATTTAACAAAACAGAAAGTTAACACATACAGTAAACACTGGGTTGTCACCAATGAACCTCTCCAGCACCATTTGGTGAAGTTTTTGCCATCTCCTGAACTGAATTTTCATCCACAGATCCATTCTACTTATGTGATTGCTAAACATGTCACGTGACACCAACAATGTCCCCGGCCCGCAATGAATGGCAGCACTTAGAAAATACACATCATCTATTGAACTGAGAAATTAATAAAATGGGTAAGAAAATGTTGATAATATATTATGTTAAAAAGCACAAATCAGATTAAATCACTTTAAGATTCCTTTCTGGCTCCCTACAAATTATTGCCAAAAACTAATCTTGGTCTTGTAAAATCTCACCTAATAACTCTAAGTTTTCTCTAGCTTTCTCCAAAGACAATAATAATAATTATTGCTGCTTCAGTTTTTATTATGGAACTTAACACTTTCCATTTCCCAGTTATGTATTAATCTTATAAAGGCCAAAGTAATCAGGATTTAACTGTACTCAGAATTTTATTGGTCTATTGGTTTTATCTATTTCCCTATATCACAAGAAGGAATGTATCCTGTTACAAAATAATACCACATAGCTACATCAGGCTGTCACTTATTTGCCTTGTTTGTCTATGAGAGTTGCTGGTGCTTAGAAGTGTTAGTAGCCAGGGGAAATCGCTTATCCCCCCCGCCCCCCAACCTTTAATAACTTGATGATAGCCCTGATAATAACCTGCAAATTTTGTAAGATCCTGTTCAATTCTTCACTGAAATAATGAATTACCTTTCCTTCAAACAAAATACACCACAGTGGTCATGATGACTCAGATAGTTAATAAGTCCTTCCAATGGTCCAACATCTCCAAATTTTCTTCTTTTCTGGAAATCCATTCTTATTGGACTGGAACCTACTACCAAAACTCGCTTGTTTTGCTTTAAAAAATGTAACACCACATTTTCCACCTATGAATAAAGAAAAAATTACTCTTGCTTTCCTGAATGAGTAAATTAAAAGGAAATTATGACTTCATAAAGGTGATGTATTATATGTATCCCAGGGTGACTTTAAATGTTTTTTTTTTTGTGCTGCATAACACAAAATGCAAGGCAATTTTTAACGTGACAACTTATTGGGGCAACACGTGCAAGTTTTTTAACCACCTTAAAAAAAACTTGCAACATGTTGCACAACAAAATATTGCATTAAAAATCATCCAGGTGTGCTTCTACACAGTGTAAACTTTTAATGTAAAAATGTTCAGTTAAGAATTCTCTCATGTAACATAAAAAATTTAATACATAAACAATAACAGTACATGGCCAGCATTATACATGTACACTGTAATAGTTTTTAAAGCCTCACCATATGAACTGTTAAGCTGGGAAGAGAAGACTGTATGTTGTGGGTGTTAATGGCTATCCATATTTCGGTGTATGTTTGGGTTAATAATTAACCTATTATTATAGTGAAAACGAATGGGCTTTCTTCTCTGGGCCAAGAAAACTCACTGCTTTAATGAGATGTCTATTATATGCAAGCTTTGACTGTTCATGTTAAACCATTCACCTTTCTAGGATCAAAAAACCCTGATGTGAAATAACCAACATTGAGTCCATCTACAACAACATCATATGGTCCTGTCGCCTTCATGAATTCCTCTATACTCTGAGGAAATTTATTCTTTTCCCCTGGTTGGACATAATCAATATAATTCCCAGCTGAGGTAAAACACTTTACTGGTCGAAGAGTCTTGAGTTTGTGATAGTCCCACAGAAGATCAGCAAGAGGTTGCTTTAAATCTTCCAGTTCTGCTGCAGAAAACTGACCAGATTCTAGCTTTTGTTTGCAGGCTTGACAATGATATCTGTTTGAAGGAAAGTCACAACCAATTTAACTGTAGTGTGAAGATGAAGGAATTTTGCCTCCACTACTCAACCGGACACACAAGAATGATGATATATGGGTGTGTGGGCCAGCCAAGCCACTGTGTCATTTATTTAGCTTCAACATATGTAAAGATATAAACTGTGATTAAAGGAAGAACAAATGCACTAAAGCCGGACAAGAAAATCCCTAAAAACCAGCAGGTGGAGAAAACGGGGAACGTGTGTCGCCGACCAAGCAGTTGTGCCACTGCTGGGGTTTTAGGATATCCTAGTTAAAAAAATGTGCTTTACACTAATAAATAAAGGTCACCATATGAAGTATCTAGACTACTGAGAAGGGTAAAACCTAGTGTCCACATGATGATATTAAAAGAAAACTAAACATAAACCTAACACGGCGAAGGCTGACTGTAAAATGTCTCACCCTCCTAATGGCTGCAAATTACAAACTCGCTACATGACTACTACCCTCTCCCAGACCTCTGAATATGTGCCGGCAAAAAATTAATAGTAATTAATTTTAGGCTAATTTAGGATCATCACAAATTACATTTTTCTGCAACCCAAGAAGGGGGGGGGGAGGTGGGACTCCCATATCTCACCCTAAAAGGGACCCAATAAGTACCCCTGCGTGCATTTTAAAACTGAACACCATACCCTGGATGGTACCAAAACTGTACTTTTCATCCCTGAAGGTACAGGGGAGTGTTCCCCCTCCCCCAGGATGCTGAGTTTCAAGCATGATTCAAGCTACATACATACATACATACATACATACATACATACATACATACATACATACATACATACCTTTATTTAAACATGGTAAAAACATCAGTCACAAAGTACAAAGGTGGACATAAGACGATTGATTTCGATATTAAGCTATGCTTATCAGTTCACTACACATCACACTAGAGTCGACTGCTGCTTGAGTTACTAGTTTATTGGACTGACTTCAGAACATCAGTTCTTTGCACATCTTGTGGTAGAAGATAACCAAAATTTGATACAACTCCTTAGAAGATTGAATTTGGCATTTGACAAATGCTACAGCCTTTATCAGTTGTTGTCATGTATCTATTAAAGTTGGCTCAGAGTGGACTTATCCCTGTGGCAATTTCCCAGGACTAGTGAATAGTAAGTCTATTTTTGTGCCAACCATTATGAATGACAACTACAGTGACAATAATAAAGGCAACTTGTTTTGAAAATGCCTAAAGGATACATACAATATAAAGAATACATACAATAACAATACCAATACAGCTGGTGCTTCAAAGCTTAGTGATGATAACAGCTGCCCTCCCCCTCCCCCCGGAGTTTATGATTTTAAATATACTAACTTACGTAACTGAAACAGTTGACCTTGACGTCTTCCACTTTGGTATCACTTGTCTGAAATACAAGTCAGAATCTTTGGATGTTGTCCTTCAGTAGCATTTTAAGAATATAAATTTTTTTTTGAATGAGACCTTTGATTGGGGCAGTACACAGCTCTTACAAGGTTTCTCTGATTTGCTGAGAAAATAATAGAACAAACAACACAACAATGGACCCTAGCCCTGAAAATAATAGAGCTGCGTGATAACCAGGTCCAATGAAATAAGAGGTTTTTAAGAGCTGCGTGGTACCTACTTTGATCGGTGAAAGCTTGGATTTTACCGTTTTATCACAGTAATTTTAGGCCTTATTCAAAAAATTTTTATACAAGTCAGAGTGATTACAAGCGTACAATTATGCACAAGCTTCTTTATTTCCTATACTTATGTCCATGGCATAGGCAGGCATAAGGATCTCATTGAAAATCAATCACACTGCTGCTTACTACTGAGGCTATGCCATGCTGGTGAGTCCTACACAATGTAAACAAGCAAAAAACAGCAGTCCATGGCTGCCACTCTGTGGAGATGGTGTCCTGTGTGCCTCTTGCAATTTAAAGTTTTGCTCATGATGTGCTTGGCCTGGCTGTGCTTCGAGCGCATGGTTGACTCTCTTATTGACTCTCTTATAGTATAAGCAACCTCGGGACCAGGAAAGCTGGCCATTAACGAGTTTCTACATGCATTGTAAGGGGAGGGGGGGGGGGGGGGGGGGGGGGGTTGTGGATATTCCATGGACTCTGCCTCAAAGTTAAGCTTACCTGTCAAACCATAGCTTGATTGCTTCAAGAGTGTCATTACTTAACAAGTCTCTATAATTTCGAAAGTCATGGAATGCCTCGAATACTTGATCTGTTAACTGTCTATTCTGTTTTCCTGTGCAAGCACCAATGAGTGATGTGTAGATGTCAGTATCCCGTTCATGAATAACAGCAGATTGCATTTCCTTCATAAAACTAAATGCGCCAATCAGATCGCCTTTCTCTAAAGCCATCTCCACAAAGGGTGCATAGTGGCGAGCTCTTGGCGTTAGACCATCCCTTGTCATCTTGTGAAAAAATTCCCTGGTATTTCCTAGCTGACCAGACTTGGAATACAGCACTGCTAGAGAGGAGTAGGTTGAATAATTCTTGGAAATTCCATGTTCTTCCATGAGAGTTTTAAGTTCAAGAGCTTCATCGATCTTATCGTAATGAGAAAACCAGTAAAGCGCAGAGTTCACAGAGTTTGTCCGGTATTTATCAGGAAGTTCAAGAAGTTGATGAAATAGCTGAGAAATTTCTTCAGGTTTTCCTGTCTTGCAGAACCATCGAATGTCATCATTTCGTAGTCTCTTAGGTTTTGAAGACGAAGAATTCCACCTTACTCCTTGTATCACACAGGGCCTAAAATCAGTAGCAATTGTATGCTGACAATGTCGAAATATTTTGGATACAAATCTACCCGCCATATTTAATACTTTGTTCGAGCACATGACGGTAAACTCTTCATGTAACAGGTACAAAGTGTCTCGTGAGGATAGATCCTGGAGCGAGTAAAGGATTGCAAATAATGGCGGCGCAGTTCAGTTCCAACATTTTTCATCTCAGTAGATTACGTATAACAAGATCAATACACGAGAATACTACTGACCTTTGGCACTGCATCACACAAGGAGCAAGATGGTGTTCTACGTCTCTAGAACCACATAACAAGTTTCTAGAAGACAAAAATGTCGATGACAACATTCACGAACGAATGCACGTGGCCGACATTCGAAGACTCTGCAAGACAGAGGTTAATTCAAATCCTGAAGTGTCCAAGCTATTTAATCAATTTCTGCAACTTCCCGAGCAGTATAGGACAAAATTTGTTAACTCTGCGCTTTACTGGTTTTCTTATTATGATAAGATCGATGAAGCTCTTGAACTTAAAACTCTCATGGAAGAACATGGAATTCCCAAGAATCATTCAACGTACTCCTCTCTGGCTGTCTTATATTCCAAGTCTGGTAAAATAGGAAACATTAAGGGTTTAATTGATGAGATGACAAGGGATGGTTTAACGCCCAGAGCTCGACACTATGCACCTTTCTTTAACAGAGCTGTTAAAAGAGGCGATCTGTTAGGCGCGTTTCATTCCATGAACGAAATGCAACAATCTGTTTGCAATAATCGAAACACTGATAAATATAAAGCACTTATTCGAGCTTGTACAGGGCAGCAAAATAAGGAATTAACAAGCAAAGTGTTGGAGATATTTTATGACTTTCAAAAGTATCGAGACTTGCTGAGCAATGACACTGTTGCGGCAATCAAGCTGTGGTTTGACAGGTAAACTAATCTTTAGGTAATAATTATGCAGAGCACCCCCCCCCCCCCCCCTCATTTTTCAGCTCATGCAGTTTTGGCACATCTTTTGTGCAAGTGTTGGTTAATTCCAAATAAATAAAAATGGAGCAGTACCTGGGATAAAAAGGGGTGTAGTAAGTATGCATACAGAAGACTGGCAAAGAGACATCAGGAAGAATGATTACTATGGGGGAGAGGATAAAAAAACATAGCTTCAATCAAAATACAGACCAGAAGGTGAGTCAGATCAGTCAGAAAGAAGAGAGAACCAAGAATACAAATTGTGGCAGATGGAAAGTTCTTAAACCCCCCCCCCCCCCCCCCCCCTTCCCTCCTTTCCCCTCCTCATAACTGCAACATGTAACCTGCAAAAAGAAATTGCATGTGGGTTTAGTTAATTGTACAGGTGGTTGTTGTTAGAGTATTAAGTAGCATTTCTTACAGTGACATCAGAAGGAGGAACCAAGTGCTGATTACCATTATGGAAGTTATAAAAGTGAAATGATACTGAAATTATTTCCATGTTATTACATTTTCATTGCTTTGCAGTCAGGACAAACCCAAATGGATAACATCATGGTCAACTGCTTCAGTCACGTAAGTATTGTATCATCTTCCAGCCAGGGCACGAACTCAGTTGCTAGCAAATATTTTCCCCAACATTTTCTGCAGGCAGACCTCGCATCAGATAAAACTCATTGACATCATTGTCAACCAGGCAAAATGCAAACATTTGGTAATAAACAGGGCCAGGGTTTGACAGCCTGAGTAGCACACCCCTATCCAAACAGTAGGCATTCTTGAAACAATTCTGAAAACTTTTATAAAATTTAAGATCAGTGACTACGTTCTGTTAAAATTGCCCTTTTTATTTTATTCTTTGCTTTCTCATGCACCAACCAGATGTGTTTGTCTGTAAACAAAATTGCTCTCTAACATGTCAAATCTTAGAAAGTAATTTAATCTAGCTGTGTATGTGGCTAACTTCCTTGCACTAGATTTGACTGTCAAGTCTGCAAACAGAAGCTGGAAACTGGGAAGTTTTCTGCAGCAGAACTGGAAGAATTAAAGCACTCTCTTGCCAAGCATCTGTGGAAAAAACACAAAGCTCTTAAGCAAGTGAGGTGTTTTACTTCTGCTGGGAATTACGTTGATTATGTCCGACCAGCTCAGCTGAATACGATTCCTCAGAGTGTAGAGTTGTTTATCAAGACCACAGGACCATATGATGTTGTCATAGATGGACTTAATGTAGCATATTTCACAGGATTTTTTGATCCCAGAAAGGTAAATGTTTGACTTTGTTTAAATGCTTATGCAGTTACCGGTAAATGCAATTCTTACTCATTCAAAGGCCCATGTTCACCCAATCTGCTTTGCACGCTTGTGTTTTTGTTTTGAAATGATTCAATTGTTCAATGTAGCATTATGATTGGCTGGCACGTCGATTCTTCAATTTTCCATCTGTATGAAAATCAGCCCGGGCACGCAAAGCAGATTGGGTGAACATGGGCCTTTAACAACAAAGAATGGGATCTGTGTTGTCATATGGTCTTCAGTGTTGAGTATTCAGCTGCATGCTCAGGTTGGATGTTGAATTCACGTTGCAGCATATGTTAACCAATTTCTTCAGCCAAATTTTTTATGTTCTTTGCTCAACTCCTCCTCTCTCTTTCACCAATGTTTTCATTGCAAGAATGGCACCTAAATGAAGGCATTCATTCATTCATTCTGCCAGCTATGATGGCAGCAGTGGCTAGTACCAGTAAAAGCTCATGTATAACTTCCATAATTCACTCTGCCCCTACCCCCTTACAATTGAGTCTGAATCTCTAGGAATGGTCATTCACACAAAATGTTTTTATCTGTTATAGGTGGAAAACATGGTGTCATATTTTGTAAATCAAAAGAAGCGAGTTTTGGTGGTAAGTTCCAGCCCAATGACGCTACTTACTAGAACAAAGAAGGGAGCACAAACGCCGCTGGGAGCCCTGATGAATTTTCTGACTGAACAAGAGAATTGTAGTGTGTTCTGTTTGGCAGAAAGGTAAGCATTCCCACCACCTGTCTGCTCAGTAATAAAAAGGTCTGGAAAATAACCAGTTTGTGCCTTTTCCTCTTTAGATTCACAAAGTCCGATATTTTTGAAAACTTTCCACCAGGAGGAAATTGAAATAGCAACACTGAAAAGTACTGCTTAACATTAAATTTAGATTTCATCTTCTGTTGCACTTTTTTTTCACATTTCATTGTTTTCCTGCATTAAAAGTTTTGTCTTTAAATTCATGAAGAAAACACTGGTCTGATTTAAATGTTTTAAAGGGAGTCTTAATTAGGAAAAAAATATGTTGAACAGTTTTAATATTGATATAATGCAGTTAGCCTGGGAAAAAGGTGCTTTTGCGGTGAACAAGCACAAAGAGTGGGCAATAAGGATGCAGGCAGCACTGTGAGTCATACAAGAGCACTTGCTCACCCTTCAAGCTCACAAATCACAAAAACACCCAAACTGATAGTATGTTGCGACGGGAAAGGTTTCAATGTGATATATTGTTGCCAATATAATAAACATTTCCTTGCAATGTTTATACTGACTCAATCAATGTTTTCACTACCGTAAATGTGTTTTATATATTTATTTATTTTAGCTCAATGGATGACCTGTACTTTCTCAGTGCTGCAATGCATTGTGGGCCAGGTACACACCTTGTGTCATGTGACAAGTTTTATGATCACTTAAGTGGAATGGATCCACTGATGAAAGTTCATTTCAGGAGATGGCAAAATCTTAATCAAATGGAGCTGGAGAGGTTCATTGGTTATGACCCAGTGTTCACTGTATGTAGTTAGTTATTTTTTCTTATAAATTGACTAGCAAGAGGCTAGCAACAGCATTGCGAGACAACTTGCAGTGTAACATACCTTGCAACCAACAAAATTTAATATGACAAGTTGCAGAAGCCATGCAATGTTTAAAGCAACTTTTTTTGGCATTGCACAGTAATTGCACATACTTTAATAATCAAGTGGTGGCCCTATGCGTATGCATGCCTATGCCCCAGTCCTTTGCAGTCAGCATTGCAAGACAAGTTGCATGGAAAGTTACCTGTTGTAACATCCCCTCTTTATGAAGCTGTAACGTAGCAGATAGACAAAGTCGGCTAACGCACTGTTGTACCTAATTCAAACCTTCTGGGAATAAGATTCTTTGTTCACAATATTTCCATATAACTTCCATGTCAATGCCTCATTGATATGGAAATATGACGTACAAAGAGTTCTAATCCCAAAAGGTTTGAATTGGGTACAACAATGCGTTAGCCGAATTTGTCTATTAAGCTGTTGTTAGACAAGTTACATGAAACATTTCATACTGTAACGCCGCGTGGGCGGTAGAGCCTCACTCGATTGCGAGCCTTGCTCGGGAATGAGTCTCACTTAAACCTGTTTGTATTCCAAAGCAACTCTCACAGAAGACTTTGTTGCAGTCTATTCAGTTTTCATGTAAATACATTGAAGGGCTCGATCACGATGATGGGGAATGGGGGAAAGCAATACGTGAAAACACTAAACATTGATCCAAAAATGGCGACAATTAAAACTGTTATCATTTTATGAATGTTCACTTCTTTGTTTTCTTTTCTACCCTGTCTGAAGCTTTGCTTGTATTATTTTTTGTACACAGTTGAATTTAAAAGAAGACATGATATTAATAGATACATGTATCATTTTTCTTGTTTGCAGGTAAAGAAGCCGTATGACAGTGCTGTTCAAACTACTGGGGATACATGGCACTTTCCATCAAGTGACGGAAAACGGTGGCTCTGTGTGAGAAAAACAGAAATCTAACTTCTACGTAGACTGCTGTTTGAAGGAACTTGTTTTGATAAGCGCAGATCTGGTCAAAACACGCATGGATCATAAATATGCTAGGTTGTTCATATACATTTCAACCTCCCTTCCTTCTCGCGCAAAAATGGATGTTTGTGAAAAATGACGTCTCAAAACCGTAAGCAGCAGATCACCAGACTCCACTGATGAGTTTTCAATCACTTTAAAGCGATTGCATGCTTGAAAAGGAAAGAAAAACATCTGAATAAACTTCTCTGTGTTGAAGGAATCTCAATAGACACAAAAACAACTAGTTAACGGATTCATACACTTCTTATTACAAAAAGTAGACCACAACCACTTGCGCTTCCCGCTGTTGCCAGCTGCAATCCGTTTTCACGTCTGCAAACAACGTTGTGACATGTGCAAAGAACGTTTTCGCATGTACAAAGAAAGGATTTTTGTCCTCCAAACCAAGTCTCTGGGCGTGGACTTCTGAGCTCCTGTATTGGGCGACGTCATTATTTAGCGGCAAAAATCGATTGATTGAGAATGAAAAGCTTGGGTTCTAGGCTGTCACTTTACGTCATGTATCCATGTAAAAATATAATGGAAAGCACTTTCACTGATTCACTTGTTTAACTGACAGTTAGACGTATATGTAAGAATATTATTATTTGAGATTAAACGTTTATGTCAAAAATTACATTTGAATATCTTGAATTTTCTAACTCTTTTCTTGCTTTCTTGTGCTCCAGCTTTTGTTGTGAAAATGTTAGACTGAAAACATTTTTCGACCCACCACGGCCCTACCACCCGTTTCGTCTTATTCCTCACCCCTCCCCTCCCTCCTACGGGGTCCCCATGGGTAATGCAGGTGACCATTACATAGCGCGGGCCCGGCTGAATGTTAACAGCCGATCGACCGAATAAAATTTCCTCCCATTGCTATAATTCGTTCACGCTTCCGTATCCACGAGTATTAAAAAAAATTAACAGCTCTAAATGAATTAACAGGAGTTTTTAACTGAACACCAGATGTCGTTATTGGTTGCTGGTGGTCGTTGCCACCTGTTAACCGCAAACTTTGAAAAGTACCGTGATCAATGAATACGCTTTGAAATGTTGACAATTCAACACAAAATTGAATTGCGGTAGTTTATTATATCAAAATCTAAACTATCGCGACGTCTTACTCTAAAGAAAACTAAAAGCCTTCGCTACTGAATACGTTTTCCATAAATTACAAAGTTTACAAATTGTCCAAATTGTGGTTAGCTGATGATGGCTGCGGGAAAACGTAACACAATGCTTTCATCACCCACCCAAAAATTCACCAAAAACAACTTCCAATTCCAGAAAATTTTCATGAGTTTTTTTCCACCCACTTAAGTGCACGTATTATATCTTGCTCTATACTTTCTTCCTCCGCAAAAATTGTAAAACGAAAATTTATAAATAGGAACTTGCGTACTTTGTTGACTCAGGCATAAATAATTTAAAACACCTACCTCCAACCGCCGCCGCTTAAGTAGCAAACGTATTTCGATTAAATTACTCAGCAAGGGGATCTTTCCAAGTTAGGCAATGAAAAATAGAGGTCTGTTTTCGGACGGTTTTTCTTGCAGACATTTTCTAACCTTGGAGTGCCTCGAGACAGAGTAGGTTACTACCTTACCACACGCGAGGACATATTTTACATCGGTTTTTATTTCCATGGCTACAACATAAGAGGACTCGTATTTTAAATTGCAGTGTTCAATTTAATTTACCTCAGTTGGAAAGTTTATGTTACAATCATGCGACGCTGGAAAACCTGGGAGAGTTTATCTGTTGAAGATTATTTCGATGACATTACACAACCGGTTCGTTGGAGCTCACTAGAGACTCTGGACAAGATGTCATTAAATGATGGATTTAAAGTGGCACAAAAATCCACGAGGAACGAAAGCGTTTTAAACGACCCGTCTTTGTTGTGTACTGTGTGCAAACAATTTTTTCACCGGCCAAAATTTCTTCGATGTTTGCATAGCTTTTGCAAGAGCTGCATTGAGAGTCTCGCAGGAAACACAACCGGGACAGAGGGAATTGTTATTTGTCCGATATGTTCATTCCCGAGCGAACTGGGAACGAAAGGAATTGAAGAGCTGCCCATGAACTTTCTGATACTCAAAAATCAGAGTTATGTGGTGGAAGAAAAGAAATCTCCTATAAAGTGTGGAAATTGTGAAGATGACTCCGAAGCCACTGGCCAATGCAGCGAATGCAAAGAATATCTGTGCGACAAGTGCACTGCCGCTCACAGAAGAGTGCGTGTTACAAGAGAGCATCGAATTATTTCTCTAAATGAGTTAACGACGGAAGATGACAGTAATAACAATGTTTGCAACCCTGATAACTGCTCGGAACACAACCGGGAAGATCTCACGTACTTTTGCTTAACGTGCAACAAGCTGATTTGTCGCGAATGTACGGTTGTGAATCATCCCAAGACAACACACGCATTTGAGCCGCTTAAAGATGCGTCAAGCAAGCACAGACAACAAGTAACCGCACTCTTGGACGCGATTAAAATGAGGAGTCCTTTCGTTAAAAGAGCTTTGTTGGAAATCGAAGAAGCTTGCGGGGATATACCTCAACACGCACTTGCAATTGAAGAGCAAATTAAAAGTTCGACGGCACGCTACATAAGAGCATTGAAAGAACGCGAGGAACAGCTATTAGATGATCTGGGGACCATGCGAGAATACAAAGCAACATTGTTAGAGCAACAAAAGGAACGTTTATACAAAGGAATCAGAGATATCGAGAGCAACTGCGGACTTGTGGAGAAGATACTCCAGGAAGGAACCGCAACAGAAGTCGCTAGAGTAAAAGACTTCATGACGGGACGACTGCGCAGCATAGAAAACATGATTCAAGACATGTCACCTTCTGAGGGACCGGAATTCGATTACGTCACTGAGGAAGACCTGTTGTTTGACGTCATTAACCGAGGCGGCAAGCTGGAGAGCCGCACCAGGCCTCCCGCGGTGCGACTTATTGGGGAGGGTCTGTACAACGCGGCAGTTGGCAAAACTTCCAGTTTTGTTCTGGCTGTGCGTGAAGATTCTGAAATAAACAAAGAGAACTTAGACATTCGAATAGAAACTCCCGATCTGGTGATTCTCACTTGTGTCATAACGGAGCACAGTTCACGGCTTTACACGCTCAGTTACACGCCAAGAATTCACGGGGAACATGTGATCACGGTCCTAGCAAATGGCGAGCACGTGGAAGAAAGTCCTTACACAGTAAACGTAAAGAAAGGTCACATGTGCTTCGCCACTACGTTACTTCCGGTTTGTTTACGCTTTGGCTACAAAGGCAAAGGACGAGGCGAACTCAACAATCCTTCAGATATTGCCATAGCAAGTAATGGAGTTATCGCGGTTGCGGACACATTGAACGATAGAATTCAATTGTTTACAAGTAGAGGCGGATTTCTGCGGCAATTTGGAAGCTCTGGTGATGATGTTGGCAAGTTTAACTCGCCGACTGGACTGTGCTTTTCTCAGAGTGGGCAAATAGTCGTTGCTGATCAACAAAACAACCGCATACAAGTGTTTAGTTTGGAAGGAGTTTTGTGCAAAGTGATATCATGCAAAGGACGAAATGCGGGGTATTTAAAGAATCCCACGGGGGTTGCTGTCGACGACGAAGGGCAGCTACTGGTTACAGACCAACACAACCACAGAGTCGTGGTGTTAAATAACGAGGGTGTTTACTGTAACCAGTTTGGTTCACTGGGAACCAACGAGGGAGAATTTAACAATCCTTCTTACATCGCCGTCACTCAAGATGGTGAGATATTCGTCACGGATACCTCAAACCATCGGGTGCAAATTTTCGACCCGTTGTGGAAATTTCAACGCAAATTTGGAAGGCCCGGTACCGGGGATGGGGAGTTCCATTATCCCTCGGGGATAACAGTCGATTCATCTGGGTATATTTTTGTTTCTGATCGCACCAATCGTGTGCAAGTATTCAACTCTCACTTGCGCTTCGTCACCAAGTTTGGCGGGAAACTTAGCGGCGACGGGCAGCTAAGCGGGCCGCAAGGCATTGATTATACTCCAGAAGGCCGGGTTGCTGTGGCAGATGCGGGGAATAATTCTGTCAAGGTTTTCTATTTTCCAAACGAGTAAACGAAAAAAAAAAATAGAAAACTACTTTTTCTTCCTTTTCAAGAAGATTAGAAACGTTGACCGTGAGAAGACGAACAATTGTTTTTGCATCAAAACAAGAACGTTCCAAAAAATTGACTTACAAAGAAATGTTTTCAGTGAAATACGAATTACTCCGATACGCATTCGGGGAATTTCCCTCGGATAATTAAAAATGTCGGTTAGCTTTTGGACCTGGAACTGGATTATAAAATCATGAACTTTTTTTAAATTGATTTTGCTAACAACGCTTTTGGAATATACTATTACTTAGCACTGGTAGATCCTAAATTGACCTACCGCGGAAGCCTGGGGTAAAAAAAGAGTTTCGAATGAAATAGCATTTTGGGTCTTTAGGATTTATTTTCTTGACCAAATAAGGGGGGTCCTTACTAAGTGTAGTCTTCGTAGCTGATAAGTAATTTACTACAGATAATACTGATGATATGCTCCTGGTGGGCAGACGTTTCATTGCAACACAGAAAACGAAAAAAAGTGTAAATACCAACACAAATGTGATTTGAAATAATTTTAATTTAAAATGTGATAACTATTTGTGACTGTGAGAAGCAAACATTTTTTTAAATGTGCCGCATTTACTATTAAACTGGCATACATAATTATGTTGTATATAAACATCTGCAAGGAATGTATTATACGGAATTTAAATGTGAAACAAAAAATCTTTCAGCGAAGAATTAAGATATAATTTCTGCTTACAGTAACAATGAAGGATAGTCGTAAACGTAGCAAATACTCCGGCAATAAGCGCTTCTCCTCCGTCAACAAAGGCATACTCCCCCCCCCCCCCCCCCTGGGAATAAGCGCTTCTCCACCCGGCAACAAAGGCATATCCCCCTGGAATAAGCGCTTCTCCACCCGGCAACAAAGGCATATCCCCCTGGGAATAAGTGCTTCTACCCCTGGTAACAAGGGCATATCCCCCTGGGAATAAGTGCTTCTACCCCTGGTAACAAGGGCATATCCCCCTGGGAATAAGTGCTTCTACCCCTGGTAACAAGGGCATATCCCACTTAATATGTAATAACGTGTTATGTATTAACAGGCATTAGTGTGTTTAATAATAAAGAAGACATTACTATGCACAAACCATGCTTCAAATCTCAGATGATTTGAAATGCCGAAAAATAACGTTAACTTGCTAAAAGCGCAGTGACCAGAAAAAGGGAAATCGCGGCTTAGCAGAAGACGCTCATATACAGATGAGATCACAATTTTGGTAAATGGCGCTTGAACGAGAAGACGCGCATGCGCATGTCATAACGTTTCGACGTGAGACTGCACAGACATGACACACTGATGACGTTGCACTATGGACTAATGTTTTTCATGGTTCCCCTTCTTTGTTTTTACGTTATTCACAAAAATAAAGCATAATATTTGTGCTACAATAAAGCAAAAGAGACGGTAATCACACAAGATAAACGAAATACACTTTTTAGCTTTGGCTTGCAAATGAACCAAAGCCCACGTGAATCATTTTCAAGAACGAACAGGAATCTATTTGTGGAAAACCGTTCATATAAATAAAAATAAAGACTAAATGAAAGAAATTAAACAGGCACAGGCAGGAGGGTATGAGCATAGCTAATAAAGCGCAATGGTTATGAAACCTGAGAAATGTTTTTGTTCGTTGTTTTTGTTATCGTTTTCGGCCTTGACCGTGCACAACCGCAATAGATGTTGAACTTTTGTTTGAGCAACTGATCAATAGAAATGTTGACATTCATTCATAGCGTGTGACCGAAAAACAAAAGATGTTCACGGTCAAGTACAGTTCAACATAAATTGTAGCTCTCTTTCTCTTTTGTTATCGTCATTAAAGTCTACAAGGTTTCATACCAGTCCCTTGAGTTGTTAACTGTGGTGTGAGGAGAATTCTACGGCAATAAAACAGGGTACTGAAACTGTACAAACATGCATCAGAAACTTGTTCTTAAATATAAAGCGAGGAAGTGTGAAGGGAAGGGATTAATGAGTGGGATTTTAAAGATGTCACGCCTCCGATTGACCAACTTCTTTTAAACTCATTTCACCAGGATGTTTCTTGCCATCCTTCACTTCAACCAGCCCGGGAGTCACGTGCCACTTAATTAAACATAACGTTTTACAAACCAGGCTTAATTCTTCGCTTTTCATCCCAGAAAAAGAACCGTAAAAATTTAAAACACGTCTGCCGTGCTTGATATGCTTGTTGGTCAAGCTTACGAACAAATTATGATCCCCAGCGGACCGAGGACAGTAGAATATTGTATAGGTTCCGTTTTTGTTGTCAAGGACCTGAGCGGAAATGACACTACCGTCGGGCGACTCGAGCTGAACGCCGACTTCTTTCAGACGCCCTCGGCTGTCAGTAGTCGGAATCACAAATTCTGTCGGCGTTAACTTGCCCACAGGCTCACTTGTCTTTTTGCCGACAGTCAAGGCGGGAAAACTGAAACGACGACCTTTGGCCTTTTTGGACTTTGGATCTTGATAAAGCGCAGGCGTACTCGCAGACAAGCTGGTACCAGCACCAGTCTTTTCCGATTCTGAAGAAAGAGTACTGGCATTAGCTTCTTCATCTTCTGTCGAAGCAAAGGAGACAGAACTGCCTCCATTAGGCAACGATTCTTTGAACTGCGTTTGGGATTCAGATTCTTTTACTTTTCCGTCACCAGTTTGTTCGGGTGGTTCGTGTCCAAGACTAATCGAACCAAAAGCGTCTTTAATGGCTTCTATAATGGGTCTTTCATCTGGGTCAAACCCGATTTTGATACTGTTCAAAGCTCCATCGGTTTTAATCTCTTGTAACTCGCAAAGTCTTTGACAAATCAAATTGTTCACCATCAGTATGTCTGCATCTTTTCCCTGCTTGAGAATGTCTTCTGAAAAATCACACCCGTCGATTGTACAAACAAGGTTTCTTTCAATTTCTTCTTTTTGGCTCACTAAAACGGAACATCGGCTATCTCTAATGGAGTTAAGTTCTTTTAATAACTGGTGCTCCCTCTCTTTGACAGCCTGAATTAGTCGACGCGACGTCCTCCGAATTTGCCACGAAATGTCATCGATTTTATTTTGCCACCGACCGTAAACTTTAATGATTTCGTACACCGACTTTTGCAAAGTGGGAATATTTTTCTGTGTTGCCTCCAGTAATGACAACAGTGTTGGTTTGGTTGAATCGACTGCGCTTTGCAAGGAAACCATTTCATGTCCTTCTCCGCCGTGATCGACAGTTTTTCTGCATTCTTTACAAGTCAATAAATCGCAGGTTTTACAATACATATCTATATTTTCAGCGCTGTGTTTAGTGCAAGTCACAAGTGATGAATCGTCTTTTGGATTTGTTCGATCCACAAATTCTTCAAGAGACAATATTTCATGTTCTCGTGTAAACTTCACTCTCCGATGAGCAAGCGTACAATCAGCACAGAGAAATTCTTGACATTCTAAGCACCTATTTGCAGCCATACTGCGGCCATTTTCACAGCCGCTGCAGTCTTCTTCTCGCTGTCGTAATTTCTGCCTTTCAAACTCTTCGATTTTTCTTAAAACAATGACATTCGGTTTTAACTCGTCAAGATTTTTCGAAGGTAGAGCGACCTCCGATCGGCATATTGGACAGAACAAAGAGCTTCCATTTTCCTCAGTAATTAAGCCAATACATCGTTTACAAAATGTATGTAAACACGGCAAAATTTTCGGATCGTCGTATATTTTGCTGCAATATTTGCACCAGACATCCTCAGGACTTTCCTCTCTAAACGCTACAGATTTTCGAGTCTCGCGTTTCGCCATGTCGTTGCAATAAGGAGCTCTGAAACAGGTCTTTGTAAACAATAAAGATTTTCTCAATTTCACTAAGAACCCTCGTCGTGAAAACACCGCTTTGCCAAAGCGAAGCAATAGTTGCCCTGTGGACGTGCGGTCGCAAGTAAACTTCAGCTGCAACGCCTCCGAAACATTTAGCTTTTGAGTTTTTGAAAACCATATGCCACAGAAATTTTACTTGGTTTGAAAACTAGCTTGGAAACGAATCAAATTCGCAAGCCATGAAGTACTTTCAGGTGTGGCTTGATTCTGTATCGTAAAAGTCAGGATCTTAATTCAGCAGCGACTCAAATCCGCTTGGTTTTTTAATAATTTACGAGGCGTGTTTTCATGACTAGCAGGTACTACAACCCAGAAAGACAACACGTCAAACAAACGAAGCTTTTGAAGAGCAAGTACCTAAATTTGAATTTCTTTAAACAAATTGGGTGTGTGACTCATTTTATATCGGCGGTCTTTTTCCACGTCGATTATTGCTCAAATAATTTGATACGTGGCTATCAAAACAAACCGGGAGAAAATAACAATTTAACACCTTAATATAAAAGCATCATTTTTATATTTTAATTGTAATTAAGGTTTAGACAATAATAATTGTAGTAGGCATTTTTATGTGGGTTTAAAACCAAATAATTTATTGGTTTAGTTTTTGCAACAATGCGTTTTATTGGTTTCTTTTCTGATAGAGAATCTAAATTGAAAGTTTCCACACCGATGAATAATAAAATAGATATTGTATTATAATACGTATATATTGTATTATAATGCATACATTGTATTATATAGTGCATATATTGAATTCTAGTGCATATATATTAATGTACAATGGTGTTATCTTACCTTCAGTGGAAAAGGTAAACTACAGTCGATATAACTATATATCAAGAGGCTTTTTTAACTGTAACATTCCTTTGCTGTTTCTTATCATGTACAAGACTGATTACAACTTTCTAGTCCCGACTGTAGATAAAAGTGGAGTGGTACTTTTCTCTTGCTAAAATGAAAATGATAAATTTCGACGCTGTTTATATAATTGTTATACCGATGTTGCCTTCTTCAGGGTACAAAACTTTTAAGAGAAAACCGCACTTTTCTCTTGTATTGTGTATTTTGCTTTACAATGTGGTTTTAACGTTTGAGTCTGTAGTTGAAATCCATTCAAATAAAAGCTACTGAGCAGTACTTTCCAGTCGTAATATTTATTATGCTGTATGAGGTGGTTCTAACTTTTGAGTCTGTGGATGAAATCCTAAAATGTAACCATTAAAATAAAAGCTACTGAGCAGTACTTTCCAGTCGTATTGTTTATTATGCTGTACTGATGAGGTGGTTCTAACTTTTGAGTCTGTGGATGAAATCCTAAAGTGTGACCATTCAAATAAAAGCTACTGAGCAGTACTTTCCTGTGGTACTGTTTATTAAGCTGTACAAGGTGGTTCTAACTTTTGAGTCTGTGGATGAAATCCTAAAGTGTGACCATTCAAATAAAAGCTACTGAGCAGTACTTTCCTGTGGTGCTGTTTATCATGCTGTACAAGGTGGTTCTAGCTTTTGAGTCTGTGGATGAAATCCTAAAGTGTGACCATTCAAATGAAAGCTACTGAGCAGTACTTTCCTGTGGTGCTGTTTATCATGCTGTACAAGGTGGTTCTAACTTTTGAGTCTGTGGATGAAATCCTAAAGTGTGACCATTCAAATAAAAGCTACTGAGCAGTACTTTCCTGTGGTGCTGTTTATCATGCTGTACAAGGTGGTTCTAGCTTTTGAGTCTGTGGATGAAATCCTAAAGTGTGACCATTCAAATGAAAGCTACTGAGCAGTACTTTCCTGTGGTACTGTTTATTATGCTGTACAAGGTGGTTCTAACTTTTGAGTCTGTGGATGAAATCCTAAAGTGTGACCATTCAAATGAAAGCTACTGAGCAGTACTTTCCTGTGGTGCTGTTTATTATGCTGTACGTCCTGTACAAGGTGGTTCTAACTTTTGAGTCTGTGGATGAAATCCTAAAATGTAACCATTCAAATAAAAGCTACTGAGCAGTACTTTCCAGTCGTACTGTTTATTATGCTGTATGAGGTGGTTCTAGCTTTTGAATCTTTGGATGAAATCCTAAAGTGTGACCATTCAAATAAAAGCTACTGAGCAGTACTTTCCAGTCGTATTGTTTATTATGCTGTATGAGGTGGTTCTAGCTTTTATCTGTGGATGAAACCCTAAAATGTGCATTCAAATAAAGTACTTTAAAGTATTTTTCAAACCAAATTTCAGGATTTTTTATAACTTGAACTTGGCCTTCAAACAGTGCAAGTGTCAACCACAAGAAAGTTATAAGCTAGTTATAGTTTGCGTGTCTCGCTTTCTCTCCATGCATGTGAAAAAAGAGGCAGCAGTATGAATAAGTGTTGCGGCGATTAAAATGTTGTCAGATCACAGGCAGCCCAAGCTCAGTATGTGATTTGATTTGATTTTACGCAACGAACGATTTATAGACTTTGTCTGGGAAATTCACTTTAGTCTTATATATGATAAAATAAAGCTCTTAATGTAGAAATAAACTTCACTTACCTCAATACTGGGTTTTCGTTGTCTTTTATGCAATTTGGGGGCAAATTATGTCTATTTTAGACGGTTTTCAAGCTTACAAGTTTTTGCGATGTCGTTGGTTGTCGTTTCCACTCATAAAGCGAAGCAAGGCCGGTGACTCGCGGAGACCTCGTCCCACAAATCGCTCTCGCATCACAAAGCGACGGACCGAATCGCCATCAAAACACCACGGCCATGAGTGGATACGACAACCAACGACATCGCAAAACCTCGTAAGCCAAAAAACCGTCTAAAATGGACATAATTTGCGCCCAAATTGCATAAAAGACACAACGAAAACCCAATGTTGAGATAAGTGAAGTTTATTTCTACATTAATAGCTTTATTTTAGCATATATAAGACTAGTGTTCGTCTATTAATTATTAACTACAAATTCTAATTTTAAAACTTCACTAAATCTTAAATATTTCTTATTTCTCTTAATTTTACAAATCCTTTGAGAAAAACTATTTCCTCCCGAACATACCCAAAAATTTACAAAACACCCCATAACATCACCCTGCCATAACATATTCATTAATCGGAAAGCCGAAGTTATCCTAAGACTGGTCGTCTAATCGAAAATAAACGAGGACTTCGTCGGGTTCGACTGTCGTACGAAAGAGTGTTGGGAAAGAAATGATTCACAAGAACGCCAACCATAAACAGTAGCTATTCAAGAAAAATATCAACTCTCATGTAACGAAATAAAAGTTCTTTAACATAGAGGGCAAAATTACTGAATGCTGATTGGCTGACATCTAGGGCATATTTTCCTTAATTGAGATGTACATAACAGCTAAATGCATCTTTGATATTAGAATTTATTTAACAAAAGTAAGTTGAAAAGTTTAAAACTTTTTCTTGTCAGTTTACGAGAGAGTATTTTCACTTCGGGTAGTTTCAAGTCTGAGTGACTCTTATAAAATCTGAAAGGTTTCCTTATAACTTTGTCCTTTACATTACAAACAAGTATTCTCATGTTCTCTCGTAAAATTGAGGATTAATATCGCGACTCAATTCGATGGCAATTTCTACAGCTTCTGAAAACACAAGTGATAATAAGATATTAATCCTTAATTTTACTCGGGCCCATGCGATTACATTACTAAAAAAATCCTCATAAAAATAACCTCGCTACAAGAGTTCAGTCTCCCTTGGCGAAAAACAAAATAGATTTTTCGCGAACAAACAATGTAGCACTTGCCAGAAACAATAGAAACACGAACAATACATGTCACAGTTTCGTTGCTTGTAACGCAACGGGCATTTTATTCACATGCAAATTTTTCTCGTGTTGTCGCTGTGGTTTTGTCTCTGTGCATGTCTGTGTATTGTCCTAATTTGAATATAACAAGAAGCACGCGACATTGAAAAGACATTTTCAAACAGTGGCTTAACAACTTTTTCACTTCAATGGCTCGTCTTAACCGGGAAGATAGAAATTTTACAGGTTCGTTGCCCGACCTGAAAGCTTCAGTAAAAGCCACAGAGCACCAAACGAAAGTGGTAGACAAGAAAATATTAGTTGTTGAAACTCATTTTCCCAAGCTCGCAGCCATGCTTCAACGTTACGCGGTGGGGACAGCGAAATTACGGAACAAAGGAGATGAACTAGCGAAAACAATAACGGCGTATGCCGAGGAAGAATCGCCGTCACTGAAACAAGGGCTTATGAGCTTGTCTGAGTGTCTGTCGGCGATTCAGGATCAGCGAGATGCAGAAGTTAGCCGAGTGGAGGGAAAACTTGTTCAAGGGTTCACCGTGTACGATACAAAGTGTAAACAAGCAAGACATGACGTTAAAGTAAGTTCGTCGCTTTTCTCAAGGGAAGTGAAGTCGTTTGAAAGCCTCGAAAAAGCGCAGATGAAATCCACAGAGCGAACACGGATCGCGAGAGCACAGGCAGAGTTTCAGAAAGCGTCCGGCGAAGCAAATCGCTCAATGCGGGTTTTACGCGAGCAAATGAACGAATTTGAAAGCCAAAAAATGCGAGATGTTAAGCAGATTTTGTCGGATTTTGTAGTCGGTGAAATGGAGCTATTAGCTCGCTCTATGGAACTTTATACTCGAGCTTATCAAGGATTAATGAACATCAGCGAAGAGGGAGACTTGAATGAGTTTAATAAATCTATGACTTTTAAACCGCCGCAGTGGGGCTCACTGCCCGTTTTGTCTGGGCGCTATGGTAAGGGTACCTCTATGGAAAACGTATTGGAGGAAGTTGAAGATGAAAGCGATGATCAGACAGACATGAATCGTACGATGTAGAATTTGTTTCGATACGAAATATATCTTTTAAAAAAATCCAAATTATGCACATAAATTAAGGTTAAAAATATACAATCGTTATATAAGATGTTTTTTTCGCTGATAAAATATGATAAATGCTCTTTGATATAAAGGACACATCTACATTACCTCCTACAATCGCTCAGTAGAAATAACAATTAATCAGAAAATAATACATCTTTCACATTTTAAATTAAAATATTTTAAAGTATAGGGTTAAGGCAATTTCTGCAGTTTATGTAAGAAATTATTAAGCTACGACAATTGATTCTAAAATGTTGGGAAAGCTTATATTTATCGTTAAACTGTTTTTATAGAGCTATATAACGTAAATTAAAATTTTTAATTGCCATGTGTTTTTAAAACGTGCCTATTTTCATGCCTAAGTGATGCGATGCCTTTGTTGTCAAGTAAAAAACCACAAATGAGAACCGTAAAAATGTCAATAAAGTGCCTGAACCGGCAACCGTGTATGTGTAACTCTGTTTGCTGTCCTTAATCTTTAATCGGGTACTCCTAAAACAGTTAAAACTATACTAGGAGGTTTAAATATAAAGATAAAATGATATAACATATAAAACATTCTAAACGAGGAAATTCGATTCTAAACTAATTTACAATAATATATATGCTAATCTTATTAATAAATACATATATATAAATAAGTTAAGATGAAAGCATGAAAAATGTTCGAGTAGTAAACAAGCAGCGCCAATTCAAAAATTCTGGTTTCTGATTGGTGTAGAAGTTGACCAATCAGTTTGTCACCTTTGACCTTTTCCAGCTGTCTGTCCTATTCAAAGATTCAACAGAGACGCAACACGTATTAACTGCAATAAATTCTACTTCTGTTATTTTAGTTTTAGGACAAAAACTGGATCGTTTTGTAGCATGTTATCCACGCATTGTAAAAACAATCAGGTTACCAAACTACAACAAAGGAAGAACAAACTGAATATTACAAGGCGACGGTTGCAGTGGAATACATAAAGTACATAACCAAGGGGAAGGCTTAGAGTAGCCTGCATATCATGCGCTGGTTTATTTATTGGGCGAAATTCCAAAGACGAGCGCGAGAAGGGAACGCGCGAAAGGGAGACACCTCTCCTCTTCGCGCGTTCGTCCTCGTAATTTCGCCCAATAAATAAACCAGCGTCTGCTACGCAGGCTAGGCTTAGAGGCTCATGGCAAAAAACTGTCGAGATGAAATAAGAACTGTCGGTCCGTTTTTTCCGTTCTTCTGAAGTATTCGAGCAGCTGTTGAAACACGAGATGAGTGTTCCACAGCTGTTTCCAGTTATCATCCAAAATGTTAAACAAATTTATGAAAACAAGGAAAGAACGTATTCTACTGATTTCTTTAATGGAATGAGAACTAAAAATTACTTTCTATGTTTCCATAGTTATGATAAATGCTTTTTTTAACCAATCGGGGTGCGTGTAGTATCTGGTTTATAAGAAATGTGCCGATACACAAATCAAGAGTGAAAAATATATCATTTTTAATTAAACTCTTTTATCCGTAATCTTTATCACTGCTTGGCTAGATGTCCTTTATCCCTTTAATCATTTTCAGTTCTGATGCCAGTCTATGCTCTAAATTCGGCCATTTAACGTATTAAAAAATGAATAACTATATTTAGAGAGGAAAGCCGCATCAGCCGTAGCTGGTTTTCATGCAGGTCCTCTTTCCAGATCGAATCGAATTGAATTGAATTTTCACCCCTCTTGAAAGAATCTTGATTGAAAACTGTTAAAATTCTCTAAATGTAAAAGTATTAAGCATAGAAATCGTGTGTTCGAACAAGAAAACGTCATAAGTAAACTGTATCCCAAAAAACACACAAGTTTTGGAGAGGGCTCGGTATGATCTTTCTGTTTACTGTAAAGTTTCTGAATGATAGTAGCAATTTTCAGCTGTTATTTATTAATGTTTAAACCGCATTTGAAGGAAATAATATAGACAAGGAGCACAAATAGCAGCTCATTGTGAACAAGCTGTAAATAATTCATGTTCTTCTGGTCAATCACAGCAGAGGGAGTCCTCCCAATGAACCAATCAGAACTCGAAACAAATACATGTTGCCGGCGTCAAGCGCGGGAATGCGTGCGAGCAAGTCACGATTGATTTTGGTTTTACTTCTGATTGGTTGAGAAAATGGCGCGAGAATTTTAGCCAATCACAATGCGTAGCAATGCAAAACCAAGGCAATCGCGAAATTACTTTCGACACTCATTAAAACCGCTCTACCTGAGCTTCGATTATACGGCAAAGAGAAGAGCTCAATGCAATTTTCAGTTGGGGGCTGATGGATCAAGAAACACTGATGTTTAGTTTTGATGGCAGTGTGAAAATGGACAACAGTGATAATGAGATTGTGCGTATGGCTTTAAAACAAGTTGAGAAAACTCTGAAAGAGCTTGGTGTAAGATCATCACAAGGATACACACTCGGATATGAACTGGGATACATAAAAGGAGTACTGGAACATGTGCTGAGGATAA
The DNA here is from genome assembly GCA_022457155.1 of Cladopsammia gracilis. Taxonomy (NCBI): domain Eukaryota; kingdom Metazoa; phylum Cnidaria; class Anthozoa; order Scleractinia; family Dendrophylliidae; genus Cladopsammia; species Cladopsammia gracilis. The sequence continues at coordinate 95,590 of JAJGOT010000397.1, read as the reverse complement.
TACCAGAGTCACAGAACAAGGAGGCTTATATGAAGGGATATGTGAGCGGTTACATACAAGGAATGCTTTATTCGTTCAAAAGAGGAGATTTCGAGAGAGAAAACTGTGATTAAAAAAATAAGAACTCTCAACAGTTTTTTTTAATTTTTAATGCTCCACTTGAAATGTAAACAATTGTGATCAGTTCACGAGACAGCCACATTATGTTTATGTAGAAATGTTGTTATATTGTGCGCCTTGTTAGTCGAAACGAAGGAAGGAAGGATTCTCGCATGAATTCGATCGGGAAGTTAAATTAGATTTCATAGTCAGTTAGATCAGTCAATAAACGTATAGAAAATTCCTTTTCACTTTTTATCTTTTATGTTTATTTAATAACAGAAAAAAGAAAACTGCTGAATACCTAACAATAAAATATGAATGAGAACATGAAAAATTAAATTTGTCATGCCATCAGTTCATTGACCAAAAAGGTGTCTTCTGTAATTAGGAGAAAAAATGTAAACACTCGGTTATGTTGTTCAAGTTGATATTTTATCTTTCTACAGCGGTACATAAACTACGAAATAACATTCTTTCTTTTTCTGTATTGTTACGTTTAGTTTAAAAAGTTATTGTTTCTAACTACATGTTAAATTTACGTTGTAAATGTACCGAGAAACATAGCAGTATCTGTGCAATGCTGACAGCAGTATATGTACTATACTGACAGCAGTATCTGTGCAATGCTGACATCAGTATATGTACTATACCGACAGCAGTATCTGTGCAATGCTGACAGCAGTATATGCGCAATACTGACTCTTCACTGCCTCGCTTCTGCTCAGTAGCGGGATGACGTAGCAACTTTCGAAGCGTTTTCCGGGATCTTCTTTCCGCTTGGCCAAAACAAATTGGACACTCATCATTTACACCAACGAATATAAAGCAACTGTTACTCAAAAAATCCTCGCAGTCGTATAACTTTCGCAAGTTTATTCTCCACAGATGTCTGCAGATGACTAATGATTTATGTGAATGTGTCCTCCAGCTGTTCTTCTAAGTTTGGAATAACAAACAACCGGTACAAATTTATGCTTTCCATGCAGCTCGACAATGCAACTGTTAAAGCACGGTTTGGCTTTTGATAATCTTATAATTTATGCAAGTGTTTTCCGCTACATAAGTTAACTCTTAAACACAATCGCATAAGTTAGACTCCAGACTTCCCGCAACAATTTACACAAATGTATTTGCCCTTCCTTAGGTTACCATTGGTTACCGTAACACGACGGTAGCGGGCTCGCCTTGCATGATGGGTGGGTATATTCCGTGATAAAGATCGTGCTCACGACGGAGAAAAGCGAATAAGACATCTGACGTCAGCAGAATCTGAAAAAGAGAACAAACAGTCAGAAAACGTTTTCCATCTTCCCACAAAGCGAGATCTAAACTACTATATTACATAAAATTTTCGCGACGCTAAAGTTTACGATTTTGGAAGAGCGATATTTTGCGACATTAAAATTTGAAAGTTTTTTGAACACTTCTTCTAATGAATCAATGAATTTCCTTTTTTGCGATATCACTTAATATTATCGCAATTTTAAAAAACATCGCGACATTTGAAGAGAAGGAAAATTCATGATTACAATTTATATATATAAAAAATTTTCAGTTGTAAAGTCAATTCGCATTAAAATGGAAGCCTTTGGGTCCACGATTGCGTGTTCGTGTTTATGCAATTTGGCAATTCTTCAATAACTACTTTGAACAAGACTTAAACTTCTCTCCATAATGGCGAGTTTCAATAACAGAGAGGTGAGTGACAAAAAAAATCTGGTACCTGGGCAGTTGAGTACGCCAGCGTGATTGCAAAGAAGAAGTTGGCGTTCGCACTGCCGGCGTAAATCCACAGCTGCCAGAAGACTGGAGCCAAGAACGAGCTACAGAGTAGCATACACGAGACCAGAAGCGTGTTTCGGAGATCTGAAAAATAAAGGAGAATTATAGAGATGTTGATGATTGATTGTTGAACATACTAATGTGTTTGATATAGTTCTGTGTATGTTAATGTTTGCTGAGCTAGCTCTAGTCCGCGAGCAGTCACCCTTATTTCTTCAGCTTGTGCGCAGACGTCAACCATTTTCTTTGCTTCCGACGAAATAATGAAGAGGCGTCTTCAGATCCGCGAGCGTACGAGTTGATTTAGAATTATACAAATTAACGGTAAAAACGAAGATGGAATGGTGAGAGGAAGGAAAAGGGTCGCTTCTCGTGTCGTGTAAATGTTATTTAGTATTAAGTTAATAGTGTTAGTTTACCTTAAGATTTTTTATATATTGGATTTTTATGTATAGCTAATTTTATTAGTTTTATTTTGTAATATACACGTTCGCGTTGAAACGAGTCTTAACTCAACCGTGTAATGTGGATAAATAAATTGCTACCACTACTACTACCTCGCCGCTCGATTCGCTCGTTTCCTCACGAACTTCTCGCGCAAAAGAAAATGGGAAAATACTGAGACTGCTAGCATCCTGTAGAATTTGTAACGATGCATATATAAAATGAATCACACATATGAAATGTTGATGGAAATAATAAGAAGGAAAAAACGCAGGTCATGGGTTCAAACAGTTGTTGACAACTGACCAGCTCCCATAAATGGCTTTGTATCTCAGGAGTAGCGCGCCTGCACCGTAATCACAAACGTCATGATGGGTTCTAAGCTTCCACAAGATTTCCCGCGCTTGTCGTCGGTGTGGAATGCTACACCTCAAGGTCTGATTGGTTCTTTGTTAGTCTGTCCAAAGACGTCTGAAACGTCTGTGTACAGAGACAAGTTCTGTGTAAATTACGTTTGTTTCGATTGCAATAAAGCGGTTTTTTATTGAGGGTCGTAAAACCAAAACCAAAGTAATTACTCCGACCAATCACAACAGACGCAGACAATTTAATGAACCAATGAAAACTCGTAGCAAATATATCTAGCGGACGCCAAGCGCGGGAAAACGCGTGCAGGCAAGTCACGATTGGTTTTGGTTTTACTCCTGATTGGTCGAGAAAGTGGCGCGAGATTTTTTAATCCAATCACAACGCGTAGAAATGCAAAACCAAAGCAATCGCGAAATTACTTTCGACACTCGATTGAAAACCGCTCTGACAATAATAACGTTTCCTTACAAGGAAAGATGTGCATCCAAAGTGCAAGAAGGGCTAATGGTACAGCGGCATCGCCCAGACAAGGATACGACTTCATGATAGCCATCACAGAACAAAGCATGCAAGCGAGAAAGCTTGGGTTATTCCTGAAAAAAAAAAGAGGTATATAAATCTGTTTCATTCTTAAAATGGCCAGTTTTCTCAAATAAAAAAAAATTATGATCACGCTCATCCTAAAAGAATGTTATTTATTGGTTGGTTTGTGAAATCATTTTGCTCACTCAATAGACCAGTTCCGATATATTAAAATTCATACTTGGCTCCGAGGCTAAGGGGAATAAAACAAAAGAAATCAAATTGAGGTTCAGCGTTGACTTATTCATTTCTTTTGTTTTATTCCCCTAAGCCTCGGAGCCAAGTATGAATTTTAATATATCGGAACTGGTCTATTAGGCCATCGGACATCTAAGGACACAGGGAACCCACACAAACTATGTGACCGTTAGTATTTTTAAATTGAGAGGAAAGGAATGGGAATATCAAAAGATTAAGATGAACCTTTCGTTATTCCCAATACATTTCCTCTAAATTTAAAAATATAAACGGTCACACAGTTTGTGTGGGCTTCCTGTGCTTAAGATGCGGTTTTTGAGATGAATATTTCTTCAAGTAGTTGCTTTTTTCAGCTTCAGAAAAAAACAATGCACAAGACTTTGAAGGGCAAAGGTACCCTGGCACATATTATACAACCTTCTAAGGGACAAAGTCTTACATTCTCACTTTGCATTATTATAGACAATATTGGGTGTACTTAAAACTAAAGTTGTGTTCTTCGGTATTAATCGAGTTTCAATACCTCAATTTGATGGTGAGTGGGATGCAGTAGAAGAAGGCATTCAGTTGAAAAACCCATAGAAAGAAATTCCTGAAATGTTCAAACATCTCAGTGAAGAAATACCAGAACAGTCCCATGTTAGGAGTGAGATCGGACACCTGTAAACTGCAGATGAAAAACATTAATCACCACCAGTGCTCAATTCCTTATAAACTGAGAAAGCTTTCTGACCCTGCATGTTGCCTCTCCTCATGGGAGGTGATTTTCATGTAGGCTCACTTGAGGAACTACTCTCATGTTTAACTAATGTATCAGACTTCCATGTAATTCTGCTGCATATTTCTACCATTGCCAACTGCAAGTTTGGGTATTTATTTGGATTGAATGCCATTTTGTTTGTACAGAATTGCATAAAAAATAGCATGGTTAACAGGTCTGTATTTATTCCATGTTGCATGATGACATGTAAACATCTGAGACATTTAAAACTTACATAAAGCCATGAGTAGCTGAAAGAAAGTCCCAGGATTTAAACACTTGGTAAGACATTCCAAGCAAGATAGCCATCCACATGATGAATGAAGTGACAACTTTACTAGCAAATACAAAAGACTTTTTGTTGAATTCAACATCCACATACCTAACCTACAATGCATGAAAAACAGTACATATTAAAAAAAATGAAAGGGAAACCAGAAGTCACAAAACACATCTTCACAGTTTGACCAAAACCTCACACATGTGCACAGCCAATTATTCATGGAGTGACAGCCATGGACAGCTGTTTTGTCCTTGTTAGGACTCATGAGCATGGCATAGCCACATATTTTAAAAGATATCTAAAGCCACTATAGGGGTCTAAACATTTGCTCTCTTGTATACAGTATGTCTTTATAAGCTGATTTATGATGACTCTAATTTCTATCCATTGAAACTTGAAAATATATTCCTCAGATTTTATCATTCAGACAATGCAAAGAAAACAAACACTACAAAGGAAACGCAAGACAAGAAATTTCAAAAATGCCTCTTTTTTTATCCTTATTTCCACCACACAAGTTAATGAGGGAACAAACTGCTTTATATTATTATAAATACTTGTCTCAGGGGCATTAAAAAAAGATTCAGACACAAAGTTTAATTATTCTCTTTGCAAATAAAAGCAGAAATGATCTTTTCGATGAAGAAGAAACATACCTTTATTAGCATGAGAATCACAGGTGCCAGTAAAGTAACAGGATATAAGGAATGATAAGCACCAAGAGCTACCCCAAGTGTACTGAGAAGAATACTCCCTGAAATAGTAAAGCAAATAATTATGTTAATAACAAAACTAATCCCTCCTGTGAAAATCACCTGTTGTGACCAATGGATTAACACAGGAGATTGAAATAAGTCTTGCTTAAATTTTAATCCAAATGCTAACTAAAAAATGATTATTACAGTGGAATCCCGATTTTTTGAATACTTGATTTTTCGAAACTCCCAATTATTCGAACCAAAACTTCTTTCCCTTGGATTTGATTTCAGTCAATACCACCTTCGATTTTTCAAACCTCCTGTTTCCGTTTCCCTTAAAGGTTTGAAAAATGGGGATTCCACTGTACTGTTATTATTTTAATCATATCGATAACAAAATTCTTGATTGTGATTGGTCATCCGCACGCCTATTTCTTACGTAATTGGCACACAGTCATGTGGGTGTCCAATTACAGCTATCCAATTACAACTTTTTGCAATAATTGGATAGCTGTAATTGGACACCTACATTGCGCATGTCAATCAGTTGCACTTAAATGGGTTCTTTTTTGCATTTTTTCCTCCTACTTTCAAACTGATATTAATTATCCTTGGCATTTTGAGTACAAAAGAGACCACATAGACTTTTAAATCTCGAATTTTGTTATTGATGCGATTAAATAGTAACTGAACCTACTTTCGTACAATTCAGGGGTAATCGTGCTTGTAATTTTAAATCGTCCTCATGCTACGCGCTCGGCCTATTTGAAATTACTAGCCCAATTACTCCCTGAATTGTACTCCACTCAGTCCAATTACTAGTACTAATTACATTAATTAACATACCTTTAAGTGCATAATACAGAGCGATTGTCACAGCCAAGTTAGTGAAAACTACAGTGGAATGTGCCACACATGAGCCAATGGTATAAGGGTTCAACAAATAACTACAACAGAACAAAATAATGAATCATTTATTTTAACAAAGTTGTGATTCTTTCAAATTATTTGTAATTTGTACCCTTTTAATTTCCCCATTAAGCAAAACAAAATAAATTAGACATGAGGCATTTAAGCCAATCAGCTGTATAATATTAGACATGAGGCATTCAAGCCTATCAGCTGTATCATATCAGAGATGAGGCATTCAAGCCCAACAGCTGTACAATGTATCATATTAGACATGAGGCATTCAAGCCCATCAGCTGTATCATATTAGACATGAGGCATTCAAGCCCATCAGCTGTATCATATTAGAGATGAGGCATTCAAGCCCAACAGCTGTACAATGTATCATATTAGACATGAGGCATTCAAGCCCATCAGCTGTATCATATTAGACATGAGGCATTCAAACCCATCAGCTGTATCATATTTACTTTAATTTGCTACCTGAGCCTACATTTTCAAGTACAAAGGCAAAGAAAACTTACACGGCTGAAACAAGCAGAGGAATGTTATTTACTGCTTCCTGTTTGATTAAAATTGGTTCAACAGACTTGGCATAGAATTTCAAATTCAGTGTCTGCTCATTTAGCTGTGAACAGAAAAATACAAATTATACCTTGTGAAAAGAGAAGGAAAGACTGTTTAATGTAAAATGTTACTATTTATTGATAAATAACAGACTGACACCTTTCCTTTCAAAAGAGATGTACAGTTATAGTAACTTACAGTGTACATTTACTTCAGCTGGGTTTTTAAGGTAAGCCAAAGAAGGCATTTAGCATGTCTTGAATGCAACATATTTTACAAAAGATTACCACAATTTGTGAATGCCAAACCAGGGCCAATTAGACAAAAAATACTACTCATATAACAGTTGTAAACACCAATTTTGCATCACTATCATTATCTTTATCATCATCATCATCATCATCATCATCATCATCATCATCATCATCATCATTATCACTGTCATTATCTTCATCACCATCACCATCACCATCACCATCACCATCACCATCACCATCACCATCACCATCACCATCATCACCACCATCATCATCATCATCATCATCATCATCATCATCATCATCATCACCATCATCATCATCATCATCATCATCATCATCATCAAACTTAGTAATATGAAAAGCAAATCCTAATAGAGCAGTTTTCAGTTGCGTGTTGTAAAACCAAAACCAAAGTAATTACTCTGACCAATCACAACAGTCATAAACAATCCAATGAACCAATCAGAGCTTGAAGCAAATACATGAAGCGGGTGCCAAGTGCAGGAAAACGCGTACAGGCAAATCATGATCGGTTTTGGTTTTACTTCTGATTGGTTGAGAAAGTGGCACGAGATTTTTTAGCCAATCACAAAGTATAGCAATGCAAAACCAAAGCAATTGTGTAATTACTTTCGATACTCAATTGAAAACCGCTCTAATAACTTGTGTGTAACTAACTACACTTAAATTACCAGCATGTGAGAGTGAAGGTGGGCCAACTTGTAAAGAAGCCTTCCAACTAACAGGTCAACCAACTGGAAAATTGAAAAAAGCATCATAAGCATGTCATTATAAAACACTATAACCACATATGTTGGTTTAATTTTGCAATTTTGAAGCTGTTTTCAAGCCTGAGCATAAGTGGAGAGGTAGTACAGACACACCTCCAAGATAGACTTACCACAAACATAAGAGGATACAGCAACTCTGATAGCTCCTGTAATCCAAGGAATGCTGCTAGTACCAATGGAGTCTTGTGATAAAAAGAGAGATTGTTTTTGTAATTAACTGAATAACAATACATCCACTGTAATGTAAAAATGGTAAAATTGCAGCCAGGATTCATAACTATAAACTGGAAAGGAGTTGACACTGGCTTGAATAAAAAACATAAAAGCTGCTAAGAACTAAAACGTTTTCTGTTTGTAAAAATAGACGTTTCGACTACAAAAACTCGAGTCTTCATCAGTGATGACAATTAACACATAACATGCTCAAGTTCAAGTTCAAGTTCATTTTATTCACACTTATTCAATTACAATATACCAATACAATATACCAATATACCTACAAATTATGCAGATATGCTGGTATATTGGCACCATGGCGACGTGACGACTTGAGAACTCAATTAGTGAATAGAGGTGTAAACATCTGGAATTTCCACGTGATCGTTCCCTAAATTCTGATCTCTAAGGGAATACCAGGCTTCTAAAAAGAGTCGTTTGTGATAATTAGTGGCTTTGTTTACGATTTCAAGTGGAAATCGAAGGAGTGAAAGTCGGCTACAAGCCGATAAGAACTTTAAATCATCACTTCCCAAGACCGAAAGATCAGGCCTCGCCGCAAGACACCACAAATGTAATCGATAAGTTGAGTTGTAAGGACTGCGATTTCGTGTACTATGGACAAACCGGAAGATCAATCAAGACGAGAGTCACGGAACACAAACGAGCTGTTAAAACATTTGATCGCAACTCCAAGATTGCTCAACATGTTTTCGAATTAGATCACGCTATAGATTTATTTATTTATTTATTATTATTATTATTATTCTGACCTTTTATTTACACAGTTACAATTTTACATTCACAAAATAGGTTAAAAGTGATAACAATTCGATATATTTAACAATCTTACACAGTTACCCTATTTTCAGCTTAAGAAATTAAACAAATTAAACTAATTAAACTAAATGAACCAAGCAACATAAAAAAAAAAAGACAAACAGGACAGACGGCGGATCGGCTTAAGATTTTTAAATTATTAACCATTCCTTTTCATTTGAATATCCATTTCTTTTCAAAGAAGTTTTTCTTATTTATTTTTCTTTCAATTTCATATTTGATAGCTATCTTGTTCTGATAACCTTGTATTTTAGGGTGTATTTGTTTTCTTCTGCAGTCCCACAAAAACAGTTTTCCGATAATTATAAAGTAATTGAGTAGTATGTGTGAAGGGCAGTGTGTTGAAAGCATTCCAAATAAAACATTTTCCAAAGTCAGGTGAACTACCTGATTTGACAAGCGGAACCAGTACAATTCGAAATCATTCCACAACTGTCTCGCATAAGTGCATTGATAAAACAGATGATATAGCGTTTCTCGTTCAGCTTCGCAGAAAGTGCATAAGTCGTCAGCTCTAAAGCCAATTTTACACAATTTTGTGTTTGTGTAGAGTATATTGTTAAGGATTTTATACTGAAAAGCCTTAACATAGGATTCAAGTGCGACAGAGTGAGGGAAAATGAAAGATTCCCTCAATAGATCATCTGAGATATTAAAGTCGCTTTTCCATTTATGCACAATATTAGGAGGCTGTGATTTCTTCATAACAAGTAAGGAGTAATAATCTTTCGATTTCTTTTTCTTCACATCAAAAATGTTGTTATTTATTTGAAGCGAAGAAGGCGGTAGTGTATAGATATAATCAGGATCACCTTTCAAAAAATCAGGTATCGAGTGTCGAAGACCTGCCCATTAATTGTAGAAAGCTAATTTTTCTAACTTTATTTGAAACGTAACTAAAGGACTCATTGATATTCAAATCGAGTCGGAGATCGTGGATGTGAGTGATTCTGGAGTCAAAATATTTTTTGTAATAGACAGGCTTTTTATCTATTCTAATTTCTTTATTATTCCAAATAATATTTGTCCAATTCAAGTCTGTAGCGAAAGTTTCACGAAATTGTGACCACCATAGAAGAAGCTCTCGATAAAACTGGGAAGTGATTGTATAATCGTTAACATCATAGTTACAATTTAAAAAGAACAGTCCTCCAAATGTTTTCAATTGGTGTTGTAAGTACCGCTTCCATGTTCCATCATTTGCGTTAAATATTCGTTTAAGCCATGCTAATCTTAGAGCTTTAACCATGCTCTCTAAATCAATCATTTTTAATCCACCTTCCCCATAATCATTTATTGTTGACAGATGCATTACTTTGTCTGTTCCTTTCCACAAGAATTTGAAAAGCAATTGATTCAATTGTTTTACCATCTCGTTGGGTGTAGGCAGAAGTGAGCATACATAAACAAATTTTGGAATTAGAAAGGATTTTATTATTGTCACTTTACCAAAGATTGAAAGACCTCTTGAAGACCAAATGTTGATCAGTTTTTTAATTCTATCCAATCGTTCGATGAAATTCTTTTCTTTGAGCAGTTTTAAGTCATAGGTAAAATGTACTCCAAGAGCTTTTATTGGTTCGGTTGGCCATTTAATTCCAAACGGTTTTGTTTTGTTTTCTTTGGATGCTCCGATCCACATAGCCTCAGTTTTTGTGCAGTTAATTTTAAGACCAGAAACGTCCTTAAAAACGTCCAACAATTCAAATAAAATTTTGGCCGAGTCCATATCCGAGAGCATAGATTTTGATAACATTAAAATCGTAAACAAAGCCACTAATTATCACAAACGACTCTTTTTAGAAGCCTGGTATTCCCTTAGAGATCAGAATTCAGGGAACGATCACGTGGAAATTCCGGATGTTTACACCTCTATTCACTAATTGAGTTCTTAAGTCGTCACCTCGCCATGATGCCAATATACCAGCATATCTGCATAATTTGTAGACTATATATATTTGCATGTTATGTGTTAATTGTCATCACTGATGAAGACTCGAGTTTTTGTAGTCAAAACGTCTATTTTTACAAACAGAAAACGTTTTAGTTCTTAGCAGCTTTTACGTTTTTTATTCAAGCCAGTGTCAACTCCTTTCCAGTTTATAGTCACTGTAATGTAAATTCATTTTTTTTTATTACAGCTTGTACAACCGATTTCAAGTTTTTTAACATGTAGCTGCTTGCTCATGATCTTTTTTGTTAAGTTAATACCTTCCAGTGGAACATCTAAAATGGTTTCAGTTCACACAAACCGAATTACTGTTGCCAATGAGTATAAAAAGACATGGTGTATCAGAGAAGAGGACTTTGGAAGGAAGGTATTGGAAGGAAATGTCTTAGGTGAGTTGCCAAAGCAATGTTTGAAATTCTGAATACACAGAATGCTGAGAGACTTACCTAGAGATGAAATTAATAGGAAACAGACTGAAAATGCTTTTTGGAGCCTCTCAAATCTTACCTCGTGTACTATATCTCCAGAGTAAGGCGAAACGCCGTGTTTAATGAGAGAGAGGCCTTCTTGTACTGAAAAAGAAAAAACAAGTATTGAAAAGAATAAATAGTTTGTAAATGCGGATTTTTACTAACCCAGTACAGTATGTGGACCTTGGACCGGCAGGACCCTGGACCGGCACTTGCACGAATATGATGCAATTTTTCTTCGGTAAATAAAATACAACAAAAGATAAAAGTGTCCGATGATTTATCGATAAGTCTTCTTTAACATGAGCTACTTTTGGCTTTCCTGCTGTTGTCGAAGGCGCAAAATTCCAGTTTGTTGACAGGTATGTCTGTTGGTATTTTTTCATGCTTTCCATTTTAAGGGTCTGTAAACAGCATTGCTATAATTATTTATTACGCTAGTAAACAGTTAAAACACAATAGTAAACCTACGTTTTTTTGTCGAATAAAGTCCAAAAGAATAAGTTTTCTATTGATGAAAATGAATTCGCTGAAGCGTTTGAATGTTTCGTTTTATGGTCTTTTGAAACATGTCAACAACTCTCGCTTGGTGGTCCCTGGTCCGGCACTAACGTCGCTTGGGAAATTTAAGTGTGCTTATTGACAATTTTTCGCCTAAAGTTGACCTGGAAGTTAAATATAATTACTAACTACAATGAATATTTTTGTTATTTAGTCAAAAATGATATTTTTGTAACGGTTTATGTGTATACCAATCTCTAATATTTTTCTGAAGAGAATACTACAACAAGAAAAGAGCGGGAAAAACTCGGAAATGGACTGTTTTGGCTGATATGTCTTGAGCGTGTGCACGCAAAATTTTATGAATGCCTTCCTAAGAAAATTCAGCTTAAATATATTAGGAATAATACAAATCAGTAAAATACTATTAAAAAACACTTTCTCTTGCAAACTCTTTCGAAATTATCAGCATTAAGGGTTACTTTTCGTGTCCTTATACGAGTGCCAGACCAGGGGCCACAATGCCGATCCAAGGACCCTCAAGCAAGACCACTATTTTTCGAATTACGAGAAAATATTTGAGGAAGAAAGTTTTTAGGTTGAGATGTTAAAAAGAACCATAAAAGCTATCTCCAGACAACATTTTGGCTCATGAAGTGTCGATTCAGGTGAGATATACGAAATTATATATGTTGTTTAGTGCCGGACCAGGGTCCACATACTGTACAGACACAAGTATGAGGGTAATTTGATGGTACTGATGTGGGTATGAGAATAGAAAAGATTCAAACCTTTAACACGTGGACTTTTTATTTTGCAGAAAGTGTAGGGAATGATAAAAAAATAATAATCTTAAAGGGCTGGGTCACTAAGCATCCAAGACAGTTAAAACCACAAAAAACTCTAAGCATTTAAATTTATACCTGGGCACACATAATTATATTACGCTGATGTAACCAAAATTAAACTTAATGTCAGTTAAACTTAACTGACAACTGGTAAGCTTATTAAGTAACAATCCGTGTAAGAAGTAGACAATTCTGTATTGTTCCGCTGCATTTCGCTTTCCCCACATAAGAATGTTTAGATTTTCGTACAATACGTCAACCTATGGACAACATGGTTTTGAAATAAAATTTACTGAAACTTTATTTTAAATCGATGTTTCTTTTGTGTTACAAGATTTCATCCAATCGTGAGACTCCAAAACAATGGCCAAGAAAGACCTCTAATTTTCCATGTTCCCCACATAGAATTTTTGTTGCATTAAAAATCAGAACTAAAAGGAAATCAATTATTAAATTAGAGATAAATAAATGCGCTGCCTGATGAGCCAATGAGGTGGACGGTTTCAACAATAGCACAATTCACACCTTTCTGCATTCCGTGCATTTGGGTTGCCTACTTCTTACACGGATTGTTACTTAAAAGACAGTCTGCATCGATCTAGCTCCGGGAAAATGTATGAGCTTGTCATTAAATTAATTTCGAGTTATTTCCAAACATACCTCTATTCCATGCAGTTAATGGTGTAGAAAGCTCTATTTGGTTAATAAGCCAGTCCTTAACTGGACTGTAGATTAGGAATAAGCGCGAGATGAAGGCTAAAAAGAATAGAGGAAACACTCTCTTGTAATCCGCCATGTTGGATTCACTGCTAGTGCCTAGGCTTTAGCGCGTAGCGCGCATTCATTCTGCTTCGTTCCCAGTGCTTCGTGTTCGTAACGGCAGAGACCCACCACGCTTCCCAATATATAGAAACACCATACATATATTTAAAAGCATTGTAGCATCATTGGCCATCATCACCCATTACTTGGCATCATTCACCGTTATTAGGCATCATTCACCGTCACTTCGCATCATTCACTGTCATTAGGCATCATTCACCGTCATTAGGCATCATTCACCGTCACTTGGCATCATTCACCGTCATTAGGCATCATTCACCGTCACTTGGCATCATTCACCATCATTAGGCATCATTCACCGTCACTTCACGGGAAGCGTGGTGGGTATATCCATGAGGTCTCTGCCAAGATAACTCTTCTGCTCCCGATTCGCGTATAATTAACCGTATATAAGGGGGTCTAATTAACATCAAATTACCGCATGCAAGCGGTTAAAGTAGGCCCTATTTACCTACTGAGAAATATTCTTTATATTACTGACGTACACGAGAACAGAACCCCAGAAATAAGAGAAAAGAGCTCCAGTTTAGCACTGATCTGCAGTGTTTAGGGCTAAGCACTGATTTGAAAACGGTTAGCTTTCATATATGGTTATGGGTAACTCCATAAATATGTTAAAAATTACAGCTCCTGTCAGCTAGCCCTCCTAGGTGTAGTGGATATGGGTATTAGTTATGAAGCAAACGACTCGGGTTCAAGGCATACACAAGGCATACACACCCGGGGGGGGGGGGGGTACTCCGTATAATGGGCTATACGGGGATACTCCGCCCGAAAGGGGTACCTTTTTGAGGCTGGAGGTATATGAAAGGGTCGTGACTTCACGAGTTGAAGTACATGAAAGGGTAGGGATTTCACGAAGAATAGGAAAGGGTACCGAAAACACGCCGATGAGGCATAAAAAAGGTAGGGAAAACTGCCATTTAAGTCTAATAAAAAGGGCCTTTCAAAATAAATCAAACAGACGTACGTAAAGGCTATATGAAAGGAGTACCATTTTCATTAAAAGGTATATGAAAGGGGTACCATTTTCAATGAAAGGTATATGAAAGGGGTACCTTTTCTGTCAAAAACGGTATATGAAAGGGTAAGGGTTTGAGCCTCGGGGCGGAGCATCCCCGTACAAAACTTTGTTGGGTACCCCCCCCCCCCCCCGGGCATACACATGTTCAAATGAAAGACAAAAGCCGGTTTCAGATCATCTCTATTTTCGTTATTTCTCAGTAGGCAAATAGGGCCTACTTTAACCGCTTGCATGCGGTAATTTGATGTTAATTAGACTCGCTTATATGCGGTTAATATAAAGGCTCTTCTACATTCTCGACCCCAGGGCCGCTTGACCCTCTTAACCGCTGGAGCCTGAATACGAGGGTCCTTGACACTCAGGCTCCAGCGGTTAAGAGGGTCAAGCGGCTCTGGGGACGAGAATGACTCTTCTACTACTCTAGTAGGTGAGGTAAATAAGTTTTATAACATAGCTAGCAGAGCCGCGCAATCAAATTCAGTATACGTAAGCGTGCTCAAAATCCCGATAGTGCACGCTGATAGCGTGAGCAAATCGCCAAAGTGCCATTCTTGACCGTGATTTCTTTTTTAAAAATAAAGAATTTTGTATTTAAACTGCAGTAAAATAAAACTCGAGCTTTCAACAGAAAATTTGAAATAAAACCAATTCCTATTTTGCTTAATATTTCGCTTACCGCGAACAATCACTTCTGACATTGTTGTCCGTTTTTCGCGTCGGATTTGATGCACAATTCCGCCGGCTATGTTATAAAACAATTGGTTCATGCTTTTAGAGTCTTTTTAGCTGTGCACTATCGAGTTATGGAGCACTTGGGAAGTTTGGAGAGCACTCAAGAAGCAAGAGCTGCCCGAGGCGATACTCTTACGCTTCTTTCGTGCTCTCCAAACTTCCCGCGTGCTCCATAACTCGATAGTGCACGCTAAAGCATGAATCAATTCTTAAACATCACCTGCGGCCGCACTAGAGAGAAATATAACTGCTTTAAAAGACTTACTAATTCGGCCGCGTATTTAGACAACAAGCTGACAAGCCAACCAACCAAGAAACCAACCACGTAGCGCATTCATTCTGCTTCGTTCCCAGTGCTTCGTGTTCGTTAGATAACTACTCCAGTAGGTGAGGTAAATAAGTTACATCACCTGCTTTAAATACAACTGCTTTAAAAGACTTACTAATTCGGCTGCGTATCTTGGAGTGTTGACCGACTTTTTACCGGTCAAGCCGAAGCAGCGAGATCAGGGATAGAGTTGCCAAAATAGATACCCAGGATTTTAAGCTTATGGGGACATACATATTTCAACCTGACAGACATAACTCTTATTTCAAACGGATGAAAAAAAAAAAATAAGCAACGCCAAAAGAAAATGATGATTGTGGTAGCCTTTAGGGTAACCAGTCATTTCGCCAGCGGTCAGCTTGCTTACGTCTTCAGGGTTTCCTTTCAAAGTTTTCGCGGATCATGCTTGTCACTACCATCTAAAAAGGAGTCCTCTGCTGATTAGATACATGAAGATCCCTTCGCAAAAAGGACAGTAGTGTATAGTTCGAAAGAACGCTGATGAGTCCGTTTTGATGCCAAAACATATATATAGCTGAATTTTTGAAAACGTTGTTGACGAAAATTACAGAATACAACGACGCTCACTACCAAGGGTTTTATAAACCCGATCAGCCTGAAAATCACACAAAAGAAAGAGATCAAGGGGCTCTTAAAGCCATCTCGTTAATGCGAGAGAATGTAAGGTTAATAAAAAACAACAACAGCAACAACAACAAAAAGGGAAAGAGAGAGAGCGGAGGAGAAAAACAGTCCAGTCAGTACCCTGTGTTTCGTTGTTTGTTTTTGTTTTGCAGAATTTAGAAAAATCAAAAATCGGCAAAGTGCACACTCTCAGACACATCAACGGAGCAGAAACAGATACCGAGAATTTTTAAGCTTATCAGGACCCAAGTATTTACCTGACAGAGAGAATTGTTATTTCTTATGAGTGAAAATAAATTTGAGCAATGCCAGAAATAAAATGATGATTGTGGTAGCCTTTACGGTAACCAGTACCCTTAAGGTAACCGGGCAGCTCGCTTAAGTCATAGGCAGGAGCCAAAAGCCCATTTCGAAAAATGTTCTAGTTCTCTAGTTCTCTAGTTGTTCTAGTTCTCATTAGGGCCATTTATACGAGACCAAATAAGTCGCGACTTACATAAGTCGCGACTTACAGAAGACGCGAACCACTCGTATAAATGATACAAAAATGTGTTCGCGTCTTATTTAGGTCGCGACTTATGCAAGCCTCACTCGTATAAATGGTCTAGTGGTCTCTAGTTCGCGTCTTCTGTAAGTCGCGACTTATGCAAGTCGCGACTTATTTGGTCTCGTATAAATGGCCCTATTGAAAAATAGAAATAACTAATACCAGATCGAGTGGATGCGATTAAAACTGAATAAACATTACGGACTGCAAGCTTCTTCTGGTGGAACGAGCTCAGGTAAATTAAGGCAAGGGCCTCTAGTTTTAACGCCCAAAAGCTACGGGGGTGGTTTATCTCAAGAGGCTTTAGTCATGAGAACTCAATTCTTTAAAAGAGTAAATAGTTAGCAAATGTGGTCCTTTTGTCAAGAATAACATATGCAAATTAGGTCACGTGACTTAATACGGCCACAAAATCCAGAAAAATCTTTGAGCAAAGATAGTAACAGTTTATACCGATCATAATCAAATGTTATTGCTACCAGATAAGTCCCAAGAACAACAACAAAAAATCTGCACTTGGCCTTTGTTGATTATTTCATTAAGTTTGAAAATAAACGGTAATTTGTACTAGTACCCAGTCCCCCGTAAAAGTAATTTGTTATTTTTCCTGTATTGTTTTTTTAAACTAATCTTAAAAAGGCCAAGCGCAGGAATGAAGTACATAAGAGCCTTAAAATCATTAAACGTCTGACAGCCTCCAGGTATTAGTGAAAAGTGTTGCCATTTTGCTTGAAAGATTTTTGACCTAAAAATAACCCTGACAGGTCACGTGACCTAATTTGCATATAATCTGCGTGCTAAAATGTCCAAAATTGCAAAATCTTTATTCTACCAAAGATTTGAGTTCTCATGGCCAAAGCCTCAGAAGATAGACCACCCCTCACTTTTTTGAGTGAAATAGCTGGAGGCCCTTGCCTTAATTTACCTGAGAGCGTTTTCCGCTACTCGAAGTCGAAGATTGAAAACCTGGCTCTGTTCCACAATGAAGCAAAAGAGGTTCAGCAACCTAACCATAAGCAGATCGAGAACAGACAAACTTTGCCTTCTTGACGTGGCTAATGATAATCGAAAAAGAAATTTCGGTCGGTAGCTTTATTAAGGACCTGAATTAAATCTTTAGTTTTATCGAATCTTATATGTTATGCACTGATGTTATGATACTCAGCCGTTATTTTTATCGTTGCCATCAATAGCTCCTTCAGGAGCGGTTATTTTGAATTTTGAAACTTGAAAAGTTCAGCCTAAATTTTCCAAGTTGAAGTGTCAATTTCAAAATGGCATATACTATTGGCGGCGGTCACGGTGGAAAACGAAGAAGCTCGGGACGGAAAAGGATATTTGGTACGCCGAAAAGAACGAGTGGTTGAAATCCCATAAACGTGTTTGGATTATTTCGAAGATACAATTTCTAAGACATGGCATGAAGCGAAATTCTTCGTAGGCTACGAAACCTGCTCCGATTCTGGGTGCTTACCGTTTGTAGAAAAAAAAAACAGTTGGGGCCGTGACCGTTACATAATGGTCAGCGATTTTCCAAATTTATCGACCAACCGACCAGATTGCACTTACCATTTAAATATTCCATTTCCCCATCCTGGTACCCAGACCGTTAACTCGATTTAGCGATTTGAATTTTTCTAAATTCAAATGGTAACGTTCCATTCCGAAACGGAAAAATAGGAATACCTCTAAATGTATTGCACAATTTCCGAACGGTTTTTCCGGAAATTGTCTGATCCATTTGACTTTCAACCGAAATTTCTGGATTGTCTTCGCGGCGCACTTGTTGTCGCTGGAAAATTGCTCGCGTCACGAGAAAGCAAAAAAAGGATTTTAAATTATTAGAGATGTGTGAGTCAGGACGTGACCCTTCAATGAAAGCGGTATTGAAAGCGGATGGTTGTTTATCATCGTTCTGGATTATGCAATGAGACAAGCCCTGAAGGACCATGAGCACCTTGGCTTCACAATTGTGCCAAGAAAGTCGAGGTGTGCAGGGCCAGTAACACTGACAGACAAATAGATTTCGCAGATGACACTGCTTTGCTCTCGGACAAAATCGAAGATGCGCATGAGCTGCTCAGCAGAGTTGAGGGAGAGTGTGGTAAGGTGGGTTTACACCTGAACGCGAAGAAAACAGAATACTTGGCATACAATGTCATGAAGCCCAACCCTCGCAAAACCAAGGATGGCATCCCACTTGAGGAAGTGGACGACTGTAGGTACCTGGGGTTGAGGAAGTAGTGCACGGAGAATGACACAAGGTTCGAAAAGCACTCTCCGGAAGGTTCTCCATGAAATGAAGAAAATATGGTCTTCTCATGATTTGGTGAGGGTCCAGGCCTCACACCCATAGAGCAGGATCGTTTCAATCGATGCCTGGAAGACCCTTATCTTGAGACGCTTTGAAAACTGAGTCAGTTTTCAAAGCGTCAGATCCCACTAGGCGGCCTACGCTTACGCATTCGCTTTAGCGGGGATTCGAAACAGCCGATAGCTAGCAAATGACTGAAAACAAAATCCAAGGGGAATGGGTTTGAGTTCGAAAGAACGGGGAAATCGAAATAACCATCGATAATCAAAATAGCGAGGTTGGACTGTGTTGTAAAACCTTTGATCACGGTTTGAACTCAAACGGTGTGACACGAAAAATGCCATCACTTGGTACAGACAAATGTACCACGTGATGCATCTAAAACAGACTCACCAAGGTCATGGAACTGAAGGTGGGCAAAATATTCGTGGGTGTCGTGGTTTATATGAAGAGAAGAACCGCGCATTGCAGATCCATATATCGAGACTTTGTATTGATCTGTTTACTACGACCGTTCGTTCTAGGAGTTTCTTACCTTTTTCTTATCAATTGATCGATGACTTGCCAATACCAAAATAGGTATGTGCGGCCACAAAAAGTATAGCTTGTTAGCTATTTTGTTCTGATATCTGAATTGACTGAATTTGGGCGAAAAATATGAACATTTTGGGTTGAAAATGGAGGCAATTTTAAACTGAAATCACAAAGTTGAAATCACAAAATTGGTTCAAACCTCAACAGAAAAATTTCAGGAGTACCAACGTATTGTCATAAAGTTATGAAAACAATAAATATAAGCTTGCCTGATATATACCTCGTCGTTCAATATTAAACGAGAGAAAAACGAAATAAATAGCCTAGGATCGCATCAAATCGCTTTAGATAGAATCAGAAGACAAGGCTGGTAAGTTAGTATCTCAGTTATAAATTTATGTAATGCGTATTGTCATAATCGTGATATCATGATGGTGCTCAATAATGCAAGTCAATAATTTTCCAAGTCCCGTAAAGATTTTGTTTGGTTTTGGTCGAGCGATTTAACTTTGATATGTTAATTGCGACAATTTTATCAACCGGGCAGAAAAATTGAACACTTTTGAATTGTATTCCTTTCGCTCGTCGGCATCAGTTTCAAGAGTATCCAAAGAATCGTTTCGATGGAAAAACTGTTCGGAAGCTGGCTTTAGTCGTCTTGAAAATTCGTAATTAATTGGACTACAAACTGGAGTTTTCTTGAGAAAGATGTAATGTTCATCACATGATGTTACGAGCGTGCAGGGACAAAGAAAAAAATCTAAGAACATAATAGAAACTGTGGACCACACCATGTCATGTTAGAGTGATTTTACTTCAACTGTGAAACAGAAACTATTAGTTAGTGTCTAACATTATCTATCACTATCTATTACACTAGCGCTAGACCTTGATTGGGTGATTACAGTTAACCCGTGAAACACAATCTAACAATTAGTGTGTGATAGTCCAAATTAAACAAAAGAAAACAATGGAATTATTGTCTAATAGTGCGTACTATTCTACTAACTATTTCACGGGTTAGTCTAACTGTAGTCTAATCGCTCTAATATTTGAGGACAATAGAAACTGATACGAAGTACTACGGCGTAAAATCCTACTGTCTATCTATTTCACAGGTGAAGTAAAACCACTCTACGAGGACTAACTTTTCAAAAACAGGGTATATTTCTACACACTATATCTCTTAAATCAATTCGGTGACCCCCAATTTTTTTGCATTTCTGACATCAGTAACTCATTATCAGACCGATGCATAAGTTTGAAAAAAATTCTGTCTTGTAGAAGATTTTCGCGCGAACGTCCTTAAAAGCTGTGGTTTCGAAGTCTAGTCCTTTGCCGCTATGACTAAGGGTTTATTAGTAAATCCGCCTCATTATCTGATCGCGCTGCAAAAAAGATTAACTCCGAATATTGAAAGGGCGTATAGCACAATAAGCTTTCTCTGGAAATTGAGCCGATATACCCGATACTCTCTTTGTGGTGAATCCTGTTTTAAAACCTCAAAATTTTACAACTCATATGTATGGTTTACTAGCGATTTGCCGCCCAAAAATTTTTCAAGTTTTGATAGCTGATATTCTCTTCAACATAACATGGAAAGAGCTAACAGTCGCATAGATTACCAATTAGTTTAACAAGCTCAGTCTTTAAACTTTTGACTGAGACAAAATGTAAACAATGACGTACGTCATCAGATTCTCCTTTACGAGGCCAACTTACTTTGTAAAGTCTATTAACTCAGTCGATAACACCACATTATAGCGATTTGTAGCATACATGGATCGTGTTCTATAAAAGCGCCATATCACGACTTTCTTGAGTGAGCTAATTTTCAATAAGACGATGGATTCGTGACTGCCCACATGAGGAGGCGGGAGTCTGCCTTTAGCGCGCTTTTCTTGAACATTCAAACACGATGTTATTGCCATTTTGTGGTCACCAATATTGACGAGCTGTATTTTGGTCTCCTCGTGCAACAGAATGTATGCGTAGGCCGTAGAAGCTAAGGTCACGCCCATCAGGTCAACACAATCAAAGGCTCCTATGGAGCCAACTCGTGGATACGAAACGTTACGACCTTCCCCACTCCTATGTGTTTTGCTCTACCGACCCCTCCCCCCTGCTTCCAACCCCCCACCCTCCCCTAACCATTACATTGCCCGACCGATCGAGTGAATGTCGTCTCCGACTGCTATAACTCGTTCAACCTCTCACGTGTTCACGCAACCTCGTTCCCAGGGTCTCTCTTTTTCCCGTCCCCTCTTTCTCGCTCCAGGGGACGGGAAGAAGAGAGACTCTGGGAACGAGGTTGGTAATCACGAAGGAGTTCCAAATGACTTGTTCTGAATGAAAGGTGCAGTAAATGGCAATGAGCGATAGCTCAAAGTTCACTTGTTTTAATTCTTTCACCTGCTGTAAATGTTTAACAAACTATGGCTAGGGGCTAACTGGAAAACTCACCCGTTAATTTAGCTCCCAGACTCAGAATTATATTAACTATTTAAATTATTAGTACTTAGTTCAAAATGTGTGTAGGTATTTTTAAAATATAGTTGTAAAAAATAATGAGTAAATAAAGTATTGTTGTTGTTGTTGTTGTTGAAGGAGAGACAACGTTTTTCCAACTAAAACCTCGAGAAAAAAACTATTACTTTTTTTTGTTATAAACAACTATATTATTACAGTCACTCACTCACTCATGCCCTTATGCCGGCTTGGCATGTAGGGCAGCAACGAAGGAAAGCCACTCATGTCTGTCTCGTGCCAACCTCTGAATGGACCCCCAGGTATGACGGAAGGTCTTCAGCTCCGCTTCCACAGTCCGACGCCAGGTGATATTAGGTCGTCCTCGCTTACGTTTCCCCTCTGGTGTCCAGTGAAGGGCTGTACGGGTGATGTTGCCTTGCTCCCGTCGCATGACATGTCCGATCCATTTCCATCGTCTTCGCATAATGATGGTTCCCATGTTGTCCTGGTTACAGCGAGCATGAAGTTCTTGGTTGGAGATGGTCTCAGGCCAGAATATACGCAGGATTCTTCTAAGGTTTTTGGTATGGAAGGTGGACAGCTTGTTGAGGTCGCTCTCTGTCATCCTCCAACATTCTGAGCCGTATAGTAAGGTGGAGATTACACAGCTCTGGTACAGTCTTAATTTGATCTTGGTGCTGTATTGGGATGACTTCCAAACGTTGTTCAACATTCTAAACGCATTTCTGGCCTTACTGAGGCGGTTCTTGATGTCGTTGCCTGCCCCACCGTCGTGTCTGACAGTGCTCCCAACGTATGTAAATTCTTCGGTCGTTGGTAGATCTTCTCCATTTACTGTGACAGGTAGTGGGTTTGATACGTTCAGCATCATTACCTCCGTCTTCTTCTGGCTGATCTTCAAGCCTACTTGCTGTGCAAAGGTGCTTAGACGGGACGTCTTCTCCTGCATGTGCTGGTGGATGTGCGACATGAGTGCTAAATCGTCAGCAAAGTCCAGGTCTTCAAGTTGTGTCAAGAGGGTCCATCTGATGCCTCGCGCTTGATCTGCTGTTGTCTGTCTCATCACCCAGTCGATTGTCAAGTTGAAAAGCATCGCAGACATACAACAGCCTTGTCTAACACCGGTCTTCACGCTGAAGCTGATCTCGCTGCTTCTTACCCTGCATGAGAAGTTGCTGTAGAAGCTTTTGATGACAAGAACAATCTCCTGCGGTATTCCATATACCCTGAGAATTCGCCATAGACTCTCTCCATGGATGCTATCAAAGGCCTTTTCAAAGTCTACAAAGTTGATGTAGAGCTGTCTCTGCCATTCTGTGCACCGTCGATGATGTTTCGCAGGGTGAATATTTGATCTGTGCACCCTCTTCCTGGTCGAAAACCAGCCTGCTCCTTTCGGAGTTGCTGGTCCACCGCTTCTGAGATTCGCTTGATGATGATTTTTGCGAGGATCTTGCTTGGAACAGACAGGAGGGTGATTCCTCTCCAGTTGTTACAGTTGCTCAGGGCTCCCTTTTTCGGGATCTTTACAATGAATCTATCCAATCTTCTGGTAGTTGCTTCTCGTCCCAGATGGCTGTAAAGAGTGGCTGAAGAACTTTCGCTGCAAGCTCTGGGTCTGCCTTGAAGAGTTCTGCGTTGAGGCTGTCTTGACCAGGGGCCTTTCCGTTTTTGAGGGATCTGATGACTGCCACAATTTCTTCTTTCTCAGGTGGCGCTGTGTTTACATCCAGGTCTTTGGCCGGGTCCTGTACATCCGCTGTAACTGTTGGTGGTGGTCTGTTTAGAACTTCGTTGAAATGTTCTGCCCATCTCGCCTCTTGTTCCGCATCTGTTGTTAGTAGCCGTCCCTGTTTATCGGCGATGGGTGCGTCTGTAGATCCCCGGTACTTGCCGCTGACGAGCTTAGTGATTTTGTACACTCGTCCTTGTTCTCCTCTGGCAGCGGCCTCTTCTGCTTCCCTTGCAAGGCCTTCCATGTAGGCCCGCTTGTTGGCCCTAGTCATTCTTTTCACTGTTTGATCAGCTTCCCTGTGCTGTTGCTTGTACCTCTCTTTCAGCCTCTCTGACTTGGTCTCCAACACTCTCTTCTTAAGGGCTCTCCTGTTCTCAATGGCATTCCAGGTATCCGTTATTATCCACTCTTTCCTCCTCTTTCGTCCTCTTCCTAAGCAAGCATTACTGGTCTGTGTATAGGCTGATCTTATTTGCTTCCACACGGTGTCGATTCCAACCGACTCTGTCTGGGTGTAGTTTTCAGCATCTGCCAAAACTTGGAACTTGTTCTTCAGCTTAAGGATGAAGGCATTCTTTATTTTAGGGTCGCGCAGCTTCTCCACGTCAAACTGTTGTTGTCTTGGTTTCTCAGGTCCATTCTTTCTCAGTTTCACTTTCAGAGTTGCAGTGACAAGGTGGTGATCACTGCCAACATCTGTTCCTCTCCTCACTCTAACGTCTTGCAGCGATCTTCTCCACGCCCCATTAATCATCAGGTGGTCGATCTGATTCTTGTCTCTGCCGTTAGGTGAACACGAGGTAAGTTTATGGATGTCTGGGTGTGCAAAGAGAGTCCCGCCAATGACAAGGTCGTATGTCCAGTCATACTTCCACACCCTTCCTTACCCATGGCTCTCTCGTAGTTGGTGTTATCATTTCCAACTTTGGCATTCAAGTCTCCCATCACTATCTTCATTTCATGTCTTGGTATGTTCTCCAGTTCAGCCTGCAACTGTTCATATAATGCCTCCTTGCTCTCTTCCTCACTGTCGTTGGTTGGTGCGTAGCACTGAATGATGGTGGTGTTGATGTGCTTCCCTCTCAATCAGATCTTCATCAGCCTGCTGTTGATAGGCTTCCACTCCATCAGACACTTTTCTATTCCCTTTTTAAAGATGATTGCGACTCCTTCGTGGTGTTGATCGTCATCTCTACCACTGTAGAGCACTGTTTCTCCCGTGTTGGTTCTGTATCTACCGGATCTTGTCCATCGGCTCTCGCTGACTCCAAGAATGTGTAGATTGTAGCGCCTCATCTCTGCTGTAACTTCAGCTAACTTAAAAGGTCTCGTACATGGTTCTTACATTCCAGAATCCAATCCTGGTTCTGGTTTTGGCGCTTACGACTTCCATCCTCCTGTCAGTGGCTTCCATTCGGCTTTCACCACTGTCAGTCACACGAGTATCTTGCGATGACTCTGGAAGCCTTTCATACCTAGAAGTGTTCTTTTCCTCTGTTGCTGTTTCCGTAACAAGACATTTGTACAAGAGGGGTGATTTCACTTGGAGTTTCCTTCTCCTAGATGATAGCCTACCATGGCTCACGAGTTCCATCTACCCGGGTGTGAGATCAGAGTTTTTCTCTCCTAGACGATTGCCTGCCAAGGATAACAAACTCCATCTGTCCGGGTTTGTAATCAGAGTTTTCCTTCTCCTAGATGAACTGCCTACCAAGGCTAACGAGCTCCACCTACCCGTGTTTGTAATCAGAGTTTTCGTCTCCTAGGTGAACTGCCTTCCCAGGCTACGAGTTCCACTTGCCCGGTTTTGGAATCAGAGTTTTGCTTCTCCTAGGCTATGTTGGTCCACGGCACCTTATTCCGTATTATTCAGGTGCAACCCCCCAAAGGGAGGGCTCCCCCATCCACCAACCGGGGGACGCGCCCCAGTACGCCGTATAGCCCCAGCGCGAGGATTATTACAGTAGATAATTACATTTAGAGGAAACAGCAACAATTTCAGTAATGAGGTTTTGGTTGTTTTTAGGGCATTCAGTTGTAGATGACTATGGTACTTACAGAGAAAAACATCAACTAAATGTAACGGCTTTTAAATCTCTGTGCCAGAAGTTTTTCTCATAAAACGTTATAACACAGACGCAAAACGCATGTGTAAAGCTGTTAGTTTGCTAAAAAAAGAAGTCACACGCAGGCGTGCAAAATCGATGTTCTCATAATTTAACTTTCAACTTGTTTTGTCTTAGAAATATAACAACAGAAAACATAATGACTCCAGTTCGAACCTATAACCCCTATTTTTATCACAAATATCGATTCACATCAAATGAATAATTGAGTGCTGGAATATTTCTTGATTTGAATATGTTGCATCTTTAAGTTATAGGACTTTTAGAGGTTCATATCTCCAATATGCCAAGTTATGAACGTGATAGACGTCAACCCAGTATTAATTTATTATACAAAAACATGTTGGTAGAGATAAATTACAATTGATGAACATTTATATTATTATTATGGTTTCGATAAGTGACTTTACCAAATATTGTGACTGAATCAGAGAATAGTCGAATTCCCAAGAAGAATGACATAAAGTTCTGGGTTGACGTCGCATTCATAAGCGTATTGCCGATATGAACCTCAATTGAATGCAAAACTAAAAAAAAAATACCCCACCACTGACTTAATTATTCACTTGACGTAGAATCGATGTTTGTCATAAATATAAAAATTAAAATTAAATGCACCTCAATGTACTCCAAGGCGATCGAAAACTCACCGTTTTGCTTTTGTTCCATTTTCTGTAGGAAATTTAAGTATTTCTGATTTCTGCTTGGTGTATCATTATGCAGTCCAAACATCATTCATTCCCACCTTTAGACTTCCAGAAGGAAGTTCAGAGAGCGAAGTGGTTCAACGAAGACTTGAAAAAAGGCGGCTGGAATCAAAGGTACAAAGTTCCCGCTGAATTCGACTCTTGGAGCAATACCTTCCCAGAAGAAGAAGTTCCAATCAAAACCCTCTATCTGTTTGAGGCTTTGCCGCTGTCCGCGGAGAAATTCGCTGAAATGGTGCACCCTTCAAACATGAAGATACGTATTAAGTGGGACAAAGCTTTCCAAGACCTTGAAACTTTGGAGATTGCTCCCGATGGAGCGCGCATCGTGTACACGCGAGTTGATTTATCATGGCCGATTACTGATCGAAGCTTCGTTTTATACGTTTCACCCACTAAACAGGTCGATTGGTATGGAAAGAAAGCGTTTGCTATGTTTGTGAAAAATGCCAGTCACTCTTCGAAGCCCGTGGGCGGAGACGGTCTCATTAGAGCCAAAAATGGCGGGAATTTCTACATAGCGATTCCAGACGAAAATGAACCAGAGGCAAAGTGTCAAGTTTTCGGATTAACCAATAATAACTACAATGGATGTCTGCCAAATACCTACATTGAATGGCTAGTTGGGAGAAAAGCTTCTAAGACCTTTTACACGCTACGGAATAGCATCGTGGAAGGGTACAAGAACTACTTCGAAAAGTAGAACAATCAAAACTACAACAGTCAACATAACTCAGTATTTTTCGTTCTGGGAATCCGACGCGACGAAAGCAAACGTTCACAAACTTTGACTCTAGTTTTGTCATCTTTATAATCTACAAGTGTAAGATAAATTCTAAAAAGACGGCTTAATATATTAAAACTGCAAATTCGTGGCAGCTAGTCTAATCTAAACCTTTCTGAATAATTTAACACGAGGCCGTTTGGTAAAGCCGTTTTTTTAGCGGGACGCACAAAAGTAGAAATAAAACTTAATTAAAGATCGATAAGCCTGAGCAATATCGATTGTATTTTATTGTCTCGTCTGTTCGAATGTTGCAACGATCAATCCGATTCCCTACAAAAAATCTTTTTTTTTCTCAGGCACAGGTAAGTACGATAATCAATTTTTTTTGCGCATGCACGCATCCCGCTTTTCACCTGGGGTTATGCCATTCTCCGCAATCTCGTTCTCAGAGTCCGCGTCCACGTCACGTGGAGCTCTGGTAACGACCAAAAATGCTTTTTAACCCGTGAATACGCGCAAGCGTATCGGTAACAGTGGCAAATTCACTCACTCGCTCACTCGCTTAGTAATTTAGTAATGTAGTTCTAGCTATTACATATTTTATAATAATTTTGTATATATTTAGGTTTTTATAGTTGTACTGATGAGTTTACCGTGTCTAAATAAAGTTATCCTATCCTATCCTATCGCTCACTCACTCACTCACTCACTCACTCACTCACTCACTCACTCACTCACTCACTCACTCACTCACTCACTCACTCGCTCACTCCTTCCATCAGCTGTAAACTTTTCTTGGTAATTCCGATGACCAGTGCACAAGGCTTTCGTGGCAGATGCAAAGGAATATTTATATATAGCCGGGTTTTGAATCCTGGCGAGGACGTTTTTTTTTTCGAACTTGGACATTGTAAAAGTGATATGTTTCTTTGCGTTTGAAGCCGATCAATTAAAAAATATATCGAACCTTGTTTATAAAAACATATGCTACCGGTCCACAATATTGCGTTTCGCATCGGCTCGCGGTAGAAGGCCGGGGGAGGGGGGGGGGGGGGGGTACTCAACAAAGTTTTGTACGGGGATGGTCCGTCCCATGGTCCAAACCCTAACCCTAGCCTCAGCAACTTTTATTTGTTTGCAGCTGCTTTTGTTTGCAGCAACTTTTATTTGTTTGCAGCTGACCCTTGTGGGCCACCATACCTTTCATATACTTCAACTCATGAAATCCCTACCTTTTCATATACCTCCAGCCTCAAAAAGGTACCCCTTTCGGGCATCACATCCCCGTATAGCCCATTATAGGGATGAAATATTCAACTTGCATTTGCGATCGGGTAACGCAAAATCCTTTGGTTCTCATTTATGTAAGTTATCTTCTATTGACAAAATACATACCGAAGTATTGTCCTTGGGTCGTACTTAAAGCCTCTGCACATTTTGTGTGTAATCTTTCATTTAGGGTGTTTCATATTCAAGAGTTGGCTCAGATCACTGAGGAGCCAAATATGAGCCAGCGATGTGTAGAACTTTTCTTATTCACGGGTTGGCTCACAGGAGCCTTTGATTCAGAATGTATGCACAAGGTAAAAAATATGTGCTTCTACACACAAGGTTATACTTGCAGTTGAATTACCTTACAGGAGTGTCTGCCTTACAGGGGTGTCTGCCTTAAAAGAGTGTCTGCCTTACAGGGGTGTCTGCCTTAAAAGAGTGTCTGCCTTACAGGGGTGTCTGCCTTACAGGGGTGTCTGCCTTAAAAGAGTGTCTGCGTTACAGGGGTGTCTGCCTTACAGGGGTGTCTACCTTACAGGGGTGTCTGCCTTACAGGGGTGTCTGCCATACAGGGGTGTCCACCTTACAGGGGTGTCTGCCTTACAGGGGTGTCCACCTTACAAGGGTGTTCATTTTACAGGGGTGTCTGCCTTACAGGGGTGTCTGCCTTACAGGGGTGTCTGCCTTAAAGGGGTGTCTGCCTTACAGGGGTGTCTGCCTTAAAAGAGTGTCTGCCTTACAGGGGTGATGTCGCAGCTCTTAGAAGGTCTCACACCATTGGCTTGCCACCCTTAGACCTAACAATAGGACAAACAACACAACAATGGACCCTAACCCTAAAAACAATAGCAGCTGTGTTTTACAAGGCCAATGAAAATATAAGCTTCTAAGAGCTGCGACCGTACCGCCTTACAGGGGTGTCTGCCTTACAATGGTGTCTGCCTTACAGGGGTGTCTTACTTACAGGGGTGTCTGCCTTACAGGGGTGTCTGCCTTACAGGGGTTTCTGCTTTGACAGAGTTGACTGAATACACAACTACATATTAGTTTAAAACTTAACTTTCAATACACTCCATCTGTTTTCAAAATATATTTATTTTTTATTTTAACAAATAATAATAGTAAATAATACTGCTAGCACATGTACAGGCAGATCAATGTTATTTATTTTCTTTTATTTCTCAATATAAAATGTCACGTTTTGAATATTTTGTCTGCTTAGGGAAGATTATTGTTGCTAATGTCTTGTTTACTGTGTCATAATTTAATAACAACTGTCAACAGTAGCATCCACTTCAGGGGTCATTCATAATGGTTGACCAGGCAGTTCCCATGAAATTGGCTCCACGCAATCAGATACAATGAAATACTTCAGTGCAAGAGATGAGTTAAGAACTGCGAGGTTTCCTGGCATAAAACACTCCCCATGTTTGTTCACCACCATGACATCTTGAAAGCTTGTTTGACCAGCTGCTAAACAGCGAGCTAAAGTCTTCTTCAGAAAAGTCCTGAATTGAACCAAAACAGACGAAAAAAATATGAACATACACAAGGAAATTGACTTAATATTAAATATCTTTTCTTTTCCTCCTGCTCCCCCTCTAGCTTAAACATATTACACTTTAGTGGTGTACGGGTGCAAAGCACCTACACACAGGCTACCCACCCTCCCTCCCTCAGTCAAATTTACAGTAAAAATATTGTAGTATTTAATCAGCGGTAAGGGGGATTCATTTAAACACTGAAGTAAACCTGCACTTTTTGTGCCTGCAATTCTTATATTGTAGCTCTTGTTTTGATCCGCTCTCAAAGAAAATATTATCGCACCACACTATGACAGTACAAAACAATGTTACGTTACCTTAACAAACTCGTCTTTTGACTTTTCAAAATTATTCAGTTCACTCTCAATGATCTGTCCCAACTGAGTTGTTCTGTCCTCAGCTGTCACGGCCTCAAATCCAACTTCACGCAAGAGCTGGAAACAGAATTAAGTGGTTTATAATAATCATTTAAACATTTTCAGTATTACAAACACTAATTTTGGAAGCACAGTCAACCTTGTCTTTAATGGGCACCTAAAGGAGAGACAATCATGTGAAACTGAAGATAAATTGTGTTGATGTTTAACAATTTCTCCCAACTAGTGGTGCAAACTGTGAAGAGAGAGAAGTAAAGAGAATTTGCATGTTGATATTGGGACGGATGTATATCCATCAACCATTGCAAGGGTAATGCTATCTGTCCTTTGAATGTGTTGTAGATTACTGCGCAGTGAGTAAGGAGGATTAGAATCAAAGATCACCTTTCCATAGCTCTCCACATCAATCAAGTGATATTGACGTTGTTCTAGATATTTTTTAAACTGCTCTGAGTGTTGACCAGAACAACAGCAGTAATCTGTAATAAGGAGCTGTCCTCCAGGCTTCAGCCAGCTCTGTTTTGAAAGAATAATGTTAATAGTCAGAATTTTATCTCAGATTACATGCATGTTACCCAGGGCAGGGAAGGGACCTCCCATGTAACAGTGATGGGGTTGATCATGTGAAAATTTTGAAAGGAACCCTTACAAGGTACCAGATAGAAATCCATTTTGTGGGTGGCATCACATTAACCCCAAGAGGTACCAAGTCTTTCTGAAAAGTTCTTCCTGTTAGGATATCTTTCTGATACCATACCTCATAGAATAACTCCTCCTCCTTAGCAGTATTAAACCATGTATCCTCACCTCTTAAAGGTTCAGCAATCACCTCCAACACATCTAGGAATAGCTAGGAATAGCTTTCTTACTGGTTATCAATCTGGTTTTCGTTCCTTGCCCTCCACACTTACGGCACTAATTGAAGCTACTGATAGTTGGGCCATGAACATTGATCGTGGTTTTGTCAACGCTGTCGTCTTTCTGGACCTCAAAAAGGCCTTTGATACAGTTGATCACGATATTTTGTTAAAGAAATTGCAATACTATGGGATTCGTCGGTCCAGTTATAAATGGTTTGCTTCTTACTTAGATAATAGAACTCAAATTTGTCACATCAACTCCTGTAAGTCAACCCCGAAATTGTTGAGATGCGGTGTTCCTCAAGGAACAATTTTAGGACCTCTTCTGTTTTTGTTATATATTAACGACTTACCAAATTGCCTGATGTATTCACAAACCAGGATGTACGCTGATGATACCAGCTTGACGTTTGCTAGTGCAGACGTTAAGCATATAAATGATTGCCTTAATTATGACTTAAGTAATGTATACACATGGTTATCGGCTAACAAGCTTACCCTGAATTTGACAAAAACTGAGTTTATACTTATTGCATCAAGGCAGAAGTTGTCACAATTTTCAGAAAGCCCTTCTCTTACTATAAATAGTAACGCTGTAGAACAAGTAGCATCAGCTAAATCCCTTGGAGTCTACATCGACCAAACCTTAAACTGGGAATGCCATATTGAAAATGTCTGTAAAAAGATTGCTTCCGTCATTGGTGCAATTAAACGGATACGGCATCTTATCCCATTTAACATTTTAATCAAAGTTTATAATAGCCTTGCTCAGCCTCACTTTGATTATTGCAGTGTGGTGTGGGGAAACTGTAACAAGGGCCTTTCTGAAAAGCTTCAAAGGCTTCAAAATCGCGCAGCCCGCATTTTAATGTCTGCGAGCTACGATAGTAATTTGGATGATGTGTTCCGGGCATTAGGGTGGCGTAAACTATGTCATCAAAGATTAGAAATGAAATCTATCATGATGTATAAGACCCTACATGGGATGACACCAGATTATCTACTATCAAGATTTGTTTATCGCGATAACGTGAATGCTTATCGTTTAAGGAATACCGAAAACAAACTAGTTCTTCCACAACCTCGCACTGATTATCTGAAAAGAAGTTTTTCATACAGTGGAGCTCAGTTGTGGAACAACTTACCCACAGAATTAAGACTAGCGTCTTCCTTAAGCGAATTTAAGACAAAACTAAGTCGCCATAGTTTTTAAGTAAAGTTTTAAATAATATTTTTGAACACGGCCTCCATGAAAAGCAGTTTTTATTTTTTATATTGTATCTCTTATTTGTAGTTAGGAAGTTAGGTAGTTAGCTGATTATGATAATTTAAGCTGATGGAAATACCGTGTATAAATAAAGTTATCTTATCTCTTATCTTATCTTATCTATTTGAGAGTGCCCCCCCCCCCCCCCCCCACCCGGGAATATTTCAGTTTTCTGATAAAGTCACAAAGTAGGTTGATTTAAATAAAAGATATCAAGCAGAACTTTCATTTGATACTGTAAGTTTCTTGATATTTTTGAAAATGAAATTTGGGGTTCTTTTCTCGTTTTCAAAATTCACAATCACTGTTCCAATTCTGCTTTCAGGCAGCTTCAATAGCTGAAATATTAAATCCAGCAATAACAAGGTCTGTATGCTAACATACATTGAACAAACAGATGGATAAATGGATGCACAATTTCGATAACAAAAGTTGTTTTTTTTTGTGTATGAAACAACTAGCTAATTTAACACTATTAACTTATACATTGATGCAAAAAATTAAGCAACTCACCAATATTTTTTTGAAAAGCGACTTTTTATCTTTGATGTGAAGAAAGGTCTCCCTACTGTAAACTGCGTCAAACCTTTTGGTGGGGAAATCTCGTTTTGTGCAGTCACTCACTTCAAACTGTACCTATGTACAGAATAAAACAAAACTTATTATTAATAAACTTCAATGACATTGTTAAGATATATTGGAAAAGCCTTAAAGGGGCTGTCACAAGTTTTAGTGTTAATTTAAAAATCCAAAACACATCTTTATATCAGAAAAAAATTATTTTACTAGCGCTGTAGGAGTAAAAATAAGTGTCTTGGGTTGCAGATGGACAGAATGGAAATGGATTGCACCTGGTCTATTTTCTCTTTGAAAATTCACTTATATCTTCCTGTTAGTGTTCTATAAGCATTTTGTGTACGACAAAGGTACTTAGTTTTAATTTGGGGCAGTTTTGACCCAAAAATCACCTAAAAATCCTAACAAAATACCCATTTTTTATGAAAATGAAACCTACCTGACTAGTTTTGGAACGTTCATATGCCTGAAGCGCAAAGTCGATCATGTTCGTAGACAGATCCATTCCAAGAACATGGGCATGGAATGTCTAAATTTAAAAAAAATCATATTTGGACAAGAGATTTCAAACAGAGACTGTCAAACCACCAGATTTAAAGTTACTTTAGTTAACCTTAATCGTGTTAGGTGAAGGGTGCAAAGAAATTATGCAAGGCAAATTAGTTTCTTGCCTAATTAAGTTCAATATTATTGTTACTCACATCAGCCATGTAGAAAGCACTTCCACCAATACCACAACCCACATCCAACACTTCTTGGTCTTTTTGAAGATTGAGACGGCCAACAAATTCCTTAAATACAGGGCAAAGAAAAGCAATCATTTACTTAAAAATTAATTTCTGTAAATGAAATGAAAAGTTATGTTATTATTCTGGATGTCTGGATTTATACTGCGGAATTAGTGCAATAAATAACCAAGGGGCAGATTACTCTAAATTATTGTACCTGTAATACTTACATTTAATTCACATGCACTAAATGCTGTTGCTCACATGGCAAGAAAACAGAAACAGAGTCAGGGGACCTCACGTGAAACCTGACACCCTAACTAATCCTAACTCAGTCCCAACCCCTGTTCAGTGTGCAAGAACCTCATTCTTGCCTCTTTTGCAACCTCCAATGCATTCTATTAAATTACCACCGAACAACAAAACGCAACATTTGGAGCTGGGTAATACCTTTGTTGTGGTCATTCCTCCCGGACTGACAAATCCTTGACCAAAAACTCTTTCGTACATTAAGATTCCTGCCTTGTTGTATTGATTGTTGTCAAGGAATTCCTGCATACTTCCTTTGGAACCATTCTTTAGTGATACTTTATTCCATAACCAAGAAAACTGGTGTTTGTTCTGCTTATGCTGTGTACAAATAAAAAGACAAGTATTTACTATTCTATACACATATTTCTATGATACAATCTGCACAATTTTTAATGTGGCTATATGTAATTTAGGCAAAGTTAAATGCAAGTCAATGCAGTCAGTGGTCAGCTGTATCCTGATCAGGGGCATAGCCAGCACTTTTTCAGAGGTAGGCTCAATCAATTTTCAAACTCCCCCCCCCCCCTCCTACCTCCCCCTCAAGTCCCAAATCTTTCCTTTTTTTGACTTTTGCAGGTATGCACGTGCATATGTGCGTACAGGTAGCGATGTCCCTGCTGATAATACATGTACATGACCTGCGAGTGACCTGTACTGCATATTCACATTTCATTTAAGCTGATTGTTGCAGATCACTGGCTTGGCTTTTAACTAATCGTTGCGAATTCTAGTCCCACCATGCCCTTTACCTAAGTCAAGTGCCTGTCTATACACCTGGGTGGAGGGAGATAATGCGGAGCAAGGTTTCTTATATGATAAAACAACGCAAGGGCATCCCCTGGTTTCCCAGCATTTGAAGTATGTTTTTTTTTTCATTGGGTTATTCCAGAAAAAATCCACACCTCCCCGACGGATGGCATGCTGGAAATTCTCGCGGGAGGGGGGGGGGGGGGGGGGGTTGGGTTGAGGGCTCTGGAAATCCAGGCGGGAGGGGGGGTCTGGACCTAAAAATCCTTCCTCAGGGGTCGATTTTGAAGAGAACACTTTGTGTTCAAAACAATTAGTTCAGGTTTAACTTCGTCGGTTCCACATTATTCATAGAGAATAAACCGGATGAAAGGTAGAAAATACAACTCTAATATGGAGAAAGTCAGTGGTTAACGTAACCGGAAGCGTGCTTCGGTACCTTGCAACAAAGCTCTTGTCCGAGTTTTTGCCAGCAACATTGAAATTGTCAGGGAAAGGTAAAAAGTATCAGCCGATTTGAAAAAAAAGACAAACGATTTTTGACCAAAAAATAGATGCACCGTTTTGCAAGTACGTATATATTTTCTATTTGTAGAATTGTTTCAGCTTGCTTTCGTGCACGTTCCCTGTCATCTGATATAAGCTTAGTAATATACGGCTTTCGCAAATGTCCAAACTTTTATGCCGTTCTTCCTAGTGTACTGTTTAGTTGATGCCTTAAACCTTGAAGGAAATATAAAATAATTGGAAGAAGCTTTCCAATTTAATACTTAAAGGCAAATTGCGATCAAACTTGTTCGAATGTTTTCTTCGTGAAGCCAATAATCACGGTAATTAAGGTGCGCTAGTAAATATAATTAAATTAAATAGCGCTTTCTGAATTTGTTTGCTTCCAAGATTTTTTTGATTCACGAAAACATTATGTGAATCATCCTTACGGATAAGAATGGCATTCTATATACACAGGAAAAGTCGGAAATTTTAGAAAACACTAGATGTAATAAAATAGGTTACTGAATTTAAATAATATTTTGTGATGTTTACAACATTTCGCAGACGCAAGCGCTCGGCGCTGCAATTAGGATAAATAAATCGCGAAGCCTTCCGGAAGCAGAAAATCACTGAATTCTGACAAGTGTTTACATGTAACTCTTTTATTCAAGGGAAAGACATTTTCATTCAAGGAAATATGAGTTTCATTCAAAAGTTTTGACCTTAAGAAAAAATGTTTTGGAAACGCAGTGCGCGATCAAATTACATTTTATACTAAATTTGCATAAAACAAAATTGTGTATTTGCAACAACACTTTGAAGAAACTGTGAAGCCTGGAAAAAATTAAAACATACCAAAATCAAAGCAGTTATTTAAGGAACTAGATTTATAGAAACATTTCATTCGATTTTGTCTTGAAATCACGGTTTTTTTTATGATGTGTCACGCAATATTTATTTAAAAAATGTTTCACCAATTTATAGCACTAATCACCACAGTTTAGAAAAATATAAAAACACGATCTCCTGAATGCGACTACATGTATTTTTTTCATTATCTGTAAATTTGGGGCTTCCAAAAATTTATTGGAAATCCGGGCAGGAGGGGGGGTCTCCGGGCTTGGAAATCCAGGCGGGAGGGGGGATCTAGCGGGCCAAGGAAATCCGAGCAGGGGGAGGGGTCAAAAAATCTTGCCATCCATCGGGGGGTGTGGATTTTTTCTGGAATAACCCATTTATCTTGGCTATCATTCTAGGGTAAGATGGAGGTGTTTGGAGAGGTCCCATGTCACCCTTCTTCTCCAAGCAACTGAACTGGAGAATGAGGGGTCTTGGGAGAGGGGGGGGGGGGGGGGGGGTCCCTGCTTGCACAGTTTCCATGGTTACCCACCTGCTCTTACCTTGCATGACATAACATGGAGGGAGTTTGCGAGGACAGGTGTTTTTAAGATTACGACTCTTATTCTCTTTTTTCCTGTATATCTAGTTATAAACAATTCCCGATTTTCAAGTTCTGTTTTAGTGAATGACCTTGTTAACACGTGAATAAAGAATTGTCTTAGTTACCTTTGCATAAGCCTCCACAGCTCGTTTTGTCACTAATTCAAATATGGAAACATTTTTATTAGATTCCTGCTCTTTCACAGCTGAAAAGACATCTGTGTACATCTGGGGTGTTCTGTAAACCGTTGGGTTATCAGAGTTTTTCATGTCTCCTGACGAATGATAACAAGACTCACGGAAGAAAAGAGATCCACCATCTCTTAGCCAGTGAAGCATGTTTTGTGCCAGCTTCTCGAGTTCTTTATCAGAAAGGTACATTAGAAGCCAGTTGGAGAAAATCACATCATAGCTGCAAGATGATACATTTTAAATAAAAAATTAATTGAATTAACTGGGGAATTATATATGCAGGTGAAGGAGCTTGATCTTTTCAGGTGTGAGCAACGGCTCACATAATTTATTAAGAATTGGAATAATGAACTCTAACTAACTTGGGACTTTAAAATTTGAGTCTTTGACACAGGTTCTAGAACTGATCATTAAATACAGAGGCAATGAGGGAATAAAATCGTCAAACTCTATGCTAATTAAGATCGGGTTATCAAAACACTGTCATGCATGCTTATAATTTTCTTTGTTCAAGTTTGAGAACTGACCTTCCTTTTTTCAAATCCAGTTTGGTGACATCAGCACACACAAAATCAACATTGTTAAATTTTGCTCCATTCATTTCCTTGTTTTTGTCAGTGAAGGACTGCATAAAATCCACAGCAGTAACATGATGAGCTTCTGCTGCAATATCGCCCGTGAAACGCCTGTTGGAGAAAACAACAACACTTAATTTAGAATTTCAAATTTAAATGTGCTTCTCCTAAGAGAGTTGACAGCAAGAAATAAAAACTCCCTGCATTTTCAAATGTTCAGTTAAGGTGGATTTCCACTGTCCCATAAATTTCACATGTACTTCAGGTACTTCAGTTTGTTCCCATCACACACACAAAAAAAAAAACATTGGAATTCACCTTAAGTTTATGGTAAAACACTATCATCTTAATAAAGTATCACCAGAACAAAGAACACAACTTGCAAAGTTTGACTAGTCATTTTATAACAACAACAACAACAATAATAATGATGACAACAACAACAACAACAACAACAACAATAACAGTAACACAAAAAATAACCTTATTAGGAACAGCTCGCATACTAAGTAAGGATCTGTCTTAATAGTGAGATCAGCCAACTCTGGTGTGCCCAAGGACCATGATTTGAACCCAGCCCTACATGAGCTAATTTAAACAAGTAAATAATATAACCCCTACATGAAACATAACCATCTACCTTATTGTTGCTAATTTTCGTGAGACTTTTATCTTTCTCAATTTTCACGATTGCAAAAAAAAAATGATTGACCCCCAAAAAATGTCACAAAATTTAAGACCTCAGAAGAATTATTCTGGACTCTGGGGGTTGGACATAATGGTACTTTATGAACAGAGAAAAGACATTTGTGTGTAGTGCCGTGTTTTGTCGCAAATTATGAACTATGTCAACCTGTTTTGAGTTTTGTTTTGTTATATTAATAAATAATATGTTCTGTTCAAATCATATGGCTATGTAAAATTAAAATCCATAGTGCCACATCTGAGACTACGGCCAGTTTCTTAATGTGGCGGCGGATCAGCATTTGGAAAATATTTGTGAAATTTAGTTTCTTTTAAATTAATTTGCCTCTCCCATTTTGCCACAATCAAGTCCCCACAAAAATTAGTAGCAATGTGTTATTTAGAAAGGTACTGAGGACCCTGGTGCAAAGTGATGATGGTAATGATCATTACCTGGTCATGATACTGTAAGTAATACTGCTACTGATTCCGAGGATCAGAGGGGTAACCTCACTCACCGAAGGTGGTTTTCAGGAGGCTCCTCATCACACACAACGGAACTGACATGTGCTAAATAATACAATGTGAAACAATCAAAAGCAATAAGTTAAGATGCATTCTTAATTAGTGCAACTAAACGCATAAAAATGTACATAAACACTTTTATTCCCTGAGTTGAACTTGGAGTTGTGTACTAATACATGGTTCTAACGTTTTAGTTTATGCATAGTACTTTTAGCTGGATTCTCCAGTGTGCTGTGCCAACAGCTTTCAAATGAAGCTACACTCTGCAGAGCAGTACTTTGTAGTATTATACCAGCTGTATTATTTGTTGTATTTTATAATTTGGCCCTCTGATTGATTCATATGTTAACATGTTGATTTTGTTGAGAGAATTAATTGTTTGGTGTCATATCAACATAATATTGTCCTTGCGGATTAGATAATGCACTCTCGTTAACTGTCTCCTTGGCATCTTATTGCCATGGTTAGAACAATTTTGATTGTGAACTCTCAAAAGGGAAAGAAAACCCAGCTTAAGAGAGAATTTCTCTGGAGACTGCGTGAGATCAGAAAAATGTGGCACATGCTTCAAAAATTCCCTACCGTCATATTCAGTTCAGAGATACCCTATGGAAAGTCAGTAACTGTGGTGGGATTTTTTTGTGCAAATCTATTTTTGATTTCAAGAAAATTCTCAAAACCTGTAACGGACCCCATCGCCATGAAATGGTTGAAATGGAAGCGATGAATATGAGTACAAGAACTGATCTTGTTGAAAGCGCACAGGGAAGCAAGGCTTTCCCAAATTTGAGCAATTGTGTAGAAGGCATTAACAAATGATTTGAGCTAATAACAGGCTTTGTACTTAAATTTTTTAATTAACGGTGAGTGTTTGAAAATCGCTCATATTTCATTATCAAAAAATTGCATTTTGGAGCAGTTTTTCAAGAAATATTTTCCCTATGCGGTATAACTCAGAATCGCTTTAAATTGCGGTTTTGGAAACGTGGATATAGTGCTCTTTTCAAGGAAACTAAAAAACGTTTGGGCCTCTTAACTACTTCAAAGAAAGACCCGTGTCATTTCGAGGAAATCACAACATCGACTTGTCAACAACCGCAAATAATCGAATTACGCTTGCTGTTATTGAAGCCAAAATTCCAACGAAACCTTATCGCTTTACACCATACTAGATCAGAGACATAGTATAACGAGCTTACCTTGCATAGCCAGTGGTTGAAGGTTGGTTTTATCCCTATTTTCGTTTCAAATGGCCATCTTCGTTCGAACAGTTTTGTCAAATCACGCAATCAGTAGATGTTGCCGAAGGGACTTTCTCGGAAACATCGCTTTTCTCGGCAGTTCCATCCATATTTCAGCTTCCATTCAGCTATTATATACATTGGACTTGATTGCAAAATAAAGGGTGACGATTTGAACGTTTGAAGTGTCTATAGTGGCAAGTGAGTTAAACAAAGTTGGCAGTTCAAAACGAACAAGGAACTGATCATGAGCCGTTCATGTCACGCAACGAGACTGTGTACACAGCATGGTCACGGAATCCCAGCAAAACTGGCATTGTTCGTATTTTTCTTTTCTTCCACCATTATGATGCAGCTGTTTATTAAAGAATACAAATTTATTACCCCTTATTAACGAAATGTTAAACAAATCGTCTATTGGCAACACTAAACTGACCCACGAGGCTTTGAAAACTATCTTGTTATAAAAACATACAAGTGAATACAAACCCCCGCTGTGCAGATTTATTTTTGGTATTCACCAGATATAAATGAAATAATATGTACATATTGGCTAAGTGGGAGGGCTGGATGGGAAAATATTTGGCTCGAGGTCATGGCGTACGGACCTCGCTGCGCTCGGTCCGTGCGCCATGATCGAGAGCCAAATATTTTCCCATCCGGCCCGACCTAACTTAGTCAATAAGTATTTTATCATATGACCAATTTGGAGACAAAATTACTTAAAATTTTAACGCGCGAGGCCCTCCGCTTTTGTAGTAGGGCCCTACGGCTTTTTCCGGCCCCGCTCGCGCAAATGCGTACGGCCCTCAAACGGGACTTTCATCAATGGTTTTGCAAAGAAAAAGCTCGCAGGGCCGGCCGACGGGTCATATAATAAATGAAGTTAAGTCCACTCTAAGTAAACGATGACAACATTTTTATCAGCTGTTTAACAAACCAATGGTTTATTAAATTTCAGAAATATATTCACTTGCGCAGTGGTTTATATAAGATACGATGATACCACAACTACTAACGCAATAACGGACTACAACAAGTTCGGAAATTCAAGCAGGGCTCTAACCTCTTTTAACTGGTTACGGAATATGTAACAAAATTGAAATCTGCGTGTTGCTTCTATACTGGCAGGATATGGACAACGCCCTAGTCGTCTTGTAGCCTTCCGGATTCAGCGGGGGAAGCTTTCAATATTCAGTTAATTATTCTTTATGGTGTGTTAGTAGCCTGTACCAGAGGAAATTGATCAGGGAACGGGCACTGAAAACTACAATCTCCGACAATACTTTTGGGACGCTCTAACCTTTTCTTGACCGTAAAGAGAAATTATTGCTAAATCCCCCCTTCCCCCCCTTACAAAGTTGATTTCGGCGCTTAAAACTAGTTTTCTCCAAACAACTTTGTCCAAGGGGGGAGGGGGGATCGTTTCTACTAACCCCGTGGCCGAAATGTTTTATAATTCTTGAAGAGATATTTAAGAGGGCACTTTTATTGAGGTGTCCCAAAGACTTATGTCGGTGATTGTCTAAACTGGTATTTTTAACTGAAGTGTCAATAAGTACGAATTATGATAAAAAAGGAATCGTTGATTGTTATTACTTACATTGTCTCGTTTTGAAAATGAGAAAAAGTTAGACTGATGTATTTTCTTGGGGTGGGGGGGGGTGGTGAGGGGTGGAGTGGCGTTAAATTTGTTTAAATAGCAGGGTTTCGTTTAGAGTGAAATGAAAGTAATAATTTTAATGTTTTAAAGTAACCTACATATTTTATGCAATGTAACGATGACATTCAATCATTCTGTGTGAAGATGAGTCACCATTAACTAAAATATAGTCGAATATAATTGCAAGCAGGACATTGAGTTTACTAAAGATATATCATTCTTTGCAATCTCCGATGCTCCTCTTATTTGATTAAAGGTTCATCCATCGATACTGCTAATAGAGAAATGATGAATGTGCGCTGGCGGTTTTTTCATTTTTGGCAGCCAATTCGTTCAACTGGCATGAACAGCAGAATATACCTCCATGAGGTCATTGTTTTGCCAAGCTTATCTTGGAACACAAGTGACATTGAGTTTATTTGCGTAAATGGATATGTTTGTTGTGAACGCCGCCGTGACAATTAGATTGCACACTACAGCGGGTAACAGTTCTCACTTGTATTTTGTGGTTATTGAGCCTTTTAGTAGGCAATAATTGTAATCAAACTACGCATATCAATTTGAAATAGTAGCCTTTAATGCTTAATAACTTTATGAAGCTAAACTGTACAGGCTTTCCACCTTTTTGAACAGTTCTCACCACAGTTGCGTTACTATAAATAAACTACTAACTCTTATTTCAATATTTTAGGTGAGAGCTGTTGAAAAAAGGCCGTAAAGGCCAACAAAGATAGAAATATCATAAAAGTTAGTTTAGATATTCAAAATAGCTGTTAAAAGTGGTATAAGCAATTCGTCACACACGTAAAATTGACGAAAATTACTCTAAAAACATACCGAGAAATGTTGTAAGCGTGCCGTGAGAATTGTATGAATGTCAGTGCAAGAGACTTCCGGTTCCGCTTTGGAGTCTATATTCTATGGAATTGAGCTTCTATGTTTTCTCGAGGATTTAAAGCAGCATTAGTTGTCTGACTTGGATCATTATCCATAACGAAAATTCTTTGTCCATTTCTCTTTGGCCCGCAACCAGCAAAGCAACTATTACAGAGACTAACAATGAGACTTAGAATACAGCGCGCGCACCATCACATGTTCTCTAACTGAGGGGTAAACGGCACGTCTAAAACACCACTTTATCAAAATCTTGTCATTCGGTTGCATTTAGTGTTTCTTAAAACTACACAATCAATACTGGTATAAATAGTACTTTATTTTATCATTTAAATGATTGTAAAGAAAAATACATCATCAGACAATCTCCGACAATACTTTTGGGACGCTCTAACCTTTTCTTGACCGTAAAGAGAAATTATTGCTAAATCCCCCCTTCCCCCCCTTACAAAGTTGATTTCGGCGCTTAAAACTAGTTTTCTCCAAACAACTTTGTCCAAGGGGGGAGGGGGGATCGTTTCTACTAACCCTGTGGCCGAAATGTTTTATAATTCTTGAAGAGATATTTAAGAGGGCACTTTTATTGAGGTGTCCCAAAGACTTATGTCGGTGATTGTAGATTTTTGTCATTCTGGAATGAATGCGCTCGAATGCGGTGCAAAGTTCAAGGATTGGAATGGCAACCTTCCTCGGACGCCGCGTTCATACCAGCGACACTGCCCAGGTACAGTGTCCACTCACACACCAGAGGTAGGTCCATCTTGTTCCAGGTGCTCCGGATGGGTGCCCAGAATTGGGGAACAGCGCGAAAGTATTGGAGGCGAAATGACGGTGAGGGGACCGCGTCCCCTCTCATCGGAGTCTGCTTTGCTCGCTATTTTTACACGTCATTCCCCTATTATGTGGGTCTTTCCCATTGTCTGAATTCCTGGAACAGGCTATATTGTAAGTCTGAACGCGAACTATTCGGAGACACGAAATGGCAGTAGTAACAGCACATCTGAACATGTAAGTGAGGACGTTCCTATTGCGACAATCAATACAATACACGCTCTTCGAAATCGCAGGCACTTGACATGCACCGCGTTCCGCGCACTTCACGTACACTTCACGTGCATTCCACTTGCACTTCACACGTTTCAACACCCGATTTTTATGCGCAGCCATTTTTTGAAGAATTTTTTTTTAAGCAGCCATTTTTTGAGTTCCATAACCGCTCATCCCCCCCCTCCGGGAATTTGTCGGGCATTTTATAACTTTTCCCTCCCAAGGGTGGGGCATTTGCTAAAATAGGTCAGCCTGGGGGTGGGGCATTGTCAAAACAACGTTATCTTATGGATATTAAATTCGTACATGCTTCGTCGATAAATGTCGCTTCAGTCCTGCACTTTCCAAGTGAAAATATTAAAGTTTCACACAATTTTCAAAACAGGCCGCCTATTGCCTTACCGTTCAAGTGCCACAGAAGACAATATCTATATCACGGCAAATTTTCAATTTGTGTTGACGTCTTATTTGCCAACATTCGTGGCCTTGGTGTCTTCGTGATTTGTCGCAACAGATCTGTCTATTTAAAAATTCAATAGCAACTTCACTTGAAAAAGCGTTTCAATCAACGGCGACCTTACCGTGTAAATGGATTGAACCTAAGCATAGTTTTAATCAAAATTAATAACATTAACAACGAGCATCGACAGGAAATTATTGGAGTCAAACGTTTTGTGGAAACATAACGCAAATATTTAGAACGAATGAGGGAACGGATATAAGTAATACTGAGCCAAGGTAGAACGAAAGAATTCCTAGCATGAATAAAGATCC
Source organism: Cladopsammia gracilis (assembly GCA_022457155.1). NCBI lineage: Eukaryota > Metazoa > Cnidaria > Anthozoa > Scleractinia > Dendrophylliidae > Cladopsammia > Cladopsammia gracilis. The sequence continues at coordinate 51,057 of JAJGOT010000397.1, read as the reverse complement.
ATTTATTTGTGAGCAATTATTGTTTCCATCAATAATCATTGAAATAAAAATTTTGATCTTGTCCCATGGTCAAGAATTTACACTCTTTCAGATGCCCCACAGTGGGGATTTGTACATATAAGCTGACCCCACCGTGGGGCATTTGCAACTTTTTAAAAATAAAAAAACAAAAAGACAAATGCCCGACAATGCCGGGGGGGGGGGGGGGGGGGGAGAGAGATGAGCGGGCTTGGAATTGACGGAGCCATTAGTAGTTGTGGTATCTGTGCAAGTGAATATATTTCTGAAATTTAATAAACCATTGGTTTGTTAAACAGCTGATAAAAATGTTGTCATCGTTTACTTAGAGTGGACTTATATCTGGTGAATACCAAAAATAAATCTGCACAGCGGGGGTTTGTATTCACTTGTATGTTTTTATACCAAGACAATTTCAAAGCCTTGTGGGTCAGTTTAGTGTTGCCAATAGACGATTTGTTTCACAGTTCGTTCATAAGGGGTATTAAATTCGTATTCTTTAATAAACAGCTGCAGCATAAAACTGAAGATGCAATGGTGGAAGAAAAGAAAAATACGAACAATGCCAGTTTTGCTGGGAGTCCTGTGACCATGCTGTGTACACAGTCTCGTTGCGTGACATGAACGGCTCATGATCAGTTAGTTCCTTGTTTCGTTTTGAACTGCCAACTTTGTTAAACTCACTTGCCACTATAAACACTTCAAACGTTCAAATCGTCACGCTTTATTTTGCAATCAAGTCCAATGTATATAATAGCTGAATAGAAGCTGAAATATGGTTGGAACTGTCGAGAAAAGCGATGTTTCCGAGATAGTGCCTTCGGCAACATTTACTGATTGCGTGATTTGATAAACCTGTTCGAGCGAAGATGGCCATTTGAAACGAAAATAGGGATAAAACCAACCTTCAACCACTGGCTATGCAAGGTAAGCTCGTTATACTATGTCTCTGATCTAGTATGGTGTAAAGCGATAGATTTCGTCGGAATTTTGGCTTCAATAACAGCAAGCCTAATTCGATTATTTGCGGTTGTTGACAAGTCGATGTTGCGATTTCCTCGAAATGACATGGGCTTTTTCTTTGCAGTAGTTAAGAGACCCAAACGTTTTTTAGTTTCCTTGAAAAGAGCACTATATCCACGTTTCCAAAACCGCAATTTAAAGCGATTCTGAGTTATACCGCATAGGGAAAATATTTCTTGAAAAACTGCTCCAAAATGCAATTTTTTGATAATGAAATATGAGCGATTTTCAAACACTCACCGTTAATTCAGAAATGTAACTACAAAACCTGTTATTAGCTCAAATCATTTGTTAATGCCTCCTACACAATTGTTCAAATTGGGGAAAGCCTTGCTTCCCTGTGCGCTTTTAACGAGAACCTGTATTGTGCTCATATTCGGCGCTCTTATTTCGGCTATTTCATGGCGATGGGGGGACCGTTAGAGTTTTTGAGATTTTCTAGAAATGAAAAATAGATTTGAGCAAAAAAACACCACCACGTTTATTGACTCACCATGGGCTATCTTTGAGCTAAACATGAGGGTAGGGAAATTTTCCATCATGTGCCACCTCTCACGCGGTCCGGGAAAAAAGGCTCTCTTAAGAGTTCAAAAAGGATACGTACCATTCTACGAAATAAGTATGCATGTAGAAATGAGACAGTATACTATTAATCATTTTTAGTTATTGAGCATTTACAGCCTGAAAACAGAAATAACTTCAGACCTAATACTCCAGGTTAACAATAAAAGATAAAAAAGTACTGATAACTGGAAGGGATACACCAAATAAAATAAAATTAAGAGTTCCAAAAAACTTAGAAACAAGTATTTTTAACAAGTTCAATTTAATAAGCATATTAAGATGTCATTTTCAGAAGTCACTTTTTTTAAAACCACAATTTGTGAAACTGTAAGGTGTTGCATAATGGCATTAACTAACTGATTGAAAATTCTTAATTGAATCATCCAAGGTTATTCAAAACTGTTCAAGCCAAAAATTATGGGTGTTATCAAGATTACACTGTGATTATCATTAAGTTGCATGTCAGTACCCAATCCCAGCTCCAAGCTCCAAGACATCTTTTCCTCTGATGCACGGCAACATCCCCATCACCTCAGGGTGTTCATGCTGTGTCAGATCTTCTGCTTTACTGTCCAACATCATTTCCTCAACACTTTGGGCCATGGAATGCTTGTTCCAGAATTCAGTCATCTGGTCACGAGTCTGGTTTGATTCCACAAGAGCTGCCACTAAAAAATGGAGCAAGTTGCAGCATTTTCAGTGTGAAAACAAATTACCGTAAATGTGGTTAAAAATTGTGTTGTTTTGTTGCCATGACAACCATAGCATTGTGTGGCTTTTAACATAAAAAAGTGAAGTTTTGGTCCTTTTATGATGAGCAATTTTTCAATGTTTTTGGGTGACAGTTGTCAATGGGTCAATGCATATGCAAATCAGCTTGTGATGCAGAAACCATTGCAAGGACATGGCAACATAGGAGAAAAATATAACTAGGAAAAGATGTGGCAGTCAATATTTTGGTGGAATATATGGCCAAGTATTAAAGTATTAAAGTTGCACAACAACTATGTCAGTGCTAAATTTTCAACAGGATAAAGCAAATCATAAGAGTGGAGACATCAACACCATCAACTGATAACATACAATTTGCACTTGAACTCTGAAAATGACTTTTTTGCTTAGGTTGGCAATACATCATTGTCAACAACAACAGTCCTTTTTAGAACTTAACACTAAACCCAGTGGTGGCATGAGCTCTTTTGGGGATGTTCATCAAAATTACAAAATTGTGCAACTGGGTCCAGACACCAACCGCCTTGTTTCAAGTAGTGAGGTTGCTAAAATACTTTGTAAACTGACTCACAGGTTTCTTTGCTACTTTTAGTCCATTACTAGTGACAAGTAAAACTACTTTTCCACGTATACAAGACATGTAGTTATTGTCAGTTGAGTGTAACCAGTTTTATTTTACCTTTTACATATAGATGTTGTAAGCTTTATAGGTTATTTACTTTGCTGCGAATAAAGGCTGTCTTTAGTCCAAATTGCCTGCAGTTTAGACTACTAAATGGTTTGAACCCAGATTATTTTTACTTTCTGGGTTGAAACCATTTTCAAAGTCACTACGCGTTAGTATTTGGTAAGTTAAATGGTACATGCAGCAAATTTGTAAGTCCATTTTAAATTGATAAAGTGACAAGAGTCTGAAATACCAGGAGGAAAAATATCCACCATGCAATATTACAAAATCAAGTCCTTATGTTGCAGAGTTGGTATTTTTAGACGTTTACATCAATTGGGCTTATAATTAATTTACAATGTGTTTGCTCATACAACTAAGCTTATAGAATATAATAAAAGTGCAAAATATTAACGTAAGCTTAACTTATAAGCTAAGGCATCTTTATTTGGTTGCTCAACACAACGGACGGACTTGTAGGACTTAGCTGGTCTCTTATGTAATTTAATGCAAGCGAGAATTCGAAATTACCTTAAACCTGCGTGTTTGAAAACGAACGAATAAAGCTAACGAAACTGATGGCTTAAATTCTAAACCTCTTGTTTTACTGGAAAAACGAATATTTTTTCCGTGGAATGGCAGTAGATAAGTTTTTTAACGAATTAAAATCAAGAGGACCTAAAAAAACGGCCAGCGAAAGAAAACATTCGATTCGAAGAAGGAAAATAAAAAATAAGCTTAAATAAGCTTAAAATGTATTAGCTTAAATTTGTTAGCTTACTCACTTTATTATCAGCTGGTTCTCAAGTTTTTGTTCTACTCAGTTTAAGGAGACCTCTTGCTCGTCGGTGTTCAAGTAATGCACAGCAAAATTTGCTAAACTCCCTTGAAATCGAAATTTTAAAAATCACCAAGTTTTTACTGCCACCCAGTGGTTTCACAATGGACGACATTGCACGTGATCACCCGACACCTTCCACAATGTCCACAATGCCATCAGTTGTTATTCATGTTTCGTTTCTCCAGATTCTTTCATGTGTTTACAGTTGCTCTGATTTCTACAAAGGTTGTTTTGTCTCAAAGGTTTTGTACTGCGAGTTATCGTTTCGTAATAAAGTCGACGTGCAATGTACATTTTCTGCTCGTATGAAACCAAAAGAACCCAGTCCTTCCTTAGGGGAGTAGGGTAGGGTTAACGTTCCCCCCCCCCCTCTCCGCGCGGAAAAGTCTGATAGTCGAGTAAGCAAGTTAGTTTTACAGACAAGCAATTAATTCTTTCTTTTCCTTTATCGATTAAAATAAGCTTAGGTTAAAGGCCTTGAATATGTAAAAAAAATTAACGGTTTATAAGCTCAGCATTCTTTATCCCTCGAACAAGCGATCGGGCTTGGGGGCTGGGGGTGGGTGTAAGGGAGGAAGAGCGATAGTTCCACAACTTTTACACGGGTTGACTGTTCCGATGAAACCATGTCGTCGTTTATGTTGAGAATTGCGTTCTTGTTCTCGTTGACCCGGCTGCAAAACTGAGATCCTAACGATTCCCTTGCATTGCTTATTTGATCCTTGGTCGAACTTTGTCCAGTTTTCGGCTTTTTTTTTCTGTTCAGGACTTCGTTCTGGCGCTGACACAGAAGTCGGCAGGGTTCGTTTGATCGCACTTGGCACGATAACCTTCACCTCCGGGTCATTTGGTTGAACAAACTTAGGATTCACTACATTTAGTGTACTCGCAATAAAGTTAAATCCTTCGGCAGTTTTTCTGATTTTTGTAGCACAAGGTTGACATACTCGTTTAGAAAGACAAGCCTTTTTCTCAGCAAGGATTCCCGTCTTTTGAAGCGTATCTGATAACATAGTACCTTCGAGTCCTTTCTTGTTCGATGGAAGGAACAGATTTTCTGACGAAATCGACCTCCACGAATCCCCGTGGCGCACTTTAAACCAAACTTTACAACATCTACAATAATCGTTTGGATTTTCTGCTTTCGGTTTTCTCCCCCGGGCTCTCTTTGGAGTATCTCGGTCAGCCATATTTGCTGCATGCAACATGTATGTCAATTTCCTTGGAGCTTGTTTCCGGTCTGCGCTGATTGGCCAAATTTACATGACCGCAAATGATCCAGCAAAAGAAAAAAAAACCGGAATGGCGTGGACATCGGTTCCCTGCAGTAGCAGTCTTTCTTCCCGCCTCAAAAACAAAACAAAACAAAACAAAACAAAAACAAAAACAAAAACAAATCGGGGAAAAATGAGACTCTGCTAGCATGGAAGGGCAGTCTGCAATAATTAAGTTTAGCTGATTCATGAATTAGCAAGGAGGTAAAAAAACGCACTGTTACGAGTTTACTTTGTCATACTAAAACGGCTCAAAAACCATACCCCTCGGGGCCTTGTGCGGCACATGCAAGCTCAGAGATTATATGGCTACAGGGATAGAAGCTCATATCAGAGCTTCTGATAGGGACTATAGGGGAGTACATCCCCAGGCTCGGAGAGCTCTTTTACTAAATGCTTATGTAAGTTATATGGTTTTAGGTTATTGAAATATGTTAAGGTAACTGATTGTCTAAATTTGGCGAAAGAATTTAGACAAATTCGGCTAACGCATTGTTGTACCCAATTCAAACCTTTTGAGATGAGAACTCTTTGTTCGTCATATTTCCATATCAATGAAGCATTGACATGGAAATTATATGGAAATATTGTGAACAAAGAATCTTATTCCCAGAAGGTTTGAATAGCCCTTATCGTAGATGAGTACGCCACGCCAACATATCAGCGGTTTCTCGCTTTCTTGACCCTATAGTCTCGTTTTGATGTTTACGCTCATCGTCGTCAGAGGTTCTCGTAAACATCAAAACGAGACTAAAGGGTCAAGAAAGCGAGTAACCGCTGATATGTTGGCGTGGCGTACTCATCTACGATAAGAGCCATTGGGTACAACAATGCGTTAGCCGAATTTGTCTATTTCAGGCGGATGAGGAGGATGTGTCGGCGGATGTACTTTCCCAATAACTCGTACCAGTCCACACCGAGCATAAAAACAAGATGGCGCCACACGGCTGCAAATACAGCCAGTGACTTTATAGCGAACTTTCAGTTTAAACGGCCAAGATGCTTCCCTCTGTCGGCGTAGTTGACACGGGAAATTCTTCTCGAATACTGCTACCGCTTTTGCGTTCAGCTGGCTTTACCGTTAGTGGTATTTGGGGTTCCACAAAACAACAGGCACAAGAAATGGCTGATGAGTACAAAGTTCCGTTTCATACAAGTAAAATAGACGAGCTTCTTCTGCGAGAAGACGTGGATTTGGTGTGCGTTTTATGCCCGCCTCACGTTCGCGCCGAGGTAGCGGTGAAAGCTCTTTCCATTGGCAAACATGTTTTGTGTGATTCCCCAGCTGGTCTTAGCAGAGAAGAAGCTGTTAGAATGGTGAATGCAGCTCAATATTATCCAAAGCTTCTTTCTCTGATTAGACACGAGCTTAGATTCCTCCCAGCTTTCATGAAAATGAAGCAATATCTAGAGGAGGAATTCTGTGGAGAGTCTCTGATCTGTGAGTGTAAGATTGAAATGGGTTCGTTGCTTAGTAACCGCTACAACTGGATGTGCGACCAGGCCATGGGTGGTGGTGTATTGACCAATGTTGGTGCACATATCATTGATGTCATCTCTTTCTTAACCAATCAGAGGGCAGCTGAAGTTCATGGCACTTTGAAAACCTTTGTTACCCAGAAGGAAAGTATATCCAGCTTTCGTCACATCTCAAGTGATGATTTCACAGCATTTCAGTTGAAACTGGATGGTGGCATTTTTGCGACTGTCACTGTTAATAGCCACATTCCAGGACGTTATTCTCAGACACTCACTATTTATGGCACTAAAGGCCAACTTATTGCTAGAAATGGTAACTTGTATGGAATGAAGAATGGTGGAAAGGAAGAACTCATTTATGGTGACATTGCTCGCATTCCTGGCTCATTTAATGTGGAAAAACTTCCACCTAGCATTTTTCTGACAGGACTTGAAGCATGGGTGTCTGAGATAAAAAGAGCATTTGAAGAATCCATCAATAAAGATGATCGTAGGATTGCCGACTTGCAAACCATTTCCAGTGCAGCTTCCTTTGAAGATGGTTAGTAAATAAATGAAATAAATGATAGATAATTCAGCTGCAAATATTTTATCTTAGTTATCAAAGAACAACAATAGAGATGAAGCTCATTAGCATTTCCATTGGTATTCTGTATCAGTGATACAGTATAACTGTTCTGTACATCAGGGTTTACAAACCTTCATTAAATTTTCATTTCTTTTGTATTTTCCTTGTGAATTATTATCAATGAATTCTATCATATTAAATATAGTAAAAGTTTTTTTTAAGGGTGGAGCATAAAGGTTCCATGGCTAACATCCTGTCAAAATAGCCAGTGAGGGTTTGCCAGATATCTTAAGCTTGTGCCAGGACCATAATACATCGCAACACACACATTGAGATGCATTGTAAACTACAGGTTCACCAGAACAATCCCAGTTTTAAAGCTGATTTGATGTTATGTTTACATCCCAATGTTTCAGTTTAACTGGGAGAACTCCAAAAAATTAGACGTTTAGTTATTTGAATTATCTATAGTAAATAATAAGTGTCATCACTAGCGATTACTGTTATGCAACACAACAGTTTGCAAGTAACCTCTGTGATTTTCTCACAGGGCTACATACGCGTGCAGTCCTTGATGCTATCATTGAATCTAGCATAACTGGTTCCTGGTGCCAAGTGAATTTCATCACCAATAATGGATCCAACAAATCAAGGATGGGTTCTGAGGAGAATATGGTGCAGATTAGCAATGAACAACAAAAAGAGAAGCCTGATGAAAAAGAATACCCATCACCTGTTATGCGAAGAATGCTGACTCAGTAAATTATGGTCTTATCAGCAGCCATCTTGTGGAGTGTCCCTGGTGATTCCCCAGGCATTTGTAGTATCATTCCTTGGGTTTCCCTTTTCCCCCACCCCTAAAATGGCAGCTGATAAATGCATAGTGGACTCTTGTAGCAGAGGAAAACGACTGTAAACTTGTAGAGAGTTAAGTTACAGAATAACAAGTTAAATTCAGCCAGAACTAGCTAATAATTTATGTATGTCTTAGAGAAGTGTCTGTCTTAAGAGAGGTTATTGTATTCAGAACCCAAATGACATTATTCAAATTAAACTTAGTTAAACAAAGAACTTTACTTGAGTTCTGCTATCAACAGAAGCATTTCACATGCTTCTGGTTTCAGTTGATCATAATTTTTGCATTTTTATGATTAACATACAATTGGTTAAACCAGTTATTATATAAGAGTAAAATATCAGAGTTTAAAGTAAGCAGGACCACTGTAAAATAATTATAAGGTCCGAATACAGACCAATTACAAAATGTAACATTGTAGAATAAATTCATATTGGTTCACTGTTTTAATTTATTTGTCGTTTAAGTTTCAGTTTGTTTTATGGTCATGAGATCATCTACAGCGATTTTCAGTTGAATGTTGTAGAGCCAAAACCAAAGTAATCACTTTGACCAATCGCAACAAAGACGGACAATCCAATGAACCAATCACAACAGAGACGGACAATCCAATGAACCAATCACAACAGAGACGGACAATCCAATGCACCAATCACAACAGAGACAGACAATCCAATGAACCAATCACAACAGAGACGGGCAATCCAATAAACCAATCACAACAAAGACGGACAATCCAATAAACCAATCACAACAGAGACGGGCAATCCAATGAACCAATCACAACAGAGACGGACAATCCAATAAACCAATCACAACAAAGACGGACAATCCAATAAACCAATCACAACAAAGACGGACAATCCAATAAACCAATCACAACAGAGACGGGCAATCCAATAAACCAATCACAACAGAGACGGACAATCCAATAAACCAATCACAACAGAGACGGGCAATCCAATGAACCAATCACAACAGAGACGGGCAATCCAATGAACCAATCACAACAGAGACGGACAATCCAATAAACCAATCACAACAGAGACGGGCAATCCAATGAACCAATCACAACAGAGACGGACAATCCAATGAACCAATCACAACAGAGACCGACAATCCAATGAACCAATCACAACAGAGACCGACAATCCAATGAACCAATCACAACAGAAACGGACAATCCACTGAACCAATCACAACTTGCAGCAACGTGACATGCAGCTGGCGCCAGGTGGGGAAAACGCGTGGGAGTAAGTCACGATTATGACTTATTCTAACCAATCGCAGAGTAGCAAGGCAGTACCAAAGCAAACGCTTTCGACACTTAATTTACTGAAAGCTGTCTTCTAAAATTCATGATAATCCAAGTTAACACCGTCTGATAGATTGCCTGTCCAGAACACAGGATCCGGTGCAAACGAAAGGTGCAGTGAATGCTGACAGTCCCTGATACAGTTCATGTGTTTGTAACTTGACAGATCGACACATTGTTGAGTTAGTTTTCCTTTCTTTTGTGAGAAAATAGGTATTGCCTCATGGTTTTTTTTCTGTTAACATATTACAATCTTAAAAAGACAAATAAAAAACAAACAAAGGTAGTACCCGCATCATATCACAGCTTGTAACAGTACGTTTCTCAAAAGTCCAAAAACATTTCGGGTCCCAAGAAGCAAATTTATGTACATAAAGTTTACCAACAGAGAAAACGTCGACCACTCCTAGATAGAAACAAACTCGAAAAATATAAATATTACCGCCCGAAATCTCTTAATGATTTTTGAGAAACGTTCCCCAGCTGGCATTTTTAGCGGGCAAAAATTGAATTTTAAAATTTGATTAGCGTCTAGCTGTTATTATGGTTTCGCAAAACGTTGGCGATCAGTGCTAGTTCAACCCCCTAAATACCGTCAGCACTGCAGTCTATATGGCACAGTTTGTGAGTACATGGACTCCACTTATCGCAATATTGTCGATGTTTGGAGATTAACGAGTCCAGTTTTAAGCATTGTGTATCTTATGTACTTGGCAGCCTTTTTCTGGTGATGCTGTTGCAGTGCCTACAATATGGGTTCGTAAATTTCACCTTAATGCGCCCATCAACCTCGTTCCCCAGGGTACGGGAAGAAGAGAGACTCTGGGAACCAGGTTGTGCGCCATATGGCCAGGTATATGGCCATGCCTCCGCGTCCTTTGAGTGTGTTTCGCTTTCTATTATTCATTATTTCTTTTAACATTGGCTGGCGATCGCATTAGGGAGTCAACACTGGTATTTACATCTAATTCTACTATTTTGAACTCTTGTGTAATGTTTAATAACTTTGCACGAACCACAAAAAAATAGAATTGGATTACAAGACCAACGTCAACTCTCTAATGCGACCGCAGCAAAATCCCCCTCCCCTACAAGTGCTACTAATCATCACGGGTCTATTAGCAGTGCGTAATGTACAAACATGCCCACGTTTGACCCCAGAGTAAGTTGATAATATACTTCCTGTTATACTTAAGTTCCAGAACATGAAGAGACAAGTCCTGTTTTTTTTACCTCCAGTCACTTGATATCAGTATTCATACAACAGGTCTTGAGTCAGTAGTGACATCGACAATATCGACCGTCTTTACACCAACCTAACTGTTCTGAACTGTTCTGTACTGTTCTGTTCAGGTAGTTCAAGGTAAAAAAGAACGTCCGCTGCAAATATTTTATTTGTGAAGTTTGCAATCAGGGCAGTTGCGATAAAAATGAAACAAACGGGTAAAGAAGAGAAGCCGACTAACAGAAGAAAACCACTCGACAGCTTGTGTTCCATGACAGGCTTGCTGTTGTCTGTTGTGTGTTGTATCGCACTAATTCACGTGGAACTCAGAATACAAGAACATCATCGACTGATATCACACTCAGTCACATTCTGTGATCAAATGGAGACAAAAATCCTTCAGAAAGTTCAACAGGATTACGGAAGATGGCAAGTTACGAAAAGCAGCCATTCAGCAGCGACAGAAGGTCATTGGCAAGAGACAAGAGGTGAGTTGCGTTCTATTCTTAAATCTTATTCCTTACATTCATATTTTTTTTATTTTCAATTCAAACTGCTTTATAGTAGAACAGAAGACATTTCAGTTTGTTATCACCGCAGTTTTGTTTTTCGACACATTCATTCGGAGACTTTGCAATACTGAAAGTTGTTAAATAAGAACTCCGTGAATATTTGACATATTTGTGGTCGCTGTCAGCTATAAATCTTGGCTCTAACGATTTTACTGATCTACTAGCTTTAGTGGTAAAGAATTTTTAACTGCTTTTACACCTTCTCTTTCACTTTTTAACCCTCCGTGAAACTCTTAACGGAAATGGTTTTCACACAGTACTTCTGACAACTGTAATCGAAATGGGTTTTGATTTTCAAGGTCACAAAGTTACCACCTCAAGACAAAAGCGCGCTTCATCGGATAATTCACAACAGACCCTTGTCCAAACAGCCTCTGAAGTAAAACTGCTGATTAAAGAAGAGCTTCGTCTGCTCCAAAACCAAATCTGTGCTAAAGATGAAACGCTCTGCCACTCAGGGCCAAAAGGGAACACAGGACGACGGGGAAGACCAGGAACCCGAGGGAGATCAGGACCCCCAGGGAGATCCGGGCCAGAGGGGCCTCCTGGTAAACATGGACCAATAGGACCTCAAGGAGAGATGGGTATAAAGGGGGATCTTGGAGTGCCGGGCGACCCTGGTCCCGCGGGACCCAGAGGCCCGCCGGGTGAGAAAGGCGCCAAAGGTGAACCGGGACAGTCCATCTCTGCTCCTTCTCTACTGCAGCGTCCTGTTAAAACGACAGTGAATGAAAGTCGGACAGCCATCTTAAAATGTACAGCGGATGGTAATCCACCCCCACAGGTCACGTGGGTTAAGCTGAATTCGTCGCTTCCTGTGGGACGTCACGTGGTAGAGTCCAGTGGTGCTCTGATTGTGAAGGACGTTAGACCTGGAGACGAGGGAGTTTACACCTGCAGAGCTGAAAATTTGCTGGGAAGCGTCAACGCTACAGCGAAACTAACTGTGCAGTGTAAGTTGTTTGTATTTTCCTTTTTCTCTCAATTCTATAATGCGCTCATTTTCTTACAGTCGTCTCGTGAATTCTGCTATTATCTGGCTTTGCACGCGCACTGCCATGATTACACTAATCCATGATTAAGATTACACTAATCCCGTTCTGGTAATCAGTTGTATTAAATTACAATAATAGGCTATTGTTATTCCAACAATAGGCGATTGTTATGAAACAATACTTATGATATATATCTTTTAAAACTTACAAGGGCTTCGTGAATTTGGCCCCAGGACAACATGGTGAGAAATTCTGTAGTTTGTATGGGACTTTAAACTGTTTAAAGTCATAAAAAAACATTCATTAACTTCCTAACAGATGAGTTCAATGACGCAGCAGAATTATCAGTTAAATTTGGAGATCAAGACCATTCCGCTCTTTTATTTTAAAAAAATTAAGTTTGTTTTTTACTTTCCGGGAAAGGCATTTTTTCGTTATACTCGTTCATCGTTGTAACTTTGGCTATTCCCGGCAACGTATAAAAGAGTATTTCCTGTATTTCAAACACTTATCTTTTAAAGATCAATTACATTGACTTCTTAATATTCTCCTTTGTAACTATTGAAATAAAATTCAGAGACAAGAGATCTGTCTTTCAAATTAATCATAAAGCCTGGGCCAAACGGTAACAACACGTCGACGAGAATTCAAGGATTTGAGAGCGCCGGCATGAGAGTCAGGGAGAGTGCCTGAAAGTTGAAGGCAAACGAGCAAGAGTTTAGAATTATTCACGGATTCCAGTCAACATTTGAGAGGATTCAAACTCTATGAGAGCGCATGCGAGCCTCTCATCAAACAACAGCGAGAGTTTGAACTCTCGTCAACTCCCGTTTGGCCCGGGCAAACATTGCATTGTTTGTGCGCATGACATGGTTTAACTTTTTTATCTTATTCACCTAAATTTTGTGTCCAATGTTTTTATATGGCCTTTTCCTTGACAGTTGTTCCTCAGATATTATTGTCATCCAAAACACTGATGGCAGAGGAGAAACAAAACGTCACCATCGCCTGCACTGCTACTGGTCAGCCGCAACCTGGAATTACGTGGTCCAAGGCTGTTGGCAAGTTACCACAAGGTAGAACAGAGGTGACGAATGGAGCACTGACAATCTACAATGTGGTGAAAAAGGACAGGGGAACATATATTTGTAAGGCGGAGAATATTCTGAGATCAACAACAGACACTGCTCAACTCATGATATTCTCTCCTCTGAGGTTCAAAGTCCGTCCTCCTCAGGTGGTGACTCCTATGATTGGTTCAACTGTCCACCTGCCGTGTGTGGCCGAGAGTGACCTGAGACCTACAGTTGCCTGGACAAAGGATGGCAAGTCTTCACTTCCAGTAGACTCTAATGTTCTACTGAATGGAACACTGGTTCTTCAGAACATCAAGAAATCACACGAAGGATCTTACACCTGTAGAGCGACTAATGCACTGACAACAATAGAAGCTAAAGTCAAAATCAATTCTCCAAGTGCTGCTTCCTGTTCTGTGATCAGAAAATACGTCAGCAGTGTAAGCGGAAACTACGTCATTGATCCAGATGGCGAGGGAGGTCTGGCATCCTTTACAGTCTTTTGTGACATGACTCCCAAAAATGGTATTGGCGTGACAGTTATCAGTCACGACAGTGAGAACAGAACGAAGGTGCGTGATGGCCTTGGTTGGGGCGGTGAAGGTAGCTACTCTCGTGACATTCATTACACAGGAGCGAGTCTGTCTCAGTTGGCTAGTCTGACCAGAGTCTCCTCGCACTGTGAGCAGTTTATCAAGTATGAGTGTTATAATTCAGTCTCAGTGGGGCGAGGATATGCCTGGTGGGTGTCACGTGATTCTACTAAGATGACGTACTGGGGCGGAGCATCACCTGGCAGTGGTAAGTGCGCATGCGGGATGACCAACTCATGTGCAGACTCCAGTTATGGTTGTAACTGTGATAAGAATGACAATGTATGGCGTGAAGACAGCGGTCTCCTCACTGATAAGACAAAGCTTCCAGTAAAACAGGTCAGATTTGGAGACGCAGGCAGCAGCGGCGACATGGGTTACCACACACTGGGAAAATTGAAGTGCTATGGCACAGCATAAATGATAGCTCAATACTTAACCCTTTTCCGACGGGTGGGGTCATTTTCGTCCCATATGGAACGATGCAGATAATTCCTTTCTCAACCCTTGGCATTCCGTTTAAACCAAACAAATGGTCAACAACGAATTTAGGAAGGATAGATCTTTCCGCGGATACCTCATTTTGGAAAATCTGACCAATCCTGACAGAGTTACACACAAAAAAACCTACTCAAATTTTGGGCAAAAATTCACTTCAATTTCGCTATTTGCATACCACTGATTCCAGATTAAATTTTCCATTTTCCTGCAAAGTAAGCCAGCCACAATTCCAATGGAAAGAAAGACGATAAAGTGGGCAACAAAGCACGACATTGAAAAGAAAGAAAAGGAAAGAAAGAGAGCGAGAAAGAAAGATCGAAAAAGTTTCGCAAAAAAAAAAAATACAAGTCCAAATTTTGGCTTATGCGCATGCACCGAAAACAAAAATGAAGTTTAATTACATCCAATAAGCAGGAAAATAAGCCTTTTTTGTTGCAAAACTCATTTCTAGCCATTTTCTTGCTAACTGGTAGAAAACTGGTCCAAAAAGGTGGATTGGGTTAAAAATGCAGTTTTTTCACTACTAAAATGCCGTCCTTAAAGGGTTAACATAGCGCTTAAAATCCAGAGCCATCTGACAATTTTGAATACATGAATGGCCGTGAATTGATATCAATGTAGAAACCAAGTTTTGGTTTATCACAAGAAAATTGAAATTTAAAATATTTCGGCTCTATTACAGAGTTATAGTCATGTTATGATATTTTACGAGAAGGCAACTTAAATGTCATAGGTAATTAGGCGTGTTAACATTACCGTTAGACTGAGGAAGGGACAGAAGTCCCGAAACGTCTGAACATTTAGTTTCAAAAGCGCTTTTATAACTTTTTTCAAACATATTCATTTGATACGATTGGCGCTACACAGTTCATATCTATTATGATTTTATTTAACATTACCGTTGTTGTTCTCAACAACGGTACTATCGAAACAGACCTATACACTAAGCCTACTGACAAACATCAGTACCAACTGCATTCCTCTTGTCATCCGCATCATACCAAACGAGCCATCCCCTTCAGTCTCGCCCTCAGACTTCGCCGCATCTGTTCTTCAGACGGGACGTTTGCACTTCGTACCAACGAACTTAAAACGTATATATGGATATTTTATTTTTCATTATTTGTACATTTAAATTTAGTTAATTTATGTTTCTCCCAGGGCTCCCATTGATAGCAGTGGGTTTTTTTTTAACCCTCTGAAGGGACTACCCTGGGAGAACACAGAATTTTATTTTTAAATAAAGGTGTCTGTCTTAACAAACGCGGATGCAATCTATCTTTTCTTAACAGTGAATTCCAACGCGTTCGTGCCATAACTCGCGTAGAATCATTCACACCCAAAATCATCTCTACGAACCAACCTCGCCGTGTTCCCCTTGTTATCACTTATCCCGCACTACGCTCTCTGCCCGGGGAGGGGGGGGGGGGGGGGGTACTCCACAAAACTTTGAGTGGGTGTGTGTGGCACGCTTCTTAAAACCCTTACTCTATTTCAGACCAAATATGCGATTTTCCCTACCCTATTTCAGACGTGACCCAAAATTCGATACCCTATTTCAGACCAGGAAGTGCTTCCGTTTGCGTAAACATTTGAGAAGGGCTTCTTATTCCCGATGTTAATCAAACCGCATTTCTCAAGGACGGATGAAAAACGTAGCTTTTTCTAAAAAACATACCAATTCCAGACCAGAGTGCGCAAACCATACCCTATTTCAGACCAAAATGGTCAAAATCTATACCCTATTTCAGACCAAAACGGCTTGAAAACCATACCGCACATACCTATATAGCTTATATAAGTGAGTACACCCCCTGTCATCTATCATCCGCAAACACTTCATGTCCTATCCTCCTCTTATCGCTGCGCCAGTGTATTTAACATCGCACCTCTCTTTGCATTCCGACGTACCAAAAACCTTAACGACTTACCAGTAATTACGCAATGCTGCGGCGACTAAACAACCGCCTGGCTCCTCCTCCTCCAGCTACAACACACGGTCAAGTAAAAAACTACATAAACCAAAGAGCAAAACAAATATTAAAACATTCGCTATATGTAAAAAGGGAGTAGATATTTACAGTAGTTTACCATGTGTTTTAAAAGGAAATCAATGCAATTTAAAAAGTTTATTCTTACAAGTCAGTATTAGGATTACTTATTCTTATACTAGTATTCTTATTATTAGCGTTATTTTATAAATGAATCTAGAACTTGTATAGCCCTTCAATTATAATAATATAATATAGTAATTTAAGTCATCAAGTAGTACTAAGATTGTAATACTAATAAAGGGGGTCTCCTGGATAAGCCTAATAAGGTTTCTGAGGCTTCCAGCTCAATGTCACATGACTTTTGTTATGAAATCAAATGTGTAAACTCAATTGATTTTTGGGCAAATAAACAAAAATAAAATAAAAAATAAAAATAGCACTTAAAATCAATAATACAGATTTATTATCACCACCTCCAGAAAAAAGTTCGTGAAAACAAAAAAAAATTGATTAACAGAATCACTGTTTGGCTAATAATTCCTGCAACTTATTGGGGAAACTTATTGACGCTTTCGCTTTGTACAGCGTATAAGGCATATACATTTGTATCACAGCACCTTTAACAAATAGAGGAGATTTACCTTTGAGTACATTTTTAGTTCAATTCACCTGCGCTTCAGACAACTAGCATAGTCACACCTGAACACTGTTTACGGTGCGAGTTTTTGCTCCCCCAAGTGTGAGGTAGGTCTCGATCACCCCGCACAATAACCATACGGCGCTAAGGGAACAATTCATAGCGAGACAAAAGCACCTTCAAGTTTCTGGACTATTTCCCTTATCGTTTTCAATTCCCTTAAAAGATCTTAAATGATCTTGAAAGACAGCTTTCTTGCAACGAGAATTCCATTTCATTTTTCTCATTCATCTATCTGATCTATACTTTTTTTTATTAATTTGTGTGTGGATTGAAAAGAATGGATATCGAATACATTCTCTTCCCAGGAGCCGCCCCTCTCTCGAGACAGGCAAGGTCTGGAAACGTACGAGAAACAGTTCCACTGAGTTTCTACGAGAGTCTGTCGTCTATAGGCTTCAAATCAAAACAAAATAAAATAAGCTCAGGCCTTTTAAAGGGGCACTGTCCCGCCGAATTAATAACGAAATTGTGTTTAGTTAACTTCCATGTTATACCGCTAAATACCAGCCAATATACAACTAAATTAGATAAAAAGAATCTATAGAGCAAAACAGAAGCAGTAGTTTGCGGATAAAGTGCAGGATTACAAGGATGGAAGTGGATTACAGTTCATCAATTTTGATTTAGCGACAGGCGGTCAGGAAATCTAAGTTTCCATTCTGGTGGAATTTTGAGTTTTTTAGTCGTCATTTTGTTTTTTAGTTCATATTTCTTTGCGTTCATCACTTTTGGCGATTTTCCTATAATAAAGCAAGCTCCTGCCATAATCATGAAAACACGATATCAGTTCAGCCGGGACACTGTCCATTTAAGATTGGGCAGCGGCAACAGAAAGGTGATCGTGCTCTAGAAAAATGGAAATTCTTTGGAAAAAATAAACGTAAACAGTTTCTGAAACTCAGGTAGGCTTTCAAAACTGAATCACTTACTGATTTATTATTTATGAGGGTTAGTAGAATCGGAGTTTTAATTAAAAAAACAACAACAACAGTCTGACCTACTTTTAAATAGCCGATACTGCTATATTGTAATGTAAGTTAAGATAATATATAAATATTTTTAGATATTGTTGTTTATATTATTACGTTAGCATTTTTTTCTTTATTGTAAATGCAAGTTTTGTATCCTGTTGAGTTAAATAATCAAAAATCATAAAAAAATACTTGTATCTTATTTTATTGTACTTTATCTTTTGTACATAGTTTTTAGCGTTATTTTACAAATAGCGATAATTTATACACGACCCCACAAGCTGTTAAGCTTTAAATTTCATCGTGTTTCAACATCCCTCAAACAGATGGCTCGGCTGTTATAACCTTCAGTCCCACTCCACGGAAAACTTATAATCTTCGCTTCCAGTAATTTTAAAATGTCTTAAAAATCCCACTTTGACGTCACCTGACCAACAAACGAATACCTTGACTGCCAAAAACCATCTGCCATCCAACTGAACTAAAACTTACCTAGGGCAATGCTCAACATGATAAGGTTAGATTAAAAGAGATGAAGAGAGTCTACTCGTTTCGGAATAAGAAGATTAAGTACATTAATTCCAAAGCACATTCCGTCCCTATTACCGAAAAAAAACTGGTCGCTTTGAACCGCAATTTCACAGGTGGATCGAGACTTGTTTACCAAGTGTTGCCTGGGAAGAAAAGGGAGGGAGCCGCGTAATGAAATTGGTTGAGAATGAAAAAAAAAAAAAATGTGTCCTTCGGGCCTAATATTTCTTTTCAAAATAAGGAAGGTACTCGCTGCCACCCCCCCCCCCCCCCCCCCCCACCACCTTGCAATAAGGAAAACATATCTAGCCTTTTCAAGTATAAAGATAAGTTTGGCCTGAAAATGAATATGTTTCGTCTTCTTGTTAGGTTTATAAATTTGTTCGCGGTCCTTTGCTCCTTGTTTCTACTTATACATTTGGCATGAAAGGGAAAAAATAAATTGTAAGGGTACGATCTTAAAGCGGCCATGTGACAAGGATTTGGCTGATTTATGGTCAAAACTCTGCTAAAATTACTAATAAGTACCTTTCATCATGCAAAAATTTGGTTTAAACCAAAAGAGAAAATATAAAGGACTCAAAAGGGAGAACGAAACAAAGCAACTTTTTATCGATTTTTCAAAGACACATGGGGAAACAATCTAAATCATTTTATGGAATTTTAGACTTGTAATTTTGGATTTTTATTTTATTACTAAATTAATATCTTATTGTAAGGCGCAGTTGAATATTTTTATAGAAACTGCGCGGTAGAAATTTTAATTTATTATTATTATTATTATTATTATTATTATTATTATCATTATAACCGTTAAACTTTTCACAAGTAGTAACAATTTCCATCCTGGTGTTCCGCCGCCAAATTCACACATAATAGTTTCATTGCACTTATAAAGGGGGGTGGGCAGGGGGGGGGGGGGGGGTCAAAACCTCCCGCTTCCCGTACCCCGTTCTCCCGCCTCCCGCCCTGACGCACGTGTACATGTGTCAGGAGCCTATTACCCCGGCTCCTGCATGTGTCATGTAATTATAATTTCATTCGTGACCTATGACGTAACCAACTTGAAAAGGTGTCCAATTTCACCGGAACTAATGCTGTTTTTTTTTACCCGAGTACGAATTTACATTTTCTCGCATCAGGAGTTTTTGTTGTGTAAGCCTCGGAGGACGTTAAATGGAAGTCAAAAAACGTTGTTGGGTTTGTGTTTTTGACTGGACGATAAGCACTTATAAATAACGAACGCTTGCCTTTTTGAATTTCTCTCCCGCTGGGGAAAGCTCATGGGGCTTAGTCGACAAAAACAGTCTGTTGCAGTTCTGGTCACGAGATCACAATTATCTCACGAGTTGTTGTTGTAAATATATATGTTAATATGATATTCAATGACTTCTGTAAAAAGTGGTCCTTGCATTTTTGCAGAAGTCATTGAATATCATATTAACATATATATTAACAATAACAACTCGTGAGATAATTGTGATCTCGTGACCAGAACTGCAACAGACTGTTTTTGTCGACTGACATGCAAGGCTGATCAGACAGCAAATTCGTTCGATTTCTTTTAATAAGATTTGCCCGATATTTCGGTTAGACAAAACTAACCTTCATCAGGGGCTAGGAAAGCTAAGTGAAGATGGGAAACAAACGGTTACAATATTTAAAATGGGCTAAGATAAAATGCTGACACACGATAGGCTTCGTGCCTTTATGCGTTTTCCTCCTCACAAGTCCAATCCCTATCAAAACTAAGTGAAGAAGCCAAGAAAATTAATTTACAAAAGATTTTTTGTTTGTAAAATCCATAATATTTTCCAGCGAAATGTTGCGTGAACTCGTGTATGTCACGCGCCCGTGTAATGACGTATGGCCAGATGACACGGCGGAAAAACCGCTGATTGGCTGATTGTTATGACGTAATTACCAAGTAATGCGCCTGCGCGAATCGTAAACTGAATTCAAAATGGCGGACGACCACGAGGTTCGAGAATAGAGAAAATACAATAATATTTGATCTCGGGAATATTTCAAGTTACCTTCAACCTTTTTTAGGTTTTGACTAAAACTAATGGATTTATCACTGGCGTTTTCATTTTACGTGGCTCATAAAATAACAGTTTTTAGCCATCGTATGCAGTGGAACGAACGCGAAGGAAGGCTGTTGCCCTCCGTGTTTTCGGTGGTTCTGTTCACCTTCCACATTTCATCCTCCGGCCATTGACAAATGGGGCAGTTGCGAGATTTAGATACGAGGAAAGTTCTTAGGCGGATGGTTCATCTTTCCTGTTTATCCTGGTTAAGGACGAGAAACGCGCGACCGCCTGTCGCTGAATTTTTTCGACTTGTTCCTTGTACGTTTTGTCATCGATGTTGTCGTCACTGAAGTCTTCTTCATCTGTTTCATCTTTGGTGGTGTCTTCATCGTCGTCTTCATCATCATCATTACTAACATTGTCCGCGCCTCCTGCCAGATATCTAAGTTTGGAAATCAACAAGACATCGAATTGTCACAGGTAGGTAAGCTTACATTTTTTGAAACGATTTTACGCAGTTATTGTTGTCAGTCATCGTTTCTGTTTGAAATAGAACTTCAAACAATTGGATGGAGGTTGGTAATAAATATTTAAGATGGAATCTGCCAGGACTTTGAGTATTTAGTAGACAAAAGTACGAACCAAAATTATTTACACCTTATTGCAAAATATTTTTTGTGTGACGTATTATAAATTATCAAAAGAAATCTTCTGTAACAACACAAACATCGAAAACAAATTTCGAAGTTCCACTGAATTCCACTGAATCGCTTTATAGATGATTTTACAAAATCACATGAGATTGTGCCTATAGCTTGTGAGCTTTGAAATTCATTTTCTCAGGCTCTGATAAAAAATTGTTATTGGGATTATCACGGATAGTTACTTACATCTTTGCTAAATAATTATTTTTAGCCTTAAAAGGATGTAAAAAACGCAATAGAATTTAAATTATTCTGGCACTCGATTTTTGTCCAATTTAAATTAATAGTACTTTGATTCCTGATGGCACTTTTCTTAGGAAAGTACATGTGCATCAATATGTCAATAATACATTTATACATCAAATAATAGGTCAGTCATATTACATGTATACAGCACTGTATCTTACCGGTTTAACGTGGTCGCAAGTGCTTGCATGTGTTGCTGCAATGGTCCATAACAAACAGGACATTTCACTGCGTGATCCATTGCATAGTTGTGTTCAACATCATGTTCAGACTCCTGCAACAAACATCCTTTGTGGAATGTGTGGCCACATGTGAGACGTACAACTGTGTGATTGTAGTCATCGCTGAATGGGCATGTGCTAAGGTCACATGCTAGCATGGGATCTGGCTCTTTCCCCAAAAACAAATAGCCCAGGGGAAGGCATCGTTGATCCATTGTTGCGTCAAGCGCAGGTAAATAATATGACTTCAAAACAAAAACAAAACAAAAAAAATAAGTTGTCTAGATATTATGTTAGCTTTTTGGCCCTGCATATTTCCCTAAGTGAATGCCATTCGCTGAATGTGTTGTGAATTAATTTTATTTAACTATCATGTACACTGAATGGGCAGGTAGAGTAAACCTAAAGACTCTAGGAGCCAGTATACATGCAGTTACTAACCTGAAATTTCTTCCTTCCTCTAGGAATCTTGTTAGTCTGACCCTGTGTGGCCCAGACTTCACAAAACAATTCAATGAAGAATTCTGCAGCAGCAAAAACCAGTTCAGCCATATGCTTGGTACCTCGGCCTCTTGCATATTCAGGAAGAAACCACTCCAAAAAGTCATCATTGAACCTCCTGCCACTCAAAGCATGTGCCATTGTTTGGATCTCAGCAGGAACTGCCCATACAGGAACATTTCTAGGAAATTAACAAAAGGTAAAATAATCTCTACAAAAATGTTTATTGCAATAAATAAGATTTGAATGATGGCATTTGTATGATACAGTGATATATGATTTGAATGAAATTGGTAAAGGGCCTACCACTGAATGTTTATTATTCTCTATGGCTTTAAATTTGTTTGTAAATGTAATTATACAGGTAATTTTCATGTTTTAACAAACCTTCTTAAAACGGAATGAAATATTTCAACCTTCTTTTCGGTGAATGCATTTAGAAACAGCTTGATGTTTTCCACCAGGTCTTTGTTTTCTGCTGCATGATACAGGATGTCAGACAGCTGGCAAAGAGTAGCCTTGTCGTAGTTTTTTCTTTTAAAGGTTACAAATGTCAAAGCCATGCGAAATGTGGCACGGAGCCACTCACTGTAATCTCCACCTCTAAAAATAGTACAATAAAAGAAAAAGACCAAGGGCAACACTTCATCAAACAGGTGTAGAAGGGAAAGGTACTGTGTGTCCTTGCATGTTGGTCCAAACTGTTGGAGGACAGCATCACGTATGATGGTCCAACCACCAAATGCTGTGGTTGTAAGTGTACTTATGCGATGAGGTTTTGGTTTTTTTGGCATCACCTACAGTGTACAATAATTTTCAATCAGTGGATCAGGATATCATTTATGCATCACTCTTCTTGAATTTTATAATATAATTAACATATTTTTTTAGCTAGGGCCTCAATCAGCTTATGATTTGGTGTCAAATAACATTTAACAAATTTACACCGGTTTTCCGTGGTGTGGACTCTTATTTACCACGATTTACGTCATCACATGGTCAAAGTGTTGTGGACTCACGAGGCGCAGCCGAGTGAGTCAGCAACAAATTTTGACCATGTGATGACGTAAATCGTGGTAAATAAGAGTCCACACCACGGAAAACCGGTGTAAATTTGTTTTTTACAACAATATTTAGAAAAAAATACAAGGAAAAATCGAAGTCTTGTTACAAAACGTGACAGCAAAGAAAGAGCAAGCGTTGTCTATAACTTTCTCGCAATCTGATTGTTTTTTTTTCGAGCGCGCATGATGTTAGCGTCAGCACCGTTGTCTGGACTCTCATTTACCACTCACGTCGACCAATCAGATTGCGAGTTTAGCGGCAATTGTGGTAAAAATTTGATTACACTGAGTGACTGATTGTTCAATAAATTCTTTTTTATACTTAGGAGGCAACATACAATGTAATTTACCATGCACATATAAAAATTATATACTTACAGTGATGTACAACACTGTATTTGTTTATTTTTACTTTACTATTTGTTAACATTTGGTGATTATTACCTTGTTTCTTCCAAATAGCTTCTTGTAAAGCTTTGCAAAAAGCGGTCTGAACAATAACACAGTGGATTCCTGAGCATTTAGGGAAACGTGAAATGGGCCTTGCCATGGAATCAAAGAAGGTATTGTACTTCTTGGTTCTGCCACTGGGTCCCACTTAATTTACCATAAAGTCAAAGAAAAATTGTTGTTAATATGTTGGAGTAGGAATTGGAGTAATATTGTGGATTGAAGAATAACAAGAAAACAAACAATGGCAGTCTAGTTAAGTTGTTATACATGTAATACAGTAAAAACCCATGAGTAAGAACCGCTATTTAAGGAACCAGTTAGGCTAAAATTTGCATGTTAAACCAGTGATTTTTTTCTTCAGAAAAAAAGAACCTGTTCAGAACCTAATTAGCTTAAAATTCTGTTATATATCCTTTATGTAAGAACCTGTTTAGTCTAACCTGGAAAAATGGTGGCCTTTACTGTATCACACTTCAATATACATTGCTACTTTTTGTATCATACTTGTAGTCCCACGTTGGCAATCAAACCTCAACAATCTAGTGGCCGGTCTTGGCCAAATATTTTAAGTCACCACTGATAATCATGCAACTACATGTACCAATTTTAAGCCCAGAATTACAGTATATTGACATGTCACATTATAAACAAACCTCTGCAATAATCTTCTTGTTATATTTCCAGGTGGGGAAGTCACCACTCAATACGACAACAAAATTCTGCAAGTACTCCTCTAGTGTGGGAGCCTCCCTTAGAAGGTGTGTGAGTGCCTCTCGGTAGTTGTGGACACTTTTGAGGGTTTGTTCAAACTCATCAATGAGCCACGTTGTCCTCAGGAGTTCTAACTCCTGTCTGTCTTCATCTGAATACACTCTGAAAAGAGGGATTGATGTACTTATTTATTTTATTTATTTAATGAAATGCTTATCAGTCTCTTATTCTTTAATGTGTTGATTTATTAAGCATTTTTATATGGCTGCAATAGTATGCACACTCTGATTGCCCACAGGCATTACAGATTTTTCCCACCACGGTTTTTATTTACAAAACCTAGCAACTTAGTGAGTGACTTTTGTTCAAAGAAACCTTGTTAAAAAAGCAGGAAATTGAACAAAACACATATCTTCCATGAGTTCTGAAAGATATTTCTTTTCTGAATTTTATTATCCTGACGAAATTGTGATGGAATCTGAAGGCAGTGTAGATGTTTTCTCTGTTTCGCACACTTTGCCTATCTGAAGCCAACTCAGAGTAATTATTAAACATAAAATAATTTTGAGAGACAAATTTTTTTAAGAGTTGTTTTTCTTGCTTTTTTTTCTGTTTTTTACCTCAGGTTTTCACAACTTTGCTGTGCATTTGTCATGTCCAAAGTTCTGTGTCCCACTGGCAAGGAACTTAAATAGCTTGAAGAAAAGAACTGATTTAAAGCATTAGAAAAGTGTTGCAGTATGGATGTTACATCAATGCCACCCCTACACTGTCTTACTGTGCCATTCTTCATGGTAACTGGAACAGTGCGATGAAGCTTGCTGGTGTTCTGAGGTTTTGGCACTGCTGGAATTTGGTCTTGCACATCCAGTAAGCCTGTGCACATGTGCCAAGCAGTACTGGTGGTACTGGTTGTAGGCCGGCCGATTGTATGAATGAAATGAATATCATCCTCAATGAGGAGCATAAACTGCTTTTTCTAAAAAAGGAATGAAAGCCAAGTAATTTGTGAATGTATATCATTGTCTCCTTGAACTGTTAGGTCATTTTTTTTTTGGACCTGGTAGAACTGAAGTTCCACATCCAGCACGTGGAAGAAAACATGTAGTGTTAAACTTCAGCAGTATTCTGTGCAAAGTCAAAATGGCTAGCAGCTGTATGTACAATAAGGAATATCACTACATCTACAAGTACTTTGGCTAAGTTGGATGGTTTAATATATGTTTGACTGTGTATGGGAGGAATTTTTCTAAAACCTGTCCATTTTTTACCTTCATTTTTTTTTTTTGAGAACACTAACCAAAAATTTAAAGATACTGTAAAGAAAATTTCAGTAAGCCATTATCCTCATTGCCAATGCTATGATGAGTTGGGGAACTGGCATAAATATGCTAAACGGTGGAGCTGAGCAAGATTTGCTGGAGTCAAAGCCTACATGTAAGTTTTATTCTGGCACAAAAAAAAAATTAAACTTAATTATCTTCCTTACAGCTGTGGCTTCCATTATTCTCTTTGAAACTTCCTTTTTGTTTGCTTCTGCTAATGCCTTTTCATGATTCCTTACAGTTTTTGGGTGGCAACTGTAGCCAAGGATCATTCCAGACATCAATGCACTGTAGCTTGCACCACTCATCTTCAGGTTTAGACCATTTGCTTTTTGAATGGGGCAAATTTTCTAGTAAAGAAATGTGGTTCATTTAAAAATTACATTCTTCTTGGGAAAAGTACCAGTTGTAGATTCTTACAGTTAAAACAACAATGAGTGGTCATTTGCAATGTTAGCCTCTCCTACTGTTGTGATAATTTGTGGATTAAAACCACTAAAGAGTACAAATCTACAGCAGTTATATAGTTATATTGCCTTACAAGAGAACCTTACGAAAATTTGAACATACAAACAAAACCACTTTACTGTATCACCAGTTCACGAAGTCAATATTGAAATATTTTATTGCTAGGAAAATACCTGATTGCGATAAAAACACAGACTGTGTAGAATAGCAACAGTCCTTATTTTTTGCAGCTCCAACCTTTTTACTGAAGGTGCTTCCTTTGAGTCATTGACAATTGCTGTGTACACTTGCTTGAATAAACCCGGAGCGTGACTTTCACAAAACTCTTCCATGTCAGTGGGGTTGTACAGATGTTTGCCACCCATTGTGTAATGATGTGTAGTAGTAAGGGGGGACTACCTGGGGCATAGTCAAATTTCCCTAACCAACGCCCATTTTTTGGCGGAAATGGGGGCATAGTCAAAATCCCCTAATATGACGTCATAGCCCTATTGCCCCCTAATATGACGTCATAGCCCTATTGCCCCAATCAAAAAAAGGAGTCCACACAAGAATTGAAAGTTCCAACAACGTGGGACATAGTCAAATTTCCCTAACCACGCCCATTAGGGGATTTTGACTAGAATTGGGGTTTTTTTGGAATTTTTTATTTTTATTTTTTTTTCAATTTTTGATTTATATAGGTGATTTTGAGTATCGAATTTTTTCAAAAAAAATTTTGTTTTTTTTTCAATTTTTTTTCAATTTTTTTTTTTGGGGGGAAGTGGTCAAATTTCCCTATATACAATCCTCCTGGGGAAGGAATTGGGGAAGTAGTCAAAATCCCCAATATGAAAGAAGAAGCCCACACAAGGATGAAAGTTCAACAACATGTTTTTAATGAAAATCATCAACGAGAAAAAAATGAGAAAGATTAACGCTTTCTTCTTTTCTTGATTAACTTTCCGATCGGGGTTCAAGCAAAACTTTTAAAAGTATTTGACAAGAGTTTCTAAGTTCATGTGTGGAGAGCGCTGAATAATTATTTTTACAGAACATAATACAAGCAATCACGTCGTAATTAAACCGCATAAAAACCTTCAGGCAATAAATTCAAAGGCAGAAATTTTCCGCGAAGACGTGCCGTAAATCAGGTTCTCTTTCTCTTTCGATTCCAGCGCGTATTATAGAGCGAAAATCAGCTTGGCTCGTCTCTCAGGACAATTCGTGAATGAAAAAAGAAAAAAAAACTAGTTTGAATTCAATGCTCGCAGAAAATTCGTTTGAAAGAAGAGAAAGTATTTTTAACAACGCAAAGTTTCCTCGCACGACGAATCGAGCAAAGACAAACAAACAAACTACGAACCTGCGGAAGGATTTTGCAGTGAAACAAACAAAAATCCCTTTCTTTCGCCGAAAAGGTTGTCCTTTTTCCAAAGCCACCTCTCTTAAACCTTCCACGAAGAGAGTTGTCTGAGTTTTTAGCGATGAACCATCTTTGTTTCACGCCGTGAAAAAAATCTTTCTTGTCTTTCTCAGAACAGTGTTTTCCGATGTTTTCCCAACAAACTGCGAACCTGCGGAAGGATTTTGCAGTGAAACAAAAAAAAAATCCCTTTCTTTCGCCGAAAAGGTTGTCCGTTGTCCTTTTTCCAAAGCCACCTGTCTTAAACCTTCCACGAAGAGAGTTGTCTGAATTTTTAGCGAGGAACTTATTTCACGCCGTGAAAAAATCTTTCTTGTCTTTCTGTTAAAACCGGCTTACGCCATCACTCGGTTCCAGACCACGCGCGAACCACCAGCGGGACCTTTTTTTCCGAGCGGCTCGTCTGGCTTTGCGTTGTAAGTGAACGAGAGAAGAATGAAAAAAGAACAAAGTGTGAGCCTTTATAAGGGAAAGTTGACGTCACCTCTCAGGCTCCACCAATCACGAGGAAGCCCTTCGCTGACGCCTCTTGTCTTTGAAGGGCAATTTGTTTTTGTCAACCAAGCGTTTCCAGAAAATGAGAGCGCTTTTTTTTCTTGTTTTTGAATGTCCTTGTTGATTTTTTTTTGGACCCCAACGGTTTGCGGCCACAAAAGGAGTCTTGCCTTGTTTGATTTGGTTCATCAGACAATGAACCACGCAGATTGTTTTTTGATTACTTTTTTCGATAAATATTCTTATTCAAAAGACAGGTTAGTGCAAGAAAAAGACCACGCATTTTTTACCATTTTAAAGCAACTTTTTTTTATTGCAACAATCTTGTTATGAAAACAGGTCAACAATTAAAACAGTGACAACTTTTTAACATCTCTTTTTTTTCTGAACAGTTTTTTTACTCTTGTACCCAACCGCGAGGTTTGTGCCGCTTCAAGGCGACCCCTTTCCCTTTTTGAATAATGTTTTCTATCTTGGCTTGTCTTTGCTTTTCTCTCTGTTTCATGCTTTCCTTGTGCTCTTGATATTCTCTTTCCAGTTGACGCCACAGCTTGTCACGACGTTCCAGCAGCTCTCTTTTGTGTGCATCCACGGTGGCATCGAATGTGTCTTTGTCCATGGTCCAGTATTGGACGTTGCTGAAGGGCAAGCCATAGTTTTCCGAGTTTAATTGATCGTCCAACTCTCGTATAACTTCAGCAGACTTTTGAGCCACCTGCCAATCTAGATCAGCCATTTTCACCTCGTCAGCATTATTGCCGGCGCGCTTGGCCTCGTCCAAATTCTGTTTAGCCACGTTGATGAAGTTTTCCAATTGTTTGTCAATGTTCTCTGGTTGCTGGACCGCTTCTTGCCATGACTTGGGAGGTGGTTGAAGCGTGGATCCAAGGGGTGGTTTGGGGGGAATAATATCATCCGTTCGGGCTTGGTTTTCCGCTGCTGAAAGAGGGGGAGGTCTTCTCAAGAGCGCAGAGGTCTGACGGGGTTCTATCATGTGTCGTAGTTGATTCTGAAGTCGAAAGTATTCACTGCTCTTACTTCCGTACGAAGGTAACTTGGGCGGTTGCCCTTCGCCTTCCACGCTCTTCATGGCGTCCATGACACGCATGACGCGATCCAAACGAGGGGCATTGACCAATTGGTCCGTCAAGAATTGGCGTTTCCAGTAGGCTTCGTTGGGGTCGGGAGGTGTTTGTTCACCCCTTCCCCATTGAAGGGATAGGTCAGGTAGAAAGGGAACCGGTGGTTTCATCCAGGGGGTATCTTTGGGCACCAACATCATCTCTCGAGCATATTTGTCCGTCATGACGACAAGGCGTCTAGTCCGGCTTGCAAAAAGGGAACGAGTTTTTCTCCTCCTATTCTTCTTAAGAGCCTCCTTCTTTCGTGCAAAGGCGTCGTCAGTGCACTGATGCGTCCAATTGCTTTCCTGTTACCCAGAAGAGGGGTTTTGACGTACGCGGGTACTTGGATCACGTTGTCGTAGAGATTACGTATCAGATCGGTCAGAGCTCGCAATTGTTCGTTGCTGGCTCTTTTTATGTCCTCAGAAAACGTCCGGCGATCCGTCAACCTTGATAACCAGTCGGCTTGTTCTTGCATGCGCCACTCCCTCGATCCTTTGCCGGCACCTTGTTGTTCTTGCTTTTTCTTCTTTTTTTTCTTTTTCGAGAGTTGACTTGCAAGCACACCGCCCAAAGTGGCCGCTAAAATCGCTCCCGCTGTCGCCGCATTGGCTGTCTTGATTCCTTTTTTCAAGGCAATACTGGCTTTCACGGCTCGGTTGGGTCTCCCAAAACGATTGGTGGTGGCGTTCTTTCTAGGGGCATCAAATCCCGAGTTCAGTCGTCGAGCCGCAGCAGAAGTGGCCTTAAAATCCGGATTGACAGGAAAAGCACGCCAAGCGCCTCTAGGTGGGGCCATCACAAAAAACTGTGTGTCCTGCAGTTTCCTCCTTACTTATATCCTTCGCCTGCCTACACCGAGGTCGTGGAATTTTGAAGTTGAAAATGCACGTGTGATGGTAAATGATTGGGTAGACCTACGAGCTTGGACAGACCAGGTTCTTGAGCCCAACGGGGCAAGGATGTTCTTTTCCTACCACCCTTCTGAGGTTTCTTTTTTCTCAAACGGTTAAAGCGTTTCGAGACCCACTTTACACCGCGTTTGCCACGTTCAACTACCTTGCCGAGTACCTCTGGTCCTTTGTCCATAGCGTGTTCAATCCCTTGACTCAAGAGATTGGCCACAATGGGAGCTGCCGTGGCCACGGCCATGTCAGCACCCAATCCTTTCCCACGCTGTCTTGTTTTCTTTCTGCGAACGGTTGGCATGGTGAATGTACTCGCGGATGATGACTACTCTCTCTTTATACCTTCCTTAAACTTCCCAGGGTTTGCGATGCGCTTTATAATGCCCCGTGGCTCCTTTGGCTCCCATGCGCTTGTAATCTTTTCTCTTTCCGATCTTGTATCCCACTTTAGCAGCACTGCTTAGCAGCGTTAAAAACCCTCCTTCTTGTTTCTTCTTTTTCTTCTTCTGGGTGAAGGCTTTGGCTGTTAAGGCACCCAAAAACGCTGCTGGCACGGCCGCTGCAGCTCCTCCTAATGCAGCTCCTGCTGTTAATTTTCCAGTTAAGGTTTCGGGAGTCATCTTATCTCGCAAGCGCCACATCTTTCTGTTGACCCAACGATCGACCTTCTGAGCGGGTCGGTTGGCATAGGCTTTGGCCATGGCTCTTGATCTCTGGCTGCTATCGATCCCGCGACCTCTTTGACTGCGACGGATCTGTGCTTGCCAGGCCGCCCGACCCGTGGTGAGATCGCTGGCATCTTGCAATTGTATCCCTTTCCCAACCACGTAACGGGTAAAAGGAACCCCTTGCGACCAAGGCGCTCGAGCGATGCGTGGTGTGGTGGGCCATGTTCCGTAGGTGGGTACGACAATGAGGGACTGCATGACTTTTTTTTCATGATTTCTTCTTCTTCTTCGTCTTTTTTATAGCTTTGGCGACCAAAGTTCCCACCACGGGTGCCAAGACACCTCCCATCGCCCCAGCCATCAGGGCTCGTTTCGTTCCTGCTTTGAGTTTGGGGCGTTTGATGCCTGGTTTGAAAGCAGTCTTGGCTTTGAATTGGGTTTGGCGTCCCTTCTCCACGATCCTTTCACCAAGACTGGGATTGGGGTTTTCCAACATCCACTGGAGGCGACGGGCACCTTCTCGCAATTTACCACTTTCGTTTTGCAAGCGTCGATGCATGTCGGCTCTCTCCTTATTCCATCGCGCTCTGATTTGATTGGTGCGGGTGGCACGAGATTTGCTAAAATCCTCCAACATGCCTCGTCCTCGCTGTCTTCTCCAATCGCGACGACGGAAAGACATTTTCTCACGTTTTTCTCTTCTTTTGAACGGGTTGCAACACGGTGAGAGGTTCGGGATCGTCTATCAAGAGATGGGTACGAAAACGAATGGCGTCATCGGTTCGAGGATGATGGTCGGTCAATAGATAGCCAAAAGGTCTCTCTGTGGCCTTTTTATACACGGGCCAAAATGCCTCTGAATCGCCCAACCAACGATTGCCCAGCATTTTGATGTAACGAGTGTCCGCGGGATTCTTGAAGAGAACAGTGTAATGATAATTGCGATTTTGACCAGCTTGTTCCTTGCCCGAATGGAAGAGGTTCTGCGACAGGAAAATCGCAAAAAGACCCAAGTGATGCGTTCCTTTGGTCAACAGTTGGGTCACTTGAGGTGACTTGCTGCTTTCATGCATGAGATCGTCCATGATGATCAAACCGGGGCGTGTTTCGGGCGGAAAGAGTGCTTCCACATTGTCTGGTAATCCCTCGTGAAATTGCACGCCCATCTCTTGGAATTGGTTAAAAATAGGTTGCCAGGCTGATCCATAACAATACACGATTTTTTGAAAATAACAAGGGGATCCGTCGTCTTCTCGAAAGTAGCATGGAGCATCTTTGACCAAATTATACAAGAAGGTTGTCTTGCCGCTCAAGGAAGGACCCACGATCTGCATGTTACCCGGGACCCTGAAACGTGGATCATAATAAGAGGGAGCATCTTCCATTTCCATTTTTTTAACCTGTCACCTAAAAAACACAGTTCTTTTTATGCCTTTCTCTTGCAAAGATTTAACCGTTTGATCCGACACATCTGGTTGGGGCGTCCATCCTCGTCATATAGTCCCCCTGCCAGGTGTTGGTGTTGTAAACTCGGGAATTCGTCCCGTACTCGTTCCACCACTGCCGTATCGTTGTAGACACGGTCCGTGTGTGAGAAGGGTCGAACAATTTGGGTCATGGGCTTACCGCGGCAACGATGAAATAAGTAGTACAAACAATAATCTCCGCACACATCGGTGTTGGTTCCTTGTAGTTCTTGCGGAATGTGACGGAAAAGGTTGAAACAACGCCATGCTGCGTTGTAAAAGGATGGCGCTCGCGCGTAACTATCGAAGAATTCTCCGTGGTCTCGACTCGCCCAAAACACCGCTATCCAATGTTGGCCGGGTAAACGTATGGGATCCGTGTTCCATATGGCGCACTTGGGGTACTCGACGGGTTGACAGGCTCCTTCATCCGCCGCAAACACGTCCCAAAAGTATTTTGAAATGTCGTCATCGCCTCGACACGCTTTTCGCAATTGCAAAGTGTCATGCATATTTATTGCAGGCAACAGGCGTCACTTTTTTTGGCGTAACCTTTGTCGCGGGCCCAACGCGTGTACCCTTTGTTTCCACCGCGTCTTTTATAAGACGCATACTCGGCTTTGTACCTAGCGACGTTTCGTTTGGCCTTGTCCATGTCGATGGGTTGTTGCATGGCCTCAAAGGCATCCCGTGTGACTTGGACCCCTTTCTTAAAATCCACCACGATGGGGACGAAACCTCCTTGTTGAATACCTCCCCGCCTTGTCATCCAACGATTTCTTCGTCTTCGGGCGCTGTCTCGTCTGGTACGGGATGGCCTGGCCATCTTTTTTTTTTCTATTTGACAAGGTGGTTTTTTTTTATCTCCGCCGCTTTTTGGCTTTTAAAAAATGCTCCACGTTGTCTTTTATGCCTTTGAATGCTTGCTTGCCCAGGAACAAGCCTGCCGTAGCGAACGAAGGGGCGGGTCCTGATAAAAACATACTGGCTCCCTCGGCTATTTTATCCTGCAGGGTGGGTCGTCTCACGAACCTAGCACCCCCTCTGTGGAACCTCTTTTTGCGAGATACTCTTCTTCTTTTTTTTCTGCAAGGCATTTTCAAAACTGACCAAGGAGGACTTGTGCCCTTTTTTTATAGGGAGGGGCCCACGGGACAGGAGAGCGACACACACAAACATCACCAAAAAAGATAAAACATTTTTATTAAACCCTTGTTACAAAAAAGCTCTTTTCAAAGCAAGGCATCTAACGTTCATGAAACAGGAAAGTGACATTTTTATTGACCTCGTTTTCTCTCTCTTTTTTTGTTGTTGTTACAAAAAGACAATGTTTTTTCAGCTCTTTTCACACCAAGGCATCGGACAAGAGCACTGGGCCTTGAGTGGTTCCTCTGTTGTCAATCTGCAACAGACTCTCATCTGTGTTGTACAAGAACAAAGCTTGCAACGCTGCACCTGTCGTGGTAGAAAACCCCAGCCTGACATTGATCAGCATTTGCAACTGCGGGGTGACAGAATCACCTCCATCTTGGACAGCTGTCAAATCAAAGGGTACAAAGTAGAAACCCTTTTCAAAGGTGTCGGGATCCAACAGGTAAGCATCGCGTCTCTTTTTGCCCGAGGCATTCAGTAATAAATCATAGATTTCGTATTTGTTGGTGAGATCCACTTTGGCTTTGTTCACTGGGACTCCGTTGGCTGTGCACTCGGCACTGGTGATGTTGAATCCTGAAAATTGGGCTTTGAAGTCAAAGGGATTTTTATTGAATTCTCCCTGATAACGCGTATCTTCCAACACCACCAACCAAAACAAGCGCGGGGAACGCCCTTGAAACACATCGTTGAACTCCACTTGGCTGACTCCTGATGGAATGTACCTGTTCTCGCATCGCATGCGTCTGAAGGGGAAGGAGAGGGGGTGGGCCACCGTGGTCTTTTCCACTTGTTCTTCCATGTACTTCATGATGATATCATTGGGAACGCGATAAAACACACGGAGAAAACATTCTTGGGCCAAGACTTCAAAACTAGCCGTCTCGTTCACAGCCCCAGCTGCAGTGCTCTTGTCCAGGGTCATGGACATCAAACAGAACTTGGGGTCATTGAACTCGATCTCAAATTCTACTCTGGTGTTGGGTGGGACGTTCTGTTCTATCTGGCAAAAATTGCAAGGCAAAGGGCACACGTTGAATTCAAACTTGCCCGTGTCATTGACACAGATCTTTTGTCGTTCCACCCCTCCAGGATTATGAGTGGCTTTACCTCCCCAAAGATCCATCTGTCCTGCGCTGTCTTTGTACCATCCTTGTCTCTTGAGGCGGCTTGCTTCATCCCAGGGATCTGCTTCCAACAAGGTCTTGAAATATTCTCGGTATGCCAAATTCACACCAGCCGTGGACTCCGTTTCGTTGTTGTTGACTCGACAACGTACTTGACGGATACAACTGTACCCAAAATTGTTCACTGGGCCTACAATAGCTTGGTTG
Source organism: Cladopsammia gracilis (assembly GCA_022457155.1). Classification (NCBI taxonomy): domain Eukaryota; kingdom Metazoa; phylum Cnidaria; class Anthozoa; order Scleractinia; family Dendrophylliidae; genus Cladopsammia; species Cladopsammia gracilis. The sequence goes on along the minus strand of JAJGOT010000397.1, from coordinate 16,284 downwards.
GTCGAGAAGTCATTCAAGGGTGCTTTTGTGGAGCCCAGTTTGAAGTACACTTTAAGATGCAATTCGATCTCGCTGGGGCAGAAGGGATAAGGTCGATCGGCCAAACGAAACTGGAGAGGGTTTGACGAAGTGGTCTGAGATTTCACATCTTCAAAGTGCCATTTGTATTCTGTGGCATCAATTTCTCGCGGTGGGCGATAATTGTAAAGACCCTGATCGGCCTGCACGATGATCCCACCGTTGCTGTTGTTGTTGTTTGTGTCATCTGACACTTGTGACATTCTGACGGTGCTGTCTAGTCAAATGGTCGACCACCCGTGGATGCTCCTTTTTATAGGAGCTCGTTGAAACAATCACCGTGACCCGTTCGTCTGCGTTTTTTTCCTCTTGCTCTTTCTCGATCGTCTCCCATGCCCACCTGAAAGCCAGGAATGGCATTGGGCAACACCCCGATGGGTCTCCCTCCCAGACGCCGATAGAGATTTTCATCCAAACTCGCGGCCGTGATGTTGCGAGGTCGACGAGGGCTTCTTTGTCGAGGTCGCCGCTTCCCAAAACCTCTCTGCGCTCTCAACAATTGTTCGTATGTCATTTCGGAGAAAGGTACGACCAGTCCTCCTTCCTGATAATCGGCCGTCCCACCATCGTACTTGTCTCCTCTTCCTCCTCGTTGCATCTTTTTCTTTTTTTTCTTGCGAGGCAGTTCTCGTTTTGTCTTTTTCTTTTTCTTGCGGGGTGGTTCCTCCTCCTCCTCCTCCTCCTCCTCCTCCTCTTCCTCTTCTCCTTCCTCTTCCTCTTCCTCCTCCTCCTCCTCCTTCTTCTTCCTCCGACAATGACTTTTGTAAAATTTGCGGGCGGCTCGACAAGCTGTTTCGTATCCCGCGTTGGCCGCTAAATTACCCAGATAACTCACTGCAGGACCTGCCAGCGTGCCCCAAAAACCCCCTTCTTGATACGGAGGCAGGCCTTGATTGTAACCGTCACCACCACCACCTACTTGGATCCATTGCGATCTCAAAAATGTGCGACGCATTGGCACTTTTTTTCAAGGCAATTTACGTTGTCGGAAATACAGAGCAGCTGTGACGTTTCCTCCTTGAAATGGGATGGGACGACCCAAGTTGTCCCTTATATCGATTTCGAGGTCTCGAAAAGTGAAATGACTCAATCGCGAAAAGATCAAGTGTGGAATGGGCACGTCCTCCAAGACCCCCTTCTGAGGATTGACGCCATGGATTAAGACCACCTTGGCCATCTGCGATCCCACGTAGACGGGTTCGGCCACGTTGCAATGCACGTAGACGTTCTGGAAAGAGTTTGGGGAGACAAAACTCCATACGCGATGATCGGCCGGTAAGGCCATGGTATGCGAGCGAGTGATTTCCACTTCGGTCGGGCGTCCGGTCTGAACGTCCGTGCTGGTGATTTCCACCGTGGGATGACGCACGTCGGACTTGTAGTAAAACGGGACTGTCCATGACTCCCAATCAAGATATCCTAAAACTCGAGCCAACCAACCGGGTAAGTACAGCGAAAAATCATTAGTGGGGAAGATCCACTGGTAAAATCCTTTCTCGTCCAACTGTAGTTGGACACGAGCGATCGTGCCAGCATCTGAAACGGGTGTCTCCGTTTCGATGGCTTGATGAAGGGCCAACACAACATCTGTCAAAGTCACGTAAAGTCCGCTCGCCAGAAAAAGATCTTGTTTGCCGGACGGGTAGTTGACAGAAAAACTGTATCTGACGATCTTGAACGTTGTGAAACGTGTGAGGCATCAACAATTGCACCAGGGCCACTTCCCATGTGGCATCCAAGGTCCACTGTTCGGGTAATCTCAGCCTGAAACGCGACGGGGCGTTGTTCGGGAAGAGATCCTTCTGATCGTCGCTTTCCAAAGTCACTCGACGTCCCCCAGCAAAACTCATGCCGGCCGATTGCAAGGGCTTTGTGTTTTTAGTTCCTCCTTTGCGAAAGTATAGCCAAACACCGGTGAGACCCGTGTAAAATGGCACGCCCAAACCTTCAGAGTTTCTTAAATGCACTCTCAACTCGCTCAGATTTTGCGTGGGTCCTGCCAACGGTCTGAAATCCAAATGCTGCGGGTCGTATTCGACCGTGAGACCGTAATCGCTGCTAGGTGAGAGGGGAAGGGTGGCCAGCAATTGGCGCTGTCTGTTGCCCACGGGGCTAAATTCCACCACATCTACTTCGGTATTGCATCGCGTGAGGTCCACGTTAGACAAGCGGGTGTTTGTTTGGGCCAGGGATGTTTCTAAACCGGGCAAAGCCAACCATGCCCCGTATCCCTTAACCCTAGAAGGAGCCTTGAGTTGTGGGGTGCCCATCACTGTCTCTAGACCGTTTTTGAAATCGACGTAGATCCCTTCTCGGGCCTGCAGAAACCACTTGCCGGGTTCCGTAGTGACCACCGTCACGGGGGATTGTCGCGCGTAGGGCAACAAAGGAGACGGGTCGCGCACCCAAGCCCCCATGTCAAAGACGGCTCTTTTGCCAAACGTGTAGTGCAACCGCTCGACGGCAGTGTTGAGTTTGATGTGGACGCCTCCCAACAGAAAATCTTCCGTCTCGATGCCATAGTGATGCGTATCCAAACGACTCACCACCCAATCGGCTTGCGTACCATCTCCCGTGTCCGCGTAGACGGTGTTGTGAGCCACGATGCGCGTCTGACCCGGCCGATCTGGATCGGGCTCCAAAAATCCCATCAACAGAGCCAACGATTCCCCCAGATTGTACTGACCCTGCGCCCACAGATGGAGTGAATAATGCGTCCTGGGTCTGGATGGACTAGATCTAGTTAACCAGATGTAATCCTTTTTGAAACCCATGAGTTTCAGGAGGGCGAATCCTAGGTAATATTCGATCTGAAGGAAGCGCGTAGGGAGGGCCACTTGTTTCACGCGATAAGTGTTTCCGATCCTTTGCAAAAATTCTTGCACCAGGTCGGGACGAAACAGATCCAGTTTGGGATTTGTGGGAAAATTTTCGTCCGTGGTGCCAGGAGATTCCATGTGGAGTTGGCCATAATGATGTTGACCGCCCGACAAGGTGGGTATCACGTACCACCCCATCTTCTGCACCAAATCGCCTAGCAATTCTGCCGCGTGTGTGAAGTGTTTTGTGCGAGGTCAGCGCCATTGATCGAGTGGGAACTGATCCATCCGAACTCCCCACGCGCACATGGTAATCCTGCGACGATTTCAACACGGTGTTGCCGTAAGAATTGGTGTACAACAGTTTTAAAAGGGCAACTTGCCAGTGGTCGGTGAGCGTCAATGGAATCTCCAGCCGTTGTCGGAACGCACTGCGCACGGTGGTCTGTCCGGGTTCGAGGGGGTTCCGTGCCCACATCCCCACTATTCAGAAACAGCAAAAAATCGTCGTCCATTTCCCAGGGTTTGGCCATTTTTTTTTTACGACGACTTTTTTAACTCCTTGACGGGAATCCACGTTTTATAATCGGGAGCAAGTCCTTGCCAGTTGACTAACACTTGACGAGTGGGTCCGCGTCCCTTGTATTTAAGCTTTTTACTCACCCGCCATTGATTGGGCAGAGCTCGTACTTTTTGCAGTTGAGGTTCATAAAATCGTCCAGGTACTTTGTCGCCTTTCCAAGTGTCCAGCTTGTAGTAATTCACACCATCGTACAAGGACCGTTGACGATCGGTCACCGTGTACACGTCTTGTGACCAATTACCCCCGATAACTCTTGGAAAAGGCACTCTTTTTACCCTTGACAGGTTTGGAGGTGCGCACAAAATCTCCGGGTCGAAACTTGTAAGGGTCTAAGGGAGGGGTGGGTTTGAACAACCGCTTCCAGACCACCGAGGCAACGTCGCCAGTGACATCGGCCGGGGCCATTTGAGTGCGGCTGTGAATGCGCGTGTTGTACATGTCCACCAACAAGGGTAAGACCTCCAAATATTTGGGGGTGTTGCGAGCTGTCATGTACTTGTACATCAATTCCTTCAAAGTGCGATTGAAACGTTCGACCACAGCAGCTTTGGGTTCGCCTCGAGTGGAATAGTGGTGAATGTTATACTCGTCAAGTAATTGTTTCATGTGTTGATTGTAGAATTCTTTCCCTCGATCCGTCTGCAAGTTGACGGGCTTACGTCCTCCGGAATTCTCCAACAAATAACGAAACGCATCTGCCGTGGCCTTGCCTTTCTTGCTTTTTAAGGCAATGACCCATGCATATTTGGACAACACATCGATGACTGTCAGTAGGTATCGGGTGCGTTTGTTTTGGGCAATGAGTTTGGCATCCTTCATTTCCACAAGATCCGCCTGCCAGGTATAATCCACTTGTGGAGGCACGACCGTCTTGCTGCGTGGAAATCGTACCTGACGAGGACGGTGTAACGTGAAAGTGGGTTCTCCTTGTAATACGTTTTTCGCCTGGCTGGGTGAGACGTCCAACGTGTCGCGGGCCACCTTGGTCAATTCCTTGAAATTTCCACTCAACGCATAAGGACTCTCCAGATCCAAATACAAGTCTTCTAATGGACTCATCTGCTCGGCCTTTTTCATTTCTTTTTAGATGGGGAACAAACAGGTGCGCACCACCAATGGGATCAATCGCCGGGTCAGACTCACAGTAAATTGAGCCACAAAACGTCCAAAACTAGGTACGTATGCTTGTTGTTGTTGCTTAAATATCCAACGACGATGTTCACGGTAAGCGTCCAGGGACAAACATTGACGCATAACGCTTAAATAAGCCATCAAATGAAGCAAGGTAAACGGTTCATTCTTCTCGTTGTTTCCGGTCACCAGTTGCGCAAACGCTACGTTCGGTTCTAGCTCCTGTAACGCATCATCGCTCAAGTCCACCAAAGAATGGGGATCGACTCTTTCTAAAAAGAGAATGGCACATCCCAACCAATCTTTCAAAGCGATCTGGGCGTCAGACGTTCTCGACATTTTTTTAATCTCGCGCTCTGAAGTGTTCGTTGTTAAGTGCTTGACATTTGTTTTGATACCTTGTTTCTTTTTATAGAAGATTTTGATAGGAATGACAGTTCGCGTTTTCTATATAAGGATAACGTTTAGTCTTTTTTACACCAAACATGACTTCTCCTTTCACGAGTCAAGGGGTAGTGGACTCTCAGAGCGAGTTTACGCAGAGTCTGAATGCTCGCCCTTGGCGGCGTTGGTGGATTGTAGCATTATTAAAATGCATGCAACATCATGTGGTATTGAAACCGCCCGATAGCCCCATTTGGTCACCCGAAGCCTTGTTGTTCTTACACGATCTACGAGCTAACGTTAGTAGGGCTCTTCGACAAGTCACCTTTCCAGATGTGTACGACGAATGGGTGCATCAGCTGCATGAAAATGGTATCGTACACCCGATCTGGACCCCTGACAACTGTCAATTTGTGCGCAACATGCTGTCAACCGATGTGGTCACCGTACGCATTTTGGAAGAAATTTTATCCTTCCGACGTCAAGATCTGTTCTTTACCTATGAACTATTAGGATTGACGCACGTCAATATTGACGAAGTGTTTGACTGGCAACGCCTGAAATTAGGCCATAATTGGACAGATGAGGTGGACAGCGATGACAGCTCCTCGTGCAAAGACTTGGAATTAGATCCATAAAAAACTGATGGCACACAGAAGTTTGCATGAGAGGGCAAACGACCCATGAGCCTCAATGAAAAAAAAAATTGATCAATGGTTTTTTTTTTGCCATTGTTGTCAATCGCAGCCATGTTTTCTTCTCTTCACCTTTTTATTGAGTAAAACGTTGGTGCAATGTGAATGAAACCTCTGTTGTCTTAACAAAACATGGTGGACATCAAACATGTTTAAATTCTTGCGGATGTTGTTGTAACAATCGTTTGGGTCGACCAAGCGGAATTCCCTGGGAGGATGCAAATCGTGCCACTCCTCTTAAACTGCCTGTAGCTTTGAAATCGTTGTATTTCGACAACAATTGTTTGTCAGTGGAACATCTTCTATTGGAATAGGTTTCAACCCTTCTTTATATCGTCTATACAAAGAGGAACATACCCACGGCATGACTACAGCTATCGACCCCAATTCCACAAGAGATCCCACAACCTTTTTTCTCAGTTTCATTTTTATTCAAAATTCAAAAAATTAAAACCTTTTATAGCAATAATGATAAGTTTTTTCAAACGTTTTTTTTCAAAAAAGAGTAGTACATTTTGGGTGACTTGGCTGACTGGAGCCAAAAGTGTTTGGAAAGGCTTCCTGGATCACTCTCGCTGATTCCGTCTGCTCTGCGCGTTTCTTTTGCGCTTCTTGTTTCTTTAAGTCAGGAAAACAATTTTGAAGCGCCACATGCATCTCTGATCAAGGTTTTGCCTGCATACTCTTTCATGGGGAGAGGGAAGGGATCAAGGTTAAAGTGATGGTCTCCGTTTTTCTCGTTCAAAGGGAGATCGCCCCATTGGAAGTATTTACACTCTCTCTTTCTGCAAGCAAGATAGATTCGACCTGGATTCTTCTCAGAATTGCTTTGCTTCAGGGTCAAGACTTCATTGCAGAAACAACGCAAAGGCTTCCAGTTTTCCTTAATGTCCCTATTCAACTGAGCGTGAACAGTCTGCATGTAAAGCTCTGCCTTGTCTTTTGCGCAGATCACACAACAATCTTGACAAGGGCATTTCAGATAACAAAACCCGTTTGGGGAGCTGACTCTCTGTTCCAAATGTACAAGATGAAAGGGGCAGAATAAAAAAATGTTGTTGTTGTTGGAAGCTGCATCGTCAATTTGCATCTGGGTGATGTGACCAATGCTGTCAACAATTGCATTGACAGCATTTTTTTGTTCCACGTTTAGATCCACATCTTGAATAAGAGGTTCATTCACTTCTGTGTGAGCGTCAGGTATAAACGGGGCGATTGATGCCATTGGTGCTTCATTTGCTCTTCCTTCCGCTTCAATTGTGATGTACTCTACGACATCTTTAGCCTTGTTAATGATATCTTTAACATTTTCTTTCTTTCTTTTCTTTCCCGCAGGAACTTTCGCAGGTTTGGTGGATTTCCGCTTCAGGGCTGCGTAATCTTTTTCTTCAAATGGCATCTTCTTCGGCATCTTCTTCTTTTCTTCTTCTTGTTCTTCAGCTGGAGAATGAGTGAAAATGAACTTGGGGAGCGATTTTTATAATGAAGAAATGGCGTCAGCGAAGGGCTTCCTCGTGATTGGTGGAGCCTGAGGGGTGACGTCAACTTTCCCTTATAAAGGCTCACACTTTGTTCTTTTTTCATTCTTCTCTCGTTCACTTACAACGCAAAGCCAGACGAGCCGCTCGGAAAAAAAGGTCCCGCTGGTGGTTCGCGCGTGGTCTGGAACCGAGTGATGGCGTAAGCCGGTTTTAACAGAAAGACAAGAAAGATTTTTTCACGGCGTGAAATAAGTTCCTCGCTAAAAATTCAGACAACTCTCTTCGTGGAAGGTTTAAGACAGGTGGCTTTGGAAAAAGGACAACGGACAACCTTTTCGGCGAAAGAAAGGGATTTTTTTTTTGTTTCACTGCAAAATCCTTCCGCAGGTTCGCAGTTTGTTGGGAAAACATCGGAAAACACTGTTCTGAGAAAGACAAGAAAGATTTTTTTCACGGCGTGAAACAAAGATGGTTCATCGCTAAAAACTCAGACAACTCTCTTCGTGGAAGGTTTAAGAGAGGTGGCTTTGGAAAAAGGACAACCTTTTCGGCGAAAGAAAGGGATTTTTGTTTGTTTCACTGCAAAATCCTTCCGCAGGTTCGTAGTTTGTTTGTTTGTCTTTGCTCGATTCGTCGTGCGAGGAAACTTTGCGTTGTTAAAAATACTTTCTCTTCTTTCAAACGAATTTTCTGCGAGCATTGAATTCAAACTAGTTTTTTTTCTTTTTTCATTCACGAATTGTCCTGAGAGACGAGCCAAGCTGATTTTCGCTCTATAATACGCGCTGGAATCGAAAGAGAAAGAGAACCTGATTTACGGCACGTCTTCGCGGAAAATTTCTGCCTTTGAATTTATTGCCTGAAGGTTTTTATGCGGTTTAATTACGACGTGATTGCTTGTATTATGTTCTGTAAAAATAATTATTCAGCGCTCTCCACACATGAACTTAGAAACTCTTGTCAAATACTTTTAAAAGTTTTGCTTGAACCCCGATCGGAAAGTTAATCAAGAAAAGAAGAAAGCGTTAATCTTTCTCATTTTTTTCTCGTTGATGATTTTCATTAAAAACATGTTGTTGAACTTTCATCCTTGTGTGGGCTTCTTCTTTCATATTGGGGATTTTGACTACTTCCCCAATTCCTTCCCCAGGAGGATTGTATATAGGGAAATTTGACCACTTCCCCCCAAAAAAAAAATTGAAAAAAAATTGAAAAAAAAACAAAATTTTTTTTGAAAAAATTCGATACTCAAAATCACCTATATAAATCAAAAATTGAAAAAAAAATAAAAATAAAAAATTCCAAAAAAACCCCAATTCTAGTCAAAATCCCCTAATGGGCGTGGTTAGGGAAATTTGACTATGTCCCACGTTGTTGGAACTTTCAATTCTTGTGTGGACTCCTTTTTTTGATTGGGGCAATAGGGCTATGACGTCATATTAGGGGATTTTGACTATGCCCGCATTTTCCGAAAAAATGGGCGTTGGTTAGGGAAATTTGACTATGCCCTAGGTAGTCCCCCCTTACTACTAGTGGTTCCAGGAAACGACCATTCTCCTCCTCCCGTGAAAGGTCGCTGGAAATTCCAAAGGGGAGGGGGGTCTCTGAAGCTCGACTTTTTAAAGAAAGATACATGTATGAAGCTAAACTTCATTTTCCAGACGGGAGGGGATGAGGTGGTTAAACCAAAAAAAAACTTCTACGGGGGAGGTATGGATATTTTCTGGAACCCTAGTATGGTAAAATTCAAACATTTTGCAAGGAATCTCTTTTGTTGATATTTGTACTCTATACATATAAAGAGTATAGTAGGTGCCTTCATGTTAGCTATTTATTATTATTATTATTATTATTATTATTATTATTATTAACTAATATTTTAATAGGATGCCCTTTCATAACATGATTTTCAAAGAGGTCCTACAAAACATAATCAATTAACTAAACACATAAATTAATAAATATAAATTCAAGGTCGAGGCCGAACGTGTTACGGGGCAAAACAGTTGTTGTAAAAGTTAGTTTTAAAAGAAGCGCTAGTAGTACTGTTTCTTACATATAAAGCTTGAGAGTTCCAGTCTTTAATGGCATGATAAGATAGCCGTTGCTTGCCCCAGTTGGATTTGACGGCAGGCAAACAGAAATCCTGTGCATTTCTGGTGTTGTAACGGTGTACATCGTGTAACGTAACTAATCTAAGGTGTGACGCTATTTGCACTGCTGTTAATAGTATATTTGTTTATACCTTTCAAAACATATAATAAATATAATTATAACTCAGCTCTGCATGATGATATGTTTTTAATAAATACAATTTACTCATCACTGTAAGAAGGTAAATTTTGATTTTTGCTTAAAGTCACCTCTAGCTCCTCCTTAGTTTTTGGTCCTTGTTCTTCTTCTCTGTACATGTCATGCTCCCATCTGTCCGATGTTTTATCCCACAATTGACGACTTGTTGGCTTTCTCCTGATCACAGGGAAACGAACATCATAATAATTATATCACAGAGTTAGAAGCCCAGCCTTTAACCAGAAGAATGACTAGCTGCCTAGTTCTCCATAAAAGTAAAGTCGCACTTGGGCCACGATGGCCCACACGGCCGGAGCTTAACCCGGTTTCCATGGCATGAAGCAACTAGGAATATTGCTACTCCCCCCCTGGATGGGATGCTAGTCCATCACAGGGTTACCCCCAGCATTTTGTCGCCGGTACCCATTTATACACCTGGGTGGAGAGAGACAGTGTGGAGTAAAGTTTCTTGTCTAAGGAAACAACACGACGGCAGAGACCAGGTTCGAACCATCGACCTTCAGGTTGAAAGTCCGACGCGCTAACCACTAGACCACCGTGCCGCCCACCTAGTTCTCCTTAGTCTTCATTAACTCTTTTGATCCAAAAGCAAACCTTGAATCATGTAACGTGAAGGTGGGGTCTGACTTTTGAGTCTGTGGATGAAACCCTATGGTGTCACCATTCAAATGAGAGCAAATGAAAGCAATAATTTATACTTTCTTGTGGTACTGTACTGTGTATCACGCTGTACAAGGTGATTCTAGCTTTTGAGTCTGTGAATGAAATGTTATGGTGTCACCATTCAAATGAAAGCATTTTGTTCTGATGCTGTTGTTTTTAAGAATAAAAATCAGCGAAAAAAGTTTAACACGACATTTCGATGTCGCCATTTGTTGGAATGCACACTGTCTTTCTACATGTACATGTAGATGGCCCACAGAATTTTTAAGTAGTTGTCCCTCTATTAATAGAGGGTTTACTCCCTCAGATAAAATGGCTTGATACAATACAGTTCATATATATCTAAAGATATGGTCCATGCTTTACATGACTGTACAATCCACTGCACACTGTCTGAACACTTTGAACTTCAAGGCTGTGCTCTAAGAGTTATCATAAGGCGCTCAAGGGAGTCAAATACCTACTGCACTTGGGCAATGATAGAACACAGCCCTGAAATTGAACAATTGAAATATTTTCCTGTCCAACTGTCCCACTCAGTAAATATGCGCATATAATGCATCTGATCACAGCTTGTTATTTGTACCTGTCCTCCTCTGGCATGTCTGACCATCGATCATCATGACCCCAGAAGGCTACCCTCCGTGGAATAAAATGGGTCACTTTTTTCCTCTTCTACCTCCTACAGAAAAAAATAAACAGAAATCATGTTCAAAAACATAGATTTAATAACCATTCAAACATACACTCTGAGCGCTTAAGTTGAACTCAGTGAGCAGAGGATTAACCCTTTCACTCCCAGAGTGAGTGGAGACATATAGTGCAGTTCTAACGTTTGAGTCTGTTGATGAAATCCTATAGTGTGACCATTCAAATGAAAGCTCTTCGGCAGTACTTTTGTATGGTACCATTTGTTCTAACTTTTGAGTCTGTGGATGAAATCCTATAGTGTGACCATTCAAATGAAAGCTCTTCGGCAGTACTTTTGTATGGTACAACTTGTTTTTTAATATTCTATAAAATGAAATTTGTTATTTTATATCAATTTTTATCTTTGGCACTCTTGGGAGTTTAATGATTTATCAGTGCACACAAGGTTACAGGTTTGACTCCTGTCAAGAACCTCTCCTTGTGGGCATCTCCATAATACAGACACCTCTATATCACAGACAGTTCACCAATAAAATGAATTTTTGTATATTTGGGACCAAGTCATGGTCCCAAAGATACAAAAATTCATACAATCATTACCTCAGTACAGACACCTCAGTCTATAATATATGGACACTTTGGTCTGTCCCTATTATTAACAAGGTTAGACTGTATTCACTTTGCCAAACATGCATTACAAGTACATTATAAAAATAGAAGAAGGGCTGAGAATCTGATATTCACCCAGGTATGGCAATTCTAAGCCCTGGCAATTCTTTTTTGTTGTTATTGTTTTTTGGCTATTCTGGCAGATGAACAAGGGATTGATACCAACAGAACTTTTTTTTTACTTATTTTTCCATTTTCTCAGCTGCTTTAAATAGTATTGTTATTTTCTCAATACAACATGCACGTTGATTGGTTGATTCATGGTCACATGACATCTAACAAACAAACTGTTTCCCGCCAATATTACTGTCCAAAGCGGGCAGCAATTTTGACATCAGAGGGTAACACTGCACTGTTGCCTGCTAGCGCACATGATCAGACCATGACAAAAGGTGGCATGATTATGATGCGACTGATGTTTACCTCGAGTGCTCAGCGCATTTTTCAAACTGTGTTGTGTTGTGTTGTGTTTTTTGTGTTGCTATATAACAAATCTCTTAAGACTGATCCCTCAGGAAACAGTGAATTTTGTTTCCCTTGAATCTCAATGTTTCCCTCGATTTTGTCTCGGGAAACATCCAGATTCTCAGGAAACAAAATTCACTGTTTCCCTTGGAACCAGTCATTAAGTGTTTAGTGACAACCCAGGTTGACTAAAGAATAGAACCACATAATCAACTCTTTCTATAATGGACAAGCTTGGGATGATAATAGCTGTTTGTCATAATTATATTCTCAGTGCAAACAGAGGCACTGGGAAGTCTTCAAAAGTATTGTCCCTTTTTAGTTTTGGCATGCTTAGAGGTAAAAGTTTTCATTTACCTGACTGTCTTTTTTTTCTTGACTCTGTCTTCCTCTCTTCTTCATCCCATTCATTTTCCTGTTTTTCAGCCTCTTTTTCTCCATCCTCATCTTCCTCTTCTATAACAACGTCTTCTTCTTGGTCATCTTCACTTTCCTGTTTTGATTTTGGCAAAAAGGAAAACAAATTACAGATAAGTCTCTCTGAACAACCAAGTGACCTCCTCCCTTGAATAAATTACAGATAAGTCTCTCTGAACAACCAAGTGACCTCCTCCCTTTAACAAATTACAGATAAGTCTCTCTGAACAACCAAGTGACCTCCTCCCTTTAACAAATTACAGATAAGTCTCTCTGAACAACCAGGTGACCTCCTCCCTTTAACAAATTACAGATAAGTCTCTCTGAACAACCAAGTGACCTCCTCCCTTTAACAAATTACAGATAAGTCTCCTGAACAACCAAGTGACCTCCTCCCTGGCCTTTAACTCTTTAACTCCCAAGAGTGCCAAAAATTAAAATTTAAAAAAAAATCCAAATAACATTTTGTAAAATATTGAAAAACAAAATAATGGAACCAAGCAAACAGATGCATTGCATGCATAAGCCATTTTGAAAATTCCCTGAACAACATGTTGTTGTGGAAGCAACAACACAGGGGAAGTTAAGTCGCACAAAAAACCGCTTGCAGATGCACTTTTTTTCAAATCCTCCCCCACCCCACACCAAAATAAAAAATACTGACATCACGCACTCGGCCCAAAACTCCATTTAGGTTGAAAAATGCAAAGTCTGCTTTTGGGTTCTTTTTTTTTCAAAAATGCAGTCTAGATTGTTATGAAAATTGGCAGGAAAAAATCACAAATTTTGGTCAGCTTTTTTATTGGATTTCCAAGGGTCAGGTTGCACTAGATCCAATTTTAATACCTTAAATCCGCAAAATACACTCTAGTGCAACCCATGCCTTAATAACAAAACCATGGACTCAGTGTAATGAACAAGTTTTTTCGGAGGTTGCAATTTTGAACCACCTGTTTCTGTAATGTCAACCAGAAAAGTCTTGCACAGAAATTGATAATTTGCATCTAATCAAGCTTAATATTTTTTATTCTTCACAAAAGAAACGTGGAAGAGTTGCCTGGAAGACGCAAACTAATTAAATTAAATTGCTTTCAAATTTCAACTCCAAACTACAAGCTAATTGAATTAGTAATTCTTTAGTAATTCAATTTGCTAATTGAGTTATTTAATAATTCTTTAGGCTAACCTTTTGAGCCACCTGTTTCTCAAACCACAAACTAATTTATAATAATTAGTTTATAAACTAATTTATAATAATTAGTTTATACACAAAAATTTTGGAACCAGATTTTCTGTAATGTCAGCCAAAAAAAGTCTTAATCCGAAAATAAGCACATCCAAAACAAATATCGGTTGTAAACTGCAACTAATATTTTTTAAACTGGCACTTTTTAATCTCCACAAAAAATCATGCAGATGAAATACAAACTAAATATTAAAATATTATTGTTTTCAACTCCAAACTACCAGATAAAGTTTTGTTAAAATGGGGAAGGGAAAGTGGGTTTCTAACAAAAAACTTTAAGTTTCCACAATATACCTGTTTGTTTTATTGCACCGAGTGTGTATGTTCCTTTTGAAACCAAGCCAAAGCAACAAGTATGAAGAATAAGATTTATACAATGGCATATACAGTACCGCTCAAAAGTAAGTTACCACTTCTCGTATCGTTTCTCGCGAGACAAGATTCTCGTCTCGCGAAACGAGAATCGCGTCTCGAGAGAATCAGTGAAGCAGATATTTTGGAATAAATTGCGAGTGATTATCTTGTGAGATAACTATGTCTCGCAATGTGTTTGTCACAGGTTAAAAAATCGAAAATCGTAACATAAAATTAGTTTTAAATGCAGTTCATTTGCCATCACAAATGAAAAACTTGAATGGAAGTTACACGTTTGTTAAAAATCGAAAACACGACGTTAGTGAAATTGCTCAAAGCGTGTGAATTTGGATGTTTTGTGCGTATGAGCGATAGGTTTTTGAATCGAAACTTGTTTTATTACATGTACTTATTCCTGCTATCGCAATTGGAAAACTTGAAAAATGGTCTATCGGAAATGATGCGTCTCGGAAAATATTCACAGAGTCTCGAATTCTTGGCATTTGAAATTGGAGCAATTGGAGTCTCGGGCTCGGATTTTTTTAGAGGTTAAGTCTCAGGCTCGGATTTGATAGAAACGCTTAAGTCTCGGGCTCAAATTTTTAAACAAGGGTCTCGCAGTCTCACAAAGTCTCGAGCGAGATGTTTATATAAAAGTCAATGCGTCACGCATTGTCGAAATGGTTGCATGGCAAGCAAACGCAGACGATTACGGCTGTTGTTTCTCTCCGGCGAAAAAAAAAATGATTTGCTTTAATCTCAATAGATTTTCAATGTACAGTATTAGCTTTATTCAAGGTTTTCGATTCAGGTTTCATGCGCTTTGATAAAATAGCAACAAATCCCGCTACGATCGATCGGCCAAAATTATTACTTCTGAAAACACTGAAACCATGAACTATATGTTTTTGACTTTAATAAAATATAAAACTTAACGCCATTTTTTATGAGTACGATTTTTGAAGCCCTTTGGATTTAAAAAGATGAAGATAAGCTTATTGCATGCGCTTCACAACCGAGTTCGGGACTGCGAACAAACGGCCCGCACGAGCGATTGACAAATTTTAATATCACTGGCATATATGTTTGAAAACACTGAAAGCCATGAACGATATGTTTTCGATTTAAAATATAAAACTTAACACTATTCGTATGAATACAATTTTTGAGGCCTCGTAGATTTGAAAAGTTTAAGACTATAATCTTAATGCACGCACTACGCAACAGAGTTCGGCAAGTGAAGGATAGTCAAAGCGGAGTTTCGTCACGTTCATGTTCGCGTATTGTTGTTACAGTGTATGTTCTGCAATAGGCTATTAAAATCTCGCGAGAAGTTGAGGCAGTGAAACTTACAGTTTTTAAATCTTCTCGCGAGACGAGTGTCTCGTCTCTCGATACGGGAATCGCGTCTCTCGATACGAGAATCGCGTTTTGCGAGACAAGATGCGAGACGGTGGTAACTTACTTTTGAGCGGTACTGTATTTGATGCACAACCATGCATATCTCTGGCTCTGTCAATCACAAGTATTGTAAAGCCAGAGTATAAAAACTGTTTTCGCAATACTTTTCTTCAAAAATCCCAAATATGACATTTGCCGTGCGTTTACATGTAATTAAAAATCACATCTCATATACTATGCTTAAACCAAAAATAGACACTATGTCAGCAACTAAAGAACTATTTTGAACAGCTTGCAATGAACGGCTGAAACAGAACAAAAATTTCGAACAGCTGGCTGTGAAATTTCGAATGGAGTGAGCTTTCAGTCAGAAAGCGAGAAAACCAAAATAGGTCACTTTATGTAAACATGCGGCCCCAAGTGCCAGTGCGTTAGTCACGCAAAATTCATGTGTAAAATTCTTTCTGAACTTCATGTTTACCAATTGTGAAGATAAATCTTGAATGAAACTAAAATATAATAATCGATGTCAGACAACGGGGAAAGGTATGTAGCAGAAAAGACAGAAAAACAAATTTAGCCCTTTTAAGTTTGTTGTTGTTGTCAGGAAAAAGTGCACCGAATTTGCTTATGTCAAACGGGTTATTTGAAACCTGAATACAGACTATGCGCTTCCATGAATTCTCTGTTTTCCTTGCAGTTTCACTCGCCAAATTACAATTAAAGAGGCTCGTACCCATTTCTCAAGTCCACACCCTTTCAATTTTAATGGGCCATATCTTGTTGTAGTGCATTAGCATGTTTTGGAAAATTCTTCGGAAAGCAATCGAGCCTTCTGTTCGATGCAAATAATTTTTTTGGTAAGTTTTGCACGTGCATATGAAACTTGAAAACAATACTCGTGAATAATGAGGACGCTCACTTGTAAACACAA